>CM017763.1:49579907-50779907 GCA_008009225.1 Acer yangbiense | reverse complement strand
TAATATGAAAAATAAATGGTATTTACGTACTTTAACTAAAATTATTAAAGTCAAATGTTATGTTTAACACCGTTAAATCGTTAGAGGGATCAATTTGGTCACTCCCAAAAAGAGAGGGACTAATTTGTCACTTGAGAAAAATGTGAGGACCAATTTGGTCATTTTTGTAAAAGTCGCAAATAACTTGGAATTTTAAAAAAAGTCTAGGATCTAATTGGTAATTGTACCCTTAAAACAAATCAAAATTGCAACCTACACTAACACTCAAATTTGAAGTCTTTAATGAACTCCAAAATTCAAGCAATTTATTACAGAGCTTCATGTATATTTCTACTTCATTCCAAAATTCGTCCATTAAAACATCTCCATCAGGAAACTAAAATTGAGCAATTGTTAGAGACCTAAATTTTTGTTAATAAGATATTTTGATGTTAAAAACAATGAGACTGAAAAAAAACTAAAGCTTTAAATAAAACTTTAAAACAAAACAAAGTTTAAGAAATTGTACCTTTAAAATACTCTGACTCAATCTATGAGACAATATTTTGCTATGTCCTTTTGTGAGTGCTATCAATTGAGAAGTAACCGTAGAAAAGTGAGAGTTTTCAGAGTATAGGTAGAATGGAAGCGTTTTTTTTCATCGATATTACTTTGTTAATATAAACACACGTATGAGTAATTACAAAATGATATACAAATCCCATTGATTTTGCTAATATAAAAATAATGAAGATATACAAATCCCACTGATTTTGCTAATATATTCATATCCCTCTAAATGTGGAATTGACTTGTTTCAAATCTCTCTAAATGTGGAATTAACTTTTTGCTGGGATTGTCCTTGAATAATGCTAAAGAAGGTTTTTTGCCAAAATATTCTGGTTTAATACCGGATGATTTAGTTACCTGAACAAAAAGAAACAAAATGAATGTGTTTCTAACTTTGTATTATTATTATTATTAGTAGTACTTATAAATTAAAGAGGAAAAACAATTAGATTCCAACCTCAAAATAAAAATAGTAGTATAATAACGAAATCCCTTTTAAAATAGTTATAAAACCTTAAGAGCTTGAAATCTCAAAAATAGAAGTGCTTGATTTTACCAAAAAAAAAAAAAAAAAACAACACTAAAATTTTGAACACAACTCAAATTTAGTTTTTTTTTTTTTTTTTTTTTTTGACAAATAAATTATAAAGACAAATCAGTAAATGAAATAATCAATACATTTAAGATAATGGAATATGATATCTATATAATTTTTTTTTTTAGAAAAAAAATAGCATGTTTTTTTTTTTTTTTTTTTTTTTTTGACAATATCTATTAATCTGGACCAGGTATTTTTTTTGGAAAGCTTTCGCCATTGGTAGGATTCAAGCCGTTGACATGGGAGTCATTTGCCTAAGCCTCAATCTCATCTATCTATCAGCTGAGCTACGTTCCTATTGGCAAAAATAACATATTACATATAAAACATATAATTATATTTTAATTAAAAACTAATTTATTAATATTAAAAAGAGAGGATACAAGAGAGAAAAGTAAACAACCACCGGTAGAACTAGTTACAAGAAAATAAAAAGCACAAAATAAACAATAAATGATAAAGATTCATATCTTAAAACGACTTGATACAATCCTCATCTAAAACAATAATTTATTACATTCAAAAGACTATGCAAAAGAAATCATTAGATCAAACACTATCACATCATGATTTAATGTGGATAAGTGAACATTAAAAACAATTTATGAAGTTCTTTTAAATTAAACCAATTGATATAAAAATGGTTTAATAGTCATAAATATCCATAAATTTTGGAGTTAAATAATTTGAGGATTGAACTTATATAACAAACATAAATATATCGCAAAACTTCATAAGATAAAATCAGAATAAGTTGAAAAGAGATATAATTCAAGACATTTATTCAATTCACTTGTTTCAGATCAATAGTACTAAAGTTAAATTCTGAAATTTATAGATATGATCCTAAATCGAAAAAAATGTCATAAGTATAATTGAAATATAAAGAACATACATCACGTTAAATCTAATTTTTCAAATATCAAAATAGATATATAATACTTCACTTCGTATAATGAATTTTTAAGTTTAAGAAGTTTTATCGAAATTTAATCAGAAGATTGCAAAAGAGAGAACAGTAGAATAATTATCAAAATATGATACGAAATTCAAACAATGATCAAAAATATTTTATACAAATCATTTTTAGACAAAAAAAAAACAAAAGTTAGATATATATATATATAAAATTTCAAGTCAGTGCATCCTGATATAACTTCGTGAGAATATTGAATGCCACTCATTTTACATACTTTGACTCAAGTGTGTATGCACTTGTCAAAACTAGTGGCTCACATTCAATATCCTGATAAAGTTATATCAGGATGCACCGACTAGATCGGGACTGTATATATATATATATTGGCCATTCAAATTTGATCGTATATAAAAGATATAGCTAAAACATAATATACTCAAATTGTTAAATGTAAAGTAAGGTATTATCAAGACGATAGAAATTATAATTTGAACAAAGTTTTAAAAATTTCAAATCAAGAGAACTGGAAAAAAATGTCATATCACAAATTAACTCATATTCAAACAAATTGACTGCACCAAAATATGTCTTTAACAGCAAAGGCAAAACGGCGTACAAAAATGAAAGTAGTTAAATAAGTATAATGACAACTTTCAAAATTTAGAAAGTTGTTATAATCAAATTTAATGGTTTAATAACAACATGCCGAATGAAAGTTGTGAATACAACCCAATTTTAAAGGATTCAGATCGCTTGTCAAAAAATGGTGTCCCAATTTGTACCTAACCAACCAAATTCAGTCATGTCAACCACTATCATGTACACAGGTAGGGAGGACAATGGATCGGATTGGGGATAGATACCCCAATATCCATCCCCGTATCTGTTTGAGATATATATCCACATCCCCGCATCCATCCATATTTCTAAGTGAGCGGGGTGGATTCAGATAATCCCCGAATTGAAGCGAAGATATTCATCCCCACTCTGTCTATATCCGTATCCGATGAAAAAATGTAATTGTTAATTTTTATAGTTTACAAGAGAAAAATGTAACTAACATGTATGGTACATTATAATTTTTTTAAAATTTTGAAAATATTAAAATTATAATGGATACGGATGAGGGTGGATATCCATAGACGATATCCATCCCCATCCCCGAAAATAAAATGGATATTAGAATGACATCCATCCCGCTCCATCCTTAAAATAATAGTATCCATCCATATTTTAAATGAAATAGATTCTTAAAGTCCGTTTGGTAGGGAGGAAAAGGGAGAGGAAAGAAAGGGGTTGAGGGAAAAAGGAGAAGAAAATGGAAAAGTGTGTGTTTGGTATGGAGAGAAAAATGGAGGGAAAGGAAAAATGGAAGGAAAAAATGATGTGTGGGGCCCACCATTTTGTTTCCTCCCAAAAGTGGGAGGAAGAGGGAAGGAAAGAAAGGGGAAAGAAAGGGGAAATAGGGCCAACCATTTTTTAGGTAATTCAAATTACAATGTTATCCATTTTTTTTAATATATTAAATATAATATAAAGGTAAAATAGTAAAATTGGTAAAAAGATCTTTTCTTTCCTTTTTGTTTACTAAACAATGCGAGGGAAAATCATTTTTCTTTTCTACCCTCATGTTTTCTATCCATTCAAATTTCTTTCCTCTCTACCAAACGGAGCATTAAGGATATCCATATCCATTTGAATCCAATTTTAAAAGTCTACTGGAATACTTGCGAGTTCTTTTATTATTATTATTTTTTTTTTTACTTTTTCTAACATTATCTTTTACACTTTTTTCTTTCAAGTCTATTTTCTCGTGTGTGTCTCACGATGAAAATTTCTCCACCGTCTGCGACAACCACATCCACCGTGAGCACTGCGACCACCACAACCACCAAAATCACCGCGATTTGTTCTTAGGAGGTGAGTTCGAATCCATTTTTCAGTTGCTTGAAATTCGATTTTCGATTGTTGAAGTTTGTATGAATTTCAACCGATGTGAATTGTTGAAAAAGTTCAAACTTTTTCTTTTTCGTTTTGGTTGATTTTGAATAAACGTGTCAGATACTGAAAGTCTGAAATTCGAATTATTAGTGATTTAGGGATTCAATTTCTGCTAATGCTGTTATTTGGGAGTTACGGATTCGAATTCTGTTAGTGCTGAAATTCGGTAGGATTTTTGTATATCAGTGAAGTTTCCTATTCTTCTTTTCAATGTGATTTTATTAATCTTTCTTAACTTTTTTTTATGGTGCTATATCGCTATATATAGCACAAAAAGAATGAAATAGGCCAAATTTCAATTGTGTGATTCAGTTGAGATATCATTTTCATGTTATAAGGATGAAGTATAGCATAAACATTCAAAATTTTCCACTGTTGGATTGAAAAAAAGTTGTTTCAAAAATATTCCCCATTAAAGTTGCAATATTACTTTATTTAGTTGGCTTTATCATCTTAATTTGAGCTATAATGGTGTTTACTTAGATTGGTATTGGTCTGTTTTAAAACATGTAAAGCCAAACTACAAATAACTTGATTTATTTACATTCATTAGTCTTGTAGTTTTGTGCAAATGCTTTATTAACATAGAAAAAAAAGAAGACACCACTAATTGCATGTCCGCGCTTTAGTTTTCAACTTACATTCAATACAGAACATGTTGACAAACCCTGTATCGTTTAACAATTCAGGTTTGAAAAGAATTATTGTGTTGTGAGCATGGTTTTCTCAAATTTTCTGCTGTACATTGTCAGAAGAGTTTGCATTTAGTAGCCTAAATTGGCTTGGCAACTCATTTTGTTTCCATTTGAAACTTGTGCTCAATAAGCAGTTGCTATGGTGGTATTATTAGAGATAACTCGTGTTCACATTGAAGTTTGATTTTGATATTTGTCACTAAGTATAGCTCAAACCTTCCATTATACTACATTGTCTTTTGATTTTGATACTTTTAATGTTTCATTTTTCATTTTTCATTTTCAATGATTAGAAAGTGTAGTAATAACCATTGATGGACTGTTTTTCAGGGAACCATGGTCTTGGGGGCGAGAGAGTTCCTCTTTTCGATGTGGAGTAAGTTTTTTCATGTTTTTTTTTTTTTTTTCCTTTTATTGCTCTTTTGTGTTTATGTTTTACATACTTATTTATGCATGTGTTGATTTACCACTCATCATTTTGATATTCTTGGATTTATTGACGTGCCATGTTTATTTATGTTGTATGTATAATTCATGTTCTTTTTTGTGATCATAGTAACATGTTTGATGAATGTAAAAGATGATTTTACAAATGTTTATTGTTTCACTTGTCCTTCATACTCTGCAATTTAATGCTTAAAAAGTGTCTGTGTTCAGAAATTACCATGACTAACTTTTACACAGTATATTAAACTTGTTGAGAGCTGGTTCCAGATTTGAATTCTTTCTAAACCCTTAGCAACGCTTAGACTAGATGCTGCAGGTTATTTATCCTCTTCAGTTGCCTCTGTGGTTCAGCCATTAGATTTCAGTTTTACTGAGCTTTTGTTGTCAGGAGTGCATGCTTTGCAATTACATTATGTATGGTTATTTTCATTACTACAATTCTCTTGTAATTTTTCTGATCTTTGCTATGTTTTCATGATTATTATCTCTTCTTTGATCTTTCAAGTAAGTTAACTTGTGCTTATAGATGTGCATTGTCGATTGAAAAAGACTGATTCACCGGCGTATACCAGTACGATAGAGGGCCCTGCTCATGCCCCTTGCCCCTTGCCCCTTGCTTTAAGTTGAGAGTCACAGTCGACGGGCATGCCTTTGAGAGCCCAAATTTCTTCAAAAGTAGAAAGGCAGCAGAGCATGCTGCTGTAAATGTTGCCTTAATGTCATTTCCATTTGATGGCTTTCAAGAGGCAAGTTCTCTAACTGAATCCTGCCATATGCCTGCCTCTGTCCAAGGAGGTTCATTGTCTTCTCCTCCAATGACTCATGCTGATTGCTCTGCTCCATCGATTTCAGACTCCAGTGTTGGAAGGCCTACAGGAACAAGAAGTTATTTGCTCTACAACAGAATCAGGGTTTATCCATGTGTTCCAGACATTTCATTTCCAAAGGGTATTACTGTGCTGCAAATTAGCAAAATAGGTGGGTGGCTATAAGCTTGGTGGGGTTGTAGAAAGTACAATTGCATGGCCTATGTATTCGGTTTGTATTTAGAATGAGTTTGGATATGATATGCAAGTAGAGTAGGAATATTGAAAGTTGAACAACATGCATTCTAAGTTATAGAATTTAAGTCTTTAACAACAAGCACTCTAAGATGTAGAAGCATCTACAGGTCACCTTTGCCTCTCTCATTGTAATTGAAAACGATGGCTCTTATTTTTTATTGATAATGACATTAAAACATTTAGGTTTTTGTTTGTAAAAAAATAATAATAACTTAGGTTTACTTATACAAACAAAATTGATTTTTTTTTTTTAAGAGCATTTAAGACTTTACAACTTACACGCAGTTAAAAACAATAACTTAAATTTTTTTTATTAAAAACAATAATCCATTTATTAATTTGACTACTTTTTACAAATGTCCCTTTCTTTAACTCTTATAAAAAAATTATTAGAAAATCAACTCTATAAAACTCTTCTAGAAATTGACTTATTCATGTATATGAAACACCAAGAGACACCTATCATAAACAAATAGTCTTCGGGATTTAACATTTCATATGGTTCCACTAACCAACTTCAACTAAGAGTATTTAGGATCCTAAAATACTGATTGTAAGAAACTAAGAATATTAAAACCTAGCAAAATATTGATTGTAAAATATTAGAACCTCTAAATTGTCTATAACTAGGGTTATTATCACTAAAGTCCCTATTTTTTCATTAATTATCACTTTTTAAACGTCTTTGTCATACTAGTCACTTTAGTCCTTTGTTTTTTTTTTAAATACATCATTTTAGTCCTTCCGTTAGTCACTAGTTAGTCAAAGATAACAGATCCAAGGGCATTTTCATCCTCAATGTATTGAATTTTAAATTTCTGACACATGCACATTAATTAAAAGGAAATATAATAAAAAATTTAAAAAGACAAAAAAGAGAATTTGAAAAAACAAAAAATGGGATTTGGGAAGTGGGAAATTAATTTAATAACTTTGGGTTTGGAGTAGGGACTTTAATAACATTTTACTAAATTTCCATCTTTCTCTTCTTTATCCGATAACTGGAAAAACTCCTTTCTCAGTTACACAGAAAACAGATCGATGATTCTTCTCCTTCTCTCTCCTCCCATCTCTCTCTCTCTCCTTTCTCTGTTACAATATTGGTGGAAAAAAAATTCAGATCTACTATCGGTGGTGATGGGTTATATGATCGGGGTTGTTTGAGAGAATTTTAATTTTGTTTGTAATTTTTTTTTTTTTTGTAATCGATGAACTTGATGATTGTGGGATTTTTTTGTGTTGGGTTTGATATTATTTTGGACGAAATTTGTTGAATGAAGTGGGTGAGAAGTAGAGATGCACGTTTGGGGAATGGGGATGGATATAGGTCCCCCTATCCCCATCCCCACTTCCCATACCCTTCCCCCATCCCCCCCCCCCCCCCCCCCCCCCCCATTTCCCCATTTGGGGAAAATGGGGATGGGGATGGGGATGGGGATGGGGATGGGGAATTTTGGGGGGACCTATATCCATCCCCATCCCCAATTCCCCATTTTCCCCGTTCCCTCATTTCCCCATTTGACTAAAAATTACAAATTAAACTAAAAAAATAAACATTCCATTTGATATGAACCTCACCAAGAGTAGTGAGACCCGGAACCAATATATGGTAACGAAGGATCGTTTTCTAATTCAAGTTTATAAAAACAAAGAAAATAAAGGACCGTGACCCATTATCTATATGGAGATAAGAACCAACGGTATCAAGAAGGTTGTAGACGCCACACTCAAGAACAAGAAAGAAGGTGAGTGATAAGTCAAGGTTTGAACGCCACAAGGTAGAACCTTGATAAGTTCATAGTTCAATGAAGAACCAAGAGAAAAAGTTCTCACAAATAATATTTTATTCAAAGTCTAATCTCTAATAATACATCAATGCGTCCTTTAAATACTAAGAAAAGATCTAAACCCTAGACAACAAAAGAAAAGGAAATAAACTACTCAGCAATTAATTGCCTTACAATTAGGAAAGTAAAAGAATAAAAACTAGCAACTAGTTGACTTTGTTTGGGAAACAAATCAACTATTTATTTGGGAAATAATTAAAAAATAGGAAATATGCTAAAATTCGGAATCCTCCAACCCTAGCTTGTATCTCATGCCCAAATCAGCTCTTTATTAGGAAATATGCTGAAATTCGGACTCCTCAGCTCAAGTCTTCGCGCAACAAGATAGATGGCCGATTTTGGGCCTGTTGTGATCTTTTACGGACGTCAGAGTCTTCATAACATCTGTAGGTCTCGTCTTGGGATTTCTGAAAACATATTATAATAGGCGATCCGACTTCAGATGCTCTCTGTAGAGGCCCACGAAGTTCAGCTCGGATTTGGGCCGAACTTGAACTTCAGCAACTCAGAATCAGCCCATCATTAATTGCTTCTTTAATCCTCTTGGCCCCTTGTAATTGGCCCAACCGGAACATGCAATTGATCCTTTGGTGATGCTTATTGATTCTCATCACCATTACAAATACAAAATAAATTTCATTAGTGCATTTTATATAAAATGTGTATATATACTTAGGGAGTTAGGGTTTTCAAAGAATAAACAAAAAAATTAAAAATATATATTAAAATTATATTTATATATGTTTGGGGGAAAGGGGGAAAGGGGGAAATGGGGATGGAGGACCTCCCCCCCCCCCCCCCCCCCCCCCCCCCCCCCCCCCCCCCCCCCCCCCCCCCCCCCCAATCCCCATCCCCATTTTAACATAATTGTGGGGGAAATGAGGAAATGGGGATGGGGAGGGGTCCCCCCATCCCCATCCCCATTTCAATTTGGGGATGATTTTCATCCCCATCCCCCCCCCCCCCCCCATTTCCCCATTTTCCCCCCCAAAAAAATCCCCAAATGGGGATGGGGATGGGGACACGGGGAATTGGGGTTCCGGGGAAAAATGTGCATCTCTAGCGAGAAGTTGGGTGGAAGATCTCAGATCTTTTTTTTTTCCTCCAAATATCAGTGTTTGTTTATTTTGGTTATGGTATGAATTGGGTGGAAGATCTCAGAGCTGTTTGTTTTTTTTTGTGGTTGATGATGGATTTGACTGTTGAAGGAGATGAATCAAAGATGGGAGAAAATAACCCCATCGAAGCAGATATTAGTTATTAATTTTATTAATTAAATTAATTGTATAATCTCTAATACATTAATCCTTTCTTATGAGTTTATGGAATATGGATCAATATAAAGTTGGAAATGGAAACCCAAAGATTATGTTTGGTTGCTGGGAAAATAATTTTGACTATTCATTGATGACATTTTATAATAAGGACATTTTGGACAATCCATAGGCTTAAAAACTAAAAAACTTCAAGGGCAAAAATGACATTTTATATTGATTAAATAGCAACAAAGGATGCTGTCAAAAAAAATTAGCAATAAAGGGTAAAATTGTATTTTTACATATTTTGTTATAGTTGACCGTTGGTTGTTTGGTCAAATGGATAAAAGTTTTGTATTTAAAAAAAACAAGGGACTAAAGTGACTAATATGACAAAGACATTTAAAAAGGTGACAATTCACGAAAAAGTAGGGACTTTAGTGATAATACCCCCTATAACTAATACCCAAAAGTCCATAGAATCCCAAACCTAATGCTCTGATACAGTGGTGGACCTAGGAATTTTAATTAAGTAGGGCACTTAAATAAATTAAAATCGCAATTATATGAAAAAAATAATGAAATCATATTAAAATAGTTTTTTATTTTTTTATTTTATTATTTTTTTATAGATAAAATAAAATAAATATAATACTTACTCAGATGAATTAAATAATCTTACATTCAAAAAGAAATAAAAACAAGAAAAAATATTAAAAAATAAATAATAACAAGAAAAAAAAACATAAATAATGAAAAAAAGTAAAAGAATAAATTACCATCTAATTTTATAATAAGAAATTTTATTTTGCATCTATAATGAATTCAATTTAAATTTATACAAAAATAATTTAGTAATAACTATTACTAGACTTGTTTTTAAATTTTTTATTCTTCAAATTATTGGTAAATTATTGATATATTTATTCTGAATAAATTAAGATAATAAAATAAAGAAAAATACAAAAGATAAAATAAAATGAATCATAGTAATAGATTGACTATTTTAATCCAATAAAGTAAAATCTGAGATTTTAGGGTATATTGATTGGACGTCTTAGGTATGTTAAATTAAAACTATTAGAAATAACAAAAATCCAAATAATAATATATAATTTAATATAAATAAAATTGAATCAAGTAAACACAAATAATGGTAGTTAAGAAATTGACAACGACGGAATAGAGAAAATGAATCGGAAAAGATGGTAAAATAAATAAAACATAAAAAATTAGAAAATAAAATTGAATTAAAGAAGAACCTATGTGCTTGAGATGAGACTTGAACCGAGCACTTTAAGTCAAAAAAGAAAGATCCATTACTAGCTATACCAACAGAAATATGTTGTGATTGAATATTAATTAATATTTATATATAAAATATACACATAATCAATTTCTTTCAAAAAAAATTGAGGTAGGGCACGGGTCCTATCTGGTCTCCACGTGGGTTCGCCACTGCTCTGACACCAAGTTGTAAGTTGTAACACCCAAAAACTCAAAAAGTAATTAAACACTTAGGTATGTAATGTTATATCATAAATCATTAATTATTTCATCCAAAAGAAACTAATAATCATTGAATAACTTCAAATAAGCCATTCTCAAATGAAAATATATCTCAAAATCAATCCAACAATAAAGTTCAAATCTGGCGGCTCGAATCTTACCAACGGCGAAAGCTTTCAAAAAAATACCTAGTCCCGGATTAATAGATATTGTCAAAAAAAAAAAAAAAAAAGTTCAAATCATTCTAAAGGAAAATTAAGACAATACTGAATACCTAAACACAAATTCTAAGTAACAAAACAAAGGAAAACATTACATAAAATCTCAATTACTTCCAACTTCTGAAAGTCTATCCTCCAAATATTAGAAGTTTATCAAATACCTATGAATTTCTATAATTTTCTAAGCACACAAGGGTCAATCTTGACAATATAAAATTTCGATCCTCCAACCAGACTTCGTATCAAAGTTAAACAACCTTACCGACCATGAAAAATTCCAAATTTTATTTATAGACTAACATACCAATAATGTATCCTTATAC
Source organism: Acer yangbiense (assembly GCA_008009225.1). Classification (NCBI taxonomy): domain Eukaryota; kingdom Viridiplantae; phylum Streptophyta; class Magnoliopsida; order Sapindales; family Sapindaceae; genus Acer; species Acer yangbiense. The sequence continues at coordinate 50,768,478 of CM017763.1, read as the reverse complement.
CAAAAATTAGAATTTTTATCCATCTCCATTTGAGAATTAAAATTCCTACAACACCAAGAGGTCATGACGGCCAGCTTAAATATTATGGCTTAAACATCAAATATACCCACAGAATTAAAATACTTATATATCACTAAAATTCACGAAATTTTTTATTCTGATTTGATAATGTCTTTACAACCATAATACCAAAAATCAAACTTAAATACTTACCCAATTTCAATTCAAAATTACTCCAATACAAGAAGGTCAGTTTGATGATTTAGAAAATCTGCATATGTAACCGATTTAGATTAAAAAATCTCTCTAAGATAAGCGCCACTAAAATTTGTGAAAATTATAATCCAAGTTGCTTCACCAGTATTAAAACAAATCAAAATTGCAACCTACACTAACACTCAAATTTGAACTCTTCAATGAACTCCAAAATTCAAGCAATTTATTATAGAGCTTCATGAATATCTCAACTTCATTCCAAAATTCGTCCATTAAATCATCTCCATCAGGAAACTAAAATTAAGCAATTGTTAGATGCCTAAATTTGTGTTAATAGGATATTTTGATGTTAAAAACAAGGAGTCTGAAAAAAGATTAAAACTGTAAATAAAACTTTAAAACAAAACAAAGTTTAAGAAATTTCTCTGACTCAATCTATGAGATAATATCTGTTACGGAAAATTTTAAAATAAATAACATTTGAAATTAAATTTGAAAAGACACAAATTTTTGTCATAAATAAAAGAATGTGTTGTTTCAAACATACACATTGTTTTGTTTTAAATTTAAATTATATGACTATTATTTTAATGTTTATAAATATTGGTATCAGTTCAGTATATAGACTTCACTTGAATCACTTTCTTTCTCCTCTTCTGTTTTCAAAGGTGTTCTGGTTTGTTTTCGCAAATGCACATCGTAGACAAACAAAGGCTTCATTGTATCCTAGAGGCATATTCGCAAACTCAGTACATCACATAATTGGTGGAGGCGAATAACGTCTTAAGGAGAACGATAACATATCTTGCCTTGAAGCCAATTGTATTAGCGTTTTTATTTTGGACTAATTTTGTTAATTGCAGTATTTATTTGTAGACAATGTGATATTTGAGTTCGAGTAACAGTGATCACAATTTTTGACAGAATTTTACCAACAATATCATGCTATGTCCTTTTGTGAGTGTTATCAATTTTGGTAGAGAAGTAAGTGTAGAAAAGTGAGAGTTTTCTGAGTAAAGGTAGAATGGAAGCGTTTCTTTTCATTAATATTACTTTGTGAATATAAACACAAGTATGAGTAATTACAAAATAATGAAGATATACAAATCCTACTGATTTTGCTAATATATTCAAATCCCTAAAAATGTGGAATTAACTTGTTTTGCTGGGATTGTCCTTGAATAAGGCCAAAAAAACAGTGACTGGAAGATGGAAAATTCAATATGTGAACAAAAGATGATATACACCGGCCGTCAATAGAGTAGATCCAAATGAACTGGGATATCAAGAGGATGGTCCAGCGATGTGACATTGTTTACTTTTCAAATGAACAAGAAACATTTTACTTTAAAGTTTATTAAATTAAGAAGTGTAACACGTCTCTGTGTGTGAGTTCAGTTCAATAGGCAAATAATTATATCAGACATGTTCAAGTTTGCTAGAAGATAAAGACCTTTCTTGATATGTTTGGACCATTCTAGTTAGATCACCTCACGTTGGACTAGCTAGCTGTTATTTCACAGACCCTTAAACCGTGCGGTGCAAAAAGATGAGACAAAGATCTAGTATAACACAAAAATGCCCTCACCATGATTTGAACTTCGTCTCAGGCAACATGGACCCACTAGAGCCAAGTATGATGGTGCTATTTAAACCTTCTTTTTTTCCTTTTCATTGACCATCCTGGTCATCAAAGGTCCTACATATTTTGTCCTCATACATTTTTTCCTAATAGTCAAAAGAAAATAACCCTGTAATCAATCCTACATGAGTATGAATGTGCAAGTCTTGAAGCATATGTTTGAAAGCTGCTAGACACCCCTGATGCTTTAGTGTTAGAGATTGAATATTAAACCAGAATTGTTATCACTACAAAACACATCTTGTTTATGAATGGAGAATTTCCTGTTTCTTGGTAGGTAAAGTTTGACCAGGAGTTACAATACAAGTCAAGTAAAGAGATAGAATATGGCTCTTTTCTGAAAAATCTTATCTGAAATTACATAAATCAAAATGACAGAAAATATTCCAAGAAATTAATTACCATCTAAGATATTCAAATCATAAGCACCAGATCAGAGCAAGAAAAGAGAGAGAATATATTACGAGGCCTATGAATAAAAAGAAATTCTAACGAGCCTCTAACAGTGAGATAGTAACTTCATTAAAATTCATCTAGTTTTGAATAGTTTAATGCCTCGTTTCGCACGCAACCTTCAGACCAGTCCTTGTATCCAGTAGATTTAGGCTTGAAGCCTTCTAAACACTGGCAGAGCGGCGATTGAGTTGTGATACATTTCCCATAGGCCCCACAAAGACCATAATAGTCACAGTAATCTCTTGGCACATATGAATACACATTCCAATTTTGAGTTGTTTCGCTCCATGTCAATCGTTCTCGTAAATATCTGGTTTGGTTCATAACAACTATTGAGAATATTGATTTATCTATCAGGTCGAAAGTGAGGTACAACTCATCCTCGTTATTGACAAAGTTCAACTCAAAAACTGGGTTAAACATCAACTCTTGAGCACCACTGAATGTAATTCCATTCCACGGGCCACTCCTAAAAAACTTGTTTGAACCCTTCCACATAACAACCTCAGGATTTCCTTGTCGTTCTACCCCCCAAGTGAAGTCTCCAGGAGATGGGTCATCCGGGCTCTTCCATGATGATAAACGCCTTTCAAGACCAGTCTTTAAGTCCCATCCAAGCTTCATATCTGGTAGCCACTTATCACAAGGATAGTCAAAACTCTGCCACAAGTAACTTCCCAAACCATCACCACTACTTTGTTCATATCTCAGAACAAGATTTCCTGAATTCAGGAGCTGTAATACAACTGAACTCTTGGCTTCTTTCGTTGAATTTGCTGACCAAACCACGGTTTTGTTCTGCCTCATGACAACAACAGGACTACCTGTGCTGTTTATCATCAACACGCCAGAAGAATCGTTGATGGGGTTGATTCTGTTCGCGACCCAAACAACAGTCTTAACCGGGACCTTCTTGTACCAAATTCCTACGTACCGATTCTTCGAACTACCAGGACTGAAGAAACCAAGCTCAAATCTTCCATCTACTGAAACTAAGGTCGTCCCACCATCTCTAATTGACTCAGATGAACTAATACTGTCGATTGCAAAAGCGAATTCGTAAAAGAAAAACAGTAACTTCAAACTGATCAACAAGAAAGAAAGAATATCCATTGATGTCTATAATTGAGAGAGCTCTCTCCAGATGAAAACACAACATTGACCTGAAAGTGAATGATGGTTGACTTATATTTCATCCACACAACCTTAAACGACAGTGACTGGTAGCTGAAATTTCAAAATTTCTGTTGGCTGAAACTTACAAAATATATTCTAACATTAAAACGAGACACAAATTTCTACATATGAAAATGAAATGTTTGGCATAAGTGTATGGAATTTAACAGAAAGTGTAAGAATTATTCACGATTTTAGTATGAGTCTAACTAGGGTTGGCAATTTGAGGGCTTGGGCCCTCAACTGGACCCCAAGCCCTCAAAAAGCCCGCATAATTTAAAGAGGTCTTAAGCCCTGCCCAAATAAGAAATTTATGCATGCGGGTAGGGTTGGAGCCCAACCCGCAAAAGTCAGGGCTTTATCAATACCCGTCCTTTGACCCTCACTGTTACTTACCAATTGTGATCCGGATTGGATCCGAATTTTGATCCGAATTTTTTACATATATTTTTTACTTGTACTTTGAGCTGTACTATTACCCATATATTTTTTACTTGTACTTTATCTGTACTATTACCCATATTATGACCCGACCCGAATTTGGATCTGACCCGCATTACATTTCACATTTAATTAATATTTTTTTAATCTAATTAATTTTTTTTAGAGTTCATTAAAGGTATTTTTTATCCTTAAATTAGTATTTTTAATATTTAAAATAAATAATTGAAAAAAAAAGGGACTAATTGCACAAACATCCCCTAACATTAGACATAATTACACGTATATGGAACTTTTGCCCATTATTACACAAACCTCTCCCGCCGTTAGTGGTCAACGGTTAAACTGCCTCTACTGTGTAATTTATTATTTTAAATAGTTAATTAAAAAAAGATCCAGCTTTTATTAAAAAAAAATCATATTTTATTTCATAAAAATCCAGATTTTATTTTAAAAAATAAATCCATATTTATTTATTTATTTTTTAAATCCAGATTTTTTTCTTCTATCAATGGATTTTTTTCCAATCTAAAAAAAATAAAAAATAAAAAACTTATAAATCAAATTCTAAAATAAATTAAAAATCAAAAACTAATTTTCTCTTTTTCTTTTCTTTCATCCATACTGCCATAATTTAATTACTTAATCTATTATTATTTATTTTATTTAATTTTATAAAAAAAGAAGCAGATGCCTAGAAGAATGAAGAATGCAAATGGAGAATGAAGATTTCGAGAGATTTCTCCATTTGCATTCTTCATTATTCTGGGCCTCTACTCTTTTTTTTTTCCTTTTTTTAATTAAAATTAAATTAAATAAATAGTAATAAATTAAGTAATTAAATTATGGCAGTATGGATGAAAGAGAAGAAAAAGAGAAAATTGGTTTTTGATTTTTTATTTATTTTAGAATTTGATTTATAAGTTTTTTATTTTTTATTTTTTTTAGATTGGAAAAAAATTCATTTATAGAAGAAAAAAATCTGGATTTAAATAAATAAATAAATAAATATGGATTTGTATTTTAAAATAAAATCTGGATTTTTTTGAAATAAAATATGATTTTTTTTTAATAAAAGCTAGATCATTTTTTAATTAACTATTTAAAATAATAAATTACACAGTAGAGGCATTTTAGACTTTTTAAATGGAAAAGTGAGTCAACGGTTAAGTTTAATCGTTGACCACTAACGACAGGGGAGGTTTGTGTAATAATGGGCAAAAGTTCCATATACGTGTAATTATGTCTAATGTTAGGGGATGTTTGTGCAATTAGTCCTAAAAAAATTATCATCATCGCTCCACACTGCCATCATCAGCCCCTCTTTCTCTCCACCGCCATCATCAACCTTCAATGTCAAAAATTTGCAGAATTTTTTTCTTTCAAAAACAATTTTCACAAAGAATCTAGTAAAAAAAAATCCACCTACAGTTTATCCATCTAAAAACAACTCTTCATCAAACAAAACTCAAATACTCAAACAAATAATTAAAAAAAAGAGGAAATTGCATGATATGATCAAAAAGTTTATTGAGTTATTGTTTTTGGCCAAAAATATATTTTTGATTATTGTTGTCACTTTTTTGCTTGAATTGCCAAAAGTACCCTGACTTTGTCTTACTTGCACCAATTTCCCTCCCAAAATTTCCCACTCTTTTCATCTTTCATCTTTGTCTGTAAAATCAGAGTTCCCACTCTTTTCATCTCTCTCTCTCTCTCTCTCTCTCACTCACTCTCATTTCGTTTCTCTGTCTCTCTCTCATTTCAGCGACAGCGACGGTCTGAAGTTGAACGGCGACGGTCGGAAGTTGAACGGCGACGGTCGGAAGTTGAACGGCGACGGTCGGTTCATCCACACCACTTCGGCGGAACGAAACTAGCAGCAACATTCTTCGACAGATCTGATTTTTAAGTAGCAACATTCTTCAACCCAGATTTTTTAAGTAGCAACATTTGTAAGTATCCCTTCTTCGGATTTCCACCTTCTTTTATAGTCATTATATATTTTATAAAATTATCATTGTGTTTGATATGAAGATCAAGAGAGTAGTTTCGATTTTGAGTGAAACCCAGATTTTTTTATTTTCTGTACCGAAGTTACATGCCAATTTGTTCTAATGTTACATGCCAGTTTATTTTAAAGTTACATGCACGTTGTTGTAGACTTTACATGCTAGTTTATTTTTAACTTACATGTGATTTGGTAATTTTGATTTATAGTGAAATCAATCTTCTGTTGTTGTTTTTACAATTATCATTATGTTTGATATGAAGATTAAGAGAGTGGTTTCGATTTTATTTATTTTCTGTACCAAAGTTACATGCCAGTTTATTTTAAATTTACATGCCAGTTTGTTTGAAAGTTACATGCCAGTTGGTAATTTCGATTTAGAGTGAAACCCATCTCCTGTCATTTTTTGTATCCAGGTTAGAAGAATGTTATTGTAGACTTGACATGCTAGTTCATTTGTAAGTTACATGTTACGTGTCCTTTGGTTATTTTTGAAGTTACATGCCACTAGTTATTCTTTTGTTATATGTCAGTTCATTTTAAAGTTACATGCTGGTTAGTTAAAACTTTACATGGCAGTTCATTTTAAAGTTATATGCTGTTTAGTTAACACTTTACATGTTAGTTCCCAGTCATTTTAAATTTTCATGTGAAATACTTGACATGCAGGAATATGGATACAAAGAGATTGGTTATCTATCACGGTGGAAGTTGGGTGGGCAATTGTTACGAGGGTGGTTTGACAAAGTTGGTCCATGTTCCTAGATGTTTGACTTATGATGCCTTAGTGAAGTTGGTACAAGATGTTACCAAACTTGATGCTGCTAGGTACACCATAGAATTACGCTTAGTGGTCTGTACGAATAGTGGTGTTGCTCGACCGATAATTGAGAATGACAATGAGGTGTCATGTATGATGGATGAAGATAAGGTGGTACCAGAGGTTTATGTCACCATTAATGCGAAGGGACCAACAGTTTGTGTGCAGAATGGTATTACAGTGGATGAAGATGACAACATACTACAGTCGATTATTCTTCAACAATGTAACCAACCTACTACACAACCTGGGTTTGGCAGGTTTCTCCAACAACTGGCAGCATGTGGGTCCATTCCAATATCAGACCAGTATTGAATTCATGTGGGTTTGGCGGGTTTCTCCAACAACTGGCAACTGTATTGAATTCATGTAATTTTCATATCAAATTCCAGTATTTTTACATGCCAGAACTTTAACAAGTTACATGCCAGTTGGTTTTGAAGTTAGATACCCATGTAATTAGAAGTTACATGCCAGGATATTCTTGTTTCCTTACTTGGAAGACACTCACTTAAATGATCAAATTCTATTATTTTTACATGCCAGGGTATGTTAAAAAGTTATTTATGATGTACCTATTTGAAAGACTCAGCTGGAAACCAAACATTCCAGTATTTTTACATGCCAGAACTTTAACAAGTTACATGCCAGTTGGTTTTGAAGTTAGATGCCCGTGTAATTAGAAGTTACATGCCAGGATATTCTTGTTTCCTTACATGGAACAATCACTTAAATAATCAAATTCTATTATTTTTACATGCCAAGGTATGTTAACAAGTTATTTATGATGTACCTATTTCAAAGACTCAGTTGGAAACCTAACATTCCAGTATTTTTACATGCCAGAACCTGACCAATTTACATGCCAACGCAATTCTAAAGTTACATGCCAGTACTGAATTTACATGCCAGTTGACTAAGCTTCAAAAAGTATAGAATATCATAAATTCCAGTTGTTTGTTATGATCATAATTCCATGTACATGACGGTTTATAAACTTCAAAAACAAAGATTAAGCACCAAAAAAGTTATCATTCTGCCGGTACACTATTTGTAAAAATACCTAATGCCATCTCCTCCCTAATCTGGGGGACGTTTTTGGTTCCCCATTCCCAAAAACAAGTACAACGCATTAACTCCTCTGCGTATCGACATATGAAGACACCACAACTACTATCGTCTGTTTGAGATGGTAACTTCTTCGGCATATTAGAGTGTTGAATGGTCAACTTGTTCCCTTTGGGTGGTACACCTTTTTCTTGAAAATATCCGGAACATTGCAAAATGGCTGGTATGAAATTCAAAAGTGGGGCGATTTGCTTCCGACGGATGACAATCTTCATTTTCTTCCATAATGGATCATAAATGCAAACTTTTTGGTTCTTCAAATCAACCTGACACAGTATCCGATGTCCATCCGGGTTTCCAACCGCACACGGGACTAACAGCTGCAAGAAATGAGTAGAAAACATTAGTAAGACTAACAGCTTATAGTCTTGATAACATCAAGGATAAAGATTAGATTTGGTATCATGTAGTGTAACACAAGAGCTTAGGTATTACTGATATATGCCTAACATACAAATTATACATTATACAAACAAAAGAAATTGAAAAATAAAAATTATTGAAACATGTCATCACTAAGATCACGTAGAAATAAAGAGAAGTATCCTTCTTCTATAGTTCTATGAGAGAACTAGCTCTAATTCACAGCAACTTAATATGAGTTTCGATCTCCTAAAGACATGTTCAATTAAAAAATTAAATAACATAAAAAAAAAAGGTTGACAAAATAATAATAAGTTTAAGTATACTTTAAAAAACATATAAATAAATTGAACTTTGCCTTCAAATGATATAAACAAAGCAAAAATCCATATAGAATTAGAGATGTGCAACTTATAGATATGTGTTTAAACATGAGGAAGGCACGTTAAACTGAAAACCATGTATGACATAATGAAAAACAAAACTTAGGTACATAATTAAGAGTTGGGAAAATATGAAAAAGTTGAAATTTATCCTCAAACATGCAAACACATGTATTATTGGCTTGGAATCGACATACGTACGATGTACTTAAATACAAATAAACGGAAGTATGCATCCGAAATTTATGAACAAACCCTCATTCATGTACAAACAGAGTGAGGTATGACTCCACTAATTGATCCTTTTCATTTACAGGGCAACATGGTAAATGTGTTTAAAGCTCCGGAAGAAACATTCAGCCAAATACAAAATCAAAAGTTGAAAAAGTAGATAAAAAAAAGTTTCACTATAAACACAAATACTTTGCGTCAAACAGAAGCTGTCAAAGGTTTCATCACAATACAAATACTAATACAAATAGATTGAAAATAGAAGCTGTCAAAGGTTTCATTCATGAAAATATACAAATTAACTGAACTAATACAAATACTTTGCATCAAACAGAAGCTGTCAAAGGTTTCATTCATGAAAATATACAAATTAACTGAACTAATACAAATACTTTGCGTCAAACAGAAGCTGAAATATAAACACAAAAAGAATCATTTTAAAAAGGTTTCATCACAGATACAGAAACCAAAAAACAAGATAAAACAAATTGAATCAATCCCTCAAACTGGAAATATAGAGAGAAGGTTTCATCTATACAGATCTAATTGTTGCCAGAAAACATGGCATTAGTAGCTAATTAATATGATATATATTCAACCCTTCATGTCTAAGTTTATGGACTTATTGTTGAGCCTATTTCAATACAGATAACTTGTTAACATACCCTGGGTTTTGTAGTTGAAAACAGAACCGGGTTGGCGGGTCGGTCGGTGGAGGGCCAGCACCACCGACAGTGAGGGCGAGCAGCACCGAGGACAGCGAGCGGCGATCTCGATCGACCTCTCTCTCTCTTCCCTTCTCTTTCTTCTTTCTCTCTCTTCTGTTTTTACTATTGATCGTTTGATTTTACTGATGGGTGGGTTCCACCCTAACAATCAATTTACTGATGGGTGGGTCCCATCCTGTCAGCTTGTTTTCCTTTTTATTCGAATTTCAAATTGTAAGGGTATTTTTGTCCAAAAATAGTAAAATGTGACGAAAACAATAAAAAATAAACCAGTGGCTAAAAACAATAAACCCATAAATTTTGTGGCTCTTTTTGAATTCACCCCTAAAAAAAAAGTTGGAAGATTTGGAAATTTGAAGATCTTCAAACTTCCATCTTGAAAGTTGTAGATCTGCTCCGATGGAGAAACAATTGTTAACAATTCCAGATGATGAAAACGCTAAAGATGACCGGAAGCGAGAAGGCGACTGGAGGAAGTTTCTTCGGAAGCGATTGGTGGCGACCGGAAGCGACTAGAGGCGAGAGTCATGATGCGTCAACGGCGGCACGACGGCAAGAGACGAATGGACGAGCTGGTGTTCGTTTTTTGAAGAGAAGTGTAGGCGGTGGTGTTTTTTTATTTTTGAAGAGAAGTGTAGAACAGCTGATATTTTTATAGGGAAAGAAAGTTTAGGTTGAAGTGGGCTTTTTGAGGGTTTAAAATGAACCCTAGTTAAAACCCAAAACCAACCCGCAATAGATTTGGGCTTACAATAAAGGGTTTTCTGTGGGCTTTTTTATGTGGTCCGGGTTTAAACTCGGCCCTCATCATGCGGGTAAAAGCCAAACCCCTAAACCCAGTCCATTTTGCCATCCCTAAGTCTAACTCATATTAAATTATGAAGACAAATCAATAAATGAAATCATCAATACATTTAAGATATTGGAATACGATATAAAGAAAAAAAAATAGTATATTTTTTTTGACAATATCTATTAATCCGGACTTGATATTTTTTTTGAAAGCTTTCACTATTAGCATGATTCAAACTGCTGACATGTGAGTCATTTGTTTAAATTCCAAGTTCGTTCATCTACCAGCTAAGTTACGCTCCTGTTGACAAAAATCGCATATTACATATAAAACATATATATTTTTTAATTAAAAACTAATTTATTAATATTAAAATTGTCATTTTTTTATTAATATTAAAAAGAGAGGATACAAAAGAGAAAAGTAAACAACCACCGGTAGAGCTAGTTACAAGAAAATAAAAAGCACAAAATAAACAATAAATGATAAAGATTCATATCTTAAAACGACTTGATACAATCCTCATCTAAAACAATAATTTATTACATTTAAAAGACTATGCAAATGAAATCATTAGATCAAACATTATCATATGGATAAGTGAACATTAAAAACAATTTATAAAATTAGTTTAAATAAAACCAATTGATATTAAAATGGTTTAATAGTCATATATATTTGGAGTTAAATAATTTGAGGATTGAACTTATATAACAAACATAAATATATCGCAAAACTTCAAAAGATAAAATCAGAATAAGTTGAAAAGATATATAATTCAAGACATATATTCGATTCACTTGTTTCAGATCAATAGTACTGAAGTTAAATTATGTAATTTATAGATATGATCCTAAATCGAAAAGAAAAGTCGTAAGTGTAATTGAAATATAAAGAACATGCATCACGTTAAATCTAATTTTTTAAATATCAAAATAGATATAGAATACTTCACTTCGTGTAATGAATTTTTAAGTTTAAGAAGTTTTGATCGAAATTTAATCAGAAGATTGCAAAACAGAAATAGTCGAATAATTATCAAAAGAGTAGTGCTATTGGCACACCCCCTATTGATCTTTTTATGCCCCACTTTTTAAATTATTTAGTATTATTTTTTTTTCCTTTATCAAAATTACTAAAAGAGACATACAATTTTTTTTTAAAAAAAATTCTATAAAGTAAATCTAATAAAACTCCACATTCCTTAAAAAAAAAAAAAAAAAAAAAAAAAAAAACCGTTCTTATAATCCTTTTTTTGAAATATTTTTTTTTCATAACTCTTAAACCCTAAAAATACTTGTACGGATCCTATTTAAACAACAAATCAAACACTTGGGGTTCATTAGACATATGAGATATTGATTATTATTTAATCTCATTACTCTTTTAGAATCTGAAAGTGAAATGATGATAACCAAAACAAATACTTGCTCTTTGCTTCTTGTTTCGTTTTATTTGTGGGCTGTTTCGTTTTTTTTTTCTCTCTGTGTGTGTTTTGTCTTGAATTGCAATGTTTTTTGCTCTTTTCTTGGGGCTGTTTGTATGTTCTTTGTCTTGTGACTTCATGTCATTTTCTATAAAGTTTGATGTTAAAAAAATAAAAAAAAATAAGAAGAAGAAGAAGAAATCCGTTCATGAAAGGTGAGAGAAAGACGAGATCAGAGATAAAGAGATTTGAGATAAATAGAGATATTAGAGATAGGGTTTATTAAGTTTGAAAAATAAGTAAAAGAATAGTTTTGGAAATAAATAAAATAAACTAATAAAAACATTTAACTTTATTTAATTAAATCAAAATTTAAACAAATGGGGCATAAATAGATCAGTAGGGGACTTGGGGTGTGCCAATAGCACCACTCTTATCAAAATAGGATGCGAAATTCAAACAATTATAAAAAATATTTTACACAAATCAAACACAAAGTCATAAGTATCAGACAAGCCATAAGTAGTTGAATTGGAGAAAACGTTTGACTAAATCAAACTGGGATTCAAACAAGGTCTGTTGGGTCGACCCGAATCAAGTGGGCCTAGACCGGATCGAACGCGAAGTCGATCGTGGGCTTAAACGTTTGGGCCATTTTTGGTTATAACAAATACAACCCATCCTTATTATTTTCTTACTTTTTTTACACTTTTTTTTTTCAAGTCTATTTTTTCGTATGTATCTTACGATGAACATTTCTCCACCGTCTGCGACAATCACAACCACAGTGAGCTCGGCGACCACCACAACCACCAAAACCTCCGCGATTTTTTCTTAGAAGGTGAGTTCGAATCCATTTTTCAGTTGCTTGAAATTCGATTTTCTATTGTTGAAGTCTGTATGAATTTCAACCGATGTGAATTGTTGAAAAAGTTCTAACTCTTAATTTTTTTCGTTTATTCTCTCTTATTTGGTTGATTTTGAATAAACGTGTCAGATACTGAAAGTCTGAAATTCGAATTATTTGTGATTTAGGGATTCGATTTCTGCTACTGCTGTTATTTGGGAGTTACGGATTCGAATTCTGTTAGTGCTGAAATTCGGTAGGATTTTTGTATATCAGTTGAAGTTTCTTATTCTTCTTTGCAATGTGATTTTGTTTAGGTGCGGATGCTCCTATTAATCTTTCTTAACTTTTGTTTATGGTGCTATATTGCTATATATAGCACAAAAAGAATGAAATAGGCCAAATTTCAATTGTGTGATTCAGTTGAGATATCATTTTCAAGTAATAAGGATGAAATATAGCATAAACATTCAAAATTTTCCACTGTTGGATTGAAAAAAAGTTGTTTCAAAAATATTCCCCATTAAAGTTGCAATTACTTTATTTAGTTGGCTTTATCATCTTAATTTGAGCTATAATGGTATTTACTTAGATTGGTATTGGTCTGTTTTAAAACATGTGAAGCCAAACTACAAATAACTGGTTCTGGCAAAGCAGAGGGCAGAGTCACTGTGGAAAAACCAAATAGAAATTGATTTATTTACATTCATTAGTCTTGTAGTTTTGTGCAAATGCTTTATTAACATAGAAAAAAAAGAAGACACCACTAATTGCATGTCCGTGCTTTAGTTTTCAACTTACATTCAATACAGAACATGTTGACAAACCCTATATCCTTTAACAATTCAGGTTTGAAAAGAATTATTGTGTTGTGAGCATGGTTTTCTCAAATTTTCTGCTGTACATTGTCAGAAGAGTTTGCATTTAGTAGCCTAAATTGGCTTGGCTACTCATTTTGTTTCCATTTGAAACTCGTGTTCAATAAGCAGTTGCTATGGTGGTATTATTAGAGATAACTCGTGTTCACATTGAAGTTTGATTTTGATATTTGTTACTAAGTATAGCTCAAACCTTCCATTATACTACATTGTCTTTTGATTTTGATACTTTTAATGTTTCATTTTTCATTTTTCATTTTCAATGATTAGAAAGTGTAGTAATAACCATTGATGGACTGTTTTTCAGGGATACATGGTCTTGGGGGGCGAGAGAGTTCCTCTTTTAGATGTGGAGTAAGTTTTTTCATGTTTTTTTTTTTTTTTTTTTTTTTCCCTTTTATTGCTCTTTTGTGTTTATGTTTTACATACTTATTTATGCATGTGTTGATTTACCACTCATCATTTTGATATTCTTGGATTTATTGATGTGTCATGCTTATTTATGTTGTATGTATAATTCATGTTCTTTTTTGTGATCGTAGTAACATGTTTGATGAATGTAAACGATGATTCTACAAATGTTTATTGTTTCACTTGTCCTTCATACTCCGCAATTTAATACTTAAAAAGTGTTTGTGTTTTGAAATTACCATGACTAACTTTTACACAGTATATTAAACTTGTTGAGAACTGGTTCCAGATTTGAATTCTTTCTAAACCCTTAGCAACACTTAGACTAGATGGTGCAGGTTATTTATCTGCTTCAGTTGCCTCTGTGGTTCAGCCATTAAATTTCAGTTCTACTGAGCTTTTGTTGTCAGGAGTGCTTGCTTTGCAATTACATTATGTATGGTCATTGTCATTACTACAATTCTCTTGTAATTTTTCTGATCTTTGCTATGTTTTCATGATTATTATCTCTTCTTTGATCTTTCAAGTAAGTTAACTTGTGCTTATAGATGTGCATTGTCGATTGAAAATGATCGATTCACCAGCGTATACCAGTACGATAGAGGGCCCTGCTCATGCCCCTTGCCCCTTGCCCCTTGCTTTAAGGTGAGAGTCACAGTCGACGGGCATGCCTTTGAGAGCCCAAATTTCTTCAAAAGTAGAAAGACAGCAGAGCATGCTGCTGTAAATGTTGCCTTAATGTCATTTCCATTTGATGGTTTTCAAGAGGCAAGTTCCCTAACTGAATCCTGCCACATGCCTGCCTCAGTCCAAGGAGGTTCATTGTCTTCTCCTCCAATGACTCATGCTGATTGCTCTGCTCCATCGATTTCAGACTCCGGGAACAAGAAGTTATTTGCTCTACAACAAGAATCAAGTAGAAAGTACAATTGCATGGCGCCTCTGTATTCGGTTTGTATTTAGAATGAGTTTGGATATGATATGCAAGTAGAGTAGGAATATTGAAAGTTGAACAACATGCATTCTAAGTTATAGAATTTAAGTCTTTAACAACAAGCACTCTAAGTTGTAGAAGCATCAACCGATCACCTCTGCCTCTCTCATTGTAATTGAAAACGATGGTTCTTATTTTTTATTGATAATGACATTAAAACATTTAGGTTTTTGTTTGTAAAATAATAATAATAATTTAGGTTTACTTTTACAAACAAAATTGATTTTTTTTTAAGAGCATTTTAGACTTTACAACTTACACCTAGTTAAAAACAATAACTTAAATTTTTTTTTTATTAAAAACAATAATCCATTTCTTAATTTGACTACTTTTACAAATTTCCCTTTCTTTAACTCTTATAAAAAAATTATCAGAAAATCAACTCTATAAAACTCTTCTAGAAATCGACTTATTCATGTATATGAAACACCAAGAGACACATATCACAAACAAATAGTCTTCGGGATTTAACATTTCATTTGGTTCCACTAACCAACTTCAACTAAGAGTATTTAGGATCCTAAAATACTGATTGTAAGAAACTAAGAATATTAAAACCTAGCAAAATATTGATGGTAAAATATTAGAACCTCTAAATTGTCTATAACTAATACCCAAAAGTCCACAGAATCCCAAACCTAATGCTCTAATACAGTGGTGGACCCAGGAATTTTAATTAAGTAGGGCACTTGAATAAATTAAAATCACAATTATATGAAAAAAAATACTGAAATCATATTAAAATAGTTTTTTTTTATAGATAAAATAAAATAAATAGAATACTTACTCAGGTGAATTAAATAATCTTACATTCAAAATGAAATAAAAACAAGAAAAAAATAATTTATTAATAACTATTACTAGACTTGTTTTTAAATTTTTTATTCTTCAAATTATTGGTAAATTATTGATTTATTGATTCTAAATAAATTAAAATAATAAAATAAAGAAAAATAAAATGAATCATAGTAATAGATTGACTATTTTAATCCAATAAAGTAAAATATGAGATTTTAGGGTTTATTGATTGGACGTGTTATGTATGTTAAATTAAAACTATTAGAAATAATAAAATTCCAAATAATAATATATAATTTAATATAAATAAAATTGAATTAAGTAAATACAAATTAATGGTAGTTAAGAAATTGACAACGACGGAATAGAGAAAATGAATCGGAAAAGATGGTAAAATAAATAAAACATAAACAATTAGAAGATAAAATTGAATTAAAGAAGTACCTATTTGTTTGAGATGGGACTTGAACCGAGCATTCTAAGTCAAAATGAAAGATCCACTACTAGCTATACCAACAACAAAATGTTGAGATTGATTCTTAATTAATATTTATATATACAATATACAAAGAATCAATTTTTTTCCAAAAAAATTGAGGTAGGGCACAAATGACAAGGGGTGAACTGTCAACTCAATAAGTATTGCATAATACGTAATCGAAAACATTTATGAAATTTACAATAACATTTAAAGAGTACATAAATTTTCAAATGTTCAATTACAATTAAACTTGCAAAAGTAACATTTTTAGTGTACGATAACGATTAATAACATTTCATAAAAATAAGCTCAAGTCAAGTAGTGTCACCAATACCCTAGTGACCCAGCCATTTACATTTCAGAAATTGGTATAAGACCAAAATCATAATATTTCATTTGTCACGCGTGCTGCATTTCCATTATCACTGGTAATCACCATTTTATTACATTTCATTTATTATTGACTTTGAACTAAAATATTACTTTCAAAATATGTATATAATAATACATTTACATTACTGAAGCATAAAAGCACCAAACATTTAAGCTTTTAAACAAAAAGTTCCAATAAAGGGAAAAATCATTTAAAAGGAATTGGCTAACAAATATGCAAGTAAAGACTACATGAGTAGGAACATGAGTTTATATACATATGTAATAAAATAATTCAGAACATAACAATATGATAAATAAATATGTTTTCTGAGAAAACATATATGCAACTACATAGTATGCAAAAAAAAAAAAAAAAAAAAAAAAAAAAAAAACCTACTTACCTTTGATGATAGCAAGTTTAAGGCTTCACTAATGATATTGGGAAGTCATAAGAGTAACCTATAAACATATAGAATAATAATCCTTCAATCAAACTAGCCAAATAAAAGAAATCTAACTCCACTTCTTATAAATACATTTTTTAATTCATTTTCTTATTCATTTTCATGAAGAAATTTCAGAAAAACATATTCTAATTCTCAAACTTTATTGATTTGAAATTCTTAAAGGCCTTGAAAAAGTGCAAAACTTAGTCAATAAATTCAACAATCAGATTAACAACTCTCCTCCAAATATCGGAAGTTTATCAAATACCTATTAATTTCTATAATTTTCTAAGCACACAAGTGTCATTCCTGACAATGTAAAATTTCGATCCTCCAACCGGACTTCGTATCAAAGTTTAACAACCTTACCGACCATGAAAAATTCCAAATTTTATTTATAGACTCAGATACCAATAATCTTTATCGTGGAATTGGTCCAAAATATCACCTTTTTAAAGTGAATTGGTGAGAATGTCACTGGTTTAATAAGTTAAGTTTAAAAGGCACCTATTATGGTGAACTACCAAAATTGCCCTTAGTTAAACATTTATGTTATTCTCTTTGAGTTGTTCTCTACAACATAAACGAAGGCTTGAAATACTCAGTTACTCTCTCTCTACAAATAAAAGTTCAAGGTCTTGCCCCGACTTTCTTCTTCAGTAAAATAAGGTAATATTTCTTGAACTTGCTTCTTTTAAGTTGTTCACATTTTAGTATGTAAACTTGAAGCCATTTTGAAAATGATTTCGTGCCTTTTTGAAATATTTTCGTGCCTTTTTACACTGTCATCGTGCCTTTTGAAGTTGTTATCGAGCCTTTTTGAAAAAAATTTCGTGCCTTTTTGAAATATTTTCGTGCCTTTTAACACTGTCATCGTGCCTTTTGAAATTGTTATCGAGCCTTTTTGGAAAAGTCTCGATAACTTTTCTAAAAGGCTCGATAACTTTTCTAAAAGGCTCGATAACTTTTCTAAAAGGCTCGATAACCTTTCCAAAAGGCTCGATAACTTTTAACACTGTCATCGTGCCTTTTGAAATTGTTATCGAGCCTTTTTGGAAAAGTCTCGATAACTTTTTCAAAAGGCTTGATAACCTTTCTAAAAGGCTCGATAACCTTTGTAAAAGGCTCGATAACTTTTCCAAAAGGCTCGATAACTTTTAACACTGTCATCGTGCCTTTTGAAATTATTATCGAGCCTTTTTGGAAAAGTCTCGATAACTTTTCCAAAAGGCTCGATAACCTTTGTAAAATGCTCGATAACTTTTCCAAAAGGCTCGATAACTTTTAACACTGTCATCGTGCCTTTTGAAATTGTTATCGAGCCTTTTTGGAAAAGTCTCGATAACTTTTCCAAAAGGCTCGATAACTTTTCAAAAGGCTCGATAACCTTTCTAAAAGGCTCGATTAAGTTTCAAATTTATTCTTGCCTTTTAACAATGTCATCGTGCCTTTTGTAGTTATTATCGAGCCTTTTTGACAAAAATATTTTGAGCCTTTTTGAAAAAAGTTTCCAACATTTTAGTTGATTTCGAGCCTTCTTCAAAAAATATCCGTGCCTTTCTGAACAAAGTTTCAAGCCTTTTAACAAAATATTCGTGCCTTTTCGAAATTGATTTCGAGCCTTTTTGACAAAAATATTTCGAGCTTTTTTGAAAAAAAATTCGAGCCTTTTTCAAAAAATATTCGAGGCTTTTCATGTAATATTTGAAGACATTGTGTAATCATGGGTTTTTGTTAATGGTTTGTGATTATTAATTTGACAGCCTCATGAATCGGGTTAGAATAGTAATATCTTACAACGGTCGATGGGACCAGTTACCCGACGGAAGTCAGAGGTTTGTTGGATCCGATAACCGGGGAATGTACGTGTCAAACAATATGACTTACGAAGAATTGGTGATGATCATGCATACTATTGTGAACTATGATGTAAACAAATACAATGTTGAGTTGTCATCAATATCACTCGTTCCTGGCAGTACGTGTCGCACATTGATAAGGAATGACGACGATGTCCAGTTTATGCTAGGGGAAGATCGAGTGATCCCTCAAGTATGTGTCAGTCTAACTGAGCGGATAGCTGGAGATGTGGTAGGGAATGATATTCCTCCTCCTGAAAATACCTAACAGTTTGGATCCTTTAGCGGTAGCAACCAAGTGTTCACCCAAGGGGGTCCCAGCGAAGGTGTGGGAAACATGTGTGGTGTCCCACAAGTTGCGGTCGACCATGCACATGCAGCTGAAATTCAATTGGGTGATGTGGGTGATGTGTTTGGCAGTCGAATTGAGCAGTACAATGAGTAATACGATGTGCACTACAATGAGCAGTACGATGTGCAGTATAATGAGCAGTACAATGAGCAGTACGATGCACAGGACAATGAACAGTACGATGCGCAGTACAATCAACAGAGCAATTACCCGAACCATGAACAGGTTGACACTGAGGCAAATAATGAACATGTTCATGATCTCCAAAATGTAGATGAAGAGCCTGCACAAATGCAAACAAGCAGTAGACGTGTACAAGGAGTTAGTTGCACTGCACCAGATATGCCTGGGACTTCCGAGGTCCGTTGTAATATGACATCATCTGATTCTGTTAATGCGAGAACTTGGGTTATTTCAGGAGCAGATTCATACTCGTTTGGTATTGGTACAAGCAGCACCTTGGCAGCGCAAGAACCGAGAACCATGATTTATAAAGGTCAATTTTTTCCGAGTAAAAAAGATTTGAAGAGGCTAGTTGGCCATTTTGCGATGCGGCTGAACTTTGAATGGAAGGTGAAAAGGTCTAATAAGACAACTTTACATTTGGTTTGCATCATTGACGACTGTACGTGGAAATTAAGAGCGGTGAGGAGAGAAGAAGGTACTTACTTTCAAGTCAGAAGTTTTGTCAACGAACACAGCTGTCCCTTGGAGGAGATTCACCGTCGCCACCGATAAGCTGGTGCAGTCATAATCGGAGAAGTCGTTGCCCCTAGACTTCAACAAACCGATGGTCGTCTCATGCGTCCGAAGGACATAATCGCCGATATGAAAACAATGTATGGCATCCAAATCATGTACAGTAAGGCACATGATGCCTTGCAATATGCATTGTCATTAACCTATGGAACGCATGAAGAAAGTTTCCAACTGCTCCCATCTTTTGCGTATATTCTCGAACAGTAAAATCCGGGCACAATCACGGACTTACAGTGCGATGACCATGGTAAATTCCTCTATTTTTTCATGTCGTTAGGGTCCTCAATTAGAGGTTTTCGGAGGTGTATGCGTCCTGTTATTGCAGTAGATGGTACCCATTTGAAGGGAAGATTCGGGGGTACAATGTTTGTGGCAACTGCACAAGATGGAAACGAACAGGTGTATCCAATTGCTTTTGGGTACGGTGACTCAGAGAACAACCTTTCATGGGAGTGGTTTTTAGAATGCTTGAGGGGTGCCCTTGGTCATATAGATGATCTGGTTTTCATTTCCGATCGCCATCCAAGCATTGAAGCAGGGATTTCTAAAGCGTTCCCTTATGCAACCCATACCGTTTGTGTCTGGCATTTTGGTGAAAATATGAAGAAACGATTCCACAGAAAGGATGTTGCCAAGATAATGGATTACGCTGCTAGGTCGTACATTGAAATCCAGTATGATCGGCACATGGAGGAGTTACGTAAGCTGCACCAGGGTGCATACGATTATGCCATTGATGCCGGTCCACAGAAGTGGTCCCGCGTTCACTGTCCCCAAAGAAGGTACAGGTTGATGACCACAAATGTTGCAGAGTGCATAAACTCATGCCTAAAATTCGCTCGGCAACTGCCACTAATGACACTGGCAGAGTTCATTCGGAATATGCTACAGAAGTGGTTTCATGATCGTCATGCAAATGCACAGTCCATGCGTCATCGATTGACCGACGCAGCACATCTTTTGATCCTCAAACGTGTCGAGAAGTGCGGTTATATGACCGTAAATCCAGTTGACTGGAACATATTCTCCGTCAGACACAAGGGAAAACAGTGGACGGTTGACTTAGCCCGGAAGACATGCACATGCAACAAATTCCAAATGGACTTTTTACCATGTAAACACGCACTTGCAGCGGCAAGGTACATTACAATTTACAGTTAACGGTTTATATTATCCAAACGTGAGTCTCACCCTTTTCATTGTTGCAGGGAGCGGAATTTGGATTTTACATCTCTGTGTGCGGACTACTACAAGAGGGAGACACTTATTGATGCATACTCAGTTCCTATTATGCCTGTTGGCCATCCTGCTTCATGGGTTGTGCCATCCGACATCGCATCACGGGTGGTTTTAAATCCAAAGGCGAAGAGGCAATCGGGTCGACCGATGGAGGGTCGACATGCCTCGTCTTCGGAGAGGACAACCACACAGTCGTGTAGAAGGTGTGGACAACCAGGACATAACAGCAGGAGGTGTTCCAACCCACCTATGGTTAATGAAGGTCCCAGCACAATTGTCCCCGAGGAATACCGCCGCAAGTGCAGTATCTGTCATAAAATTGGACACAACAAACAAACGTGCCCTGAGAAAGACTGTACCGTGGAATGAATGGAGCCTTACTTACAAGAGGAAGACGAATTGCCACCCTTGGTTCTTATGTTTTATGTAGAAGTAATACGATTGATTTCATGTTCGAATTTCGTTTGTTATAGTGTTTATGTATATCCCAACTTTATTTATGGATTTCAATGTATGAAATGTGTTGAACTTTTAATACATCGATCTCTCCAGCCACCTTCATTGCTTGAACTTCCCCAGCCACTACCCCCAGATGCTACAGATAGACTTGGCAAGGTTCCGGTTCAAACCGTGGAATCGGGGGGATTCAGAACCGGGAAAACCAGGATCAGAACCGGATTTCTGGTTCCGATTCAAGAACCAGAGCTGGAACCGGGGGAGGCCGGTTCCGGTTTTGGTTCTATTTTTTTTGAAAATATATTACAAAAGGTTCGGTTCTGAAACTGATGGTTTCGATTCCAGAATCAGAATCAGAATCGGAATCGGAATCGAAATCGGAATCGGAATCGGAACCGCCAGTTTCAGAACCGGAACCGAAACCGAAATCGAAACCGGAATCGGGGGACCCGAAACCGTGCCACCTCTAGCTACAGAGGAGCCCCCAGTTGCAGGGCTTCACATTGGTACCATAGAAGCAACTAATCTAATTGATGGTGCTGACTCATGCTGAGGATCGTCGATATGCCTCTGGAAATATGCCACAAGCCGATCAATGTCCTCAAACATCCTTTTACTGAACTTAAATCCCTTGGGATATAGACCAATATACTCATGATGGGGATTTGTACTTCGTATATAAGTTAGAATGAATGTTCCCGGATGCTCATGAGAAATGCCAAAACAGTAAACTATCCGTGTGGGATACTCTGCTTTCTCAATCCTTATATGCTTATCAACTTCCGCTTTAGTACCTTTGTTTTATGAGGAACATGTCTCCAACCTGATGTCTTCCAACATCGTTCAAACTTTCACAACCATGCTCGATACAGTTGTTTGGTGAGACCCTTGGTTCTTATGTAGAACTAATGTGATTGATTTTATGTTCGAAAATATATTAGAATTTAGTTGTTCGTCTAATGTCATACTAGATGCTTTATTGAATTTGCTGTATTGTTTATGGATTTCAATGTATGAAATGTGTGTGTTTAACTTTGAACTGCAAACACTTCAAACACTTGAAGAAAAAAAATTCATCATTTCATTACTCAAAAAATGTTATGTACATCAACTACATCTACATCAACTATATGGGCTTCGAGTTACAAAAAACCTCGACGGCCATCTTCTCCCGGATGGTGGCCATATCAGCTTCGGACCAGTCGAAGGTATCCCTGTTCGCCACCAGGTACTCAATAATTTTCAATGTATGGGCCCCACAGTTTCCCCTGCAATTAACCACGTGAACAAACATTATAATGGGATGCTATTAAAACCGATTGTGATAGAATAAGAACTTCAAACAGTCATACCCCCGTTCCTGTTGCGGCACACGGTTGGCGTGCACGAAGAACATCCGGAACGGCTTTTCTTCCCTTTTGTACGTCGCATCACCTCTCTGTCTGTTCCGGTGAAAGTGTACCGCATCCAGCATCGAGGGTAGCAACCACCTTAAGCACGCGAACTGGGTATTCCTATGGCTATATCAGACCTGCTGTCTGAACGGGTCAAACACGAAAATGTGCCCTTTCGCAAGGTTGACGCTGCCCACGACCCAATGGTAACCTCCGAGGTTGCAAGGAATCAGAACCTGCAGGTGTTTCTCCAAAGTGTTAGCAAATTTTTTTATTATACAGATGGACGCAAAGTCAAATTTACACTGACTGTGTCAACGTCGTGCCATGGTAGGTTTGCCTGCGGGAGCAGGCCACATACCACCTGAAGGTCATCACGAGGATACTGGCGATCCAGCACAGTCCAACCATCTGGGGGTCTCTTGTCCTCACCCATGCAGATTCTCTGCCAGCTATGATATGCCAATGTCTGTACATAGAAAATTAACCGACACGTCAGGCAAAAAATATTTGAACACATCAAGGTAGAAGCGAAAACCGTACTCAATAAACACTTACATAGAATTGTGAATCTAGTATGTTGGTCCTCCTCTCGTACACAGTGGGGAATGCTCATTGACGTTTCCGGAGAACGTTGCAGTATGCGTCAATGTGCTGACAAATATCAACAATTCGTATTGTTAGGATTCAACCATTTGTGAATAAAACTTCTACAGGTGAATCAAGTGAGGAACATACCGAATCGTCCAACTCCATGAAGTTGGTTTGAAACCGGTGGAACCAAGTCACATTGACACCAACTGGGTGGTGCAGATCCACATCACGTCTGCATAATTGGAAACAAATTTAACATAATACTTACTTGTACCTGTGGACGAAAAAACTATAAACAGATTGTAATTTTTTAGATTATACTTACAATTCCCCTGTCATGCTCCTCTTGTAGGCTAGGTACGCCTCCAGCTGGTCAGGATCTACCAATTCGTGTGGCATCTATTCATGTGCTGGCTGCGGATGCGGCATCGTCCGTGGCCTCTTCGGTTCACAGGGGTTTGTGTATGGGCTCCGCTCCATCCAACCTCGACGTCGAATCCGGTCTCCACGCCTCAGGGGTGGTGGACTCCGGTCCAAATCAGGGTGATCGGTGTGGTGTGAGGAGGAACTCGTTCCCTGTTGATCACCTGAAATCGATCGGTGGGGTGTCAAATGACAGACCGGAGGTCGGCTGGAGGGGTCGGCTACACTCGGGTCGACCGAAGGTCTATGCTCGTAGGAGGAACCTCGTACGCTGGGATCGACTGGACGATCGCGCTGCGATGTGGCGTCAGGGGTGACCTCCTGGAAATGTATAGGTGTGAGCTCCTTGGAGTGAACAGGATCATCCAACAGCTGTGATGAGCGGACTGTGGTGATGTCCTCAGGCAGTACCTGCTCCTGGGAGTGAACAGGATCATCCAGCAGCTGTGATGAGTGGACTGTGGTGATATCCTCAGGCAGTACCTGCTCCTGTGAGTGAACAGGATCATCCAGCAGCTGTGATGAGTGGACTGTGGTGATGTCCTCAGGCAGTACCTACTCCAAGACTGTTGGCTCTATATCACCTGCTGTCTGTGTACCACCGCGCACCTCCTCTCGTGCTGTCACATCATGACCCTGCGGATCTGAGACTGTGTCTGTGGTACGTGGCTGCCCATGGCTGGTCCCTCGGTCTGTCCACCCTGTACCTGTGGGAGTAAATGCTCCGTCATGGTCATCAAATGGTTGGTCATCGAATGGTGGACCATCATACGGTGCTGCGACGTCGGACCCTGTTGGGCCCGGATCAAATCCAGTAACTCCTGATGCTGCGCAGCTCTTTTCTCTTCAGTCGTACGGAAAGCCTCCATGACATCCTCCCGTAATTTTCGAACAGCATCCATCACCTCTGCCAATTTATGCTCCCAAGCCTGAAAGGAATTCGGACTCTGTCAGTACTAAAACTATTAAGTCAATTGAAATTAAATCATGTGGTCCTAAAAATGCTTACGTACCTGTGGATGCTCTTCGACGCCTCTCCGTGAATGACCTTGAGGTCCAGGCTGTCTGTCCAAATTGAATCGTACCCGCCTACGCCTCACGGGAGTAGGACTGCCAACCTCCGGTTCTGAATCACGTCCAGCTGTAGGTTGTCTGGGCAAAGTCACGTGTACCCGCCTAGACCTCGTGGGACTCCCACGGCCATTGCCGACATCCGGGTCT
This sequence comes from Acer yangbiense, assembly GCA_008009225.1. Classification (NCBI taxonomy): domain Eukaryota; kingdom Viridiplantae; phylum Streptophyta; class Magnoliopsida; order Sapindales; family Sapindaceae; genus Acer; species Acer yangbiense. The sequence goes on along the minus strand of CM017763.1, from coordinate 50,743,137 downwards.
GAGCCCTCCGTATCACTGGGTCCAGAGTACGAAGGATCCATATCACTAGGTCCACAAGAATCCTCCGTATGACTGGGTCCGCCAGTCCTATGTAGTTCCGGATCCGGGAGGCCTCCAGATAAATCTACAGCATAGTGATCATACAGAGCGGGTCCCTGATCTATGCCTTCATAATACCGTTGACCCATCTCAACAGCTATCGCCACCAATTTAGACCGCGCAGACATCTGCAATTGGAGTTACATCATTGTAATTACATCATTGTAATTATACACATACTAAAAATTATAAACATTAACAACAACAATATTTACAGTTTCAGAGAAAATCTCATCCAGCTTTTTCCCTCGCGGTCGCTTAGTCAACTTCCATTTCAGAATACGTGGAGGGGGTAGCTCGGGGTTAACCCTGCGGATCCCACATTTTTGAATGCCAAGGGAGGGGATAACCTCAAAAGCAAATACCTGCGTAATAGACAAATACGATCACAAGTAAATACACCAGTCATATAAAAAATTCTCAATTAAAGTACGGATGCAAATTGTAAATGCTAACCAATAGTGCGTGCGCTAGACCGTATATGTTGTAGGACTCGATGGTGTCAACGCCCTGTCCTGCCTGTCGTCCTGCCTGCCGTGGACTATCCAAAGCATGCATGTAACCATAAATAGACCGCCTATACACGTATGCGCCCCACGGGAACGCATCAAAAGTGTCAAAGTCCTCGACTACTTGAAATTGCCATGCTGGAACTTTAAATCTCTCGTCCACCCCCATCAGTATCCAGTTCAGCAAAAACAATAATGACAGCTTCACTGCATCATACTGCGAATGGAAAACACCAATCCGAAGCACCGCTCTCAGCTCTTGAAACTCGATGACTCGACGCTGGAAGTACCGGTCGTGTATGCCATTCTGTACCACCATATCATAACTCGCTGTGTCAGGAATCACTCCGAACTTCAATCCGGTGATTAGACAATACTCAACCTTCGAGAACCGGACCGTATGGTTCCCTAACAGAAATCGTATCTCATTTTCCGGCCCGTTGTGATGCAACTCACGTAAAAGTAGCCGATGGACAATGCCGCCAGAAAAATTAATCTCACGATGCATCCGGAGGAAATGACCGAAACATGACTCAGTAAACCGACGTCGGTCTTCGATCCTCAGATTTTCAGGTACTCTTTCAAGTGCATTGTCGATATCTCTAAGGTCATCAAAATGGTCATGCCGAATAATTTTTCCATTGAACCATTCTCCCACCGGGGTTTTAAGGAAATCATTCGGATTCGCCATCTGCATATTGACGGAAAAAAAGCAAATAAGTTACTGAAAAGGCTTGAAAACTGACGGTAAAATTCAAAACTGCACGATAACAGTGCAAAAAGGCACGATAAAATTCAAAAAGCCTCGATAACACTACAAAAAGGCACGATAACATTACAAAAAGTCACGATAACATAAAAGTTCAAAAAGGCTCGATAAAAGTATAAAAGGCACGATAACATCAATGTTCAAAAAGGCTCGATAACATATCAAAAAGGCTCGATAACAGTTCAAAAAGGCTCGATAACAGTAACAAAAGGCACGATAACATATAGGTTCTAAAAGGCTTGACAAAAGTTTCTAAAAGGCTCGATAACTTTTCAAAAGGCTCGATAACAGTAACAAAAGACACGATAACATATAGGTTCTAAAAGGCTCGATTTTGTGTCAAAAGGCTCGACAAAAGTTTCTTCTAAAAGGCTCGATAACTTTTCTAAAAGGCTCGACAAAAGTTTCTTCTAAAAGACTCGATAACTTTTCTAAAAGGGTCGATAACTTTTCAAAAGGCTCGATAACTTTTCTAAAAGGCTCGATAACCTTTCTAAAAGGCTCGACAAAAGTTTCTTCTAAAAGGCTCGATAACTTTTCTAAAAGGCTCGATAACCTTTCTGAAAGGCTCGACAAAAGTTTCTTCTAAAATGCTCGATAACTTTTCAAAAGGCTCGATAACTTTTCTAAAAGGCTCGACAAAAGTTTCTTCTAAAAGGCTCGATAACTTTTCAAAAGGCTCGATAACTTTTCTAAAAGGCTCGACAAAAGTTTCTTCTAAAAGGCTCGATAACTTTTCAAAAGGCTCGATAACTTTTCTAAAAGGCTCGATAACCTTTCTAAAGGCTCGATAACCTTTCTAAAAGGCTCGATAACCTTTCTAAAAGGCTCGATAAGACTGCAAAAAGGCTCGATTCAGTTTCAAAAACTCTTGGAAACCCAGAACTTCATCGTTTTCACTACCAAAAGGCTCGAAATTTTTTCCTAAACTAAAACCCTAGCCTAAACTCATCAAACAAACATAATGGACAACAAATGCATGAGAGATAAAGACATACCGTGGTCGGTATTAACTTCGCCGGTACGTCGGTACTGTAGCTCCGTCGACGGTGGTTCGTCGTCACAATTTGGTCGACTGTTGCGCCGTTGGGGTTTTCTCTCAGAGCTTTTCTTCCAAAGTTTCAAAACAAAGAAACAGACAACAAAGGGGTATTTTCGTCTGGTCCCATTAAATGGTGCCTTTTAAACTTAACTTATTAACTTGGTGCCTATTCCCCAAAAACCACCCCAAAAGGTGCTATTTAATTTTTGAACTCCCTATACCGAAAATCATAATTTTTATCCATCTCCATTTGAGAATTAAAATTCCTACAACACAAAGAGCTCATGACGGTCAGCTTAAATATTATGGCTTAAACATCAAATATACCCACAGAATTAAAATACTTATATATCACTAAAATTCACGAAAATTTATATTCTGATTTGATAATGTCTTTACAACCATAATACCAAAAATCAAACTTAAATACTTCCCTTTCAATTCAAAATTACTCCAATACAAGAAGGTCAGTTTGATGATTTAGAAAATCTACATATGTAACCGATTTAGAATAAAAAATCTCTCTAAGATAAGCACCACTAAAAATTGTGAAAATTGTAATCCAAGTTGCTTCACTAGTATTAAAATAAATCAAAATTGCAACCTACACTAACACTCAAATTTGAACTCTTCAATGAACTTCAAAATTCAAGCAATTTATTACAGAGCTTCATGTATATTTCAACTTCATTCCAAAATTCGTCCATTAAATCATCTCCATCAGGAAACTAAAATTAAGCAATTGTTAGAGGCCTAAATTTTTGTTAATAGGATATTTTGATGTTAAAAACAATGAGTCTAAAAAAAGACTAAAGCTGTAAATAAAACTTTAAAACGAAACAAAGTTTAAGAAATTGTACCTTCAAAATACTCTGACTCAATCTATGAGATAATATCTGTTAGGAAATTTTTTAAAATAAATAACATTTGAAATTAAATTTGAAAAGACACAAATTTTTGTCATAAATAAAAGAATGTGTTGTTTCAAACAGACACATTGTTTTGTTTTAAATTTAAATTATATGACTATTATTTTAATGTTCATAAATACTGGTATCAATTCAGTATATAGACTTCACTTGAATCACTTTCTTTCTCCTCTTATGTTTTCAAAAGTGTTTTGGTTTGTTTTCTCAAGTGCACAACGTAGACAAACAAAGGCTTCATTGTATCCTGGAGGTATATTCGCAAACTCAGTGCATCACAGAATTGGTGGAGGCGAATAACGTCTTAAGGAGAACGACAACATATTATGCCTTGAAGCCAATTGTATTAGTGTTTTTATTTTGGACTAATTTTGTTCTTTGCAGTATTTATTTGCAGACAGTGTGATATTTGAGTTCGAGTAACAGCGATCACAATTTTTGACAGAATTTTGCCAACAATATCACGCTACGTCCTTTTGTGAGTGTTATCAATTTTGGTAGAGAAGTAAGTGTAGAAAAGTGAGAGTTTTCAGAGTAAAGGTAGAATGGAAGCGTTTCCTTTCATTAATATTACTTTGTGAATAAAAACACAAGTATGACTGTATGAGTAACTACAAAATAATGAAGATATACAAATCCCTTTGATTTTGCTAATATAAAAATAATGAAGATATACAAATCCTACTGATTTTGCTAATATATTCAAATCCTTCTAAATGTGGAATTGACTTGTTTTGCTGGGATTGTCAAAAAACAGTGACTGGAAGATGGAAAATTCAATATGTGAACAAAAGATGATCCAAATGAACTGGGATATCTAGAGGATGGTCCAGCGATGTGACATTGTTCACTTTTCAAATGAACAAGAAATATGTTACTTTAAAGTTTATAGAATTAAGAAGTGTAACACATCTCTGTGTGTGAGTTCAGTTTAGACAGGTTCAAGTTTGCTAGAAGTTAACATCGTTATATCACCAACTCATGGGGAATTTTCCATCTTAATAATAAAGCACAGGGGTGCTAAAAACTAAAAAGAAGGTTGTAAGAGAGTGAAGTATATGTCTGAAAAAGTAGCAAGAAGAAGCTGAGACCTTTCTTGATATGTTTGGGCAAAATAATCCTTTATTGCTCCATTCGTCAATTTCTCCTTTTCATTGACCATCCTGGTCATCAAAGGTCCTCATACATTTTTTCCTAATAGTCAAAAGAAAATAACCCTGTAATCAATCCTACATGAGTATGAATGTGCAAGTCTTGAAGCATAAGTTTGAAAGCTGCTAGATACCTCTGATGCTTTAGTGTTAGAGATTGAATATTAAACCATAAAAAAAAAATCGTTATCACTACCAAACACATCTTGCTTATGAATGGAGAATTTCCCATAAGTTTCTGTATTTGAAACAATAATGTGAAAAGAAACATAATATAACTTCTCTAGGAAAGGAGTTTGAGTTTCTTGGTAGGTAAAGTTTGACTAGGAATTAGCATAAAAGTCAATTAAAGATTTAGAATATGGCTGTTTTCTAAAAAATCTTATCTGAAATTACATGAATCAGAATGACATAGAAAAGATTCTAGGAAATTAATTACCATCTAAGATCTTCAAATCAAAAGCATCAGATCAAGGCTAGAAAATAGAGATAATATATGGTTAAAAAGAAATTCTAACAAGCATCTAACAGTGAGATAGTAACTTCATTAGATGAAGAAAACTCAGGCTTGTTTGAAGAATCTGGTTCAAGCTGTGGTTTCCTATCCATCAGGAAACCAGGTTGCTTCGGCTTAGGTAATGCGTTATCGCTACCTAACATCAGAACCACAGATGACATGCTTGGCCTGTCGTCTGGTTGATGTTCCAAGCATAAGAGACTAATGTGGATGCATCGTATGGCTTCTGATTCGTTACATGATTCTCCCAAGAATGGATCAATCAGTTCCAAAGGCTTGCCTTCTTTCCATAATTTCCATGCCTAAAATATAAAGAAATCCGTTTTTCATTCACGATTTTATCATTTTAAAGATGTCGAAAAGTGACATGGTTTCCTGAAACTTTATTGAAAAAGAAATGTAATGATATTCACTTACATATCCTATAAGACTAAGGTTGTAATCTGGATGATAAAATCCTCTGTTTTTCTTTCCACTTATCAACTCCAGCAATAAAATACCAAAGCTAAAGACATCAGATTTTATCGAGAATATCCCATCAATAGCATATTCAGGTGCCATATAACCACTGTAGAAGTATGTTTAAAGACAAATTATGTTAAAGAATGGAACACAAGCAATTATAAAAATGACAGGACATGTAATACTTACTAAGTGCCGACTACTCTATTCGTGTTTCCTTCATTTTGGTCTCCATTAAAAATTCTGGCCAAGCCAAAATCCGAAATCTTTGGGTTCATCTCATGATCAAGTAATACATTACTTGTTTTCAGATCTCTATGTATAATCCGCAATCTAGAATCTTGATGAAGATAGAGAATGCCCCTAGCAATTCCCCAAATAATGTGGAAACGATTAGACCAGTCCAATAGCTTACTTCTAGTTTGATCTGCACGTTTGATACTCTGTTTAGTTTAGTAGAGATATCCTAAACCAGCTGAATTCAGAAGTAGAGTTTTTAGGGATCCATACCAAAAATAAAGTTACCCAGACTTTTGTTGGGCAAGAATTCATATATTAGAATTTTCTCCTCGCCTTGAATGCAGCAACCAAGAAGCTTTACAAGATTTCGGTGCTGCAGTTTGGTTATCAGTATTACCTCATTTTTTAACTCATTAATTCCTTGTGTGGAAATATTTGAAAGCCTCTTCACAGCGATTTCTTGTCCATCTACCAGCGTACCCTGGAATTTTTTTTATGTGAAATGAGTTGTAATATTGTGTAAGATATACAAGTGAACAAGTTTACAATATCATATCAGCAATTGTTAGACTCAAAAACTTAAGGTGTTAGTAAAGCCCACCGATTAATAAAAAGCTCTCTAACACTAGTATGTTGCAAGTTTACCTTGTATACAGGTCCAAAGCCACCTTCTCCAAGCTTGTTGTTGAATGAGAAGTTATTAGTGGCATTAACAATTGTATCTAACTCGAATAATGGTAGTTCCAAGTCTTCAATCTTCTGATCAGTTTTCCCCTTGCCTTCACTTTTCTCTGAAATAGTGGATATATGTGTTAATTGAATAATTGTAAGTAATATTGCATCATGAACTAAAATCAAAATATCATTTAGAATGGACACAAATTAATTGAAGTATATTGTAGAAGCGGAAGTCATTTATGTAACAAACCAGATTCACCAAGTAGATATTTTTTTCTTTGGACTTCACACAAACCATTTAATATATTTCTCTCAATTAGTCAACTAATGACCAGTAGTTACGCACCCTTACAATTCTATTCACTGATTTTCCACTTAGCAAAATATATAAGTAATGCTTTTTCTAGGGGAGAAAAAAAAAATGAATAAAAGTAATTTGCTTGCACTCATTTACATATACAGAAAGTTTTATTGATCAAGTGTGGATTGCTTTGTGAAGGCAAAGAGAGTGATGTTACCTAAATTTGTCCTGCTTTTGTAAATGTAGTAGCCTACTAAAAGCACCCCAGCAACTGCGGCAGTGGTAGTAACTATCACCACTATCTTCATCTTAGGCCCTTCTTTTGTCCCTTGATAGCAAATCAAGTCAAATTACAGCAAAAATATGCACATACGCATTAATAAATTCTAGGAAAGAAAACAAAAAACCCAAATGCTCATTTCAAAGAAACATAATTTTTTTAAGTAAATACCTAGTTCCGAAGCAGACATTCGAATAAATAAGTCCTGCACATTATTTGAATTCTGTTTGATATCAATTAGTTCACCGAACCATATAGCACAGCCGTTGCCTCGTCCTCTAATATCCAAGTTTGAGTATGCCATACAAGAAGAGTTCTCTAAGCATTTCACCCTGCATTGCTCGAGATTCATACTTTTGTTCACCCAAGAGTTTGTAGCTTCTGGCAATTTCAACCGATTAAATTTGATAAATCCATCTAGTTTTGAGTAGTTTAATGCCTTGTTACGCACGCAACCTTCAGACCAGTCTCTGTATCCAGTTGATTTAGGCTTGAAGCCTTCTAAACACTGGCAGATCGGCGATTGAGTTGTGATACAATTCCCATAGGCACCACAAACACCATAACTGTCACAGTAATCTCTTGGCACATATGAATCCACATTCCAATTTTGAGTTGTTTCGCTCCATGTCAATCGTTCTCGTAAATATCTGGTTATGTTCATAACAATAATCGAGAACATTGATTTATCTACAAGGTTGAAAGTGTAGAACAACTCATCCTCATTATTAACAAAGTTCAACTCAACAATTGAGTTATGACTCAAGTCTGGAGAACCACTGAATGTAATTCCATTCCACGGGCCATCCCTATAAAACTTGTTTGAACCCTTCCACATAAAAATCTCAGGATTTCCCTGTAATTCTACCCCACAAGTGAAGTCTCCAGGAGATGGGTCATCCGGGCTCTTCCACGATGATAAACGCCTTTCAAGACCAGTCTTTAAGTCCCATCCAAGCTTCATTTCTGGTAGCAACGTATCACAAGGATAGTCAAAACTCTGCCACAAGTAACTTGAAAAACGATCACCACTACTCTGTTCATCTCTCAGAACAAGATTTCCTGAATTCAGAAGCTGTAATACAACTGAACTCTTGCCTTCTTTCGTCGAATTTGCTGACCAAACCACAGTTTTGTTCTGCATCATGACAACAACAGGACTACCTGTGCTGTTTATCATCAACACGCCAGAAGAATCGTTGATGGGGTTGATTCTGTTCGCGACCCAAACAACAGTCTTAACCGGGACCTTCTTGTACCAAATTCCTACGTACCGATTCTTCGAACTACCAGGACTGAAGAAACCAAGCTCAAATCTTCCATCTACTGAAACTAAGGTCGTCCCACCATCTCTAATTGACTCAGATGAACTAATACTGTCGATTGCAAAAGCGAATTCGTAAAAGAAAAACAGTAACTTCAAACTGATCAACAAGAAAGAAAGAATATCCATTGATGTCTAGAATTGAGAGAGCTCTCTCCATATGTAACAAGTTAACGAAAATAAACAGAATAAAAAATGATCAATCTAGAGCAACACAACATTGACCTGAAAGTGAATGATGGTTAAACGACAATGACTGGTAGCTGAAATTTCAAAATTTCTGTTAGTATTAAAACGAGACACAAATTTCTACGTATGAAAATGAAATGTTTGACATAAGTGTATGGAATTTAACAGAAAGTGTAAGAATTATTCACGTAAGCTGGCCAATCAATATGTAAAACACGTGCTCGTGGTGAGAAATTGAAATTTTAGACCAAGAGTAAGGGATATTATTAATAAAAACCTTCTAGTTTGGATTTTTGGCCAAAAACCGCCCTATAGTTTCAGTTTTAGCTAAAAACCACCCTCTAATTTCATTATTGGTTAAAAACCACCCTGCTTTTTTTTTTATTAGCCAAAATACACCCCGTCGTTAGTTTTCCGGTAAAATATTAAATTTTTTATGTCAAACCATAAAGGATATAATAGTAAATGGGGAGTGAGTAAGTTTAAAATATTATTAAATGAAATTAAAAAAAAACCATTTAATATTAAATAAATAAATAAAAAAAACTCCCTCACAAGTCAACCTTTCTCTCTCTCCCCGTCTCCTCCCTCTCTCCTCCCTCTCTCTTCTATGTTTCTCTCATCTCATCTGTTGTTTGTTGGGAAAAAAAATTGAAACCGCCTCGCATCTCATCCATGGTAACCGCTATCTCTCTCTCTTCTCATTTGTTTGTTGAGAAGTTCATAGCCCCGTACGCTGCGAAAAGGGGCTCCGTTCGCCACGAAAAGGGGACTTGAGTTGTTTGGATTCGATGTGGTTTTGGGATGGCGGCGGATGGTGGCTTGCGTGTTTGGATTGTAGGAACCTAGGGTTACAGATTGCGTAGCGGAAGGGTTTTAAAATTTTTAATTGCAATCATAATATAACCCATTTGTACAGTAATAATCAAAAACAATAAGAAGGAGATGAATCAATTTCATACCAATGTTTGTAGGCTCCTTCTTTCTTTTCGTTCTTCTTCCTGATTTGAACCACAAGATCTTCCTGGCTATGACCCGGCACTACAAGAAAAATGACCTATTGGGACATTTTTTTTTCGTCCCAATAGACATCCTATTGGGACGAATTTTTTTCGTCCCAATAGGCAGTCTATTGGGACGAATTATATATTTCGTCCTAATAGGATGTCTATTGGGACGAAAAAAAAGAAACGTCCCAATAGACTGTCTATTAGGACGAAAAAATTTCGTCCCAATAGAATGTTTATTGGGACAAATTTTGTCCAATGTGGTATGATCTTTAGGGACGAATTTTTTTCGTCCCAATAGGATATCTATTGGGACGAAATATATAATTCGTCCCAATAGACTGTCTATTGGGACGAATTTTTTTTATCCCAATAGGTCAATAAGGATGATTTTAGGGCTATTGGGATGAAAAATATCGTCCCAATAGCCCTTTTTTTGTAGTGTTTTCAATTAATCCTCAAAAGGCTTAGATGAATGTAAGTGAAGAAAGAAACGTGAAAAAAGTATTAGAAGACAAAGATGAAGAAAATATTACTTTAAGATGAAAGGAGAGAAAATGAGGTAAATAATAGAGGTAAAAAAAAATATATTATTTTGATGTGTATAATAGTTATTGTATTTATGGTTATGAGTGCATCTTAACCATTTTTTTTTTTACACAGGATTTGTCACACTTATGTATCCATTAGATCATACTTGTCTGAATGGTCAAGATTTCATGATCATTAATTATCTTAATTGTTTCTCTCTCTCATATTTTTTCTCTTTTCCTAAACATTTTATCTGTTTCTTTCTCTCTAGTAATTTATTTCTCTCTTTCCTCTCTTATTACTATTATTTTCTTTTCATCTTATAACATTTCTTATTTCATCTCTTTTTATATTTTCACTTGTGGCATTCTTTTTTATTTATTGATAGAAATGCTTAAATAAAATAAATACATAGTTGATAAAAATTCTTCAAAGTACTCGAAATTTTTTTTTACTGGAATTTTTTTGACATAATCAAAATACTGGAATTTATGATATAAAATATGTTATCCATTAAAAAATCCAAAAAAAAAAAAAAAAAAAAAAACAAAGAACTAATTAATTAATTTTGTTGAAAATTCTTGATTTTTTTTTAAAAGTTTTTCCTTAAAGGTAGATTAGTATTTAAATTACCATATAAATTAGAAAATTATGCAATATGGATCATTTTGTTCGTCCAAAGTGGTTCTCTATCGAGATGAATTTTGTTTTTTCCAATAAATTCTTCATAAGGATCAATAACTATTAGTCTTGAGAGGTTTTCTATTATTAAAAAAAAGAAAAAAGAATCGAACCGTCGGAACTGGAACTAAAACCGAAACCATTGGTTCCGGATCGAAAACTGAAACTGCTGGTTTCGAATTGAAAACCGAAACCGCTGGTTCCGAATCGAAAACCGAAACCGTTGGTTCCCAATCGAAAATCGGAACCGCTGGTTCCGAATCGAGAACCAGAATCGGGGTCATGTCTAATTCCGAGTACGATTAACGATTGACCATTTGATCTGACAATATATGATTTAAAATTTTTTTTTTAATTAAATGTTATAATAAATGTTTTTTAATATCAATTTGTTTATCAAATAAAAATAAAATTTAAATTAGTGGAATCGATCTACAAATAAAATTTTGATCGAAAAAAAATCAATAAAAATTTAATAACAATTAGAGGTTATATATACAAATTATGCTTTTAATATCACATTCAAAGCAGTAACAAGGTGGATAAGGTTAGTGGGTGGGTGTGGGTGAGCTGGGTTCAACACCCAGTGATAACACATATTATTTGTAATTGCTGGTGGGCAAATTTTATTTATTTATTTATTTTTTTTTTTAATTTCGTCCCTATAGGTTGTCAAAGTGGACGAACAAAAATCGTCCCTATAGGTAGTTTTAAGGGACGAATTTCAATTTTCGTCCCAAAGAAGCTATTGCGACTCACCTGAGGCGACGGAATTTGGGACGAATTTTATTCGTCCCAATAGACCTATTGGGACGATTTTTGGGCTATTGAGACGAAAAAAAAACGTCCAAATAGCCCTTTTTTTTGTAGTGCGGGATTGGTAACGGCATGTGGGCGCGTCACGGTACTCAGGAACAAGGATGGAGGTTGAAGAAGAACACACAAAAAACAACTCTTGTTGTTTGTATATCTTAGGTTCGACCACCCAAGAAAAAAGCTTATAAAAAATGTATATTTTGTTTTGTTTTGTTTTGTTTTTTCTTGTTGGCCGCACACCCCTGATATGTTTCTTTTCTCTTTTTGCGTTAGTTTTTGTGTTGATAACATATATCATATATATATATTTTTAAAAATAAACTAATTAATCAAATCTTTTAAGATATCTGATATCTTTCAAGATATTAATTGATATTAATTTATTTGATTTGATTTGAATTCAAAAACTCTTTTAAATTCAAATTCAAATATTTAATTTAATGAAAATAAAATAATCAAATTATCTTTTCTTCATTCAAAATTAAATATCAATCAACACACTCCATCTAATGATTAATTACGCAATTAAATAATCTAATTATTTAATTAACATAATCATTAATATTCATTAATTAAATAATCACATTATTCAATTAATTCCCGAATAGACACGTGTCACTTTCGTAACACAATTAATTGGACAATCCAATTAATTAACCGTGACCCTTGTTACCTTAATCAATCGGCTAGCAAGGGGACCTAATGGACCCACAGTATTTTGAGTTCCAATAATCCTTAGAAATAATTAATTAAACTCTTTAATTAATATTTCATGATTATTAACTTCGGTGTTATTCCACTAAAAACCCGAAGCTGCACTCTCTCAACTGTAGACGTTTTTACAAAAACCAATAACTCTTGGTGTCCATTGATATAGCTATTACATATGGTATGATCCTCCACAAATAGTTCATAATTAGAGCTGGGTCATAATGTCCGTTATACCCCTTTAATTATATCTTTCCATTAAGTACCATTGATTCTCTAATGAACAATAAATCCTACATTCCTTACGGAATTAGGAGAGCGCTCATATTGTTCAAGCCCCGAATCAACCTTTAAGGGAACTACCATCCACTTCTCGCAAGAAGGAGTGGATTCCACTATTGTGTACAAACCTTCCCAGCCACAAGCCAAACTGCGATCCCAACATATGGAGCATATTGATCGGGAATGCAACTCCGACCTCACCCATAATATATCAAAGACCACGATCTAACCTGAAGGAGTCGATAAGACACTTAGGATTAAGATCACCCATATATGGCCATCATTAGTTGATATATATGAATCTCATCTTGTAACGGATCTTGGTGAGAGATTCATATAGATCATGGCCCAGTCCTATATGATCACATCATATAAGGTGCCTCCATTCTCATATCACCATACGAATAGTCTAGGTTAAGACCATCGTACATTACGGAATGGACCGCAGCTGTAGATTAACCACAAATAAAGTACCCAACTCTATTTGCTATCTACGGACTCTTTAGATTGCTCATCTCAAACTGAATACCTCTGTATATGACACTCATATACTTAGTTAGAGATTACATCCGGCAATCTTGGATGTTAAGTACACATGATATAAATGTATGAGACATGTATATAGAATGAATAAACTACTTCTTTTATTAATGTTTCATTCACATTTATAAATTACAAGCTTTAGGGCATAAACCCCAACATGGATTTGGGTGGTAGTTTGACCGGTTTGGATTTTGGGTTTAGTGGTGGTGGTGCCGATTTCGTGTTTGGGTTTTGTTGGTGGTTTGATGATGTGTATATTTCTGATCCTGGAAAATACACGGAAGAATTTAGAGGAGAGTAGAACAATTAGAGAGATAGATAGATAGAGATGATTTCATTTCTTCATATTCGATACCTTACATTGGATTCAAAGAGTACATTTTATAGGCTTACAATCAAGTGAACCAACTACTCCTTAATACAAGGAAACAAGTGACCCACTAACAAAGAAAATGCAAAGAAATAACCAACCACTACTGATGGGTTGAGATTCTCAAACACAAGCCTCACAACCAAACTCACAAAAGACACCAGAAACTAAAGAAACAACACTCACAATATGCTGCCAAAGTGCAGTATTTTTCTATTCAATAATTCAAAAGTTGTTGAAATGGATTACAAACCTTACTTAAATAGTATTTAAACCTAAATACAATAAGGAAAGTCAAAAGGAAAAGTAACTAGCAAGAAATTAGGAAATAAAACAAGCAAGGAATCGGGAAATAAACTATCAAGCAATCAGGAAATAAATGCTAGCCTAAAATTAGGAAATAAAAAGATACACCAAAATTAGGAAAGCTAGGATTATTTTCAATAATAATCCTTTAAGATAACTTGGGGCTTTAGACTTTCTTTTAGGCCCGCTTGATAACTCATCTTCGGACTTTCTTTTGGGCTTGCTTGAAAACTCATTGGATGCTCCTGCATCAGGCTCCCCGGGTTGGAAAGGACTCGCCCTCGAGTCTAAACCAACAACCTCATTCTCTCCATAATAAACCTTGTAAGGACCTCCACCACGATCATGCAACTTGTCATATTTTCCACGCAGAAACCACTCAATCCTTAAATTTCTCCACACCAAGTCACCTTCTTGAAATTCTGTATAGAGATGATGTTTATCAGCAATCTTCTTGTACTTATTTCCTATAGAAAATGACATCAAACATTGTTGATTGATCACCACATCGTTCCCGTTCTTGGTCCATGAAAGCCTATAAGATTCTGGTCTCCTTTTAGTCTTCAAATTGAGTTTATCATCCATATCTTGTGACACAATATTTTCACAATTATCACCATCAATAATAACATGGCAAACTTTTCCACTAGCAGTATGCTTAGTGTGAAAAATATTATGCCTTAGCCAATTGGGGTCATCTTCCACCTTAGCTGCATTCATCACCCTCCGAGTGATTAGTGATTTGCCATGATCGCTCCTAGTAATCTCTTCCTCCTCTTCTTGATAAATATCAAAGATATGAGGTTCATTAAAATTGATATTTTTTTTTTCATCTGGCACTTCTTTGTAATCAAAAATTCGCTCAACAAAATTCAACCAATTGATAAATTCGTTTGGCTAAATTTTTCCTTCGAACTCTAGTATATCCACCTTCATGTCAAAGTAACGAGCCGTGTCATTGTTAAACGGTTGGGCCCCTCGTCCCCTTTCGTCCGACTCACCCAACGGAGCGCGGTGATGAAAAGGGTTATCCTCCTGCTCCCCGTCGAAACTATCATCATCCATGTTTTGAGTTTCAATGCGAGCCATTCGATCCGTAAGTTGTTGAATCATCCTCTTAATTTCCTCCATTTCATTGTTGTCGTTGTCACGACCCTCCATTCGAAAACCTCCTTGACCACGCCTGTTGTGAGCCATGAAATCACCATGACTCCACCACACAGCAAACCCTGCTCTGATACCAATTTGATGGGCACAACCGAACTCACAAAAGACACCATAAACTAAAGAAACAACACTCACAATATGCTGCCAAAGTGCAGTATTTTTCTATTAAATAATTCAAAAGTTCCTGAAATAAAATTACAAGCCTTGCTTAAATAACATCTAAACCTAAATAGATTAAGGAAAGTCAAAAGGAAAAGTAACTAGCAAGAAATCAGGAAATAAACTAGCAATCAACCAGGAAATAAAAGCTAGCCTAAAATTAGGAAATAAAAAGATACACCAAAATTAGGAAAGCTAGGATTATTTTCAATAATAATCCTTTAAGATAACTTAGGGCTTTAGACTTTCTTTTGGGCCTGTTTAATAACTCATATTCGGACTTTCTTTTAGGCCTGCTTGATAACTCATTGGATGCTCATGCATCGGACTCCCCAGGTTGGAAAGGACTCGTCCTCGAGTCTAAACGAACAACCTCGTTCCCTCCATGATAAACCTTGTAAGGACATCCACCACGATCATGCAACTTGTCATAATTTCCATGCGGAAACCTCTCATTCCTTAAATTTCTCTGCACCTATTCACCTTCTTGAAATTCTGTATGGCGACGATGTTTATCACCAATCTCCTTGTATTTTTTTCCCAATAGAAAATGCCACCAAACATTGTTGATTGGCCACCGCATCGTTCCTGTTCTCGATCCATGAAAGCTTATATGATTCTGGGCTCCTCTCAGTCTTCAAATTGAGTTTATTAACCATCTCTTGTGACACAATTTTTTCACAGCTACCACCATCAATAATAATATGGCAAACTTTTCCACTAGCGGTGCACTTAGTGTGAAAATTATTATGCCTTAGCCAATTGGGGTCATTTTCTGCCTTAGAAGCATTCAACACCCTCTGAATGACTAGTGATTCACCATGATCACTCCAAGTAATCTCTTCCTCCTCTTCTTGATAATTATCAAAGATAGGAGGTTCATCAAAATTGATTTTTATTTCATCTTGCGCTTCCTTGTAGTCAAAGATTTGCTCAACATGATTCAACCAATCGATAAATTTGTCTGGTTGAATTTTTTTCTTGAACTCTGGTACATCCATCTTCATGTTAAAGTAACAAGCTACGTAGTTGTTAAACAGTCGGCCCCCTCGTCCCCTTTCGTCCGACTCACCCAACGGAGCGCTGTGATGAAAATGGTTATCCTCCTGCTCCCCGTCGAAACTATCATCATCCATGTTTTGAGTTTCAATGCGAGCCATTCGATCCGTAAGTTGTTGAATCATCCTCTTAATTTACTCCATTTCATTGTTGTCGTTGTCACGACCCTCCATTCGAAAACCTCCTTGACCACGCCTGTTGTGAGCCATGAAATCACCATGACTCCACCACACAGCAAACCCTGCTCTGATACCAAGTTGATGGGCACAACCGAACTCACAAAAGACACCATAAACTAAAGAAACAACACTCACAATATGCTGCCAAAGTGCAGTATTTTTCTATTAAATAATTCAAAAGTTCCTGAAATAAAATTACAAGTCTTGCTTAAATAACATCTAAACCTAAATAGATTAAGGAAAGTCAAAAGGAAAAGTAACTAGCAAGAAATCAGGAAATAAACTAGCAATCAACCAGGAAATAAAAGCTAGCCTAAAATTAGGAAATAAAAAGATACACCAAAATTAGGAAAGCTAGGATTATTTTCAATAATAATCCTTTAAGATAACTTAGGGCTTTAGACTTTCTTTTGGGCCTGTTTGATAACTCATATTCGGACTTTCTTTTAGGCCTGCTTGATAACTCATTGGATACTCCTGCATCAACTACAGCCACTAAATTCATATTTTATCAATACTTTTCAAAGTTAGGAAAAGTATGATGAGAGAGAAAGCTAGAGAGAGGGGGTCAGGTTTCTCTATTTGGGAACATGGACGCAATGAGGATTTCAGAAGCAAGCTTTATTCGGTTCATGTGGACAATCTCAACCCAGTGATGGATCAAATGGGTTTATGGGGTATCTTCAAACCGTTAGGAAGGGTAAGGGATGTGTATCTTTTGTTAAAAAACAGCTCAAGGAAAAGCCTCTATGCTTTCATCCGATTTGAAACTATGGAAGAAACAACTAAGGTGGCTAGATTGACAAACGGTATGCATGTGTATGGGTGGCCGATTGTGTCAAAGGTTGCATCTTACGGATGGAACAAAAGAAGATCTGCTGAAGGTTACAGGCAACAATCAGTATTCAAAAGTAAGGAGACGGGAACCAAGGAAGGACAAAATGAGATGAAGAACAATGGCAACAAGTCCTTTGCAGAGGTCTTAAAGGGAAATAGTGAAGCGCAGGGAGACCAGGCTCAGGGGGGGTCTGCTCAAGGAAGCATGAAGGAATTATCTATGTTTTGGAGCAGTCATCAGACTGAGGAACACTGGTTGAGAAGATGTGCAGTGGGAGTTCTGAAATCATTCACAAATGTGGAGTGCGTTAACAATAGATTAGCAAACAGAGGATTCCATTTCACTTCGCACTACGTGGGTTTGAAAAGTGTTCTGTGGTGCTTCGATTCTGAGTTAGACAAGGAAGGTTTCATTAACAATAGATTTTTTTTGGGATGATCGTTTTGTCTCAATGCGAAATTGGGCGGATTTACCAATCTCCAATCAGCGGATGGTTTGGATTAACTGTTCAGGGATCCCATTAAGGTATTGGAGCTCTGACTTTTTTGTGAAGCTAGGTTGGGTGATTGGAGAGCTTTAATGGTGGATGAAGAAATAATACACAGGAGAAGATTGGATAAGGGAAGAATGTTGGTCCTTGTTAAACATGAAGAGGGAGTGTCAGCCAAGGTTAGAGTAGACGTCAGGAAAGGATCATTCACGGTAACGGTGAAGGAAGAAAATATAGAGGTTGATGGGCCATGGATAGAGAGGTTCTTGGGACTGCAGAAGGTTGACATGGTAGCATCTCAGATTTTCGGCCAGAGGAAGGAGCGGTGGGAAGAGGAAGATAGGGTGGCTGTGGGAGATAAGGTAGGTCAAAGATGGCTGCCTAGGGAAGAGAAAAGTAAGGCTCTAGGTGCAGCAGGTGAGAGTTTCAAAAGGTGTCAGGACAGAAGATGGAAAGCAGCTGGAAGGAAGGAAAAGGCTGACCAATCAAGCACTGATGTATCAGAAGAAGAGTGTGGCTCTTCAAAAATTCCTAGGAAGATCTTTCAAGAAAAAGGCAAAAAGAAATGGGTCCCCAAACCGAGAAAATCAGTTCAGAAGGGAGGGGTTGGAAAGCTGATTATTAGAGAAAACCAGGAACAGATGGGAAATAGAAGGGTGTCTGACAATACGTCAACCTCTAAGGAGGAGGGTCTGATTTTGGATTTCAACAAATGGTTGGGTGAGAAAGGTGAATGTTCAAAGTTAGTGGGTCAAAGGAAAGGAAGGGGCCAATTTGGGGAGGGGATGGTTCCTACTGAACCCAATCTTGGGCCTCAGTAGGGGTGGGCGCGGTTCGGTTCGGTTCGGTTCGGTTTTGGCCAAAACCATATTGAACCGTTATATTTTCGGTTTTTAAAAACTTGAATCGGTTTAAACCGTATTAGACCTTGAAACCGAATTGAACCGAACACCTTTATCTCGGTTCGGTTCGGTTCGGTTCAATTCGGTTTTGGGCCTATTGGGCCTATTGGGCTTTGAGGTTTTTTTAATATAATTTTTCATTTTTTTAATCCTATAACAGCTAGTTTGTATTTGGATATTTGGACAATTGATTTTGGGCTGTTTTTTTTAACAATCCCTTGCATTCAAAACACAACTAAATAGAACCTATTAATCAAATTTAATCCAAATCAATCACCAATTCACCATTATATACCTGCTGACCTGCTGTCCTACTCAATTGCTACCACCATTCTATCAAATTCAATTACACAATGATAGAAGTCGAAAATGTAGTCCAAAATACAGTCCAAAATGTAGTCCAAAATGCCAAAATGCAATCCAAAATACAGTCCAAAATAAAATAAGATCACACATTCACACATAAATAATCCAACATACAATCTAATCCATAATAAAATTAAACTTCAAATCATGTCTTTCTTCCACTTCAAATCTTCACCTATACAAAAGGAAAATAAATTAAAACACATAATTATAAATAGAGAAAATACAAAACTAAACAAGCAAATACCAAATTAAATTCTTACTTTCATTTCTTCTCAATCCTCATGGCTCATCCATTGTTATACTTGTCATTCCACTAGCATGCTCTAAATGAAGACAAAAAAATAAAAATAAATAATTAGCTAACTTAGTAAATAGTAATATATATATGATTAAAAAAACAACAAACTTTATAATTTATTATGATTACTTACCGGATTCAATGGTGGTATAATATTCCAATTGATGAATGGATGTATCATCATCTTTAGCATGCTCTTCTGCAACATAGGATTCAGCAATAGGGCAAGATGCCGACAACCAATTTCCAGTCAAAATTAAGCCCTCGACTATTTTAGGTGTTAATGAACTCCTAAATGGATCAAGTATACGCCCTCCCGTGCTAAATGCAGACTCAGAAGCCACAGTTGAAATGGGCATTGAAAAAACGTCTCTTGCAATCATTGACAAAATAGGAAATTTTACCGAACAATTCTTCCACCAAGCCAAAAGATCAAACCTATCATTCAGTTTCTCATAAGGCTCCAACAAATACAACTCCACCTCACTTTTCCCCATACTAACATCTTCTTCTTGTTGTTTTTGGCCCCATAAACTATCTTCTCTAAACTTTTCTTTTTCATAAAAAGTTTCAGCCAAACCACTCCTAAAAGAGGACATATCATCATTTGACCTTACACTCACACTACCATATTGTGTAACATAATACTCATACAAATTTACCAACACTTCTTTCAAACTAGAAATCATCGAATGAGATTGTGTTACACCAAAAAAGGCATCAAAACGCCACTTCACATAACCAAATTTGTACCTTGGGTCAAGAACAACCGCTATGATCAACAAGTTGTTAGTTTTATCTATACCCTTCCAATACTTATCAAACTTTTGTTTCATACTCACAGCCATTCTACTCACAAGCGGATCCCTCTCAGTGCTCAAAGATGTTAATTGATTAAAAATAGTGCACCAACTCTTAAAATAAATATTAGATGTCACATGCAATGAAGCACTGAAATCCAAGGTAATATCGTAAAAAGTTGATAAAAAACGAATAAATACCTTGGCATTCTCCCAATCATCTAAAAGAGGTGGACCAGTCCGCTTCTTATCACCCTCCTTGTCATTGAAGTAAAGGACATAGTGACCATCTTCCTCTTCCATTCGCTCAAATGCTTTTCTAAGTTTCACTGCACTTTCCAACATCAAGTAAGTTGAATTCCACCGTGTTGGAACATCTAACACCACAAAACCATGATTCCCCAACTTCTCATGCTCAACAGCTCTTTTAAATCTATCTAGCCTACTAGGAGAAGATTTCACATATTTGACCGCATTACGAATGGCTACAACCGATTTATGCAAATCTTTCAACCCATCACCCACTATTAAATTTAGGATGTGTGCACAACATCGTAAATGCAAGTACTTACCCCCTAAAATTGTTCCATCCTCACGCCAACTATTCAATTTTCTACTCATATAACCAATGGCAACCGCATTTGCGGTTGCATTATCCACGGTTATTGTGAATATTTTATCAATACCCCACTCCAACAAAACTTTCTCAATACACCTTCCAATTGACTCCCCAGTATGATCAGTTATTTGACTAAAACTCAAGATCCTCTTCTGCAATTGCCAATCATAGTCAATAAAATGAGATGTCACAACCATATAGTTTATATTTTGGATCGATGTCCATGTGTCCGTGGTTAGACAAACCCTTACTTGACTAGATTTAAAATACTTCTTCAACTTCATTCTCTCTTCAACATATAACTTATATAAATCTCTAACAATCGTTCTCCTAGATGGAACATCAAATCTAGGATTCATCGCAAAACAAAACTTGCGGAATCCTCGATTCTCAACAAATCTAAATGGCAACTCATCTAGAATTAACATCTCTGCCAATGCCCTTCTACATTCTTCGACACTAAATCTAGAGGTACCTAAGGTACTACCGGCACCCTCCACATTTGGTTGTTTAACCAAAAATGTTTGTCTTGAATCAGTGACGGGTGGCCGGTATTTTTTGCACCTTTTACGAATATGCGTATTCATGTTTGTCGTTCCATTGGAACCCGACCCACATGCATACGTATCACCACAATGTTTGCACCTAGCTCTTTTTTTTCCATCTTTAGTTTCGTATTCCTGAAAATGTAACCAACAATCAGATTTTTTTTTACCTTTCCTACCGCCTACCCGTATACCCTTCCCCCTCTCTCCACTCTTTTCTTTTGCAATAGAGCTAGACTCCTCTAACTCATCATCGGATTGCGAACCAGAATTCTCCTCCGAATAGGTTCGCGGGTCGATCTCCATCCTTTAAATCAAGGTAAATAATAAAATTAAATAACAGAAAAAATTGTGGAATCAAATCATCAATTATGATCTAGATGGGGAGAGGATTTATCTTCAAAATTCGTACATTATATATATATATATATATATATATATATATATATATATATATATATATATTATAGACATTAAAAATCCCAACCAAGTAGATTTTCTTTTTATTGGGAACATGTCACACTATTTCATTTGGTTAATGCCAGCAAACATGAGAAATTTATGTGGTAATTTTGCACCGACAAAATTGACTTAACTAGTATACAAAACATTTTATATGGTATTTAATGTAAAAAAAAAATGAGCTGAGCTGAGAACCCACATGACCTCAAACAAACGCATTGTGACAAAAAGATTATATAATCATGTTTGTTTAAGCAATGGAGTATAGGAGCAGAGAATCATAAAATCAAGTAATCAACCCATTAATCTTAAAGCCACTGCCCACTGCTATAATTGCTAGCCCATCAATTAAAAAAAGAGGCAGCAATGAGTTGCCGCTATTACTATTGCAGTTTGTAGATAACAGTATCTCTACTTGGCTTGAATATATATATATATATATACTATAACTTGCAGATAACATTAGTACATTACCAAGTACCAACCCAGAAAAAACTCCACTTGCACAGACCCAACAAAACATCACAGACCCAACAAAGAAAAAACAACCACCAGTCAACACTTGCACAAAACAGAACGAGGCACACAATGACACAAGCAAAACAAGCACAACCCACCTGCAAGCAGAAGTGCAGAACCAAAGGCACCCGAAACAGAGCAAGGCACACAAGCAATTAAGCAAAACATACACAAATTGATAAACTAATAAAGCAAAAAAAATCAATAAAGAAGTATAAAATAGCTTCCATGTCTTACAACACAAATTACATACAGTAAGTATCAATTTACAACAACCCCATTTCAATTTATCATTTTTTTACACAAATTAGAAACAAATATTACCTATTAGTTACATATGCAAAAATAAAATGAAAAGCAAACTAGAATAAGAAAAGCAAGAGATGGAGATTCGGCATCAGCAGAAAGAAGAAGAAATAAAATCATGCTTGAAGAAATAAATCAAGAAGAAGAATAAATAAATCAAGAAGAAGAAGCAAACCAGTCTTGCAGGTTGACGAGTGGGCGTAGATCCACGAAAGAGACAAGTCGAGCGAGTCGAGTGACAAGTCTCAGACAGCCGTCGAGTCGAGTGAGTCGAGAAGCCTCTAGTAGTGCAGATCCACGAAAGAGACAAGTCGAGCGAGTCGAGTGACAAGTCTCAGATAGCCGTCGAGTCGAGTGAGTCGAGAAGCCTCCACTGGAGTGATTCGAGTGACTAAGACTGAGTATGAGAACTGAGAAGGCAAGAAGGTAGAAGACAGAGAGATCTGGTGGAAGAGAGATGAGAGATGAGGTCTGCAATGGTTGGCGGACGATGAGTAGCTGAGAGATGAGAGATCAAAGAAGTCAGAAATGAAACTAGGGATTTTTTTTCTTTTTATACTTCGGTTCATCTGGTTGGGTCGGTTCGGTTTTGGAAGACCCAAAACCGAAACCGACCCATCTTATATACCGTTCATTCGGTTCGAACCGAATTGAACCGAATTGATCGGGTGAACCGAACCGAACACCATATTTTGACTCGGTTCGGGTCGATTCGGTTCGGTTCGATGAACCGCGCCCACCCCTAGGCCTCAGATTATTTCAAAGAGTCCATCTTTGGATGGGCCTGTGATAACTCTTATTTCTACACGTTGTGTAGCCCCTTACTTTTATCTTTTATGCTTGTTTTCAGGGTAAAACCGGGTATTTAACGTTTTAAATAAGTGTTTCAGGTAATTTTTCACCACAGGGGCTAAAGTGCAAAAAATGGCAAAATATTGGGGCAAAAGTGCAATTTTCAAAAGTTCAATTTTGCTCCCTAATTCGGCGATTAGGGGCCACCGTTTAGGGTGCAGAAAGGGACCAGAAGACCCATTTTTTGTAAATCGGCGCCCTAGGGCACAGAATAGGGTGCAAAACAAGGCGCGGAATTTCAATGAAAGCTTCCTGCAGAATGCTCAACTTTCGGGGCCTATATCTCTCTCCTCCGATCGAACTGGGTTTCATGCTACATATGGTTGGAAAGATCCAGAAGTCTTCTTTCCAACGGTTTTTCAAGATCGCGATTCCAATGTTTGTAGAGAGAGTTATGCTCGTTTCCGTAACGGTACGCGCTGCTGGAAAGTCACCCTCGAGACCCCCCAAAAATCTACCACTTAAGGGCATTTTCGTCTTTTCCCCTCAATTCTGACCTAAACCCTTCTCCCCACTATATATATCCCCATTTTCTTTCCTCTCATCAGTTTTACACAGAACACACAACCCCCCTCTCTCTCTCTTCCGCCCCACTCTCTCTCTCCTCCATTTTCTTCACCTTCTTCACATTCTCCACATAATAAGGAGAGATCCAAGCTCCCATGGAGGAAAATCCTCCATGGGAGGCTACCATACATCACCACCACCACGTTTTTCACTTCCTCTACCACAATTGAGAGTAGATTGCAAGGAGATAGGAGGGGTTTTTGACCAATTTCGAGCCAAGCATGGAAAGGAGCTCTTGGAGGAATTTCTTCAAGGGTTGTATCTCATTTTACTCATTCTCTTTGTATTTCTTGTTTTCTTAATTGTGTAACCACCAATTTGGGGATTTTGTAAACCTACACTTATTGCAATATATGTATGATTGCTCTTATATTCTTTGAGTTTTGTTCTACTCTTTGTTTTATTCATGATTAAATCTCTTGTTGTGATATTCATGTGTGTGATGGGTCTAAATTGATATGTGTCCATGAATGGGATTAGGAGTAGTGTAATTTAATTTAGGAGTAGAGTAATTTAACATCCCATGATTGTTGATTGATTGATGGATGATCCAAAATACCATGTTTAGAATGATTTGAGTGTTGAGTATTAGCTCTAAAGAGTGGGAGAAGTTTGATTGATGCATGTATTTGCTAAATTAGACTTTGGTTCTATATTCTTGTTCTTAATGGGTCTTTGTTTAAAGGCACAATTGCTCACCCATGGCTTGGGTTGGGTGATGAATTGATTTAGGGATAATTCCCAAATCAAGAGAATGAACCCAAGCTTAAATTGAATGGTCTTAATGTAAAGCAATCAACTTGTTGCATGTAGTTGTTTGGTAAGCTTGTTTCCATTTTTAGCCATCCTAGGGAGATTGATAAAACCGAATCCGTATCTAGAGTTAAGACAAACTGAATTCCTCTTGTGCTTGTGTAGTTATATGGGTATTTCATTGCTTAATGCTTTCACTCGGTTAGCCACCTTGTGGATGATATTTAGGTTGTGTGTTATATATCGCGTGGTTCACATTAACATGTCCAACGTGATATCCTCTACATTTGACCAGACAGTTGAGAGATCACTAGGCTGGCGTGTAGAGCTCGTGTGTGTGTCCCACAGTCCTTAATGAATCCAAGCATTTATGCATGAATGTGATCTCTAAGACATCGAGAGAGATTAGAGATTAATTAAGGGGACACGAGCATATAACATACGTGTTGTATGGGTATCTCGTATTCTTAATGCTTTCACTTGGTTGCCATCCCCGTATTTGGTTAGCCATTGTGAATGAATTATTGGCTGTAGTATGGCCCACGCGGTTGCGCATTACATGCCCCAACGAAATAACCACTGTATATGACCAGACAGTGAGAGATACACTAGGCTGGCATACATGGCTCTTGTGTGTGTGCCACGGCACTTAATGAATTCATGTGTACTTTGTATGTGTGGATGTGATTTCTAAGACTCGAGAGAGATTAGAGATCAATTAAGGGGACACGAGCCTATGATATACTTGCACATTGAGGGACTAAGTGAGTCTAGAGCTTAATTAGGAGGATTGTTACGGTTGAATCATTTCCCTAGTGTTACCACATTTCATGCATCTCTCCATTCCATCCTATCCATGTATATATTATGTTAGTTTCTTTATTTATTTATAGCATTATTTACACTTTTCCGCAACCGCAACACACGAGTTCTCTTGGAGTGTTGTAATAATAGCTAGAACCGGTGATGGTCGGCGGATCCCACCTCCTTGCGGAACGATACCCTCACTTGCCGCTGTGCTAGTCTCTGTGACTCACGCGCTAGCGAGGTCGAACTTAAATGTTCATCTTTTGACCGACATCGCAACGACGTGTCGTCAGCCTGTTATTGAATTTCTGGAAAAAGTGGAGAAGGGAGGTCGGCTGGTCTCAAAAGATGACACATTTGGGCTTCAGAAAGTCATCATTTCAAGAAGTCAATCTCTTGATGGGCCTTTAAAAGACTACTTAGAAAATTTGGAGCATGCTTTCATTAGGGCCAAGTTTAGGAAGAGCCAATACTCCCAGGTAGAGGAAAATCAATTCTTGCTGAATCCAATAGACCAAATTCGGGAGAGCCCTGATGAGGAGTCTAGTCTAGATAATTCAGCTTCTTTTGTTCAAGAAACAAGAGAATCATTAGCTTCAGAGGAAGAGCAAGAGAAGGAAGAAGTTAGCTTCAAGTCAATTCCGGCTACAAGGGAGGTGGATGGAGTCGAAATTGTTCCTCCAAAGGTGACGATGAAGAAAAGTTGGAAATCCAATGGCAAAGGCTCTAAGTTGCAGGGGAAAAATCCTGGGAATTCTGATATCAGGGGAGAGGAGATTTCTTGTAAAGAGGATTGGAAAGTGGAGGATGAGGTGAACAGGGTGATGGAAATGGGTGCGCAGCTAGGTATTGATTTCATGGGAAAAGAAAGCGAGGTGGCAGAATTTATTAGAAGAAGAGAGACGAAAGATGCCGACCGATTTGGTCGGAATGGTGGATAGTAATTGTCCGGTTGGTGATGGCTTGTTGGGGTTGATTCCTTTTTAATGTTAGTGATCACTTGGAATGTTAGGGGTCTTGGTAGAATGGATAAAAGAAGGGTTGTGAAGAAT
The DNA here is from genome assembly GCA_008009225.1 of Acer yangbiense. NCBI lineage: Eukaryota > Viridiplantae > Streptophyta > Magnoliopsida > Sapindales > Sapindaceae > Acer > Acer yangbiense. The sequence continues at coordinate 50,716,663 of CM017763.1, read as the reverse complement.
ATGGTCTTAAAGTTAAAACCTGCTGTTCTTTTTTTACAAGAAACGAAATTGGGTTCTTTCGACAGGAGTATTGTGAACTCGTTAGGTGGTGGTTGGCTTTCGAAAGGTATTGGGATGGAGGCTGTAGGTACTGCTGGTGGAGTGATTACTTTGTGGAATGAGGACTCTTTCTCGGTAATGGCTAGCATCAACAACCATAGATGCATTATTATTGCGGGTGAGCTCTTGAAGATTAAAAAAATTATAGTCTTCTGCAACGTTTATGCTGCGAATACTGAAAAGGAGTGCAAGGAGTTATGGGATTTCATCTTGCAAGCTCAGAATTCGCTTCCCTTTCCGTGGTGTATCGGAGGGGACTTCAATACGGTGCTAAATTGTTCTGAGAGGAGAGGTCGGGTGTGCAACTTGGGTTCAATTAGGAATTTCAACACTTTTATTCTCCAAGCTAAAGTCGTTGATTTGCCTGCTAGGGGCTCTCGTTTCACTTGGTCCAACAATAGAGAGGAGGCGTCCTGGGCGCGTCTTGACAGGTTTTTGTTATCTCCAGAAATCTTTTCTTGGTTTCCGAATTTGTTACAGTCTGTTATCCCTAGATCGGAGTCAGACCATAATGCGATTACTCTAGGTGAACCAAAAGTTGACTGGGGTCCAAGCCCTTTCAGATTTTATAACAACTAGTTGGAGGACAGGGAGCTTATGAAGCATGCTAAAATGGGTTGGCAGAGGTGTACGGGTAAGGGTTCCATGGGTGTTGTCTTGGCAGCCAAACTCAGAGCTTCCAAAGGTTCTATCAAGCGGTATTTGCCTACTAGGAACAGAGAGACGTTTTCTCTAAATGTCTTCGAAAGCAGATTATTAGAGGTTTATAGGAAAGCAGTTCTGGAAGGCTGGACTAACGGGTTGAGACAAGAGAGGTTGGGTATTATGTGTGACATGTGGAAAGGTATAAGGAGGGATGAGCATATGTGGAGTCAGAAATCCAGGGTCCAGTGGCTCAAAGAGGGGGACAAAAACACCAAGTTTTTTCACAACTTGGCGAACGGGAGAAGGAGAACGAATTTTATAGGGGAGATTGATTTAGAGGGGAGAAAAGTTTCTGAGCCAGCAGAGGTAAAATAGGGGATTGCAGCATTTTTCAAGAATCATTACAGGAAAGCTAATGACTTCTGCCCGTCTATGGATGGTTTGGACCTGAAAAGATTATCGGACCAGCAAAAGGATATGCTTGAAGAACCGTTTTGCAAAGAGGAAATATGGGAAGCTGTTAGTGGATGCGACGGTAATAAAGTTCCAGGGTCGGACGGTATGAATTTAAACTTTATTAAAAAAAATTGGGAGGTGATTCAGGATGATTTTTGGAAATTTATTATGGAATTCTACCATGACGGGTCCATTGTAAAAGAGTTGAATAACACTTTTATTGCTCTTATCCCAAAGTGTGTGAATCCTGATTCTCTAAAGGACTTCAGACCTATTAGCTTGGTGGGTTCCCTATACAAAATTTTGTCTAAAGTTCTAGTTAATAGGCTGAAAAGTGTTATGGATTCTGTCATTAGCGAAACCCAGATGGCGTTTGTCAAAAATCGCCAAATTACGGATAGCTTTGTCATTGCGGAGGAGGTGGTTCACTTGTGGAAAAATGATTCAGATGGAGGCCTTATTATTAAGCTTGATTTCGAAAAAGCTTATGATAGTGTTGATCATGGTTTTGTTGATTCGATGTTGGTTAGGATGGGGTTTGGGGACAGATGGAGAATGTGGATGATGAGTTGTATTTCCACTCCAATGCTTTCGGTCTTGGTGAATGGCAGTCCTTCATCTCAGTTTGGGCTTGAGAGGGGCCTTAGGCAATGAGACCCTCTATCCCCATTCTTATTTAATATAGTCAGTGAAGGCCTAAGTGGTTTACTTAGGAAAGCTTCGGTTTTGGGTTTGTTGAGTGGGGTGGTTTTTGGGGAGAATGGGGTTCATTTGACGCACCTGCAATTCGCCGATGACACAATTCTATTCCTAAAACCTTGCTTGGATTACATTCGAAATACTAGGAGGATTCTTAGATGCTTCGAAATGGTTTCGGGTCTTCGTATTAATTTCCACAAGTCTTGCGTGGTAAAAGTGGGGAAAAAGGTCTCAACAACTACCGACTGGGCGGCTGCTTTTAGGTGCAAAAGCGCATGTCTTCCTATTACGTATCTCGGGTTTCCCTAGGTACAAAACCTCGTTCCAAATCCTTTTGGGATATTTTAGTGAGGCGGGTTGAGAGCAGACTTGCTCCTTGGAAGAAAAGATTTCTTAACAAAGGGGGTCGGCTTGTTCTTATCAAATATGTCCTCTCGAGCATTCCAAATTACTTCTTGTCAGTTTTTAACCTGCCTGTTGGTGTTGCGAACAACTTGGAAAAAATTCAACGATCCTTTTTTTTGGGTGATGAGGTCTTAAAGAAGAAAATTCATGCAATTGACTGGGTTTCAATGTGTAGAAGTAAGAAAAATGGGGGGTTGGGAATTGGGAGAATGAGAGAAAAAAAAAACAAAAGTTTGCTTGCAAAATGGGTGTGGAGATTTGGTAATGAGGAAAATAGTTTGTGGAGAAGGGTTATTTGTGCGAAGTATGGTGTGCGGAAGGAAGCGTTGGCGTGGAAGTGGGGCTGTGCAGGTGCGGGTGTGGCTTCTCATTTTGTTCAAGCTGTTAACAGCTTATTCCTCACTGGTTCAGCTACTGAACATCTCATGAAGGTGGGGATGAATTTCATGCTTGGTGATGGTAGGAGGATAGACTTTTGGAGAGAGTTGGGTAGGGAGGAAATGACTTTATCGAATGCCTTTCCCAGGATTCTTGCTCTTGCTTCCAAAAAAACTGGTCCGGTTGAGGAGTTTGGGTCTTGGCATGGTCAGAATTGGGAGTGGAAGGTGCCGATGAGGAGACTGCTGTTTGACTGGGAAAGAGATCAATGGACTGCATTTTCTTGTAGAATTGATCAATTCAAACCCCGGAGGCTGATAAATGATGCTCTCGCTTGGTCTCTTTGTCCCAAAGGAATTTTTTTTGTTAGCTCGTTTCGTAGGAACTTGGAGAATGTGGGTTTCGAGGCTGATAAGGTGGACTACTCTCTTGCCTGGCAGGGGATCTGCCCTCTTAAGGTTGAGGTTTTTACATGGCAATTGCTTAGGGGAAGAATCATGGTTAAACAAGTGATGAGAAAATTTGGTGTCAGCCCAAACTTATCTCAGCTGTGCCCGTTGTGTAACTACACAGACGAGTCTGTTGACCATCTGTTTTTGCACTGTATTTGGGCGGCAGAAGTTTGGAGGCAGACCATGGAGTGGTGGGGTGTTGTATGGTGTGTTAACAAGTCCCTAGTTGATTGGGCTCATGGCTGGTTTGGGCTGTGCCCGAAGGCTAGACAAGGTAGAGCCTGGAACACTCTATTTTTTGCTGTTGTTTGGACCATTTGGGAGTCTAGAAACCAAGTTGTCTTTAGGAATTCTGATCTTGGGATCCCTAAAGCTGTTGATATGATAAAATTCAGAGTCTCTTGGTGGTTCAAGCATCATGCGGAAGGTTGTTCGGATTCGATTAATGTCTTGCTGCAGGATGTGGCGGAGAGGTGCTGTGTTTCCAAGCCTGTAAAGGCTGTTAGTAAGGGAGATTGGACCCCTCCTTCCTATGGTGCTTTGAAGTTTAATGTTGACGGGTCGGCTAGGGGTAGTCCGGGGTCTGCTGGTATCGGCGGTGTCTTGCGTGATCATAGTGGCAAGGTTCTAGGCTCCTTTTCCAAGCATATTGGCATAGCAGACGCAAATACTGCAGAAATTATAGCTATCCATCAGGCTTGTGTGTTATGTGCAAACTCGCAGCTCATGATTGGCAAAGTGGTAACGATTATAAGTGACTCAAAGGTGGCTGTGGCTTGGGTCAATGGCTCTGGTTTCGGGAGTCTGAAACATGTTGATTATATCTACGAAATTCGCTCTCTTTTGGACCTGTTGGGCAGAACGACTGTCATTTATAATCCAAGGTCTTCTAATTGCTTTGCGGATTCTTTGGCTAAGAAAGGGTCTAGTTCTGAGGGGGATTCGGTGTCTTGGGAGGTTGCCTGATCTTTGCTGCAGGTGCCTCTCTGCTGGGTTGTTTTCTTGCTGTTTTGGCGGGAGGCCTGGGGCGTTTTGGGTTGTTTTTGGTTGTCGGTTGGGGTGTTGCTTGGGGGCTGTTGTTGCTTTGTTTCTTTCTTTTCTGCTGTCTTGTGTTTTTTTCTGCTTGTGCTTGGCTGTTTGGTTGCTGTCCTGGTTGCTGGTGCTGGCTTGTGGCTCTGGTGCCTCCCCTGTTCTTTTTGGGCTTTTTGCCTTCAATATATTGTGCTGTTAAAAAAAAAAAACTACAGCCACTAAGCTGATTACACGAAACAAAAAAAGGGAACAACTAATACTAAATAAAGTAACAGCTATATCTACTAACCACACCACACCACCATACATGTTATCACGACTTGGCTGCACTATACATATCATTCCATCCTCCCCAAATTATTCTTGTCCACAAGGATAAATTCTGAATAGGTTGGTAGGGAGTTCCATTCCGTTAGATTTGCCCCAACTGAGAGGGTCTCCAAATTTGGCTAACCATATGTGCCAATAGAGATCAATTCCCTCTAAATGGGAGGATTCCAACTGGACCTGTTGAGGATGGACTATCTGCTTGAAATCTAAATATTGTGCAGCTTTGAAAATCCATCCATGCGAGTCATTGCCGTAACTTCGGCTAGGTGTTACTACTGTCCAGCATGGTGCAGAGGGTCGGGAAGGTTGATTGCATGGTAAGGGGAATGGGGGGGAGCTTCGACCGGCATGCAGGGAAGGTTGATTGCGTGGTAAGGGAAATGTGGCGGGTTTCGGCCGGTGCAAAGGGGTTGAACTCCCTCTCGACAATGTTACCATTGCGGTTAACCCATAGGGTTCGAAGTTCAGTCAGGATGGATTGTAGGGCAGTGTTGACTTAATTGAGGTTGTTGTGGATGAGGTTAAATCTGGACTCATGACGAGCCAGAGTTTCATAAACCCCGTTACGATACTCGGCAACCAAGGAACCGAACGGTTCTGATACCATTTGATGTATATATTTCCGATCCTGGAAAATACACGGAAGAATTTAGAGGAGAGTAGAACAATTAGAGAGATAGATAGATAGAGAGGATTTCATTTCTTCATATTCGATACCTTACATTGGATTCAAAGAGTACATTTTATAGGCTTACAATCAAGTGAACCAACTACTCCTTAATACAAGGAAACAAGTGTCCCACTAACAAAGAAAATGCAAAGAAATAACCAACCACTACAGCCACTAAGTTGATTACACGAAACAAAAAAAAAAAAAGGAACAACTAATACTAAATAAAGTAACAGCTATATCTACTAATCACACCACACCACCATGCATGTTATCACGACTTGGCTGCACTACACATATCATTATGAATCCTTCAATTTAGAGGGAATTGCTCCCCAATGGCACAGATGGTTAACCAAATTCGGAGACCCTCTCACTTGGGGCGAATCTAACGGATTGAATTTGGAACTCCCTACCGATCTATTTGGAATTTATCCTTGTGGACAAGGATAATTTGAGAGGGGAGGAATGATGTGTGCATTATTGATCCACTACCCATTATCCTTTTCATTATTGCATACCACTTCTTATTGTTTCCTTTAATTTATGCATTAGTGGCCTTAGTGGCAATTAGTGGCACCGATTGCTCATGTTTAGTGGATGTTAGTTTATTTTTAGTGGGTTCCTTAAAATATATAAGTGTTTAACTATTTTCCTTGTCATTTGATATTGTTGTTTTATCTACCAGCATGCATTGTTCAGACTATATATATATAGTCTTGAAACTATGAAATGAGAATATCGAATATTGAAGAAAATTGTCTCCCTTGTATCTCCTCTGTTTCTTCTTATGTATTTCAAGCCTAAAATACTATCTCTTCTCTAAACTCTCTCTATGTATTTTCCTAGATCGGAAAAATACATAACATTTGACGGGTGTAGATTTTGGGTTTTGGTGGTGGTTTGGTTGGTGGTCCGATTTCAGGTTTGGTTGGTGGTACGATTTCGTGTCTGGGTTTAGGTGGTGATGCCAATTTCATGTGGCGGTGGTGCCACGAAGATGGAGATCCAGGGATGGTTTTCTTTTTCAATTATATCTATTACACATTTTACATTGTTCCCAGATTGCTGCTTTGTTTAATTTTCCCCATTGACATTTTACATTTTACATTGTTTGCATACATCTGAAGAACTGAGTAATTCTATATAATGTCCATAACTCTGTTATGTTTTCACTCCCTGTGTTAATATTTACAACCATGGAGAATGGAGATCCAGGGAATGGTTTTTTGTTTCAATTATTTTATTTTTCGAAAAATAAATTTATTTTTTAAATATTTTAATCTTTACAACCATGGAGATCCAGGGGATGGTTTTTTATTTTTCAGAAAATAATTTTTTCAAAAGATTTTTAACCTTTTTTTTTTTTTTACAGATTTTTAATCGTTTTTTATTTGTTTATATTTAAATATAAGGGTAAAATGGTATATTTGATTAGAAATGTTAATGGATGTTAACAGAAGGTTGTTTTTGGCTAATAAATTAAAATGTAGGGTGGTTTTTGGCAAATAATGAAACTAGAGGATGGTTTTTGACCAATAACTCAAATTAGTGGTTTTTAATAATAACCGGAGCCAAAAGTAATAATTAATTAATTATCGATGTGAACTTGTTGTTTGTTTGTAAGTCATCTTTAATGGAGCTGAGACTTTCTTGGCAGGCCACCAGGTCCATGCCAATTATTATTATTTTTTGGATAACAATTAACAAGTCATTGGTGTCTAGATTTAGAGCTCTCTGTAGTCAGTATAGATATATGTTAGTAAACAAATTTATACAACAAATAATAAATTCAAATGCAATCACGTAGAGGACTCGAACCCAAAACTTCTGAGTCAAACAACGCTCTATAACAATAGAGATATAAAAGGTAAAGCTTGTAACACCCCAAAACTAAGAGTACTTAAACACTTTAATATGGAATGTTATGTCATAAATCATTAATTACTTCATCCAAAAGAAACTAATAATCATTGAATAACTCCAAATAATTAAGTCAATCTCCAATGAAAATATATCTCCAAATAAATCTAACGATAAGGTTCAAAACACTCTAAAGGAAATTAAAACAATACCGAATACCTAAACTCAAATTCTAAATAACAAAACAAAGGAAAACATTACATAAAATCTCAATCACTTCCAACTCCTAAAACACTACAAAAAAAAAGTGACCTATAGTGACATATTTTTTTGTAACAAATTTTGATTGTATCGCTGTTGACATTATTTTGTGACAAATTTTACTATTTGTCATTATATTTTGTTCAATTAAAACTTTTTAAAAATAATTGTCACAATTAGTTACAAAACTTGATAATTTGTGACAAATAATATAATTAGTCACAAAATTACCTTTTTAAAAAGGAAATATTTTATTTTATAAATAATTAGGTTTTTAAAAGGCATCAGAATCGATTAATATTTACATTTAAAAAGAATCAATTCATATCTTCTTTTCTTTTTTTTAAATATTAAAAAAAAAAAAAATCCACACCAAAAAAATGCCACAATCGTGTTGTGTCTTTTTCCGTTCTTTTTTTCTTTTCTTTTCTTTAAAAACACTTTTTAGGTTTGAAATAGTGTTTCATCAAAGAAGTACTGAGATTATTGAGAAAATTTTGCTCGGATAGAAAATGTAAGCTTCTCTTGGTTTTATTTTTTTAGGGTTTGTTTTCTTGTACTTGTTTTTCAGGGTCGGAATCTCAAATTCGAGTTTCATATATTGAAAGTGTCTTTGAATAAGGTATGGTTTTTTTTTTTTTTTTTTTATTTTATTTTATTTTATGTAACATTGTATATATATGTTTAGGGATATTTTATATTATTATTTCATGATTTATAGTTATTTGTTCTTAGATTTCCACAATATATGTCAATATTAGTTTATGTGCATACTAACTATTTGATAAAATGATTTTTATGGAACAACCAATTGTTTGATGCAGCATTGAAAGAAAACTCTTAAGCTTCTCTTTCTCTTGGTTTCATTTTTTTTAGGGTTTGTTTTTTGGTACTTGTTTTTCAAGGTTAGAATCTCAAATTCAAATTTGAGTTTCATATATCGAAAATGTCTTCAAATAAGGTATGATTTTTTATTTTTTATTTATGTAGAATTATATATATCTGTTTAGGGATGTTTTTTAACATTATTTTTTTTCCAATTTTTTTAAGGAACTCATTATTATTATTTAATGATTTATGGTTTTTTGTTCTTAAATTTCCACATTATATGTCAATATTAGTTTATATGCATACTAATTGTTTGATAAAATGATTCTTTTAGAACTACCAATTGTTTGATGGAACCAAACTGTTATTCTATAATTTGTCATGCAGTTCACAGAAAAGAGTTTAAACACTCAATAAGATATTTGATATTTGGTTGGATGAATAGATTGATATTATGGAGGACTTTATATGAAGATGAATAGATTAACTGTTCCAATAAGTTTATACTTGGATATCAAACTTATAGAATTTAATTTATACTTGTGCTAAGTTTTATCAATATTGTTGCATTTTTCCTCGGTTTTATTTTGGTGACTTTAATTTGTTCTCACTATATTTTTTTCTTCATGTCTTCGTGTATATAAGCTTCTTTTGCAAAACCTAAAGATTCTTTAGCTACCTAACTGACAGTGGATCATCGGCTTCTAATATTTCAAAATCATGATCTCAGAAGTTTCAAGTTTATGGTTATGCAGTTGGAAGTTATAGTGTGTGACCTAACACTTATGTTAACTTAGACTAGTCAGGGTTTACATGTATTATTTAGTAGTACACTCTGAAAGATGTTGAATTACTTTTGTATCAAATCGATATTATGTTAGTTTTTAGATATTTTTAATGGAATGATTATTTATAGATCTCAATGTCATTCAATGAGTGATATGTTTTATTTTGTTATATTTTTATTTTATATTTTTATTTCTTTTTATACAATTTAAATTTATATTAAATTTTGACAACTGATTAAATTGTCACTAAGCATCTATATAGTGACTTAATATTCATATTGTTAACAGTCACTAAGTTCGTGTTGTAGTGACAATTATTATATGATTAACTTAATTGTCACTAAGTTTGTTTATAGTGACATAATTTTAAGATGATTATTTGTCATTAGATTTGTGATAGTGACACTTTTTAAACAATAAATTGTCACTAAGAATGTGTACAGTGATAAAATCTTCAAACGGTTAATTGTCACTAAATACTAATCTAGTGACACAATTTTTATTTTGTCACTAATTAAGGTCAAATGATAATGTGTCACTAAAAGTTATGATTTGTGACAAGTACCAAAAAACTGTCACAAATACTTTTAGTGACGGGGGCAAAAGTGACGAATTGGTAGTGACACTTTTATTTGTCACTATAGGTCAATTATCTTGTAGTGAAAGTCTATCGCCCTAACGGTCAGTTTCTATGATATAGTCTGCAAAATGTTAAATGACAAGGGGTGAGCTGTCAACTCAATAATTATTGCATAATACGTGATCAAAAACATTTATGAAATTTACAATAACATTTAAAGAGTACATAAATTTTCAAATGTTTAGATACAAGTAAACTTGCAAAAGTAACATTTTCAAATACAAGTAAACTTGAAAAAGTAACCTTTTCAGTGTACGATAAAGATTAATAACATTTTATAAAAAATATGCTCAAGTCAAGTAGTGTCACCAATACCCTGGTGACCCGGCCATTTACATTTTAGAAATTGGTATAAGACCAAAATCGTAACATTTCATTTGTTGCGTGCGTTGCATTTCCATTATCACCGGTGATCACAATTTCATTACATTTTATTTACTACTGACTTTGAGCTAAAACATTACTTTAAAAATATGTATATAATAATACATTTGCATCACTAAAGTACAAAATCACCAAACATTTAAGCTTTTAAACAAAAAGTTACAGTAAAGGAAAAAATCATTTAAAAAGAATTGGGTAACAAATATGTAAGTAAAGGCTACATAAGTTGGAACATGAGTTTATATACATATATAATAAAATATTTCAGAATATAATAATATGATAAATAAATTTGTTTTCTAAGAAAACATTTATGCAATTACATACTATGCAAAAAAATCTACTTACCTCTGATGATAGTAAGTTTAATGCTTCACTAACGATATTGGGAAGTCACAAGAGTAACCTATAAACATATAGAATAATAATCCTTCAATCAAACTAGCCAAATAAAAGAAATCTAACTCCACTTCTTATAAAAACATTTTTTTTTATTCATTTCATGAAGAAATTTCAGAAAAACATATTCTAATTCTCAAACTTTATTGATTTGAAGGCCTCGAAAAAGTGCAAACTTAGTCAATAAATTCAACAATCAGATTAACAACTCTCCTCCAAATATCAGAAGTTTATCAAATACCTATTAATTTCTATAATTTTCTAAGCACCCAAGTGTCATTCCTGACAATGTGAAATTTCGATCCTCCAACCGGACTTCGTATCAACGTTTAACAACCTTATCAACCATGAAAAATTCCAAAATTTTATTTATAGACTAAGATACTAGTAATCTATCTATAACAGCCCATGCCCACTAAGTAGATATTGTCTGCTTTTGGCTTCACGTATGCGTACTTCACCCTCACGGATTTGCTTTGGATCATGGACTTCACGCAAGCATCCATCACCCATTGTCCAAAACACATCTACTTAGTTAGGAGAAACCAATGCTTATATACAAACCATGGACCTTACTCGCTAGCCATGCGGGATGTTACAATTTTCCCCCCTTTGGACCTCGTGTCCTTGTGAGGGTCCAAATACAATCACAAATCCAAATCCATATCCACACTGGGTTACGAGCCTGCTCTGATACCATTTATAACAGCTTATGCCCACTAAGTATATATTGTCCGCTTTGGGCTTCACGCACGCAGGGGCGGCTCAACAGATTTTGAGGCCCTAAGGGCATCTCCAATCCAACTCCAAATCTCCATTTTGCCGCTGAAATCTTCTCCAACCGGACTGCATATTCATCGCCAAAGTAGAGACCTTCAGTTTTCGTCGCCAGATCTGGCGCTCTTTCAAGTGCAGCGCTACTTTTGCAGATGTTCTTGGCTTTTTTAATTTTCAGTCCCTTCATTTTCATGTAATGACAGTTTTGTATGCTTATTTTCTGTTTTTGCACTTGTATCCCTTTTTAAAAGTTTTGTTTAATCACAGTTTTACCCCTATTAAATCAAATGTATTCCAATTGTATCCTTTTAATTATCTAATGCTTTTGGTTATATTATATTTGTTTTAAATTAATCATTTGTGGGATGAATATACTAATTCAGAGAATTAAATGATGATTAATATGTACTTTTAATTGTGTTTTTTATTTAGTTAATGAAATGTAATGTCGAAGTTCAATTAATAATAAGTGTAATATTTTAGTTAATTTCATTTAATTTATTAATTTATTAATGAATTAAATTTATTAATTTATTAATTTCATAATTTCTTAACTTATCGTAATATTATCATAATTAAGGGGTGAAATGTTAATTGTTGTGAAATAATAAAAAATGGAATATGTAAGGAATATTCTTTTTAGAGTAGGATTTGGAGTTGCTGGTTGGAGATGGAAGTGTGAAAGTTGCTGCATTTTGGAGCAAAGTTGCTGCATTTTAGAGTTACTGGTTGGAGATGGCCTAAGGGAGGAAAAAAAAAAGGGGCCCTGATTATATATATAATGAAAAAAAATTATAAAATTAATAAAAATTAACTTTTCCTATTTTTTGAGATGCAAAAATTTTAATCAAACTTTCTTCAACTAATAAATTTTTTTTAATAAAAAATAAACGATAGAATCTGATTACTCCAACTGAATTGCAATTGAAAATTTTCTTCTTACAATATAATCAACACAATTAGTAAGTAGTAACCAAATGAAAATTAACCACTTGATTTATAGACAATTAGAAAAAATTAAAACAGAAACTAAATTTTTAAAATTAAATTTTACCTGTTGGAATCTCTTTAGCTCTTCTTAAAGATAAATAGGTAATATAAATAATATATTTAAAGAATGATTGCAGAGATTTAACTTGTAAGCGGTAAGAACAAAAACTTCTTTTAGCAAAAAAGAGTTATAGTTGCAGTGCTGTACTTGATTGTTGTAGATAAATGGAAATGATTTTTTTTAATATATATATAGATAATTTTTAAACGGTAAAAAAAAAAAAAAATGGGGATAAGTTTAAGGGTATTTTTTTAATAATGAAAATGTTTTTTTTTTTTTAATTGGATAATAAAAATGCTTGAAAGGTGGATTATGGATACTCTGGTACTCAATAATGATTTCCAACGATTATCTATTTAATAAATAATTTATAATATTATTAATATTATCCTATTTTCTAGGTTTAAAAAAAATTCCTATTTTCTAGGTAATAATAATAACAAAAAAAAAAAAAAAAAAAAAAAAAGAGGCCCTTCAATATCTTTTGTTCGGTTATTTTTTTTTTTATAATAAAATTATTAAAATTTATAATAAATGAGGCCCTTAAATTTTTACCTTTTTTTGAGGCCTTTAAGTTGGTGCTTTGGTTGCTTTGCCCAATAGCTGGTACTGCATTCTTCACCCTCACGGATTTGCTTTAGATCATGGGCTTCACGCAAGCATCCATTACCCATGGCCCAAAGGGGGGAAGATTGTCACATCCCACATCGCTAGTGAGTAAGGTCTATGGTTTGTATATAAGCCTTGGTCTCTCCTAACTAAGTAAACGCATTTTGAGCCATGGGTGATGGATGCTTGTGTGAAACCCATGATCCAAAGTAAATCCATGAGGGTGAAGGACGCGTCTGTGAAGCTCAAAGCGGACAATATCTACTTAATAGGCCTGGGCTGTTATAAATGGTATTAGAGCAGACTCGCTACCCGGTGTAGATGTGGATTTGGATTTGTGATTGTGTTTGGACCCTCACGAGGACGCGAGGTCCGAAAGGGGGTAGATTGTCACATCTTACATCGCTATAGAGTGAGATTAATGGTTTATATATAAGCCTTGGTCTCTCCTAACTAAGTAGACGCGCTTTGGGCCATGGGTGAAGGATGTTTGCGTGAGGACCAATTTGGTCACTTTTGTAAAAGTCTCAAACAACTTGGAATTTAAAAAAAAGTCCATGACCTAATCGCAAACAACTCAAATTTAGTTTTATTTATTTATTTATTTTTACAAATAAATTATAAAGACAAATCAATAAATGATATAATCAATACATTTAAGATATTGGAATACGATTCTATTAATTTTTTTTGAGAAAAAATAGCCTTTTTTTTCTTACAATATCTATTAATTCAGACCAAGTATTTTTTTTGAAAACTTTCGTTATTGGTAGGATTCAAGCCATTGATATGGAAGTCATTTGCCCAAGCCCCAAGCTTGTCTATCTACCAGCTAAGCTATACCCATATTGGAAAAAATAGCATATTACATATAATATATATATATAGAAATTCTATTATCAGTTCGAACTGACAAAACTTATATCAGTTCCTTGCATGTGGACCACTGGATTTAAATACTTTGACTTGGCTGTATGCACTTGTCAGTCAAAGTATTTAAATCCAGTATCCCACATACAAGGAACTAATATAACTTTTATCAGTTCGAACTGATAATAGAAAGACTGTAGATATATATATAAATATATTTAATTAAAAACTAATTTATTTATATTAAAAAGAGAGGTTACAAGAGAGAAAAGTAAACAACCACTGGTAGAACTAGTTACAAGAAAATAACAAGCACAAAATAAACAATAAATGATAAAGATTCATATCTTAAAACGACTTGATACAATCCTCATCTAAAACAATAATTTATTACATTCAAAAGACTATGCAAATGAAATCGTTAGATTAAACACTATCACATCATGATTTAATATGGATAAGTGAACATTAAAAACAATTTATGAAATTCTTTTAAATAAAACCAATTGATATAAAAATGGTTTGATAGCTAGTCATATATATCCCTAAATTTTGGAGTTAAATAATTTGAGGATTGAACTTATGTAACAAACATAAATATATCGCAAAACTTTAAAAGATATATAAAATCAGAATAAGTTGAAAAGAGATATAGTTCAAGACATATATTCAATTCACTTGTTTCAGATCAATAGTACTAAAGTTAAATTCTGAAATTTATATATATGATCCTAAATCGAAAAGAAATGCCGTAAGTATAATTGAAATATAAAGAACATACATCACGTTAAATCTAATTTTTCAAATATCAAAGTAGATATTGAATACTTCACTTCGTATAATGAATTTTTAAGTTTGAAGTTTTGATCGAAATTTAATCAGAAGATTGCAAAAGAGAAAACTGTCGAATAATTATCAAAATAGGATACGAAATTCAAATAATGATAAAAAAAATATTTTACACAAATCATTTATAGACAAAAAAAACAAAAGTTTATATATATATATTGACCTTTCAAATTTTATCGTATATAAAAGATATAGCTAAAACATAATGAACTCAATTTGTTGAATAATAATTTCAAAATGGGTACGGATATTGATACCTATAAAACTTATTAGTACACCCATTTTTATAAGTACACCGATGTTTAAAATAAAAAAATTAATATTACTATAAGCACCCATCTTAATGCCAATAGTACCCTCATTGAAATAAATATATTCATTTATAAACATTCTAAATTATTATCACACCCAATTTATAAAAAAAATCATATTATTTTTGGAATCAAATTCCTTTTTAATGATGTACCAATTTACTTTTGAAAATATCTCGAATGTAGGAGCCTTAAAAACGGGAATATGTGGAATCATATTGTGGTCAAGAGATTTTCAATTTGGAATTCTCTTATTCATATAGCTATCTAAAAAAAAAAAACCTTATTGATATCTACGGCTATCTTAAAAAAAAAATAAAAAAAATAAAAACTTATTGATATTTACAACTATCGTTAATATATATATATATATATTGTTTATTGATAGATTTCATAACTACACATAAATGAAGACAAAAAAAATATGATAATCATGTGATGATGAGAAAGTTTGATACTTAAAATAGAATTAGAGTTTAATTAGAGTTTATCGTATGTTTGAGTTTATCATAAGGTTTTTTTTATTTTTTTATTTTTTAAATAAAGAAATATAATTGAAGATATGAGTGTATATATAGTATTTAGTTTATTTTTAATTAAAATAATTTGTCCTTATTGGTAAATTTTTATTAGGATATTTTTATAATTAAATTTTTTAATAAAATATGAGTGTACTAATAAGTTTTATGGGTGTCAATATCAGCACCCTTTCAAAATTTTCAAATCAAGAGAATTGAGTTTAGGACTTAGGCAAATAACTACCATGTCAGCGGCTCGAATTTTACCAATGGTGAAAGTTTTTAAAAAAAAATATCTGATCCTCAATTAATAGATTTTGTCAAAAAAAAAAAAAAAAACAAGAGAATTGGAAAAAAAAATGTCATATCACAAATTAACTCTTACTCAAACAAATTCACTATACCAAAATATATCTTTAACAACAAAGATATAAAGATGTACAAAAATGAAAGTTGTAAAATAAATTTAATGACAGCTTTCAAATTTAGAAAGTTGTTATTATCAAACTTAAAGGTTTAATAACATGCCGAATAAAAGCCCAATTTTAAAAAGTCCACTTCTTTTATTATTATTATTTATTTTTTTACTTTTTCTAACATTATCTTTTACACTTTTTTCTTTCAAGTGTATTTGGGTATTTTCTTGTGTGTCTCTCAAGATGAAAAATTCTCCACCGTCTGCGACAATCACAGCCACCGTGAGCACTGCGACCACCACAACCACCAAAACCACCGCGATTTGTTCTTAGAAGGTGAGTTCGAATCCATTTTTAAGTTGCTTGAAATTCGATTTTCGATTGTTGAAGTTTGTATGAATTTCAACCGATGTGAATTGTTGAAAAAGTTCTAACTCTTTCTTTTTCGTTTATTCTCTCTTATTTGGTTGATTTTGAATAAACGTGTCAGATACTGAAATTCGAATTATTTGTGATTTAAGGATTCGATTTCTGCTACTGCTGTTATTTGGGAGTTACGGATTCGAATTCTGTTAGTGCTGAAATTCGATTTAGAGTTAGGTGAGTTTTATAATTTTTAATTTAATTTTTAGCTTGTTAAGTTGGTTCAAAAAATATTAACGTGGATCTTGTTCTGCATCCTGTTTTTTTCTTTCTTTTTGGTAGGATTTTTGTATATCAGTGAAGTTTCTTATTCCTCTTTGCAATGTGATTTTGTTTAGTTGCGGATGCTGCTATTAATCTTTCTTAACTTTTGTTTATGGTGCTATATCGCTATATATAGCACAAAAAGAATGAAATAGGCCAAATTTCAATTTTGTGATTCAGTTGAGATATCATTTTCATGTAATAAGGATGAAATATAGCATAAACATTCAAAATTTTCCACTGTTGGATTGAAAAAAAAGTTGTTTCAAAAATATTCCCCATTAAAGTTGCAATTACTTTATTTAGTTGGCTTTATCATCTTAATTTGAGCTATAATGGTGTTTACTTAGATGGGTATTGGTCTGTTTTAAAACATGTAAAGCCAAACTACAAATAACTGGTTCTAGCAAAGCAGAGGGCAGAGTCACTGTGGAAAAACCAAATAGAAATTGCTTTATTTACATTCATTAGTCTTGTAGTTTTGTGCAAATGCTTCATTAACATAGAAAAAGAAGAAGACACCACTAATTGCATGTCCGCGCTTTAGTTTTCAACTTACATTCAATACAGAACATGTTGACAAACCCTGTATCCTTTGACAATTCAGGTTTGAAAAGAATTATTGTGTTGTGAGCATGGTTTTCTCAAATTTTCTGCTGTACATTGTCAGAAGAGTTTGCATTTAGTAGCCTAAATTGGCTTGGCTACTCATTTTGTTTCCATTTGAAACTTGTGTTCAATAAACAGTTGCTATGGTGGTATTATTAGAGATAACTTTTGTTCACATTGAAGTTTGATTTTGATGTTTGTTCCTAAGTATAGCTCAAAACCTTCCATTATACTACATTGTCTTTTGATTTTGATACTTATAATGTTTCATTTTTCATTTTTCATTTTCAATGATTAGAAAGTGTAGTAATAACCATTGATGGACTGGTTTTCAGGGATGCATGGTCTCGGGGGCGAGAGAGTTCCTCTTTTAGATGTGGAGTAAGTTTTTTTTTTTTTTTCCCTTTTATTGCTCTTTTGTGTTTATGTTTTCCATATTTATTTATGCATGTGTTGATTTACTGCTCATCATTTTGATATTCTTGGATTTATTGAAATGGACGACACCAGCGCTCTTGGCATCAACAATACTTGTATTTTCCTGGTATCCCAGCCCCAGCATGTACCAGAAAGGATCGATAACATGGACATGGTCATGGAATGCTATTAAACCTGGGGGCAATGTCCCGAGCTGCCACTAACTCAGGTCTGATTTCAAGTTCTGCATAACGGGAATTGGAAATGTCAGCCACAAAATAATTGCATGCTTCACACATCTTCAGGTGAGTTTCCTTTTCTTATATAAGCTAGATGTATGTATATATTGTTAGAATATTTGTCATTAATGTATTAGACTTCTATTTTGTTTAGGAATCAATTAGCTTAATTATAGGATTTCCTGTTTCTTTCCTAGTTGTGTTTCTCTATCTGTTTTAATTAAGGAATCAATTAACTTAATTATAGGATTTCCTGATTCTTTTCCAGTTGTATTTCTCCTATAAATTACCTCCAATACGGAGAAGAATAATAACAAAATATGAATTTGTTCAATATATATATATATATATATATGTGTGTGTGTGTGTGTGTGTGTGTGTGTTGATATTCTGAAATTACCATGACTAAGTGCTTATCAAGTTTTTGTATTTTGGAATTTGGACTAACTTTTACACACTATATTAAACTTGTTGAGAGCTGGTTCTAGATTTAAATTCTTTCTAGACTCTTAGCAACGTTTGTCAGATTTTTCTCATTATTTATCAGGCATAGACTAGATGCTGCAGGTTATTTATCCTCTTCAGTTGCCTCTGTGGTTCAGCCATTATATTTCAGTTTTACTGAGCTTTTGTTGTCAGGAGTGCTTGCTTTGCAATTACATTATGTATGGTCATTTTCATTACTACAATTCTCTTGTAATTTGTCTGATCTTTGCTATGTTTTCATGATTATTATCTCTTCTTTGATCTTTCAAGTAAGTTAACTTGTGCTTATAGATGTGCATTGTCGATCAAAAAAGATCAATTCACCAGCGTATACCAGTATGATAGAGGGCCCTGCTCATGCCCCTTGCTTTAAGGTGAGAGTCACAGTGGACGGGCATGCCTTTGGGAGCCCGGATTTCTTCAAAAGTAGAAAGGCAGCAGTGCATGCTGCTGTAAATGTTGCCTTAGATGTCATTTCCTAACTGAATCCTGCTATATGCTTGCCTCAGTCCAAGGAGGTTCATTGTCTTCTCCTCCAATGACTCATGCTGATTGCTCTGCTCCATCGATTTCAGACTCCAGTGTGGGAAGGCCTACAGGAACAAGAAGTTATTTGCTCTACATCAGAATCAGGGTTTATCCATGTGTTCCAGACATTTCATTTCCAAATGGTATTACTGTGCTGGAAATTAGCAAAACAGGTGGGTGGCTATAAGCTTGGTGGGGTTGTAGAAAGTACAATTGCATGGCCTATGTATTCGGTCTGTATTTAGAATCAGTTTGGATATGATATGCAAGTAGAGTAGGAATATTAGAATATCGTAAATCCATAAGTTGAAAATATTGTATTGCAATTTGGTTATTTTAAAAATTATTTGTTCGAAGATTTGTCTTTTGACGGTATATAATAAACATTACTACGAATTTGAATTCGTGAAGATCTGGTCTTGTACAACTTCCCATGCAAGTTGTTTGTAGAACTTTAAGTTTTCAACAACAGCACTCTAAGTTGTAGAAACATTAAATACATTTAACAACTCCTTAATAAACAATTTGCACATGTATGTTGTTAAGACCTTTTTTGTTGTAGTGAAAGAAGTTTAATACCATCGTAACTAGAGAAAACAAATCATGTTGAAACAAAATGAATACACAATTAGTTAAATTGAATTCACTTTCATCAATCTTAACACTTAAAATGTAGTCTCAAATAAAATGGTATCTTAAAAATAATAATATACCATATAGGCATATACCTTGAAAGTCAGCTTCTAAGATACTTAGTCTGCAAAATGTTAAATGACAAGGGGTGAGCTGTCAACCCAATATGTATTGCATAATACGTAATCGAAAACATTTATGAAATTTACAATAACATTTAAAGAGTACATAAATTTTCAAATGTTAAGTTACAATTAAACTTGCAAAAGTAACATTTTCAATGTACGATAACGATTAATAACATTTCATAAAAATAAACTCAAGTCAAGTAGTGTCACCAATACCCCGGTGACCCGGCCATTTACATTTTAGAAATTGGTACAAGACAATAATGTGAAAAGACACATAATATAACTTGTTTAGGACAGGAGTTTGAGTTTCTTTGTAGGTAAAGTTTGACTAGGAATTAGCATACAAGTCAAGTAAAGAGTGAGAATATAGCTCTTTTCTGAAAATCTTATCTGAAATTACATGAATCAGAATGACAGAAAAGATTCCAGGAGATCTTCAAATCAAAAGCACCATATCAAAGCTAGAAAATAGAGATAATAATGGTTAAAAAGAAATTCTAACGAGCCTCTAACAGTGAGATAGTAACTTCATTAGATGATGAAAACTCAGGCTTGTTTGAAGAATCTGGTTCAAGCTGTGGTTTCTTATCCATCAGGAAACCCGGTTGCTTCGGCTCAGGCAATGCGTTATCGCTGCCCAACATCAAAACCACAGATGACATGCTTGGCCTGTCGTCAGGTTGATGTTCCAAGCATAAGAGACTAATGTGGATGCACCGTATGGCTTCTGATTCAGTACATGATTCTCCCAAGAATGGATCAATCAGTTCCAAAGGTCTGCTTTCTTTCCATAATTTCCATGCCTAAAATATAAAGAAATCCGTTTTTCATTCATGATTTTATCATTTGAAAGTTGTCGAAAAGTAACATGGTTTCCTGAAACTTTATTGAAAAAGAAATGTAATGATACTCACTTACATATCCTATAAGACTAAGGTTGCAGTCTGGATGATAAAATCCTCTGTTTTTCTTTCCACTTACCAACTCCAGCAATAAAATACCAAAGCTAAAGACATCAGATTTTATCGAGAATATCCCATCAATAGCATATTCAGGTGCCATATAACCACTGTAGAAGTATATTTAAAGACAAATTATGTTAAAGAATGGAACACAAGCAATTATAAAAATGACAGGACAAGTAATACTTACTACGTGCCGACTACTCTATTTGTGTTTGCTTCATTTTGGTCTCCATTAAAAATTCTGGCCAAGCCAAAATCAGAAATCTTTGGGTTCATCTCATGATCAAGTAATACATTACTTGTTTTCAGATCTCTATGTATAATCCGCAATCTAGAATCTTGATGAAGATAGAGAAGGCCCCTAGCAATTCCCCAGATAATGTGGAAACGCTTGGACCAGTTCAATAGCTTACTTCTAGTTTGATCTGCACGTTTAATACTCAGGTTAGTTTAGTATCCTGCTTGAATAAAAATAAAAATAAAAAACTGATCTTTTTTTGACAGAAAAGAAATGTCTGTAGTAGAGATATCCTAAACCAGCTGAATTCATAAGTAGACTTCGTTGGGATCCTTACCAAAAA
Source organism: Acer yangbiense (assembly GCA_008009225.1). Taxonomy (NCBI): domain Eukaryota; kingdom Viridiplantae; phylum Streptophyta; class Magnoliopsida; order Sapindales; family Sapindaceae; genus Acer; species Acer yangbiense. Next base: position 50,695,657 of record CM017763.1, on the reverse strand, counting down.
TAAAGTGATCCAGACTTTTGTTGGGCATAAATTCATATATTAGAATTTTCTCCTCTCCTTGAATGCAGCAACCAATAAGCTTTACAAGATTTCGGTGCTGCAGTTTGGCAATCAATATTACTTCATTTTTTAACTCATTAATTCCTTGTGTGGAAATCTTTGAAAGCCTCTTCACAGCGATTTCTTGTCCATCTACCAGCATACCCTGGAATTTTTTTTATGTGAAATGAGTTGTAATATTGTGTAAGATACACAAGTGAACAAGTTTACAATCAGTAATTGTTAGACTCTAAAACTTAAGCCTTTAGGTAAAAGCTCTCTGCAACTAGTATGTTGCGAGTTTACCTTGTATACGGGTCCAAAGCCACCTTGTCCAAGCTTGTTGTTGAATGAGAAGTTATTAGTGGCATTAGCAATTGTATCTAACTCGAATAATGGTAGTTCCAGGTCTTCAATCTTCTGATTAGTTTTCCCCTTGCCTTCATTTTTCTCTGAAATAGTGGATATATGTGTTAATTGTAAGTATTGCATCATGAACTAAAATCATAATATCATTTAGATTTTTTTTTTTTTTCTGTTGTATCACGGCTTGAAAAGTGTAATTTAGAAACAATAAGAATCTATTACAAACACAATACTCTTCCTCAAAATTTGACAAGAATATAAATCAGAGGCCAAATATGGAAGGCAAATACGAAGATTAAGAATTGTTACGAAATAAACAAAATGCCATGACGATACAACAAAAGGCTTGCTGAAGTAAAAACAGCCCAACCAAAGACAACCCACCAAGCCAGAAATACAGCTACTTGTTTCACAAAAACAGAACAAGGAAGTAAACCACAAACCAATTTGAAATTTCCAATCGAGTCACCATCAATTTGAGTCGAGCCAAGGAAGAGAAGTACCAGGATTGGCGGTGCGAACAACTGCATAACTACTAGACACAAGAAATGGTTGTGCAGAAAAACCTTAGCCCGACTAAAATCCAAATCTAGGACCTTGCTAGCATGCAATTTTTGGTACCAAGACAACACTGCTTTGTTCAAATACATTTGTAAGTTGGGACGTAAAGCCACGATCTGAATGACACCCGAAAGCAACAAGCACGAGAGTCTCAGCTTGGCAAAATCCTCCGGTGACAAACCTACATTCCCAACCAAACTAATAGCTGAATTTGCTTCTTTACTACTATCAACGTTCTTATTAAGAAGCATTTCATCTAACGGATTGATCCAAAGCAACGCTGTGAAAACAATCAACAAAATTCACATATAGTATCATTCTACCGAACCATCCATAGGAAAAAATCTCCAAATTGGATCAAAGCTGATCGGATCCAAGCCAAAACGACCTAGCATTCTTTCCAGCAGGCATATACAAAAACCCCACGACGCAGCCCATCAAATCAGCAAGAAAAAACTTCCCAAACCCATCAATGGAACCAAAATCGAAATCCAAAACACTAGAAAGAACACCAGAATAAATCAAGAACCCGAAAAGGAACCCTAAAACCCCAATAATCGCACTCAATTGCTTCTCTGACCTCATGGAAGCAGATTTCTCAAACGAAACCCTAGCTAAAACAATCAAAACTTTGCATAAACTAACAAACCCTAAAACAATCACAACCACAACCCCATTTGACAGAATCCCAGAATCTCGACTCCCATCTAGATATATATAAAGCAACAAAAAAGAAAAGGCCACAAAAGAGTAAATAAAGGAATTACAATACTCTTTGAAATAAATCCGAGACTGGAGATGAACATCATCGAGTTTCAATCTGAAGATCTGACCATTGTTGTCATCGAACTCGAACTTTTCTTTGGATTCGTTCCTCTTTTTGAGCTCCTGACCCGAACGAATCCGAGGGTCTACGAATGGCGGGTCTGAGACCATTTTGGTTGTTGTTGTGTTTTGTTGTTGTTTTTTTTTTTTAAGGGAGGTTGTTGTTGTTGTTGGTGGCGACATTTTCTGGGTGGATGTAAGTGTGGAGACCTAGCAAGAAAAAGATTGGGATTGGGATTTTGAGGAAGGTGAGAAGTAGAGTGAGTGTGGTTTGCAGAATCAAGTTCTTGTATGTTTTGAAGATTTGGGACTTTTTTTTTTTTTTTTGGGTTATTGTCAACGTTGTGTTGTGTTGTGTCGTGTCATGTCTCTTTGTTGCGTGTGTTGAATGGGTTTTGGAGATCTCCACCTATGCAATAATATTGGACATGACCGCGGTTTGGTCCCAACCGTCACCTCAAAAATTGGACCGGAATCGGAACTGGATTTTCAGTTTCGAAACCGGAACTCTTAAGGCTTCGGTTTCGGTTCCGTTTCTCCATTTAAAAAAACCGGATCCGAATCGTCGGTTCCAAACCGACGGTTCCATATTGGTTTTGGAACCGACTGTTCCTTTAATAATTTTTTTTTTCTAAAAAAATTATTAAAAAAAATAACACTTTTTTATATAAAAAAAAAAAATAAATTGGGCTGCGGCCCATAACCTATGGACACAAATTAATTAAAGTATATCGTAGAAGCATAAGTCGTTTATATAATAGACTAGGTTCACCAAATAGATATTTTTTCCTTGGACTTCACACAAACCATTTAACAAAATTCTCTCAATTAGTCAATTAACGACTAATAGTTATGCACCCTTGTGATTCTATTCATAGATAGTAATGCTTTTTCTAGGGGAGAAAAAAAATGAATAAAAGTAATTTGCTTGCACTCATTTACATACACAGAAAGTGTGAAAGCAAAGAGAGTGATGTTACCTAAATTTGTCCTGCTTTTGTAAATATAGTAGCCTACTATAAGCACCCCAGCAACTGCGGCAGTGGTAGTAACTGTCACCACTATCTTCATCTTAGGCCCTTCTTTTGTACCTTGATAGACGATATTGATATAGCAAAGAAAATTAGTTAAAATCAAAGCAAATTAAGTCAAATTACAGCAAATATATATATGCAGAAGCTATAGCAAGATACTAGTTTATGCACCGATCACATACGCATATATGCATTAATAAATTCAAGGAAAGAAAACAAAAACCCAAATTCTCATTTCAGAGAAACATAAAATATTTAAGTAAATACCTAGTTCCGAAGCAGACATTCGAATAAATAAGTCCTGCACATAATTTGAACTATGTTTGATATCAATTAGATCACCAAACCATATAGCACAGCCGCTGCCTCCACCTCTAATATCCAAGTTTGAGTATGCCATACAAGAAGAGTTCTCTAAGCATTTCACCCTGCATTGCTCGAGATTCAAACTTTTGTTCACCCAAGAATTTGTAGTATCCGGCAATTTCAACCGATTAAATTTGATAAATGCATCTAGTCTTGAGTAGTTTAATGCCTTGTTACGCACGCAACCTTCAGACCAGTCCCCGTATCCAGTTGATTTAGGCTTGAAGCCTTCTAAACACTGGCAGTTTGGCGACTGAGTTATGATACAATTCCCGTAGGCACCACAAAGACCATAATTGTCACAGTTATCTGTTGGCACATATGAATACACATTCCAATTTTGAGTTGTTTCGCTCCATGTCAACCGTTCTCGTAAATAGCTGGTTTTGTTCAGAACAACTATTGAGAACATTGATTTATCTATCATTTTGAAAGTGTAGTACAACTCATCCTCATTATTGACAAAGTTCAACTCAAAAATTGAGTTATGCCTCAAGTCTATAGCACCACTGGCTGTAATTCCATTCCACGGGCTATTCCTAACAAACTTGTTTGAACCCTTCCACATAACAACCTCAGGATTTCCTCGTAGTTCTACCCCACAAGTGAAGTCTCCAGGAGATGGGTCATCCGGGCTCTTCCACGATGATAAACGCCTTTCAAGACCAGTCTTTAAGTCCCATCCAATCTTCATATCTGGTAGCATCGTATCACAAGGATAGTCAAAACTCTGCCACAAGTAACTTCCCAAACCATCACCACTACTTTGTTCATCTCTCAGAACAAGATTTCCTGAATTCAGAAGCTGTAATACAACTGAACTCTTGCCTTTTTTCGTTGAATTTGCTGACCAAACCACAGTTTTGTTCTGCCTCATGACAACAACAGGACTACCTGTGCTGTTTATCATCAACACGCCAGAAGAATCGTTGATGGGGTTGATTCTGTTCGCGACCCAAACAACAGTCTTAACCGGGACCTTCTTGTACCAAATTCCTACGTACCGATTCTTCGAACTACCAGGACTGAAGAAACCAAGCTCAAATCTTCCATCTACTGAAACTAAGGTCCTCCCACCATCTCTAATTGACTCAGATGAACTAATACTGTCGATTGCAAAAGCGAATTCGTAAAAGAAAAACAGTAGCTTCAAACTGATCAACAAGAAAGAAAGAATATCCATTGATGTCTAGAATTGAGAGAGCTCTCTCCATATGTAACAAGTTAACGAAAATAAACAGAATAAAAAATGATCAATCTAGAGCAACACAACATTGACCTGAAAGTGAATGATGGTTAAACGACAGTGACTGGTAGCTGAAATTTCAAAATTTCTGTTAGCATTAAAACGAGACACAAATTTCTACGTATGAAAATGAAATGTTTGACATAAGTGTATGGAATTTAACAGAAAGTGTAAGAATTATTCACGTAAGCCGGCCAATCAATATGTAAAACACGTGCTCGTGGTGAGAAATTGAAATTTTAGACCAAGAGTAAGGGATATTATTAAAAAAGCCTCTCTAGTTTGGATTTTTAGCTAAAAACCACCCTTTAGTTTCATTTTTAGCTAAAAACCACCCTCTAATTTCATTATTGGTTAAAAACCACCCTGCTTTTTTATTTATTAGCCAAAATACAACCTGCCGTTAGTTGTCCATTAAAATATTTAATTTTTTCTGTCAAACCTTAAAGGGTATAATAGTAAATGGGGAGTGAGTAAGTTTAAAATATTATTAAATGAAATAAAAAAAAAACCCATTTAATATTAAATATAAAAAAAAATCAAAAAAAAAAAACCCCTCACAAGTCAACCTTTCTCTCTCTCCCCCGTCTCCTCCCTATCTCATCTATGTTTCTCTCATCTCATCTGTTTGGGAAAAAAAATTTGAAACAGCCTCACATCTCATCCATGGCAACCGCTCTCTCTCTCTCTCTTCTCATCTGTTTGTTGAGAAGTTCGCTACCCCGTATGCCGTGAAAAAGGGCTCCGTTCGCTGCGAAAAGGGGACTTGTGTTGTTTGGATTTGATGTGGGTTTGGGATGGCAGCGGATGGTGGCTTGTGTGTTTGGATTTGGGTGGTAGTTTGACCGGTTTGGATTTTAGGTTTGGTGGTGGTGCCGATTTCGTGTTTGGGTTTTGTTGGTGGTTTGATTGGTGTAGATTTTGGGTTTTGGTGGTGGTACAATTTCATGTCTAGGTTTGGGTGGTGGTACCAATTTCATGTGGTGGTGGAGATCCGGATCTCCACGAAGATGGAGATCCAGGGATGGTTTTCTTTTTCAATTATATCTATTACACATTTTACATTGTTCCCAGATTGCCGCTCTATTTAATTTTCTCCATTGACTTTCTACATTGTTTGCATACATCTGAAGAACTAAGTCATTCTATATAATGTCCATAACTCTCTGTTATGTTTTCACTCCCTGTGTTAATATTGACAACCATGGAGAATGGAGATCCAGGGAATGGTTTTTTGTTTCAATTATTATTATTATTTTTCAAAAAATAAATTTATTTTTTAAATATTTTAACATTTACAACCATGGAGGTCCAGGGGATGGTTTTTTATTTTTTAGAAAATAATTTTTTCAAAAGATTTTTAACCTTTTTTTTTTTTTTTTACAGATTTTTAATCGTTTTTTATTTGTTTATATTTAAATATAAGGGTAAAATGATATATTTGAATTGAAATTTTAACAGACGATTGTTTTTGGCTAATTAATTAAAATGTAGGGTGGTTTTTGGCCAATAAGAAAATTCAGTTTCTTGGAAGCTCCATGCCAATTTTTTTTTGTGTCTAGATTTAGAGCTCTCGCCTTTCGGTAGTCAATATAGATAGATGTTAGTAAACAAATAATAAATTCAGATGCAATCATGTAGAGGATTCGAACCCAAAACTTTTTGAGTCAAACCAAGCTTTATATAGGGATGGCAATGGGGCGGGTTCGGGGCAGGGTGGCCCTCCCGCACCCCGCCCCATTTATTTTTTGAAACCCCATCCCCACATAAAACCCCATGATGTATGGAGCAGGTGATTGTACTATTTTTATACCTATTTATAGGTCCCCAATTCCTACTTGTTGTGCTTGTTCCTCGGGTAAAACTGGGTATTTAATATATTAAAATAAGTGTTTAAGGTATTTTTGGAGTTAAGGGGCATTGGCGTAATTTTGGAGAATTAGGGGTCTAAGTGAAAATTATGGAGCAAGTATTGAAGTTTCTGTGATTTTGGAAGAGTTGAGGGGTGGATTCTGTAATTTTCCAGCCAACGCACGCGCGCATGCCACGTCATTTAATGAAGCTGTGCGTTTTGGGCTGGTGGACGCTGACGTCATCGTGACGTCAGCATGACGTCACATCATCTTCTTCAATCAGCCACCCGACTTGCAGGCCCGTGACCGACCCGACCCGGATCGCGACCCGGTTTCAGACCCGGCTGTTCCAGCCATTTTCCGACGTCGTTCCCGGTCATTTTCCGCCCAGATCGGCGGCGCGCCTTGCCCTGGTCCTTTTTCCACCACTTCCAGGCCTCCATGCGACGTTCTTCCTAAACTCCAATTTCTTCCAAACTTCCATGGCCAACCAAGCTCGAAGTGGTCCCTGCCAAGGTCGTCACGCACCAGCCAACATGCCAGCAACCTTTTTGGCACCAAGGGGCAGTGATGTTCGCCCCCAAAGTATTCGCCCCCTGACAGCGAACTTGGGGGCGACCTAATATTTGTAGCATCAGAGGCAGAGATCTTCGCCCCCAAGGTGTTCGCCCCCTGACAGCCAACTTGGCAGCGACTTTTCCGTTCCAACTCAGCCAAGGACGATTTCAGACCTATTTATTTGGCTCCCACTATAAATATATTGCTTTCCTTTGTTCTAAAAAAGACCCACCACATTCCATCACAACACACTTCACACTTTCCACCATTTTTCCACCCCTTCACTACCCATCACACACCCATACATTTTACATCAGATTTTTCCACCATTTTTACACACACCTCACTTCTTTAATCTCTAGATCTAGGAATATACTCACCCAAACCCTTCCACACTCCTACATCACCTCCATACATACAAAAATCACCCAAGATCCCACCTTTTTACTTTCTTCCACCATTCCCTTCACTCATTTCCTCTCACACACCATTTCCACCCATTTTTGGAAGATTCAACAAGGAAGGAGAAGAAGGAACTACAAAGAGAAAGAGGAAGCTCACATGGATTTTATGGGTTTTCTCTACACCTTTCCTTTTTGTGTTTATTTTCCATTAATGTGTAACTAATTTTATCTAGGGGATTAATGTAACCGTATTGGACTACTTGATGTAATTAATTAGTCTATTCTCTAATTCGATTCGATTTTAGTCTCAATTATTGAATTAATTTCTTTAATCTCTCTTCTCATGTTTTATTGTGACCACAAGGGACATGGGTGTGTGAGTTAGTTTATCTAAGGGTTTGAGGTTGAATGTGGATGACCATTCCATTTAACTCTCATCCAAGCTTAGTAATTGGGAAGGTTGGTGTGTGCATGACCATGTCATACTAACTTGGCTTAGAGTGTTATGTTAAATAGAGGGATTGACCATTGCTTACTACATGACCATGTGTGAGTAATGGAAAAGACCTAGTACTTAAGGGATTTATCTTAAAACAAGCCCTAAAATTGGATTGAAGTGCTTAATGAGACAAAGTAAGGACATTGAGTGGTCTAAGAAGGTTATATTAATTCCCTAGTATTTTCTCCCATATATCCATACGTTGTGTGTTGCTTATTGTGTTTAGCTTAGTTTTTAGTCGCAAGATTGCATTTTTATTTCTCAAGTTTGCATCTTTAGTGTCAAGTTTACATTTTTAGCTTACAAGTTTGCATCTTTAAGCATTTTCAAGAACCAAAATCACTTTTCCAACTCAAAAGCATTATGCAATTTAATTTTACGCACTTAGATTAGTTTTAATTTTTCCCTAGACTAAGTAGTTTCAACCATTTGAATCACCGATCCCAGTGAACGAACTTAATTTAAATTGTAAGTAATTTTTACTACATCAATTTTGGCGCCGCTGCCGGGGATCGGCATAGATTCATTAGTTGAATCTAGTTAGTTCTTTTTAGGGTAGTGTGTGTCATTTTACTCTTTAGTTTTATTTTAGTTTTTGTATCCTTTTACTCTGTTGGTAGTTTTGTTTCTAGTGTTTCAGGTTTTTCAGGTGCATGCATGGACGCCGTTCGCAAGGAGGATTTCTGTTCCCTGCCAACGACAACATCAACCGTGTGGGCCAGCTTGCTAGACAGTTTGAGGGGTTAGACATTGTTGTGGATTTAGGCAACCTCGACATCTCTATTACGGAAATGGATAGAGAAGGTGAGCAAGGCGCTCAGGGTGATCGAGATGAATGAGATGTTCATGGTGGACAAGGGGTTAGAGATGACCGAGATGTTCATGGGAGTCCACCGGGTTCCCCTACACGGGACTTTGATGATGATATCCGGGCAATGAAGGAGTCTGGCCAACCAATGCTTGGAAACCAACCGTCACCAATTGTACTTGATGCGGCGGCAAGGAGCTATGAGTTGAGGAATATGCACATGGGCATGCTTCCAACCTATAGTGGCATAGATACTGAAGATCCTCTTCAATTCCTGAAGGACTACCTATCCGTTGTGGAGAGCTTTCCTATAGGCCGACTTACGGAAGAGCAATTGAAGATGAGATGTTTCCGCTATTGCTTGAAGGGCGCAGCCAAGACATGGTTCGGGTCATTGAGATCCGGGACTTTCGCAACATGGAACGATGTGTGCCAAGGGTTTTTCGGTAGATTCTTTCCTGCCCCTAAGACAAAGGAGATTCGGATACAAATTGCAAGCTTTGGTGAGGAAGAAGGTGAGCCCTTTCATCAAGCATGGAGAAGGTACAAGGGGCTTTTAGAGTAATGTCCTCCCCACATGATATCCGAAGAATACAAGGTTCGCACATTCTATGATGGATTGACACCCTTCACCCAAGCACTTGTTGACAACGCTTGTGGAGGTGTGCTCACAAAGAAGTCTGCAGCAGAGATCACCGAAATCTATGAGACATTGGCCCTCAACTCCTACCATAGAGGCACAACGGCTAGAAAGGGAGGAAAATATGATGTTGATCGAAATACCGAAGTGGCCATTCAACTCTCCACCATGACCAAGCATATGGAGGCTCTAGCTAAGAATGTGAGTAAACTACAAGCCGGAGCAAGTCATGTGTGCGATAGTGGTCATCATTATAGGAGTGAGAACCAGGAGGAATCAGATGAAGCACATGCCTTGAATTATCAAAGGGGAAGAAATGACCCTTATTCAAATACCTACAATCCGGGATTGCGCAACCACCCAAATTTCTCCTACTCCGACCCAAACACCGCTTTGAATAGTCATCAACTCACTCCACCAAACAATCAAGGAGAGTACAACCGAGGGAATTACCGGGGAAATTACCAAGGCAAAAGTTCAAGCAATCCACCTCAACCATGGCACAATTCCACAAACCGAGATAACACTTCCTACCAACCAAGGAAGCCATCGTTAGAGGATATGGTGACTACTCTAGCTGAGAGTTCTCAATCCCTCGCTCGGAGTTCTCAAGCCACGGAGCAAAATCTGAACAACTACATGCAAATGACCGACCGGAAGTTTACCAACATGGAGGCCTCCATGAAGAAGCTAGAAACACAAATGGGGCAAATATCCGACACGGTACACCGAAATTAGCCGGAAAGATTTCCGAGCCAATCCGAGCAAGCCAAGTCCATGACCGTGTTGAGAAGTGGCCGAGTGCTAGACACCGAAGATGTTGGTGAACCAAAGAGGAAAAAGCCTAAGGAGTTTGGAAGTGATAGTAGGGAGGAAACCAAAGAAGAAGAGACGAGAGTGGAAGAGGAAGTAGTAGTTGAACCAACCCTTAAGAAGACCTCCACTCTACACAAATCACAAAACCCCTACATACCACCAATTCCATACCCCGGGAGAGTAGCAAGGGACAAGTTGAGCAAATCCTTCAAGGACATTTTTGACATCCTCTCCAAGGTAAATGTCAACATTCCATTGCTTGACATGATCGAGAAAATGCCGGCGTATGCAAAATTCTTCAAGAGTCTCCACACCAACAGGCAAAAGTTTGGGCCAAACCACCAAGAATGCATCACGGGGAGTGCTAGTGCCGTGCTACAAAGGGAGCTTCCACCCAAGCTCAAGGATCCGGGGAGTTTTTGTATCAATATCACGGTTGGGGGTACCAAGCTTGAGAGGGCAATGCTAGATCTAGGTGCTAGCATCAACTTGATGCCTTTCTCCATCTACAAGCAATTAGAGTTAAATGAGCTCAAGCCGACCACCATGTCACTACTCCTAGCCGATGGGTCCGTGAGATATCCTAGAGGGATTGTGGAAGACGTGTTGGTACAAGCGGACAAGCTTATCATCCCAGCGGATTTTGTGGTACTAGATATGGAAGATGTGAGCGGAGAGACAAATATGAGACCTATCCTCTTGGGTAGACCGTTCATGAAGACGGCAAGGACAATAATTGATATACATGAAGGAAAGCTTTCCATGACCGTCTTGGATGAGACTGTAGAATTTCAGGTTTTCAAGTCAGACTTGCGGGATATTAGCTCAGTAGATTGTTTTGCCGTGTATACACTTCCGTCACAGGACTACTCAAGGAACACAAATGAGTATTTAGACGAAATCTTTGCACTTTTTGAGGACAAAAGTGAGGAAGATGTTCACAAAGAAGATACATGTGAAAAACAACCATTCTCGGAAATCATTGAGCTTAAAAGTGAAAATGCTAACTTGTTGAAGGAAGTGGAAGCCCTTAGAAAAGAAAGGGATGAGGCAAACAAAAGGGCGGAAGATCTTGCAAGGCTAGTAGAAGAGCAAGAGGAAGACTTTGCCCGCAAGACAAGGAAATTGCAAATGCAAGTGGAGCTTCAAGTCAAGACAATTGATGCCATCAAGGAGGATTTGAGTTGGAAGGAGAACGCCTTAAAGGTGGCAAAGGTGAAGGAATGCGATTGCTTGGTAGAGCTTGAAGGAGCCGAAAGCACAATCAAAATGTTGATGAAGGAAGCAAGCAAGAAGGAAGAGACTTTGAAGGTCAACACCATCAAGGGGAATTCAAGCCATCCGAATGCAAGAGTTAACAAGACCAAAGGTAGTCCCTCTTACTTTCCTTACAATTGTTATTTTTGCCACACTAGGGGCCATAAAATAGCCCATTGTGCTAAATTTGTTGAAGTTTGCAAAAAGAAACAAAGAATGCCTATAGGGAAGCCAAAGAGAATTCGGCAAGTTTGGGTCCGAAAGGACAAACTTGACCAAGTAAAAGAGGCTATTTGTGATGAAAAGAAAACTCTTGATATGAAGGAATGTCCTAAACTCCTTGATATGAATTGTGGTAGTACTAGTGGAGTAAATCCACCATTAATTGTTTGAACTTGCTAATGTGTTTTGTGCTTGTGAAGGTTGCTATGTCTTCTAAAGGAAGCGTTTTTGGAGTAATGACTACATGTGCATACATTTCGGAACATGGCTTGTGGAGCCAATTTTAATTTTTGCATAATTTGAACATTTTGGGATTGTAAATAATTTGAACATTTTGCATAGTTTATTGGTTCTAAGCTAGTTTTTGTAGCTCGTGTTGATGAAGCTAGGTTCTTATTCTCTCGGATTGAAACACCGACAACTTGTGAGTCTTGGAGGACAAGCAAGCCGAGAGAGCTCATAAAAAGAGCGAGAGTCGGGCATAGTTGACAAAAGCTTCAATTCAAGTGGAGAACGAAGTTTTGGTGCTTAAAGAGCCGTAGTGCTCTCACTACGTCTTGCCTAGACGTTAAATCGTGCGCTTGGTGGGAGGCAACCCACCTAGGTACATTTCTTTCTTAGTTTATATTTGTTTTATTTTGTTTTTATATTTTTGCTTAGAATAAGTGTGTGGATTTTTGTGTTGTGTTTAGTACCTAGGACGTTTATGTTTCTCGCCTCCCATGCTTTATTTATTCATTGTCCATGCATCTCATGTCATTTAAAAATTGAAGACAATGTTTAGATTAGGTTTGGGGGTGTGGATTCATTATTTGAGTCATTTTTCATTTTACCTTCTCAAGTTTTTCTTTGACCTTTGCGAAAGTGCCCTGTTTTGAAAGTTTTGAGGCTAAATGTTTTCATTACACTGTACCGTTTGGTGAGGAAATAAATTATTTCGTCCGCGTTGTGTTCTTCAATTTTTCGATACGGTTCCAACGGTATAAAGAACGTAAAATTATGGGCTGGGGTTAAAAAGATATGAATGTTTCTTCGACCAAAGGTCATGGGCGATGCCCTGTTTTGAAAAAAACTGCACGTGAACCATCCTTGACGTCCGTTTACACATTTTTCCAAATTGAATTTTGAAATGTTTTCTAAATGAAAAGTGTGTATTTGCATGTCTATGTTTCTGTGTCAAAATTTGAGAAAGTTTTATTGGGTAGTTTTGAAAATATGCACTAGAGAGCGGACATAGGTCGATTTTAAAAGTCACCAGTTTTTTGGAAGTTTATCCTCCACGTAAAATGGTCTTTCGCATTGTGTTTTTTGTGTTTTGCATCATGATAGGTGCGCGCCGTTAGGCCGAACTCTCTTGTTTCCGACATTGGGGACAATGTTGAGTTTAGGTTTGGGGGTGTGGACGCCTTTGTGAGTCGTCTTTTTGAGTCTTGAGTCTTTTTGGTGTAATTTTTTTCAAATTTGTCGCATGGCCAAAATTTTTCGAGCTTTTACTAGCTTGGGTGTGATGCCTTGAGCGTGTGCTTGTGGCGAGTTTATTGATGCTTGATGAGCATATTAATAGCTTGTTGTCATTCTAGGGTTTCTCTTGCACTTTCATGGGCTAGTCCCATCCTTTTTATGCTTAAGTTGAAGGGACTCGGTGCTCAAGCGCCTTGCTCTAATAGTGGAGATTACCTAGTGAGTTCACAAACACAAACCTTAAAGAACGCATTTTGAGTGTTATCATTGTTCTATTCTTAAACACTTTTCTCGTCATGTGCATCATGTGCCATAAGACATTGCATCATATTTGTGGATTGCTTGATGGACACTTACATTCCCTTGATAGATGGATTTGTTGAGATGATCTTAGGCAATGTGTGTGTACTAACCACTTAAATTTAGCCTAAACACTTATCCATGTCCCTAATGTGTGCTCCATTGCCAACTTTAAGGCCAAACACTTACCTTTCATTTGGAACCACAACATATCCATATAACCACAAACCTAAACACATGCCTACCCTTGTTGCCACATGTTAGGATGTATGGTTGTGGTCTTGAAAGAAAAAGCTCTAATATGTGAAAATAGCATGTACTTAGGCAAAAGAGTGTAATGTTCTAGCAAGGGCTAAAAAATGTAAAAGTGCTAAAAATGAGCACTTATGAGCTTAAGAATGTCAAAAGCAAAAGATGAAAAAGAAAAGAAAAAAAAAATGAAAGCAAAGAAAGAAATGAAAAAAAAAAAAGTATTGAAGAATTAAATGTAAATGTACTCAAGGAAATTGGAGTGCAAATGTGAAAGCACTAATGTAATGTAAAGTGCCTAGACGCTAGTGTTTAAAGATATCAAGCAAGTAGAGCTAAAGTAAGGGTGTTATGTATTGTGTCTTAGCATGATTGGTAACCTTTGAATCCAATTTTTCCTATTCTTTCTTTCACCACATCTCACCTAATGGCCCTATTACAACCTAGGGAAAGACCTATTTGATCTTCAAAGAAATCTAGATTGGGAATGTTTGTTGAAGCATGATCTTCCACGTCCATGGCATTTGATTCCTTCCTAGGCTAGTTCACAAAATATTAGCGGGTTTTCAATGTTATATTGTATGCAATGCATTAGATTCCTATGCATAAACTCCATCTTTGCATACCTTGCATGAGTGTGAACTTAGGACTCCGAGCAGAAAGAAAAGAGAGAATCCACGTGAGGCCTAGAGTCGAAGCGAATTATGTTCGAGGTATGAGAGTGAGTAGTTTCTAATATGAGAGCACTTTTAGGTATGGGATTCGTGATTGTGTGAGTTCCCTTGATTGCCTTCGAGTTGCTTTAGAATATTTTGCATGAGTCTACTTCTCTCTATCACACTCCATTGTATCTCATCACCGGTTGGACATGCGGCCATTTGAATTTTTTTATTGGTGTCTAGGAAATTTTTAGAGTCATTTTGTCGTGTCTTTTATTTTATTTTTATTTTTTTTCGTTTTAGTTTTGCTCGAGGACGAGCAAAGGATAGGTTTGGGGGTATTTGATTGTACTATTTTTATACCTATTTATATGTCCCAATTCCTACTTGTTGTGCTTGTTCCTCGGGTAAAACTGGGTATTTAATATATTAAAATAAGTGTTTAAGGTATTTTTGGAGTTAAGGGGCATTGGCGTAATTTTGGAGAATTAGGGGTCTAAGTGAAAATTATGGAGCAAGTATTGAAGTTTCTGTGATTTTGGAAGAGTTGAGGGGAGGATTCTATAATTTTCCAGCCAATGCACGCGCGCATGCCACGTCATTTAATGAAGCTGTGCGTTTTGGGCTGGTGGACGCTGACGTCATCGTGACGTCACATCATCTTCTTCAATCAGCCACCCAACTTGCAGGCCCGTGACCGACCCGACCCGGATCGCGACCCGGTTTCAGACCCGGCTGTTCCAGCCGTTTTCCGACGTCGTTCCCGGCCGTTTTCCGCCCAGATCGGCGACGCGCCTTGCCCTGGTCCTTTTTCCACCACTTCCAGGCCTCCATGCGACGTTCTTCCTAAACTCCAATTTCTTCCAAACTTTCATGGCCAACCAAGCTCGAAGTGGTCGCTGCCAAGGTCGCCACGCACCAGCCAACATGCCAGCAACCTTTTTGGCACCAAGGGGCAGTGATGTTCGCCCCCAAAGTATTCGCCCCCTGACAGCGAACTTGGTGGCGACCTAATATTTGTAGCATCAGAGGCAGAGATCTTCGCCCCCAAGGTGTTCGCCCCCTGACAGCCAACTTGGCAGCGACTTTTCCGTTCCAACTCAGCCAAGGACGATTTCAGACCTATTTATTTGGCTCCCACTATAAATATATTGCTTTCCTTTGTTCTAAAAAAGACCCACCACATTCCATCACAACACACTTCACACTTTCCACCATTTTTCCACCCCTTCACTACCCATCACACACCCATACATTTTACATCAGATTTTTCCACCATTTTTACACACACACCTCACTTCTTTAATCTCTAGATCTAGGAATATACTCACCCAAACCCTTCCACACTCCTACATCACCTCCATACATACAAAAATCACCTAAGATCCCACCTTTTTACTTTCTTCCACCATTCCCTTCACTCATTTCCTCTCACACACCATTTCCACCCATTTTTGGAAGATTCAACAAGGAAGGAGAAGAAGGAACTACAAAGAGAAAGAGGAAGCTCACATGGATTTTATGGGTTTTCTCTACACCTTTCCTTTTTGTGTTTATTTTCCATTAATGTGTAACTAATTTTATCTAGGGGATTAATGTAACCGTATTGGACTACTTGATGTAATTAATTAGTCTATTCTCTAATTCGATTCGATTTTAGTCTCAATTATTGAATTAATTTCTCTAATCTCTCTTCTCATGTTTTATTGTGACCACAAGGGACATGGGTGTGTGAGTTAGTTTATCTAAGGGTTTGAGGTTGAATGTGGATGACCATTCCATTTAACTCCCATCCAAGCTTAGTAATTGGGAAGGTTAGTGTGTGCATGACTATGTCATACTAACTTGGCTTAGAGTGTTATGTTAAATAGAGGGATTGACCATTGCTTACTACATGACCATGTGTGAGTAATGGAAAAGACCTAGTACTTAAGGGATTTATCTTAAAACAAGCCCTAAAATTGGATTGAAGTGCTTAATGAGACAAAGTAAGGACATTGAGTGGTCTAAGAAGGTTATATTAATTCCCTAGTATTTTCTTTCATATATCCATACGTTGTGTGTGCTTATTGTGTTTAGCTTAGTTTTTAGTCGCAAGATTGCATTTTTATTTCTCAAGTTTGCATCTTTAGTGTCAAGTTTACATTTTTAGCTTACAAGTTTGCATCTTTAAGCATTTTCAAGAACCAAAATCACTTTTCCAACTCAAAAGCATTATGCAATTTAATTTTACGCACTTAGATTAGTTTTAATTTTTCCCTAGACTAAGTAGTTTCAACCATTTGAATCACCGATCCCAGTGAACGAACTTAATTTAAATTGAAAGTAATTTTTACTACATCAGCAGGGCAGGGAGAGGCAGGGTATGCTTTACCTATCCCTACCCATTTACCCCATTTGCCCAATTTAATTCATTTATCAAAATTATTTATTAAAATAATAAATATATAATTTAATGAATATGATATAATATATTAAGTAATTCTGAAAAATTATTGAAAATCATCTCATAAACATTAAAAATAAACAAAAATCTCACAACTAAACAAATAAATTAAATCATTTTTAAACATAACATTAAAAGAAAAAAAACTATATAATAAAAAAATAAAGAATATATTTTAAGCGGGGTGAGGCGGGGTGGGGATTTCAAAACACATCCCTGCCCCATATCTATTACGGGTTTTACTATCTATCCCCGTCCCCACCAAATTTAAACATATCCCCACCCCATAAGTGCGGGTCCCCATGGGGCTCTGTACCCGCGGGTTATTTTGTCATCCCTAGCTTTATAACAATAGAGACCTAAAAGGTTAAGCTTGTAACACCCCAAAACTCACAGTAATTAAACACTTTAATATGGAATGTTATGTCATAAATTATTAATTACTTCATCCAAAAGAAACTAATAATCATTGAATAACTCCAAATAAGTCATTCTCCAATCTCCAATGAAAAGATATCTCCAAATAAATCCAACGATAAGGTTCAAAACACTCTAAAGGAAATTAAAACAATATCGATTACCTAAACTCAAATTCTAAGTAACAAAATAAAGGAAAACATTACATAAAATCTCAATCACTTCCAACTGCTGAAAGTCTATCGCCATAACGGTCAGCTTCTAAGATATTTAGTCTGCAAAATGTTAAATGTCAAGGGGTGAGCTGTCAACTCAATAAGTAATATATAATACGAAATCGAAAACATTTATGAAATTTACAATAACATTTAAAGAGTACATACATTTTCAAATGTTCAGATACAATTAAACTTGTAAAAGTAACATTTTCAGACACAAGTAAACTTGCAAAAGTAACATTTTCAAATACAAGTAAAACTTGCAAAAGTAACTTTTTCAATGTATGATAACGATTAATAACATTTCATAAAAATAAGCTCAAGTCAAGTAGTGTCACCAATACCACGGTGACCCGGCCATTTACATTGCAAAATTGATACAAGACCAAAATCGTACGTAACATTTCGTTTGTAGCGTGCGCTGCATTTCCATTATCATTGGTGATCACCATTCCATTTACTACTAACTTTGAACTAAAACATTACTTTCAAAATATGTATATAATAATACATTTGCATTACTAAAGCACAAAATCACCAAACGTTTAAGCTTTTAAACAAAAAAGTTCCAATAGAGGGAAAAATCATTTAAAAAGAATTATGTAACAAATATGTAAGTAAAGGCTACATAAGTAGGAACATGAGTTTATATACATATATAATAAAATATTTCAGAATATAATACTATAATAAATAAATTTGTTTTCTAAGAAAACATTTATACAACTACATACTATGCAAAAAAATCTACTTACCTCTTATGATAGCAAGTTTAAGGCTTCACTAACGATATTGGGAAGTCACAATTAAGAGTAACCTATAAACATATAGAATAATAATCCTTCAATCAAACTAGCCAAATAAAAGAAATCTAACTCCACTTCTTATAAATACATTTTTTATTCATTTTCATGAAGAAATTTCATAAAAACATATTCTAATTCTCAGACTTTATTGATTCAAAATTCTTAAAGGCCTCGAAAAATTGCAAAACTTAGTCAATAAATTCAACAATCAGATTAACAACTCTCCTCCAAATATCAGAAGTTTATCAAATACCTATTAATTTCTATAATTTTCTATGCACACAAGGATCAATCCTGACAATGTAAAATTTCGATCCTCCAACCAGACTTCATATCAAAGTTTAACAATCTTACCGACCATGAAAAATTCCAAAATTTTATTTATAGACTAAGATACCAGTAATCTATCTATAATAGCCTAGACCCACTAAGTATATATTGCCTTGGGCTTCACGCACGCGTCCTTTACTCTCGTGAATTTGATTTGGATCATGGACTTCACGTAATTAAGCATCCATCACCCTTGGTCCAAAACATGTCTACATAGTTAGGAGAGACCAATGCTTATATACAAACTATAGACCTTACTCACCAGCGATGCGGGATGTGACAATCTTCCCCTTTTTAGACCTCGCGTCCTCGTGAGGGTCCAAATACAATCACAAATCCAAATCCATATCCACATCGGGTAACGAGCCTGCTCTGATACCATTTATAACAGCCTATGCCCACTAAGTAGATATTGTCCGCTTTAGGCTTCACGCACGCGTCCTTCACCCTTACATATTTGCTTTGGATCATGGGCTTCATGCAAGCATCTATCACCACCCATGGCCCAAATGGGGGAAAATTGTCACATCCCATATCGCTAACGAGTAAGGTCCATGGTTTGTATATAAGCCCTGGTCTCTCCTAACTAAGTATACGAGTTTTTAGCCTTGGGTGATGGATACTTGCGTGTAGCCTATGATCCAAAGTAAATCCGAGAGGGTGAAGGACGCGTGCGTGAAGCTCAAAGCGGACAATATCTACTTAGTGGTCCTGGGATGCTATAAATGGTATCAGAGCAGACTCGCTAACCAGTGTGGATGTGGATTTGGATTTGTGATTGTGTTTGGACCCTCACGAGGACGCGAGGTCCGAAATGAGGTAGATTGTCACATCCCACATCGCTATTGAGTGAGGTCCATGGTTTATACATAAGCCTTGGTCTCTTCTAACTAAGTAGACGTGTTTTGGGCCATGGGTGAAGGATACTTGCGTGAAGCCCATGATCCAAAGCAAATTCGTAAGGGTGAAGGGCGCGTGTGTGAAGCCTAAATTGGACAATATCTACTTAGTGGACCTGAGCTGTTACACTATCCCTATACAAAAATCAAAATTTTTATCCATCTCCGTTTGAGAATTAAAATTCCTACAACACAAGCAGCTCATGACGGTCGGCCTAAATATTATGGCTTAAACATGAAATATACCCACGGAATTAAAATACTTATATATCACTAAAATTCATGAAAATTTATATCCTGATTCAACAATGTCTTTACAACCATAGTAACAAAAATCAAACTTAAAAACATCCCCAATTTCAATTAAAAATTACTCCAATACAGTAAGGCCAGTTTGATGATTCAGAAAATCTGCTTATGTAACCGATTTAGATTAAAAAATCTCTCTAAGATAAACACCATAAAAAATTGCGAAAATTATAATCCAAGTTGATATAAAAGTCTACTATTCTCATACCAAAATTTACCATCAATTGCAGCCTACAAATATAATTAAAATAAACAACGCAGTAAGTTGCTTCACCAGTATTAAAACAACGACAATTACCAATTAGGTCATGAACTTTTTTTAAATTCCAAGTTGTTTGCGACTTTTACAGAAGTGACCAAATTGGTCTTTACATTTTTCCCAAGTGCCAAATTAGTCCCTCTAACTAAGGGGTCGTTTGTTTTTTTTTTTGTCTGAAGGCTGAACAATCTTGAATTTTTCTAAAGACTAAATATGGATTGAAATTTGAACTTGAATGACATGTTTGTTTGTTTTTTTTTTTTTTTTCCTCACATCTGAATGTATTGTCATCATGTTTGTTTTTTAAAAGTAAAATTGTCTGAAAATAAGTAATTTTACATTTATATCCATGTTAAACAATTATAAATATAATATAGAATAAAAACAATCCAAAAATAATAATTATATAGAACACATATGATCATAATCTTCTTCTTCAATTACAAACAAACTTCATTTTTACTAAGAAAAGAAAAGGGGTTTTTTTTTTTTTTTTTCAAAAAATAAAAGGGGCAACAGGAAAACTGACACAAAACACTCTAAAAAAATAATAATATATAAATACATCACCCTAATACCATAATAAATTATTGATATTAAACAACAATATGAGAAGTGATTAAAGTTCTTTTTTATTTTTAAAGCTATTTAAAATAATTAATATATTAAAATAAATATTTTTATACCATATATAATTATGATGAAATTGGAAATATGTTATATATGGGGGATAATATCAGAAGAAAAGATTTTGGATTGCATTTAATGCAATTCAGTGATTTGCAATTAAGTGAAAAGTCAGTATTTTTTACTTTTTATTTTAAGTTGTTTTTTGGTATTTTTAAGTTGTTTGACCACTTAAAATAACAAACAAAACAACTTAATAATTATGATTCAGACCCATTAAGTTTTAAGTGGAAAAAACAAACTACCCCTAAGTTTTCTCAGTCAACTTAAACTGTCTAGGGGTAAAATTGTACTTTACTCATAAACAATATATTAATGACATATGCACAGTTTTTTTTTTTTTTTTAACACGTCTATTTTTGTTTATTTTATTTGTGAGCTTTGATTTTTAAATAATTTTTAGATTGACATTGTCTTACTAAAATATTTTTAGATTTTTTTTAGATAATTTTAATTAAAAAAGGTACAAATGGTATTTCATTAATAATATTTTTTTTGTAATTATAATTATAATTGTGAATTTAATGCACAAAAGACAAAACAGCTTTGCTTTAATATGACAAATAAATGGTATTTACGTACTTTAACTAAAAATGTTTAAGTCAAATATTATATTTAACACCGTTAAATCGTTAGAGGGATCAATTTGGTCACTCCTAAAAAGAGAAGGACTAATTTGACACTTGAGAAAAATGTGAGGATCAATTTAGTCACTTTTGTAAAAGTCACAAACAACTTGGAATTTAAAAAAAAGTTCAAGACCTAATTGATAATTGCCCTTAAAACAAATCAAAATTGCAACCTGCACTAACACTCAAATTTGAAGTCTTTAATGAACTCCAAAATTCAAGCAATTTATTACAGAGCTTCATGTATATTTCTACTTTATTCCAAAATTCATCCATTAAAACATCTCCATCGGGAAACTAAAATTAAGCAATTGTTAGAGGCCTAAATTTTTGTTAATAAGATATTTTGATGTTAAAAAGAATGAGTCTAAAAAAAGATTAAAGATGTAAATAAAACTTTAAAACGAAACAAAGTTTAAGAAATTGTACCTTCAAAATACTCTGACTCAATCTACGAGACAATATTTTGCTATGTCCTTTTGTGATTGTTATCAATTTTGGCAGAGAAGTAAGTGTAGAAAAGCGAGAGTTTTAAGAGTAAAGGTAGAATGGAAGCGTTTCTTTCTTTGATATTACTTTATTAATATAAACACACGTATGAGTAATTAAAAAATAATGAAGATATACAAACCCCATTGATTTTGATAATATAAAAATAATGAAGATATACAAATCCCACTGATTTTGCTAATATATTCAAATCCCTCTAAATGTGGAATTAACTTGTTTTGTTGGGATTGTCCTTGAATAATGCTGAAGAAGGTTTGTTTCCAAAATATTCTGGTTTAATACTAGATGATTTAGTTGCCTTAACAAAAAGAACAGAATGAGTGTGTTTCTATTTATATTGTTATTATTATTATTACTAATAAATTAAAGAGGAAAAAAAATTCGGGTCTTACAACTCTTTCCCCCTAAAAAAATTTCATCCTCAAAATTTGTATGATTCTTGAAGTTCAAAATATTTGGGAATTCACCTTTCACTTATGGCATATCGCAAAAATTATATAATCCTATTAATCCTTTTCTTATACTCCCAATTTCCATTCATACATTACACAATCGGGTCATCTTCAAATCCAAAATCATGTTAATGATTTCCAATTGCAAATTCTATATCAAGAACTCATCTATCCAAAAGATTACAAATCAAACTAAGGTAAAAAGAAATAATTTAGTATTCATCAATCTCAAATCAATATAGCTAATGAACCTAAAGCATGATCGATTGATATTCAAATCACATATCAGCACATGAACACTTAAGTCAAAATCAGATGGTGAATTTTGAAAAGAATTTGAGAAACGATTTTAGTACGAGTCTAACTCATATTAAAGCAAACAAGCCAATCACAGTTAAAAAATTTACAATTCATAATGTTAAGCAAAAGTAGATTCCAACCTCAAAATAAAAATAGCAGTATAATAACAAAATCCCTTTTAAAATAGTTATAAAACCTTAAGAGCATGGAATCTCAAAAATAGAAGTGCTTGATTTTACCAAAAAAAAAAAAAAAAACGACACTAAAATTCTGAACACAACTCAAATGTAGGGTTTTTTTTTTTTACAAATAAATTATAAAGACAAATCAATAAATGAAATAATCAATACATTTAAGATATTGGAATACGATATCAAGAAAAAAAAATAGCATTTTTTTTTTGACAATATCTATTAATCCGGACCAGATATTATTTTTGAAAGCTTTCACCATTGGTAGGATTCAAGCCGTTGACATGGGAGTCATTTGTCCAAGTCCCAAGCTACGCCCCTGTTGACAAAAATCGCATATTACATATAAAACATATATATATATATATATATATATAATTAAAAACTAATTTGTTAATATTAAAAATTGTCAAACTTTTTTTTTATAAATATTAAAAAGAGAGGATACAAGAGAGAGAAGTAAACAACCACCGGTAGAACTAGTTACAAGAAAATAAAAAGCACAAAATAAACAATAAATGATAAAGATTCATATCTTAAAACGACTTGATACAATCCTCATCTAAAACAATAATTTATTACATTCAAAAGACTACAAATGAAATCATTAGATCAAACACTATCACATCATGATTTAATATGGATAAGTGAACATTAAAAACAATTTATGAAATTCTTTTAAATAAAACCAATTGATATTAAAATGGTTTAATAGTCATATATATCCATAAATTTTGGAGTTAAATAATTTGAGGATTGAACTTATATGACAAACATAAATATATCGCAAAACTTTAAAAGATAAAATCAGAACAAGTTGAAAAGAGATATAATTCAATACATATATTCAATTCACTTGTTTTAGATCAATAGTACTGAAGTTAAATCCTAAAATTTATAGATATGATCCTAAATCGAAAAGAAAAGTCGTAAGTATAATTGAAATATAAAGAACATACATCACGTTAAATCTAATTTTTCAAATATCAGAATAGATATAGTATACTTCACTTCATGTAATGAATTTTTAAGTTTAAGAAGTTTTGATCGAAATTTAATCTGAAGATTGCAAAAGAGAAAACAGTCGAATAATTATTAAATACTTTATGGATTTAACAATAAGGGTGCCGATGGGCCTTCTCTCTTAGGGTTTCTCTCTAAAACCATAGTGTAGAAGTAGTTAGGGTTTGCAACCGGTTGGTAACTTTCCAAGCATGTTTTCCAGCAAACAACAGGTAAAGATCTCAGTTTTCAATGGATCAAGAGGAGATTGCAAAGCTCTGCGCATCCTTATCTCTCCAAAGCAAAGTTGGGAAGTTATGGAGTGTA
The DNA here is from genome assembly GCA_008009225.1 of Acer yangbiense. Classification (NCBI taxonomy): domain Eukaryota; kingdom Viridiplantae; phylum Streptophyta; class Magnoliopsida; order Sapindales; family Sapindaceae; genus Acer; species Acer yangbiense. The sequence continues at coordinate 50,671,712 of CM017763.1, read as the reverse complement.
CAAAATACGATTAAGGATTCAGCAATAAAGAAACTTGATTTGTGTTTGGTCGGGAAGGTCCTTTCCTCTAAGAATATCAATCGAGAGGCCTTCAGGGCTGTCATACCAAGGATTTGGCAAACGGCTCTTGATATTGAAGTAGTGCAAGATAATATTTTTCTTTTTTATTTTTGTAACCAGGGTGATCGTTATAGAATCATGGCAAGGGGACCGTGGAGTTTTGACAACTGCTTGATGGTTCTGGAAAAACCTTCCGGGGTGGGCAACATTGCTAAACTTGGTTTTTCTCGGGTGATTTTCTGGATTCAGATCCCGAATGCATCGTTATTATGCATGACGAAAGAGATGGGGGAGTTTTTAGGTCAGCTTATTGGGGAACTAGTCGACATTGATGTTGGGGTGACCGGAGAATGTTTTGGCAAGTATATTCATCTCAAAGTGGCTATAGATATCTCAAAACCTTTAAAGAAATTCTTGCGTATTGAACTGGTGGAAGGGGAAGAATCGATCCTTCTTCTGAGATATGAGAGGCTCCCGGAATATTGTTTTCGATGTGGTATCATTGGTCACTCTTACCAGGAATGCCATAACAAGGAAAAGGAGGGGCTCAGCAGTGTGAATATGCAGTTCGATTATGGACCTTGGTTTAGGGCTTCTAGTCCACCAGGTTAGAATAAATCTGTTGGGCAATATCGCAAACAAGGTGAGATTTCAAATGGAAACAGAAATCTGATGGTAAAGGAGCGTGGAAACAGGGGTCTATTCTGCATCCCCCCCTGGTTCCTGGTTCAGAGCATACTGCTACGTTCGTGGAGGTGGAGGATAGTGGTCGGAAGACTGAGTGCAACATAGAGGTTTTCTTATCTGGGGATGTCTCAAAATCTGATGGTGGACCAAAGGGGTTAAGTGGTCTTGGTAAGGAAGTTCAGCGGCAGGTTCTTCCAGGTTTACAGAAGATTGTGGAGGAAGGGCTTTCGATGCAGGTTGATTCACGGAATGGTGCCATAATCGACACAGATATTTTACATGAAGTCCCGGTCTCAGAAGTTACGGGTCCTATTTCTCTGACTGTGGGCGGTAAGTCTGATAAGTTTGATGAAGGCTTTGCTGGGTGTAATAAGGTCCCTGTGGCTTTGAACCTAGGAAAAAAGAAAGGGAAGTGGAAGAGATGGGCAAGAGAGGGGGGACAAAGGGATTCCGAGCCAGAGGGATCTTTACAGGTGGATAATAAGAGGTTAGCTATTGTTGATTTGGTTGGAGATTCTTGTGAGTTGAAGAAACAAAGGATTGGCTATGCTTTTGATTCTGAATCAATTGAGATATCGGCGAGTCGGGAAGGGTCCCCGGTCGCCGGACTCAATGAAAACCTTATTCTGGAACGCTCGGGGTTTGGGAGGTGGCTGAGCGTTCCGGGTCCTGCATTCGTTAATGCAGGAACAGCGTCCTAAAATAGTCTTTCTATCGGAAACTATTTGTGACCATAAGGCTATGGAATTGATTCGTGTGAAATTAGGTTTCGATGCGAAGTTGGTTGTGGATCGTGTTGGGAACAGTGGTGGTTTATGTTTGTTATGGAAGAAAGAGGTGGTTGTGTCGCTTTTGTCTTACTCTAGATACCATATTGATACAACGGTTATTTCTCACAATGGGGTTCAGTGGAGGTTCACTGGGTTTTATGGTAACCCGAATTCTAATGATAGATTGCATGGGTGGACCTTATTAAGAAGACTGTCTAGGTTTTCTTCTCTCCCTTGGCTGGTGGGGGGAGATTTTAATGAAATTGCTTGTATTTCGAAGAAATCTGGTGGGTCTGGTCGTAAAGGGGTCCTGATGGATAATGTCAGAAGGGCTCTAGATGATTGTGATCTTAAAGATATGGGGTTCTCGGGTTCTAACTTCACTTGGACTAATAGACGTGGGGCTCCTTTTTTGGTTCAGGAAAGGCTTGATTGTTGTGTTTGTAATGCGGACTGGAAGGATTTGTTTCCAAGTTATTGTGTTTCTCACTTGGATTTCTGGATATCCGACCATCTACCTATTGTTATTGACATTGTGGGCAGGCAGATAGAGCCTAGGGGAGGTCGTTGCTTCCATTATGAGAGTGCATGGGCAGAGAATGACAAGTTTAAGAGGATAGTACATAATTCTTGGAGATCGTTTGTGGGTGGAGATGCTATGGGGAAGGTGAGGACAGGGCTTTCTAATTGCGCCAGGGTCTATCAGCAGTGGAATAAAAATAAGAAAAGAGCCTCAGTGGAATTAATTACTGCTAAAACACGTGAGTTGGTTGATGCTAATAAGGGTGGGGTTAATGGTAATATTGACTGGCAACACGTTGATAAGTTTGAACGTGACTTGGATGTGCTCCTAAAGGATGATGAGGTGTTTTGGCGTCAGCGTTCTAGAGTGTCTTGGCTGAAAGAGGGGGGGGGGGACCGAAATACGAAATATTTTCATGCGAAAGCTTCCTCTAGGAGACAGAAATTGTATTCAGGGGCTGTTTGATGAGAATGGTGGTTGGACGGACATGGACGGGATAGTTGGTAGGTATTTCTCTTCCTTTTTTGACAGTTCTAAGCCGGATAACGGGTCTATGGGTTTGGTTTTAGGTGCTGTTCAATCTAGGCTGCCGTCGGTTTCTAGGAATTCTCTTGATGTGTACGGCGGAGGAGGTTAAGGAGGTGATGTTTAAAATGAATCCGGCGAAAGCTCCTGGGGAAGACGGTTTCCTAGCGGAATTCTTTCAGAAAAATTGGAGTATTGTGGGAAGCGATGTTACTAAGCTTTGCTTAAAGTGCCTCAATGGGGGACGATCTGTAAGGCTTCTTAACTGGTCGTTTTTGTGCCTGATCCCAAAAGTTAAGAAGGTGGTTAGGATGACGGAGTTGCGCCCTATTAGTTTATGTAATGTGGTCTATAAATGTATCTCGAAGGCTCTTGCGAATCGTCTCCGTAAGGTCCTGGATTTTGTTATTGCAGAGACTCAAAGTGCGTTTATCCCTGGGAGATTGATTACAGATAACGCGATGGTAGGTTTTGAGTGCATGCATGCTCTTCGTAGAAAGGTGAATGGTAAAAAAAAAGGGTTCATGTCCCTAAAATTGGATATGTCCAAAGCTTATGATAGGGTGGAATGGTGTTTTGTGGAGGGGATGATGAGACGGTTGGGTTTTTCTGAGGCTTGGATTGCGAAAATAATGGACTGTATTTCCTCTGTCTCTTATTCTTTTATTCTTAATGGTAAGGTTAGAGGGGATATAAGACCTTCGCGGGGTTTGAGGCAAGGGGATCCTCCCTCCTCATATTTGTTTCTCTTGTGCGCGGAGGGGCTTTCTAGTCTTATTGATATGGCGGAGAAGCGTGGTGATTTTGCGGGGTTTCGGTGTAGTAGGGGAGGTCTGAAAATCACTCATTTGTTTTTTGCGGATGACAGTCTCCTCTTTACCAGAGCTACGTTGAGGGAATGTGTTAATATTAAGAGGATTCTGGACTGTTATTCTAAGGCTTCGGGTCAAAGTATTAACTTCCAAAAGTCTGTTGTTTGCTTCAGTAAACAAATTTCAACGCAGGGTAGAAGGGTTTTGGCTGAGTCTCTGGGTATGACTGTGGTGGAGTATCACAAAAAGTATCTTGGTCTTCCTTGTGTGACTAGTAGAAATAAGCGGATTCTTTTCGATTATATTAAGGAGAGAGTTTGGAACAAATTAAGTTGCTGGAGTAATCGATTTTTTTCTGGGGGTGGTCGGGAAGTTCTTATTAAGGCCGTTGTGCAATCTATTCCGGTCTATACGATGAATTTGTTCAAGCTTCCGGTTTCCCTGATTTCGGATCTTCATAGGCTGTGTGCTAGGTTTTGGTGGGGAGGTAATGGAGAGAAAGGAAGATGCACTAGTGCTCTTGGGAGACTTTATGTAATTCTCGTGCGGATGGTAGGATGGGTTTTCATGATTTGGGCGTTTTCAATAAGGCTTTGCTTGCAAAGCAATGGTGGAGGATTCTTCACAAGCCTAATTCCCTTATTGCTAGGGTGTTTAAAGATTGTTATGCTCATGATTCCTCGTTTAGTGAGGCTACGACTGCTAAATCTAGCTCCTTTTTGTGGAAGAGTGGTGTAGCGGAAGCTTACGAGAAAAACCTACAAAACGACAATAAGAAACAACCTACTAATATCCTGTTGATCCGCGCACGGATGCCAGAATATCAGGCTACTGATAACATTCAACTTCGCGCACGAAGGATTGTTAAAAGGCTTCAATTACGAATAGTAACTGGAAATTGAGAAACAATTCTCTGGTATTTTTTATTAATCAAAAAGCTGTCTTTCAAATCCTAATACAATCTACTTAAATAGAATTGCAAAACTTGACTAACAAGAAAATCCTAAACAAACGGGAAAGAATCCTAAATGGAAAAGATATCAAATCTCCTAAAATCAAAATAATCCTAAAAACATTAAAAACCTATCTAAAAAGGAAATTGGATTTGATTTAATAAAATCAAATCATAAAATAATTAATAACCTAATTACATATAAACTAAAAGGAAATAAAATAAACGTATCAAATCATGACGATAATTGGAAATAATAATTAAAGCAACAATTGTCTTACCGCGTATGAAACTTAATGGCCAAATTCGGACATGCTGGAGCCCGTTATAGAAGATGGAGTCTTCATAACATTTGTAGGGCTCATCTTGGGCTTTCCGGAAACATATTATAATAGATAATCCGACCTCATATGCCCTCTGTAGAGGTCCACGAAGTTTAGACCTGATCATCTCGTCCAGCTCACAGTGTCCAGCTGTTGTCCAGCTCAAGTCTTCGCGCAATAATCTAAATGGCCAAATTTGGGCCTGTTGTGATCCGTTACGGAGGACAGAGTCTTCATAACAATTGTAGGACTCGTCTTGGGCTTTCCGGAAACATATTATAATGTTGATTTTGAGTTCGTTTGCTCTCTGAAAAGGCCCCCGAAATTTGCCCATTCTGACAGTTGAAACCATTCCGAGTCTTTGCTTCCTTCTTTCCGCACCCTTCGTCTTTGAGTCGATTCCTCCGCTCCATGAAATCCAAACCTTTGTTTGCCGTATCGTCTTTGACGGCTGCATCAAAGAGTCTTATTTGGGGCAGGGAAGTGATTGAGATTGGCTCTAGATGGAGGGTTGGCAATGGGAGGTCGATACATATTTATCGAGATCGGTGATTACCAAGAGTGTCTACTTTCAAGATTTATTCTCCTCCGATTTTGGGAGTTAACGCGACAGTGGACATTCTGAAATATCCTAATGGTAGGTGGAATGAGGCTCTTATGCGGCAGTCTTTCTTTGAGGAAGAGGCGACCTTGATTCTGAGCATTCCGCTTAGTCACTATGAGCTGGACGACTTATTATTGTGGCATTTTGACAAGTCTGGTCAGTATTCTGCTAAGAGTGGTTATTGGGTTGCTAATTCTCATTCTTCCAATCCTAGTTCCTCGGTGCTAAATCCTTCCATCTCGTGGTGGAAATTTTTTTGGAAGCTAAATCTTCCTCTAAAGGTTAAAGTGTTTGTGTGGAAAGCGTGTAATGGATGGATTCCTACTAAAGTTAGCCTTATTGGTAGGGGTATGGTGATTGATCCGCGTTGCCCTGTTTGTGGTAAGAATGATGAGACAGTTATGCACGCTCTCTGGCAATGCCCTGCGCTTAAGTGTGTTCGTTATTCTTCTTGTCTTCAGAGCTCAAGTAGCTGTGCTTCTTTCCCCAGTTAGTTCTTTGATTTCATTTTGTCTTGTCAGAATAGGTTGTCGAAGGGTGAGATTGAGCTTCTCTGCATGGTCTGGTGGAAATTTTGGTATAGACGAAACCAGGTGCTGCATAACTCTCCTGTTTCTCCTGCTGTGGAGGTGCACAACTGGGCTGTTAACTTTTTGACAGGGTTCCATAAGGCTTCTGAGGTTGTTTCCAGTCCTTCGAGCCAGCTTGTGGGGGTCCCTTCGAGGCAGGCTCCGGGCGCAAATTGGTTTAAAATTAATACTGATGTGGCTCTTGATGTTCGGAACAATTACTCTAGTCTTGGTGTGGTTATCAGGGACTGTCAGGGTAATGTTGTGGCGTCCCTTTGCCAGAATCTTGGTGTCAAATTTTCCCTAGCTGTGGCTGAGGCTCTTGCAATCCTTAGGGGTCTGCGGCTGGCGCTGGATATGGGGTTGGTTCCTGCTACGTTGGAGTCGGATGCGCTCGAGGTGGTGAATTTAATTTCTGATCGGAAGGTCCCCTGTTCTGATATTGGGGTGGTTATCCATGACATTTTGGTTTTGCTAGCTAGTCCTTGTTTTAGTTCTGTTATTTTTGGTCCTAGATTGTCTAATAAGGTTGCTCATGGCCTCGCTAGGCTGGCTCTTGGGTATGTTGGCGAATTTGTTTGGATGAACGATTGTCCGTTGGCTGTTGAAAGTCTGGTGCTAGACGATTGCCCAAGTCGTTTGTAATCTCCTTTGTTCTTTCAATGAACTTCTTTTCAAAAAAAAAAAAAAAAAAAAAGGATACGAAATTCAAACAATGATCAAAAATATTTTACACAAATCAATTATAGACAAAAAAAAAACAAAAGTTATATACATATATTGACTATTCATGTATCAGATAAGCCATAAGTAGTTGAGTTGGAGAAAACGTTTGACTAAATCAAACTGGGACTCAAACAAGGTCTGTTGGGTCGACCCGAATCTCCGGATCGAACACAAAGTTTATCATGGGCTTAAACGTTCGGCTACCACATACAACCCAATTTTAAGAGCTTACCAATCGTAAAAGCCAGTCTATTTTCTCGTGTGTCTCTCGCGATGAAAATTTCTCCACCGTCTGCGACAATCACAGCTACCGTGAGCTCGGCGACCATCACAGCCACCGTGAGCACTGAGACTACCACAACCACCAAAACCACCGCGATTTGTTCTTAGAAGGTGAGTTCGAATCCATTTTTCAGTTGCTTGAAATTCGATTTTCGATTGTTGAAGTTTGTATGAATTTCAACCGATGTGAATCGTTGAAAAAGTTCTAACTCTTTCTTTTTCGTTTATTCTCTCTTATTTGGTTAATTTTGAATAAACGTGTCAGATACTGAGAGTCTGAAATTCAAATTATTTGTGATTTAGGGATTCAATTTGGGAGTTACGGATTCGAATTCTGTTAGTGCTGAAATTCGGTAGGATTTTTGTATATCAGTGAAGTTTCTTATTCTTCTTTGCAATATGATTTTGTTTAGGTGCGGATGCTCCTATTAATCTTTCTTAACTTTTGTTTATGGTACTATATCGCTATATATAACACAAAAAGAATGAAATAGGCCAAATTTCAATTGTGTGATTCAGTTGAGATATCATTTTCATGTAATAAGGATGAAGTGTAGCATAAACATTCAAAATTTTCCACTGTTGGATTGAAAAAAAGTTTTTTTCAAAAATATTCCTCATTAAAGTTGCAATTACTTTATTTAGTTGGCTTTATCATTGGTATTGGTCTGTTTTAAAACATGTAAAGCCAAACTACAAATAACTGGTTCTGGCAAAGCAGAGGGCAGAGTCACTGTGAAAAAACCAAATAGAAATTGATTTATTTACATTCATTAGTCTTGTAGTTTTGTGCAAATGCTTTATTAACATAGAAAAAAAAGAAGATACCACTAATTGCATGTCCGTGCTTTAGTTTTCAACTTACATTCAATACAGAACATGTTGGCAAACCCTGTATCCTTTAACAATTCAGGTTTGAAAAGAATTATTGTGTTGTGAGCATGGTTTTCTCAAATTTTCTGCTGTACATTGTCAGAAGAGTTTGCATTTAGTAGCCTAAATTGGCTTGGCTACTCATTTTGTTTCCATTTGAAACTTTATAGCTCAAACCTTCCATTATACTACATTGTCTTTTGATTTTGATACTTTTAATGTTTCATTTTTCATTTTTAATTTTCAATGATTAGAAAGTGTAGTAATAACCATTGATGGACTGTTTTTCAGGGATACATGGTCCTGGGGGCGAGAGAGTTCCACTTTTAGATGTGGGGTAAGTTTTTTCATTTTTTTTTTTTTCCTTTTATTGCTCTTTTGTGTTTATGTTTTACATATTTATTTATGCATGTGTCGATTTACCGCTCATCATTTTGATATTCTTGGATTTATTGATGTGTCATGTTTATTTATTCTGTATGTATAATTCATGTTCTTTTTTGTGATCGTAGTAACATGTTTGATGAATGTAAACGATGATTCTACAAATGTTTATTGTTTCATTTGTCCTTCATACTCTGCAATTTAATGCTTAAAAAGTGTTCGTGTTCTGAAATTACCATGACTAAGTGCTTATCAAGTTTTTGTATTTTGGAATTTGGACCAACTTTTACACAGTATATTAAACTTGTTGAGAGCTGGTTCCAGATTTAAATTCTTTCTAGACTATTAGCAACGTTTGGCAGATTTTTCTCATTATTTTATCAGGCTTAGACTAGATGCTGCAGGTTATTTATCCTCTTCAGTTGCCTCTGTGGTTCAGCCATTAGATTTCAGTTTTACTGAGCTTTTGTTGTCAGGAGTGCTTGCTTTGCAATTACATTATGTATGGTCATTGTCATTACTACAATTCTCTTGTAATTTTTCTGATCTTTGCTATGTTTTCATGATTATTATCTCTTCTTTGATCTTTCAAGTAAGTTAACTTGTGCTTATAGATGTGCATTGTCGATTGAAAAAGATCGATTCACCAGCGTATACCAGTATGAAAGAGGGCCCTGCTCATGCCCCTTGCCCCTTGCTTTAAGGTGAGAGTCACAGTCGACAGGCATGCTGCTGTAAATGTTGCCTTAATGTCATTTCCATTTGATGGCTTTGAAGAGGCAAGTTCCCTAACTGAATCCTGCCATATGCCTGCCTCAGTCCAAGGAGGTTCATTGTCTTCTCCTCCAATGACTCATGCTGATTGCTCTGCTCCAGTGTGGGAAGGCCTACAGGAACAAGAAGTTATTTGCTCTACAACAGAATCAGGGTTTATCCATGTGTTCCAGACATTTCATTTCCAAATGGTATTACTGTGCTGCAAATTAGCAAAACAGGTGGGTGGCTATAAGCTTGGTGGGGTTGTAGAAAGTACAATTGCATGGCCTGTGTACAATTGAATATCGTAACTCCAAAGTCATGCAACTCCAAATTGAATAAATCGACTTTGAGCATTATGTAAATGTCACCAACAAATCCTCTCAAAGGTAGGCAGTGATCTCACCATCAAAATTATAAAGTTACAACCTTATAGGACAATTCCGAGTCTATCAATTAAATCCTATAAATTTCATATGTGAATAGTACTCAATATCACTTGAGAAATATTACATATCAAATAATAATTCCTCAAACTTTACCAAAAATTTATGAGCATCACTTCAATCCAATTTACCTAATCATCTCCTAGAAAACACGACTAACAACTTTTCTATTCCATAACTCCAACAAGTAACTTGTAGAATAATAGTGTTATGCTATGAAACCATAGTAATTTCTTTAACTTTTATAAAAAAATTGTCAAAAAATCAAATCCATAAAACTCTTCTAGAAATTGACTTTTTCATGTATATGAAACACCAAGAGACACATATCATAAACAAATAGTCCTCGGGATTTGACATTTCATTTGGTCCCACTAACCAACTTCAACTAAGAGTATTTAGGACCCTAAAATACTGATCGTAAGAATATTAAAACATATTGTAAAATATTAGAACTTATAAATTGTCTATAACTAATACCCAAAAGTCCATAGAATCCCTAACCTAAGGCTCTAATACCAAGTTGTAAGTTATAACACCCCAAAACTCAAAAAGTAATTAAACACTTTGATATGGAATGTTATGTCATAAATCATTAATTATTTCATCCAAAAGAAACTAATAATCATTGAATAACTCCAAATAAGCCATTCTGCAATGAAAATATATCTCAAAAATCAATCCAACAATAAGGTTCAAATCATTCTAAAGGACAATTAAGACAATACCAAATACCTAAACTCAAATACTAAGTAACAAAACAAACGAAAACATTACATAAAATCTCAATCACTTCCAACTCCTGCAAGTCTATTGCCTTAGCGGTCAACTTCTAAGATACCTAGTCTGCAAAATGTTAAATGACAAGGGGTGAGCTGTCAACTCAATAAGTATTGCATAATACGTAATCGAAAACATTTATGAAATTTACAACAACATTTAAAGAGTACATAAATTTTCAAATGTTCAGTTACAATTAAACTTGCAAAAGTAACATTTTCAGATACAAGAGCTCATGACGGTCAGCTTAAATATTATGGCTTAAACATCAAATATACCCACAGAATTAAAATACTTATATATCACTAAAATTCACGAAAATTTATATTCTGATTTGATAATGTCTTTACAACCATAATAACAAAAATCAAACTTAAATACTTCCCCATTTCAATTCAAAATTACTCCAATACAATAAGGTCAGTTTGATGATTCAGAAAATCTGCATATGTAACCGATTTAGATTAAAAAATCTCTCCAAGATAAGCACCACTAAAAATTGTGAAAATTATAATCCAAGTTGCTTCACCAGTATTAAAACAAATCAAAATTGCAACCTACACTAACACTCAAGTTTGAACTCTTTAATTAACTCCAAAATTCAAGCAATTTATTAAAGAGCTTCATGTATATTTCAACTTCATTCCAAAATTCATCCATTGAATCATCTCCATTAGGAAACTAAAATTAAGCAATTGTTAGAGGCCTAAATTTTTGTTAATAAGATATTTTGATGTTAAAAACAATGAGTCTGAAAAAAAGACTAAAGCTGTAAATAAAACTTTAAAACGAAACAAAGTTTAAAAAATTGTACCTTCAAAATACTCTGACTCAATCTATGAGATAATATCTATTAGAGAAAATTTTAAAATAAATAATATTTGAAATTAAATTTGAAAAGACACAAATTTTTGTCATAAATAAAAGAATGTGTTGTTTCAAACAGACACATTGTTTTGTTTTAAATTTAAATTATATTACTGTTATTTTAATGTTTATAAATATTGGTATCAGATCAGCATACATACTTCACTTGAATCACTTTCTTTCTCCTCCTCTGTTTTTTGGAAAATCATACATTAACAATATTATATTCACGGTAGAAAATAGAATACTATCATACATAGACTTGCAACTTTTAAAGGCGTTCTAATTTATTTTTGCAAGTGCAAAGCGCAGACAAACAAAAACTTCATTGTATCCTGGAGTCACAAAATTGGTGGAGGCGAATAACGTCTTAAGGAGAACGACAACATATCGTGCCTTGAAGCCAGTTGTATTAGTGTTTTTATTTTGAACTAATTTTGTTCTTTGCAGTATTTATTTGTAGACAGAGTGATATTTGAGTTCGAGTAACGGTGATCACAATTTTTGACAGTATTTTACCAACAATATCATGCTGTCCTTTTGTGAGTGTAGAAAAGTGAGAGTTTTCAGAGTAAGGGTCAGTTTGGTATTGCTGTAACTTTTATAATAATCACTGTTAACTGTGCTGAAGGAATAATCAACTGTGAAATTAATCGGCAGATGTTTGGTTAATTGTATTTTTAAAACTATTGTATAGCTCAAAAATAGTAAACATATGTTTGGTAATTTTATTGCAAAAGTGCTGAGATTAGTTACAATAACTAAAATATACACAAGTTTAGGAATTAGGACCCTATTACATTTTTTTCATTAATTATATATATTAAATCAGTATTTAAGTAGAATATTTAAATTGAAAAAAAAATTCCATAAGAACAATACAAATATTTTTAAACGATTTTATAAATCAAATCAATATTTAAATAGAATATTTAATTTTGAGATGAAATAAGGTATAAAAATGATTTTAATTTGATTTCATAAGGATAATAATGATATTTAAAATGATGCATTAAATGCTGATATAAATTATTCAATAATCACATTTAAAAAGCAATCCTCCACTTATTTTATTTTTTAAATGAGTTTTTTACGGTAATAACTATTTTTAAAGTTGTTTAATGATTTGCAACCCTATTGTCTCAGCTTTTCTTTTATAACTATTTATCTATTGTATGGACAAAAATACCCCAAGAACTAGGGTTGAACTCATCTTGCAGCTGTTGAAGCGACCATCCAAAACCCCCTTCTCTCTCTCACCCATCACCAACAACAACAACAAAATAAAAAAGAGAAAAAAAAAAAAAACCGATCAAGAACAAAGCAAAAAACAAAAAACAAAACAGATCAAAACAAGAATTTGAGAAATTAAACTAAAATATTTGGCTTTTCTCTTTTCATAGTTTTCTTCCCATTAAATTGAACGATTATGGCTCAATCAAGAGGCAGTGCAACTATGGCCATGGCCACATTATTGCTATTATTAGGTCTTCAATTTGAGATTGGATTTGCAGCCAATTACATCGTTGGAGATGAAGGAGGTTGGAGCTTTGGAGTGAGAGATTGGACCAAGGGAAAAAGCTTTAAAGTGGAAATATTCTTGAATTCAACGACAGCCCACAACAACTTAAATGTAGTTGTTATAGATGACAAAGGCTATAAGACATGCACAGTTGGAGGTGATGTTAAAAAGTATTACTCAGGACATGTTCAAATCACAATTATGGGCAAAACCTTCTTCATCTGCAGATTTCCAGGTTGGGACGATACGAAGTTGGTCATCTCTGTCTGACCACTGTGATAGCTCTCTTATTATATTTTATATTGACAAATAAAACCCTGCAAAAATTTTAATTATTTAATAAATTTCAGAACTTTTTAAAAATAGAATAAAAAGGTTAGGATCTAGTAATTAATCTCTTTGTTAAAGCTATAGACGAAGTAGCTTATAAAGATATTTTTTTCTTTTTCTTTTTTCATTTTTAAATCTAGTGTTTGTGGTATTTTTGTCCATACAATAGTTAAATGGCTAAAAAAGAAAAGTTGAGATGGTACGGCTATAAATCATTACACAACTTTAAAAAAGGCCATTTCTGTAAAAAAAAAAAACTCTTTTTAAAATCATTGTCAAAACTTATTAAATTATCAATTAATCACTTTTGAAAGTTTTATCAAACATCATTTTATGTCAAAATTATAAAATAATATGATTTTAACTTTTCAAAAAACAATACCAAACTGGCTCTAAAGGTAGAATGGAAGCGTTTCCTTTCATTGAAGATATACAAATCCTATTGATTTTGCTAATACAAAAATAATGAAGATATACAACTCCTACTGATTTTGCTAATATATTCAAATCCCTCTAAATGTGGAATTGACTTGTTTTGCTGGGATTGTCCTTGAATAATGTCAAAATATTCTGGTTTAATACCAGATGATTTAGTTGCTTTAACAAAAAAACTGAATGAATGTGTTTCTATTATTATTATTATTATTATTAAATTAAAGAGGAAAAAAAAATTGGGTCTTACAAAGCTGATAGGAAATTGTCCAACAATTGTATTTAAGCATTATACAACGATGGTCCACCAAGAAGAAGTTAGAAGGTCATTGACCTGAACATGAATTGCCCTGGACTTGTATCAACTCAACAGAATGACAAATATTTTTCAGGTTGTAAGATGATGGAACCTTACACAACAGTGACTGGAAGATGTAAAATTCAATATGTGAACAAAAGATGATACACACCAGCCGACAGTAGTGTAGATCCAAATGAACTGGGATATCAAGAGGATGGTCCAGCAGCCTCTGTTCTGCTCTGCTTTCTTTTGTTTTCTGCTGTTCTTTTTGGTTTTTTGATTTTGGTTGTGGGGTTATGCCGTGGGGTGGCTAGTTGTAGGCTTTTTGCCTCACTTTTCTGTTTTTCTCGTTTGGTTTTTTTTGTGCTTTAGTTGGGTGGTGCCTTCGTTGGCCTGTTGTTCCTAGGCTGCTGCTGCTTCCTGTTTGCCTCTTGGCTTCCTTAATAAACTTCGCCATTTCAAAAAAAAAAAGAGGATGGTCCAGCGATGTGACATTGTTCATTAATGAACAAGAAACATGTTACATTAAAGTTTATAGAATTGTGAAGTGTAGCACATCTCTGTGTGTGAGTTCAGTTTAGTAGGCAAATAATTATATCACACATGTTCAAGTTTGCTAGAAGTTACATCGTTATATCACCAAGTCATGGGGAATTTTCCATCTTCATAATCAATCACAAGGGTGCTAAAAACTAAAAAGAAGGTTGTAAGAGAGTGAAGTATATGTCTGAAAAAACGGCAAGAAGAAGCTGAGACCTTTCTTGATATGTCTGGGCAAAATAATCCTTTATTGCTCCTTTGGTCAATTAGGCCAGGTTAGGTTGAGACTAGTTAGATCACCTCACGTTGGACTAGCTAGCTGTTATTTCACAGACCCTTAAATCATGTGGTGCAAAAAGATGAGACAAAGATCTAGTATAACACAAAAATGCCCTCACCATGATTTGAACTTCGTCTCAGGCAACGTGGACCCACTAGAGCCAAGTATGATGGAGCTATTTAAACATTCATTTTTTTTATAAGGAAATGGCAACTCTAATGTGTAGAGCGATTTTCTCCTTTTCATTGACCATCCTGGTCATCAAAGGTCCTACATTTTTTGTCCTCTTATATTTTTTCCTAGTAGTCAAAAGAAAATAACCCTGTAATCAATCCTACATGAATATGAATGTGCAGTCCTGAAGCATAAGTTTGAAAGCTGCTAGACACCCCTGATGCTTTAGTGTTAGAGATTGAATATTAAACCAGAATTGTTATCACTACAAAACACATCTTGTTTATGAATGGAGAATTTCCTGTTTCTGTATCTGAAACAATAATGTGAAAAGAAACATAATATAACTTGTCTAGGATAGGAGTTCGAGTTTCTTGGTAGGTAAAGTTTGACCAGGAGACTAGGAGTTACAATACAAGTCAAGTGAAGAGTTAGAATATGGATCTTTTCTGAAAAATCTTATCTGAAATTATGTTAATCAAAATGACAAAGAAAATATTCCAAGAAATTAATTACCATCTAAGATATTCAAATCAAAAGCACCAGATCAGAGCAAGAAAAGAGAGAGAATATATTACGAGGCATATGATTAAAAAGAAATTCTAACGAGCCTCTAACAGTGAGATAGTAACTTCATTAGATGAAGCAAACTCAGGCTTGTTCGAAGAATCTGGTTCAAGATGTGGTTTCCTATCCATCAGGAAACCAGGTTGCTTTGGCTCAAGCAATGTGTTATCATTACTCAACATCTGAACCACAGATGACATGCTTGGCCTGTCGTCAGGTTGATGTTCCAAGCATAAGAGACTAATGTGGATGCACCGCATGGCTTCTGATTCATTACATGATTCTCCCAAGAACGGATCAATCAATTCCAAAGGCCTGCCTTCTTTCCATAATTTCCAAGCCTAAAATATAAAGAAATCCATTTTTCATTCACAATTTTATCATTTTAAAGTTGTCGAAAAGTGACATGGTTTAACTTTATTGAAAAAGAAATGTAATGATATTCACTTACATATCCTATAAGACTAAGGTTGCAGTCTGGATGATAAAATCCTCTGTTTTTCTTTCCACTTACCAACTCCAGCAATAAAATACCAAAGCTAAAGACATCAGATTTTATCGAGAATATCCCATCAATAGCATATTCAGGTGCCATATAACCACTGTAGAAATATATTTAAAGACAAATTATGTTAAAGGATGGAACACAAGCAATTATAAAAATGACAGACAAGTAATACTTACTACGTGCCGACTACTCTATTCGTGTTTGCTTCGTTTTGGTCTCCATTAAAAATTCTGGCCAAGCCAAAATCAGAAATCTTTGGGTGCATCTCTTGATCAAGTAATACATTACTTGTTTTTAGATCTCTATGTATAATCCGTAATCTAGAATCTTGATGAAGATAGAGAAGACCCCTAGCAATTCCCCAGATAATGTGGAAACGCTTGGACCAGTCCAATAACTTACTTCTAGTTTGATCTGCACGTTTAATACTCAGGTTAGTTTAGTATCCTGTTTGAATAAAAATAAAAATAAAAAACCGATCTTTTTTTGACAGAAAAGAAATGTCGGTAGTAGAGATATCCTAAACCAGCTGAATTCATAAGTAGACTTCTTAGGGATCCATACCAAAAATAAAGTGATCCAGACTTTGGTTGGGCATGAATTCATATATTAGAATTTTCTCCTCTCCTTGAATGCAGCAACCAATAAGCTTTACAAGATTTCGGTGCTGCAGTTTGGCAATCAATATTACTTCATTTTTTAACTCATTAATTCCTTGTGTGGATATCTTTGAAAGTCTCTTCACGGCGATTTCTTGTCCATCTACCAGCGTACCCTGGAATTTTTTATGTGAAATGTGTTGTAATATTGTGTAAGATACACAAGTGAACAAGTGAACAAGTTTACAATATCATATGAGTAATTGTTAGACTCAAAAACTTAAGCCTTTAGGTAAAAGCCTACCGATTAATAAAAAGCTCTCTACAACTAGTATGTTGCGAGTTTACCTTGTATACGGGTCCAAAGCCACCTTCTCCAAGCTTGTTGTTGAATGAGAAGTTATTAGTGGCATTAGCAATTGTATCTAACTCGAATAATGGTAGTTCTAGGTCTTCAATCTTCTGATCAGTTTTCCCTTTGCCCTCACTTTTCTCTGAAATAGTGGATATATGTGTTAATTGTCAGTAATATTGCATTATGAACTAAAATCATAATATCATTTAGATATTTTTTTTTTCTGTTGTATCACTGCTTGAAAAGCGTAATTTAGAAACAGTAAGAATCTATTACAAACACAATACTCTTCCTCAAAATTTGACAAGAATATAAATCAGAGGCCAAATGTGGAAGGCAAATACGAAGATTAAGAATTGTTAAGAAATATACAAAATGCCATGACGATACAACAAAAGGCTTGTTGAAGTAAAAACAGCCCAAACAAAGACAACCCACCAAGCCAGAAATATAGCTACTTCTTTCACAAAAACAGAACAAGGAAGTAAACCACAAACCAATTTGAAATTTCCAATCGAGTCACTGTCAATTTGAGTTGAGCCAAGGAAGAGAAGTACCAGGATTGGCGGTGCAAACAACTGCATAACTACTAGACACAAGAAATGGTTGTGCAGAAAAACCTTAGCCCGACTAAAATCCAAATCTAGGACCTTGCTAGTATGCAACTTTTGGTACCAAGACAACACTGCTTCATTCAAATACATTTGCAAGTTGGGACGTAAAGCCACGATCTGAATGACACCCGAAAGCAACAAGCACAAGAGTCTCAGCTTGACAAAATCCTCCGGTGACAAACCTACATTCCCAACCAAACTAATAGCTGCATTTGCTTCATTACTACTATCAACGTTCTTATTAACAAGCATTTCAGCTAATGGATTGATCCAAAGCAACGGATTGATCCAAAGCAACGCCATGAAAACAATCAACAAATAATTCACATATAGTATCGTTCTACCGAATCATCCACGAGAAAAAATCACCAAATTGGATCGAAGCTGATCGGATCCAAGCCAAAACGACCTAGCATTCTTTCCAGCAGGCATATACAAAAACGCCACGACGCAGCCCATCAAAACAGCAACAGAAAACTTCCCAAACCCATCAATGGAACCGAAATCGAAATCCAAAACACTAGAAAGAACACCAGAACAAATCTAGAACCCTAAAACCCCAATTATCACACTCAATTGCTTCTATGACCTCTTGGAAGCAGATTTCTCAAACGAAACCACCCTAGCTAAAACAATCAAAACCTTGCATAAACTAACAAACCCTAAAACAATCACAACCACAACCACATTTGACAGAATCCCAGAATCTCGATTCCCATCTAGATATATATAAAGCAACAAACAAGAAAAGGCCACAAAAGAGTATATAAAGAATTACAATACTCTTTGAAATAAATCCGCGACTGGAGATGAGCATCATCGAGTTTCAATCTAAAGATCTGAGCATTGTTTTCATCGAACTCGAACTTTTCTTTGGATTTATTCCTCTTTTTGAACTCCTGACCCGAATCCAATGGCGGGTCTGACACCGTTTTGGTGGTTGTTGTTGTTGGTGGCGACATTTTCTGGGTGGATGTAAGTGTGGAGACTTTGCATGAAAAAGATTGGATTTTGAGGAAGGTGAGAAGTAGAGTGAGTTAAAGAGTCTGGTTTGCAGAATCAAGTTCTTGTATGTTTCGAAGATTTGAGATTTTTTATTTTTTATTTTTTATTTATTTATTTATTTTGGTTTGTGTTAATGTCAACGTTTGAGTTGTGTTGTGTTGTGTCTCTTTGTTGCGTGTGTTGACCGGGTTTTAGAGATCTCCACCTATGCAATAATATTAGACATGACCGCAGTTTGATTCCAACTTCCAACAATGGAACCAAACTGGAACCACCACCTCAAAAACTGGAACGGTATCAGAACTAGATTTTCAGTTCCAGAACTGGAACCAACCAGAACTTTCAAGGTTTCGATTCCGGTTCTCCATTTAAAAAAACCAGATCCGAATCATCGGTTCCAAACTGACAGTTCCATATTGGTTTTGTAATCGATGGTTCCTTTAATATTTTATTTTTTCTAAAAAAATTATTAAAAATAATAACACTTTATTTATAAAAATAAAATATTTAAAAGAGACTGCAACCCATAACCTAGTGATTACATTCACAGATTATCCACTTTGCAAAACTAAATAAGTAATGCTTTTTCTAGGGGAGAATAAAAATGAATAAAAGTAATTTGCTTGCATACATTTACATACACAGAAAGTTTTATTGAAAGTTTGGATTGCTTTGTGAAGGCAAAGAGAGTGATGTTACCTAAATGTGTCCTACTTTTGTAAATGTAGCAGCCAACTATGAGCACCCCAGCAACTGCGGCAGTGGTAGTAACTATCACCACTATCTTCATCTTACGCCCTTCTTTTGTCCCTTGATAGACAATATGATATAGCAAAGCAAAATATTTAAAATCAAAGCAAATTAAGTCAAATTATAGCAAATTTGGGAAAGAAAACAGAAACCCAAATGCTAGTTTGGGAGAAACATAAAACATTTAAATAAATACCTAGTTCCGAAGCAGACATTCGAATAAATAAGTCCTGCTCACTATTTGAATTCTGTTTGATATCAATTAGATCACCGAACCATATAGCACAGCCGCTGCCTCGTTCTCTAATATCCACGTTTGAGTATGCCATACAAGAAGAGTTCTCTAAGCATTTCACCCAACATTGCTTGAGATTCATACTTTTGTTCACCCAAGAATTTGTAGCATCTGGCAATTTCAACCCACTAAATTTGATAAATCCATCTAGTTTTGAGTAGTTTAATGTCTTATTACGCACGCAACCTTCAGACCGGTCCCTGTATCCAGTTGATTTAGGCTTGAAGCCTTCTAAACACTGGCAGATCGGCAATTGAGTTGTAATACAATTCCCATAGGCACCACAAACACCATAACTGTCGCATTGATCTCTTGGCACATATGAATACACATTCCAATTTTGAGTTGTTTCGCTCCATGTCAATCGTTCTTGTAAATATCTGGTTTTGTTCGAAACAACTATTGAGAATATTGATTTATCTATCATTTTGAAAGTGTAGTACAACTCATCCTTATTATTGACAAAGTTCACCTCAAAAATTGAGTTAGGACTCAAGCCGCCTGGAGAACCACTGAATGTAATTCCATTCCACGAGCCACTCCTAGAAAACTTGTTTGAACCCTTCCAGAGAACAATCTCAGGATTTCCTTGTAGTTCTACCCCACAAGTGAAGTCTCCAGGAGATGGGTCATCCGGGCTCGTCCACGATGATAAACGCCTTTCAAGACCAGTCTTTAAGTCCCATCCAAGCTTCATATCCGGTAGCAACGTATCACAAGGATAATCAAAACTCTGCCACAAGTAACTTCCCCCACTACTTTGTTCATCTCTCAGAACAAGATTTCCTGAATTCAGAAGCTGTAATACAACTGAACTCCTGGCTTCTTTCGTCGAATTTGCTGACCAAACCACAGTTCTGTTCTGCCTCATGACAACAACAGGACTACCTGTGCTGTTTATCATCAACACGCCAGAAGTATTGTTGATGGGGTTGATTCTGTTCGCGACCCAAACAACAGTCTTAACCGGGACCTTCTTGTACCAAATTCCTACGTACCGATTCTTCGAACTACCAGGACTGAAGAAACCAAGCTCAAATCTTCCATCTACTGAAACTAAGGTCATCCCACCATCTCTAATTGACCCAGATGAACTAATACTGTCGATTGCAAAAGCGAATTCGTAAAAGAAAAACAGTAACTTCAAACTGATCAACAAGAAAGAAAGAATATCCATTGATGTCTAGAATTGAGAGAGCTCTCTCCATATGTAACAAGTTAACGAAAATGAACAGAATAAAAAATGACCAATCTAGATTCTATAGCAACACAACATTGACCAGAAAGAAAATGATGGTTGACATTTCATCCACGCAACCTTAAACGACAGTGACTGGTAGCTGAAATTTCAAAAAACCACCATGTAGTTTGAGTTATTGGCCAAAAACCACTCCACATTTTAATTTATTAGCAAAAAACAACCTTATGTTAACATCTGTTAACATTTCTAATCAAATATTGTTATAATATATGTGGCTTTTACCACATGTGTTATACACACAAATATCACACAAATATCTCCCTATAATATCTCTCTAAATATCTCCCACAATATCTCTCTAAATATCTCACATAATATCTCCCTTAAATATCTCTCTTTTCTCTCCACTTGCTTGTGATGTAACCGATGATGTATGTTGAGTGCAAATTGGTGGTGTTGCTTTTGCTCACTATATATATGTGCTCTCTCTCTTGTAAATGGGGTTCCAAGTATCAATATAATATAGAACATATTTTCTCTCATATTATCTCTCTCGTCTCTTCACTGATGTCTCTCCCTCATTTTTATTTCTTTGTTATTTATTCTTTGATTTACAACACGTTATCAGCACGATTATAGACTAGGCTAGGCAAGTGAGCAGGAAGTGTTCTTGAGAGTTTAAGCTTTGGTTTAGATCGAGTCCAGAAATTTCGAAGTGCTCGAATCATTGTTCGGATGATACCGTTGTGTTCATCTCGGAAATACGATTCCAACGCCACTGACCGCATCTCAAACGGAGCACTAACGAACTCTATAGCTTCGGTCAAAGTTGGGTCAACTCTGAAAAAATTTTCCAAAATTTTTCTGCAATTTTCAAGGAAGAAGATGACACTGTAGCGCCACGTCAGCAATGTGCCATGTCAGCGTCACGTCACAAGACAGGGAATATTCCGTTACCATCAGAGAATATTCCGTTAGTCTAACAGAATATTTCCGAGTCAACTCAACCAAACTCAGTGAAATTTTCACCCGTTTTCAACTGACTCGGACCTTTTTCCAACTATTTCGACTGTTCCGGACGCAACCGTGCCATCAGTTTTAGCTAATTCTGCTTGTAAGTTCTGTTTTGACTTATTCAAGCTTTATTAACTCTGTTTTCAGGAGCGATGGAAGGTCCAAATCTCTAGCACGATTGCGTATAGGTAAAAAGGATTCCATGATAGGTGATTTACTTATTTATTCTCTTTAATCCCAATATTCTGGATTTATATATATTTTGTATACTAGATGGCTGTGCCGTCCACGGAATATATATATATAGTTCTGGAATTGTTTATTTTTTATACACATAACAGGTAGGCTGAGCCTCCTGGAATTGTTTTTTACAGAACATATATACCGTTCTGGAACTGTTTATTTACGGAACATAACATGTGAGCTCAGTTTCCTGGAATTGTTTATTTACAGAACATATATACCGTTCTGGAATTGTTTATTTACGAAACATATGAGATTGGCTAGACCGACGAACCAGAACTTAAAGTTTCTGGAATTATGATATGTAAGTCGGTACGGTTTTAAAAACCGATGAAAACCTGGAGTTCTGGATCCAGTGTTATATACATGAATGCCATACGGCACGGTTTTGAAAACCGATGAAAACCTGGAGTTTTGGATCCAGTGTTATATTCATGAATGCCATACGGCACGGTATTAAAAACCGATGAGAACCTAGAGTTCTGGATCCTGTGTTATATTCATGAATGCCATACTTCATTATTTGGAACCTGGGATTTCAAATCCAATCAAAATCTGAAGTTTTCTGGATTTTATATATGAACTTACAGTTCATGGTCGAACCGGAAGTTCGAAAAATTAATATGATCCATGATTTTATTTTATCTCATATATATAAAGTGATATGTTTACATATCCTTCATTTGAGAAAAAGGATTTACACATCCAACATGATGTTATGAGTATCATAAATGGGATTTAAGATCCTAAACGTATAATGAAATTGGAATTAATATTTCATCCATTTCATACACATCCAACAGGATGATGTGAGTATCATAAGATGATTTAAGATCCTAAAGTTTAATGAAATTGGAAATAGTATTTTATCCATTTTATACATGCTTGATACTCATAAAGAGCAATATTCAGAGAAGGATATACACATCCAACAGGATGGTGTGAATATCATAAAAGAGATTTAAGATCCTAACATATAATAAAATTGGAAATAATATTTTATCCATTTCATACACATCCAACAGAATGATGTGAGTATCACATAAAAGGATTTAAGATCCTAACGTATAATGAAACTAGATGTAATATTTTATCCATTTCATTAGTGTTTGATACTCCTGGAGAGCAAAATTTAGAGTTGCTGAAAAAGGGGAATTCTGAGATCAGTAGTCTACTTGACAGTAGATGAACTTGATAAACGACTCATAATTCTGTGGAGTCAGAAATATTTTATGAATTCGACTTTGCTAAGAGCAAATGTTATTAATGTATTATGTCCAACAGATCTGATAGAAAGCTTTGGAAGGGCCATGATATTGTTATCAAACAATACTAAATTATGTATCAGGTCCAACGGATCTAATAGAAAGCTCTGGAAGAGCCACGATATTGTTATCAAACAATACTCAATTATGAATCAATGATACTTGATATTATTTAAAGAACAACATAAAGAAATATGTTTAGTTCAAAAGCATATAAAGTTAATACCATATCAGATTCAGCGGATCTGATTAAATGCTCTAGAAGAGCCACAATCTTATTACCAGACAGTATTAAATTGTGTATCAATGATACTTTATATCATTCAATCAGAATATAAAGAAATCTGTTTAGATCAAAGACATATAACTTTATTAATGTCATATTGAGACCATGAATAATAAGAATGTTAAATATCTGTGCGTGATTCAAACCAGAAGCTAATTATAGAAAAGCTGCGTTCTTTATCATCTGGATTATATTGCTGATCAGAAAAGGGGATATATGTAGATATATTCATCCACCAAATAAACCATCTCATTCTAAAGTTGGTTTTGAATCTCTATCATTCAAGGGGATATATGTGGAAATATTCATCCACCAAAAGAACTCTTTCATTATTTTATGGTTCTAGTTGATGCATCTACGAGATGGTCACATGTTTATGTATTATCAAACGTCTCCAGTTGAGATCGATGTTCAACATCCATTTTTCGCATATACACATAATCAGAATGGATGAGCGGAATCAATTATCAAAATGTCTCCAGGTAATTATGAGAACTTTATTATTCATTTACCAATTTCTATATGAGACATTCTATATCACATGTTGATGCATTCATCTATGACTCACTACCTATCATCTGTATTTACCATTACAACTTGTAATTGGTCATTGAATTGCTCACATTTTAAAGATATTTGATTGTGTAATATAGCGCCTTATTTCATCTCTGGCATGATCTAAGATAAGAATTATATATCATTACGAGATTAATTTTGATTTTGATTAATCTCTATTATATCATTTAAACTTCTGAGAGTTTATATTTTTACGCACAATCTATATATCATTATATTGATTAATTTCCAAATGGAAAGTTTCTCCAGAAAGAGTAAATGAAAAGTTACTCTTATATAAAATAGAGATACCAGTTCGGTTCTCTATATATATAAATGTGACTTATTTCAATCTTTGTATCACTCAAATACGAAAGATAATTAATCATCAGATAATTATTAATCTGTTACTTGATATATTAAAGGTAACAAGATTTTATAAGTTGTCATCTCATAAACCCCGACCGGGTGATTATTCTTAAAGAATAATCAGAGTAAATGACAATAAATGAATCATCTGATGCATATCATAAGCTTATGAACCTTTTGAAAGGTATTGTTATGAGGATCCTAATATAAACAAAACTCGAGTTATAAATAAATCCATTTTCTCTAAATCAACTCTGAAAGAGTCTGATATATCTAATGAGGCACAAGTCTATGAAATGACTAAATCCTTTGTAATGGAAGAAATCTCAACAAAGATTCAAGTATATTGAAATTGAGAAAATTTCTATAAATCATATAAGAAAAATGTGGAATCATAAAGAAACAATCATTGATGATGTATTTTTATACACAGTAGCGCTACTGAAATTATAAATGATAATTATGATATTCATAATATCAATGATTGTATACAAAAGGCATGATTGGCCTTAGTGAAAAGAAGCAATTCAAGAAGAATTGACTTCATATGCCAAACATAAAGTATTTAGACCAATAGTACTCCAAACACCTGGAGATGTCAAATTAGTTGGATACTGATGGGTCTTTATACGGAAACGTAATGAGAAAAACAAGATTGTGAGATATGGGGCACGACTCGTAATACAAGGTTTCTTACAGAAACTTGATATTCACTATTGATGAATACGATTACGTTTCGAATTTTTGATAAAATTGGCTGCCTTTGAAAGGCTTGAAATGTGTCTTCAGACGTAATAATAATTTATCTATATGATTCACTCAATGCAGATATTTATAATCCCGAAAGGATTTAAAATGCTAGAAGCATGTAAATCGAGATCTCGTAATCTGTATTTAATGAACATACAAAAATCATTATATAGATTAAAAACAATCTGGACGGATGTGGTATAACCGTCTCAGTGAATATCTGATAAAATAAGGGTATAATAATTATATTATATACCCAAGTGTCTTCGCAAATAAATCAGAATTCGAATTTACTATATTCACAACATATGTTGATGATATGAATTTAATTGGAGCTCCTAGAGAGCTCTTGGAAACTATTGAATTTTTGGTAAATGAGTTTAAAAATGAAAGATATGGGAAATGAAATATGGTCTCGACCTAAAGGTCAAGCATATATCAAATGGAATATTTGTCCATCAATTAGAATATGTTGAAAAGATTCTGAAAAGATTCCATATGGATATTACTCCATAAAGCAAGTATTTACTTATACTCCCTTCAATCATTTATGATGTTATTTCATTTCATGAAATAAACATGTGTATACCCCACTTTAGCAATCTAAAAGATTGTTTTAAAAAGAACTTTTATCAGGGGGGGCGTCCCATCAGGGGGAACATATCAAATGAATTATATTAATTTTATTGGGACATATGTGCATTGTACTCTTTTCCCTTTCAATCAGGTTTTTCGTCCCATTGGGTTTTCCTGATAAGGTTTTTAATGAGGCAATTCTCCAAGCACACCCAAAATCATTTGATCCACAAAATCATCATAAATATTACATTGATTCAATATGTCATCATATATATGTTATCTTGATCAAAAATATCATTGTAAATATTACTTTGATCTTGCTAATCATCGTATATATATTACCTTGATCCAAAGGATCATCATGAATATTATTTTGATTCGACAGATCAATGAATATCTTTGCTCAGGTTTTTATCTCACTGGGTTTTTCCTAACAAAGTATAAATGTGAGAAATGTATTGAAGAAAACATTAACTATTGTTATATTTGCATTGTACTCTTTTTTTCTTTGATCAGGTTTTGTCCTACTGGGTATTCCTGACAAGATTTTTAATGAGACAATCAGGGGAGCAAAGTTCAGAACGGACATATGTGCACTATACTCTTTTTCCCTTCGATCAGGTTTTATCTCACTGGGTTTTCCTGACAAGGTTTTTAACGAGATAGTTTTGAGAACGTCCAACATCACAAGATCTAGAAGATCATTGTATATATTTTACTTAGGTTTTATCCCATTGGGTTTTTCCTTAGAAAATTAATACATGTGTTATAAATCCAAGGGGGGGTGTTATAATATATGTGGCTTTTACCACATGTGTTATACACACAAATATCACACAAATATCTCCCCATAATATCTCCTAAATATCTCCCACAATATCTCACTAAATATCTCTCTAAATATCTCACATAATATCTCCCTTAAATATCTCTCTTTTCTCTCCACTTGCTTGTGATGTAACCGATGATGTATGTTGAGTGCAAATTGGTGGTGTTGCTTTTGCTCACTATATATATGTGCTCTCTCTCTCTTGTAAATGGGGTTCCAAGTATCAATATAATATAGAACATATTTTCTCTCATATTATCTCTCTCGTCTCTTCACTGATGTCTCTCCCTCATTTTTATTTCTTTGTTATTTATTCTTTGATTTACAACAAATATACAATTTTACCCTTATATTTAGATATAAACAAATAAAAAACGATTAAAAATCTGTAAATAAAAAAGGTTAAAAATCTTTTGAAAAATTTATTTTCTGAAAAATAAAAAACCATCCCCCGGATCTCCATGTCCATGGTTGTAAATGTTAAAAAACAAAATAATTGAAACAAAAAACCATTCCCTGGATCTCCATTCTCCATGGTTGTAAATATTAACACAGGGAGTGAAAACATAACAGAGAGTTATGTACATTATATAGAAGGACTCAGTTCTTCAGATGTATGCAAACAATGTATAATGTAAAAAGTCAATGGAGAAAATTAAACAAAGCAACAATCTGGGAACAATGTAAAATGTGTAATAGATATAATTGAAAAAGAAAACCATCCCTGGATCACCGCCACATGAAATTGGCACCACCCAAACCCAGACACGAAATCGTACCACCAACCAAACCTGAAATCAGACTGCCAAACCACCACCAAAACCCAAAATCTACACCAGTCAAACCACCAACAAAATCCAAACCGGTCAAACTACCACCCAATTCCAAACACACAACCCACTGTCCGCCGCCATCCCAAAACCACAT
The DNA here is from genome assembly GCA_008009225.1 of Acer yangbiense. Taxonomy (NCBI): domain Eukaryota; kingdom Viridiplantae; phylum Streptophyta; class Magnoliopsida; order Sapindales; family Sapindaceae; genus Acer; species Acer yangbiense. The sequence continues at coordinate 50,644,483 of CM017763.1, read as the reverse complement.
CGAATCAAACAATCCAAGTCCCCTTTTTGCGGTGTACGGGGCTGTGAACTTCTCAACAAACAGATGAGAAGAGAGAGAGAGAGAGAGCGGTTGCCATGGATGAGATGCGAGGCGGTTTCAATTTTTTTTTTCCCAACAAACAACAGATGAGATGAGAGATACATAGATGAGAGAGGGAGGAGACGAGGAAAGAGAAAGGTTGACTTGTGAGGGAGTTTTTTTTAATTTTTTTTAATTATAAGATGGGTTTTTTATTATTTCATTTAGGTTACGTTTGTTGTGCGGGATTGGATTGAATATGATTGGACTATTTTCAAGATATGGGATTGGATTGGATTGGATTGGACTGGACTAAATTAGTACCGTGATATGTTTGGTATAGTATGGATTGGACTAAATAAATTTAATATTTTAAATATAAATAATATAATATAAAATAGATAAAGTATTGGTCCCATCCAAAAAGTAATAATATAAAATATATAATAGCAGGTCCCATCCAAAAAAGTAACAATATAAAAAACATAATGATAGGTCCTACATTAAAAAAATAAAAAATATATAAAAAGTGCTGGGACTAAAATAGTCCCTGCATCTCAAGTGGGATTAAATAATTCCATTGCAGGATAATGGGTAGTACCTACCAGACTGCTTTCCTATCCTGTCTACACACCAAACGTGGGAACCGGACTAAAATTTGTTCAATCCTATGTAACAAACATAGCCTTATGGTTTGATAGAAAAATTTCAATATTTTAATGGAAAACTAACGGCATGGTGTAGTTTGGGCTTTTGAAAGCTGGGTGGTTTTTAACCGACAAGAAACTAGAGGGTGGTTTTTAGCTAAAAATGAAATTAGAGGGTGGTTTTTGATTAAAAATTCAAACTAAAGGAGGGTTTTTAATAATATATCTTTCAAAATTTCTGTCAGCATTAAAACGAGATACAAATTTCTACATATGAAAATGAAATGTTTGACATAAGTGTATGGAATTTAACAGAAAGTGTAACAATTATTCACGTAAACCGGCTAATTAATATGGGGGAAATCCATTTTAGTCCCTCTAGTTTGACCTATTATACAAATTGATCCCTCGGTTTTCAGCTTTATCTTAACAAATCCCGTTAGTTTCCAAAAATCCGTATTTTGGTCCCTACCGTTCAATTTCGTTAGGGTTTACAAAGATTCCGTCCAAGTGGTGAGACACTGAGAGTAAAGTCATAACTTACGTTACAAATATAAAAATCTGATTAAAAAGTAATTATTAATTAATTTAATTAAAAAATAAACATTAAAAAAAATCTTATAACACCATTCTCTCTCCTCTCTCTCTCTCTCACGATCTCAAGTGTTTCTCTTCATTGCTTAAATTTCTAATTGAGATGATTATTTACCATTACATTCATAAAACACCATTAGATCTGGAAACACCAAAGATCTAACATCATCATCATCATCTTCTTCTATTCATCTTCAACATCAAACACCATTACCAAACCCTAACAACTACACAAACCAACCAAATCTATCTCTCTCACACTCTCTCTCCAATCGATCTCTCAACCAGACTATCCCCACCAAAATCCCCAAATCCCCAAAATCATCTGAAGCTCTCAATAATTGAAGACCTTGTCACAATTGTGTACGATGAACCACTCGAGACCTCTGTCGACCTCTGGAGTATCACCACCGTCCGATCTCGCCGCCGGCTTCTTATCGAACTTGGTGTAGGTAGGAGATGATGACGGGAGATCCGATAGAAAGCCTGGTCGCCTCTGCCGTGTGGCTAGAGCCATCGCGCGTTCGTTGACACCCAAGCTTCCAACGAATCAGTCGCCAATTCTCTCTATGTTTTCTTTTTTGTCCCCAATTTTTTCTGATTTAGGTCTGCGTTTGATTAAAGATTGCAACTTTGTTCTAATTTAGGTCAGAATTTGCTCAAATTGCAATTTTGTTCTAGGATTTTTAGCTGAATTTACTTAAAGATTGCATCAATTAATAGCGCTAGTGTATGTTTGTTGAACAAATTGCTTTGGATGTGAGCAGATTTGAGAAATGGAGACAGAGAACAATCACTATATTCTATGGGCTGATGATGAAGATGATGATGGTGATGGTCAATATGGTGTAGAATGAACATACAAATCTCTATGTATCAGATAATGAATTTGAATAAATAAGAAATTGACTTTTTTAATTTTTTAATTTAGTAAATCAATTTTTTAATTTTTTAATTTAGTTTTTAATTATTAATATACCATTAATTTAATTTTTAATTTCTGATATTTGTTTGAATTTAATTTTTTTTTAATTTAGTAAATCAATTTTTTAATTTTTTTAATTTAGTTTTCAATTATTAATATACCATTACTTTAATTTTTAATTTCTGATGTTTGTTTGAATTTTATTTTTTATTTTTTAATCAGGGGCAGCAGGGTCATTTGACCCTCTGACTTGTCAGAAAACACTTTTTCAACGGAATTTTTAATAGAAGGACTTAACGGGATAATACTGAAAATCGGAGGATCAGTTTGTATAATAGGTTAAACTAGAGGGACTAAAATGGATTTCACCCATTAATATGTAAAGCTAGTAAAACATGTGCTCGTGGTGAGAAATTTTGAATATAAGGGTAAAATGGTATATTTGATTCGAAATGTTAACAGATGTTAATAGAAGGTTGTTTTTGGCTAATAAATTAAAATGTAGGGTGGTTTTTGGCCAATAATGAAACTAGAGGGTGGTTTTTGACCAATAACTTAAACTACATGGTGGTTTTTAATAATAACCCCAAGAGTAATAATTATCAATGTGAACTTGTTGTTTGTAAGTAATCTTTAATGGAGCTGAGACTTTCTTGGTAGGCCACCAGGTAGAAAATTCGGTTTCTTGGAAGCTCCATGCCAATTTTTTTTTGGATAACGAGTCATTGGTGTCTAGATTTAGAGCTCTTGGTAGTCAGTATAGATAGATATTAGTAAACAAATTTAGATAACAAATAATAAATTCAAATGCAATTACGTAGAGGACTCGAACCCAAAACTTCTGAGTCAAACCAAGGTCTATAACAATAGAGACCTAAAAGGTTAAGCTTGTAACACCCCAAAACTCAGAGTAATTAAACACTTTAATATGGAATGTTATGTTATAAATCATTAATTAATTCATCTAAAAGAAACTAATAATCATTGAATAACTCCAAATAAGTCATTCTCCAATCTCCAATGAAAAGATATCTTCAAATAAATATCCAATGATAAGGTTCAAAACACTCTAAAGGAAATTAAAACAATATTGAATACCTAAACTCAAATTCAAAGTAACAAAACAAAGGAAAATGTTAAATGTTAGTCTGCAAAATGTTAAATGACAATGGGTGAGTTGTCAACTCAATAAGTATTGCATAATAAGTATTGCTACTCGGTGTGGATATGGATTTGGATTTGTGATTGTGTTTGGACTCACAAGAGGACGCGAGGTCTGAAAGGGGGTAGATTGTCATATCCCACATCGCTATTAAATGAGGTCCATGGTTTGTTTATAAGCATTGGTCTCTTCTAACTAAGTAGACGCGTTTTGGGCCATAGGTGAAGGATGCTTGCGTGAAGCCCATGATCCAAAGCAAATCCGTGAGGGTGAATGATGTGTGCGTAAAGCCTAAAACGGACAATATTTACTTGGTGGACCTAGGTTGTTACACTATCGCTATACGAAAAGCTCATGACGGTTAGCCTAAATATTATGGCTTAAACATCAAATATACCCACGGAATTAAAATACTTATATATCACTAAAATTCATGAAAATTTATATCCTGATTCAATAATGTCTTTACAACCATAGTACCAAAAATCAAACTTAAAAACAACCCCAATTTCAATTAAAAATCACTCTAATACAGTAATGTCAGTTTGATGATTCAGAAAATCTGCATATGTAACCGATTTAGATTAAAAAAATCTCTCTAAGATAAGCACCACCAAAAATTGTGAAAATTATAATCCAAGTTGATATAAAAGTCTACTATTCTCATACCAAAATTTACCATCAATTGCAACCTACAAATACAATTAAAATAAACAACACAGTAAGTTGCTTCACCAGTTGATTCAATAATGTCTTTACAACCATAGTACCAAAAATCAAACTTAAAAACAACCCCAATTTCAATTAAAAATCACTCTAATACAGTAATGTCAGTTTGATGATTCAGAAAATCTGCATATGTAACCGATTTAGATTAAAAAAATCTCTCTAAGATAAGCACCACCAAAAATTGTGAAAATTATAATCCAAGTTGATATAAAAGTCTACTGTTCTCATACCAAAATTTACCATCAATTGCAACCTACAAATACAATTAAAATAAACAACACAGTAAGTTGCTTCACCAGTATTAAAACAAGGGCAATTACCAATTATGCCCTGGATTTTTTTTTTTTTAAATTTTAAGTTATTTGTGACTTTTACAGAAGTGACCAAATTGGTCCTTAAATTTTTCCCAGGTGCCAAATTAGTCCCTCTAACTAAGTTCTGTCAGTCAACTTTAACTGTGTAGAGGTAAAATTGTACTTTACTCATAAACAATATATTAATGACATATGCACTGTTTTTTAACACATGCCTATTTTTGTTTATTTTATTTGTGAGTTTTGATTTTAAAATAATTTTTAGATTGACATTGTTTTGCTAAAATATTTTTATATATTTTTAGATAATTTTAATTAAAAAAAAAGTACAAATGGTGTTTCATTAATAATATTTTTGGATTTTGTTGCAATTATAATTATAATTGTGAATTTAATACACAAAAGACAACACAACTTTGCTTTAATATGACAAATAAAGGGTATTTACGTACTTTAATTAAAATTGTTAAAGTCAAATGTTATATTTAATACCGTTAAATCGTTAGAGAGGTCAATTTGGTCACTCCCAAAAATAGAGGGACTAATTTGGCACTTGAGAAAAATGTGAGGACCAATTTGATCACTTTTATAAAAGTCACAAACAACTTGGAATTTTTAAAAAAAGTTCAGGACCTAATTGGTAATTGCGCTCTTAAAACAAATCAAAATTGCAACCTACACTGACACTCAAATTTGAAGTCTTTAATGAACTCCAAAATTCAAGCAATTTATTACAGAGCTTCATGTATATTTCTACTTCATTCCAAAATTCATCCATTAAAACATCTCCAACTGGAAATTAAAATTGAGCAATTGTTAGAGGCCTAAATTTGTGTTAATAAGATATTTTGATGTTAAAAACAATGAGACTGAAAAAAAAAAAAAAAAAAAAAACTAAAGCTTTAAATAAAACTTTAAAACGAAACAAAGTTTAAGAAATTGTACCTTCAAAATACCTGACTCAATCTATGACACAATATTTTGCTATGTTCTTTTGTGAGTGTTATCAATTGAGAAGTAATTGTAGAAAAGTGAGAGTTTTCAGAGTAAAGGTAGAATGTAAGCGTTTCTTTCATTGATATTACTTTGTTAATATAAACACACGTATGAGTAATTACAAAATGATATACAAATCCCATTGATTTTGCTAATATAAAAATAGTGAAGATATACAAATCCCAATGATTTTGCTAATATATTCATATCTCTCTAGATGTGGAATTGACTTGTTTCAAATCTCTTGTGGAATTAACTTGTTTTGCTGGGATTGTCCTTGAATAATGCTAAAGAAGGTTTGTTGCCAAAAATTCTGGTTTAATACCGGATGATTTAGTTGCCTTAACAAAAAGAAACTAAATGAATGTGTTTCTATTTCTATTATTATTATTATTACTAGTATGCCAACCCGTGCGATGCATGGGCTTTTTCTTTTATAAAAAAAAAAAAACATTATCAAACTGGATAGGTTTTTTATTTTATTTTATTTTTTTTGGAAATTTTTCATATCTTAATTGAAATATTCTATAATTGTGAGACTTCATATGATATGGAGTGCCTCTTGATTTTCACCTACTCGCTCATATTTTTATTAATTAATTAATGATTAATTAATTAAAATGTATTCTTTTTAGTTGATTAATAATAATGTCTTTTTTTTTTAACATGGTTAATAGGGACTCTTTTAATGTTTCTTTTATTTGATTAATATTAATGTCTTTTGAGCATGGAAAATAGGGACTCTTCATAATATATCACTAATTAACATCATTAGACAGTGGCACTTCATATTATATAATCATATTATCATATTATACAATACTATATAAATATGATAATAGGATATACAGAAATTCTATTATCAGTTCGAACTGACAAAAGTTATATCAGTTCCTTGCATGTGGGTCATTGGATTTAAATACCTTGACTTGGCTGTATGCACTTGTCAGTCAAAGTATTTAAATCCAGTGGCCCACATACAAGGAACTGATATAACTTTTGTCAGTTCGAACTGATAATAGAAAGACTGATAGGATATAATTAATAAAGACACTCCTAATTATCATATTATAAATTGCAATTAATAGGGAGACTCTTCATATTTTATAACTAATTAACAACATTAAATATGGATTATTATTTGAAATATAATATAAATATGATGTAATTAATAGTGATATGATATATGATATCAGTTTTTACATTTACAAATACAGTTATATATAAAATAATGTAAATACAGGATTAAAAAAAAAAATCTAATGTAACTTATATAATAATAGCAATAATAACAATAATTACATGTTTAATATTTAAACTAAAAGTCACCAAGTACAATGTTTATGAGACCTCCAATTTTGAAAGGCACATGCTTTGGAGACATGAGAAGTACTTCACAATAATGACATGTTTAATAAATTGAAACTAAAAGTCACCAAGTGCAACGTTTATGAGACCTCCAAGTTTTTGAAAGGCACATGTTTTGGAGACATGGGAAGTACTTCACTTCAATTATCCCATCACTGCGATGTGATAAAACATGCAATGGTGTCATACCCCATTCGACAATACTTGAGGTTGTTTCTTTCCATAAACAGTTCCTACAAAAACATTGGATTATATTAACTTGTACCCTTAAAAAAATTCGATTTTTTTTCTTCATAATAGTATAATAAAATATAATGAACTTACAGAGATCATAGTTTTGATGTTATCTCTATGAAGTTGATCCAATTTATTTTCTTTATCATCACTTCTATAATCAAATAGCATAACCAACAAAAGCAAAGGTTGAGTTAGGCCACTATTATGGAGGAGATAAAAAAAGTCTCCATCTTTTTTCGTGCCGTCAAATAGATTCTTGGAAACTATTATATTGCTTAAAAGGTTGAGCAAGGGATGTAAGGTCATAAAAGCAACCTCTGAAAGGTTCACTTGTGTGTTGGATTTTAAAATGGAGTATAACTACCTAAGCAAGTTGTGCACCTACAAACAAATTAGCAAATATATGAGTTACTATATGAGATTGCATAGAAATTAATGACGACAATTAGAGATAGATATATGTACATACATAATCAAATCTTGTCAAAAGCTTAAAAATGTCAAAATTGAAAGTTAGAATCGAACCCATGGCTAAAATGAGTGCATTTTTGCTCACCCACCTTAACTGAAAGTAAGCATTACCCCCTTCCCATTAGATGACATCTGTCCCAAATTTAACTCAAAGTTAATAGATATTGTTCTACCAATTTTACCCTTTCTCTGAAAAAGAAAAAAAAACACCTGCACCCAGAAATCATTATAGTTCATCATCCTTTTGTTCATTATTGTTCATTATTATGAACAAAAAAAATTGTTCATCACCAATTCACCATCATAGAATCTGTGCTTGATTTTTTTTTGTTTTAGAATCTGTGATGAAGATGAGTATGAATTTTTGTTGTGGAATCTGTGATTTTTTTGTCTGTTGAAGAAGATGTGTTTGAAACAAAAAAAAATAAAAATTGAAATCGTTCATCACCATCAACACCCAGTTCATCATCTCCAAAAATCATCACCCACATCATCAATTTATCATCTCTAGAAATCATCACCCCACCAGAAAATAAAACTCACTCCAACACCCACACGACCACTATAACCCCACCATCTGCAAATCAAACCCACTACTCCAATCTGCACTAGAATAACACCCACACCATCAATACCATAAATCAACACTCTTCAACACCAGAAATCAACACCCACACTTGTCAAAAAAAAAAAAAAAAATCAACACCCACATCCATCAATTAAAAACAAAATCTGAACTTTAAAAAAAAAAAAATTGAAATTCGAATCACCATCATCACCCACACCACCACACCACCACACCACCACCCCACCATCAACAACCCTACTGTAAATCAAATCCTCACTCGAAGCCACCCAAAACCAACCTCTAAGTCGTCGAAGAGATCGGCGCTGCTGGTGATAAAAGATTGCAACAACCGAAGAAGATCACCGCTGAAAGAGATCGACCGCCGGAGTTGGAACCGCTGGAGTCGCCTGGAGAAGATCGTCGGAGAGAAGACGATGAGAAGAGAGAATTTGTTTGTTTTTTTCAGATCTGATATTTGTTAAAAAAAAAATTAATTTAAGTTTTTTTGAAATTTACCTATTTACCCTTATTCATTTAATATAACTTCTAACTGATGGTGGATTTGTTAACCTTGGGTTAACTTTTGGACAGATGTCATCTAATGGGAAGGGGGGTAATGCTCACCTCCAGTTAAGGTGGGTGAGCAAAAATGCACTCGGCTAAAATGGTGTATGGTTTTTTGAAAAAGTCATTTGACGATCATTGCAAACTGAACAAAAAGGAAAGAAACAAAAACTAAAATTAAACTATTCAACAAAATAATAAGATATTAATTATTCAACAAAATAATAAGATTAAAATATTTATAAAAAAAAAAATTGAGACCAACCAATTCCTCACCTTTTAGGACGTTTTGAGTTTCGTTGTGATGGAGAGCCAATGGAATGAGTATGGAAAAATGTGAGATTTTGGGTGGTTTTTATAAAGAAAATTGAAGAAGATGATAGGGTTTTTGAGTAAATTATTGGCATATAGAGTTGCAATGAATGTGAACCCTTTTGAGGTTATCTAATTAATATTTATCAATTTGTTTAATATGAAACTATTAATGTAGTCTCTTTGAATTTATCAAATTGTTTTATATAATTAATTAATAAATTAATAGGAAAAATACCAAGAGATATATATATATATATATATATTAATATTATTAAAAATATATAAATGTTTAAATGCATGAATGAAGATATAGAGTTGCAACACTTGATATTATCTATTTAATATGAACTATTAATATAGTCTCTTTGAATTTATCAAATTGTTTAATATAATTAATGAATTAATGAATAGGAATATATATTAATACTATTAAAAAAATATATAAACGTTTAAATGCATGAATGAAGATATAGAGTTACAGCACTTGATATTATCTAATTAATATTTATCAAATTGTTTAATTTGATCAATCAATAAATAGGAAAATAGAAATAAAAAATTAGAAAAAAATAATTTATTATTGCATTTAAATCCAAAGCTCTCATACGGCGACATGTGGCGTTGTGAAACTCTATTATTATATATATAAATAAATAAAAATATATATATATATATATATATATATATATATATATATATATATATATATATATATACAAATTTTCTATTATCAGTTCGAACTGACAATAAATATATCAGAACGAAGAATGTAAACCACTAGATTTACATACTTTGACTCAAAGTGTATACACTTGTCAAAACTTCTCCATAATCTGTGGTTCACATTCTTCGTCCTGATATATTTATTGTCAGTTCGAACTGATAATAGAAAGACTGTATATATATATGATTAGTACTAATAAATTAAAGAGGAAAAAAAAATTCGGGTCTTACAACTCTTTCCCCCTAAAATAATTTCCTTCTCAAAATTTGTATGATTCTCGAACTTCAAAATATTAGGGAATTCACCTTTCACTTATGGCATATCGCAAAAATTATATAATCCTATTAATCCTTTTCTTATACTCCAAGTTTCCATTCACATGTTACACAATCAAGTCATCTTCAAATCCAAAATCATGTTAATGATTTCCAATTGCAAATTCTATATCAAGAACTCATCTATCCAAAAGATTACAAATCAAACTAAGGTAAAAAGAAATAATTTAGTATTCATCAATCTCAAATCAATACAGCTAATGAACCTAAAGCATGACCGATTGATATTCAAATCACATATTAGCACATGATAGGATAAGATGAATAGAACATAATCAAACTCAACAATTAAATTGGCGAGGCTAAAATATGAACACTTAAGTTAAGTCAAAATAAGATGGTGAATTTTGAAAAGAATTCGAGAAACAATTTTAGTATGAGTTTAACTAATATTAAAGCAAACAAGCCAATCACAGTTAAAAAATTTACAATTCATAATATTGAGCAAAAGTAGATTCCAACCTCAAAATAAAAATAGTAGTATACTAACGAAATCCCTTTTAAAATAGTTATAAAACCTTAAGAGCATGGAATCTCAGAAATAGAAGTGCTTGATTTTAACAAAAAAAAACAATACTAAAATTTTGAACACAACTCAATTTTTTTTTTTTTTTTGACAAATAAATTATAAAGACAAATTAGTAAATGAAATAATCAATACATTTAAGATAATGGAATACGATATATATATATTTTGAGAAAAAAAATAGCATGTTTTGTTTTTACAATATCTATTAATCCGGATTAGGTATTTTTTTTTAAAGCTTTCGTCACTGGTAGGATTTAAGCCGCTGACATGGGAGTCATTTGCCTAAGCCCCAGTCTCATCTATTTATCAACTAAGCTACGTACCTATTGGCAAAAATAGCATATTACATATAAAACATATATATATATATATATATATATATATATATATATATATATATATATATATATATATAAATTAAAAACTAATTTATTAATATTAAAAAGAGAGGATACAAGAGAGAAAAGTAAACAAACACCAGTAGAACTAGTTACAAGAAAATAAAAAGCACAAAATAAACAATAAATGATAAAGATTCATATCTTAAAACGACTTGATACAATCCTCATCTAAAACAATAATTTATTACATTCAAAAGACTATGCAAAAGAAATCATTAGATCAAACACTATCACATCATGATTTAATGTTTTAATTAAACCAATTGATATAAAAATGGTTTAATAGTCATATATATCCATAAATTTTGGAGTTAAATAATTTGAAGATTGAATTTATATAACAAACATAAATATATCGCAAAACTTCAAAAGATAAAATCAGAATAAGTTGAAAAGAGATATAATTCAAGACATATATTCAATTCACTTGTTTCAGATCAATAGTACTAAAGTTAAATTCTGAAATTTATAGATAGGATCCTAAATCGAAAAAAAATGTCATAAGTATAATTGATATATAAAGAACATACATCACGTTAAATCTAATTTTTCAAATATCAAAATAGATATATAATACTTCATTTCATATAATGAATTTTTAAGTTTAAGAAGTTTTATCGAAATTTAATCATAAGATTGCAAAAGAGAAAACAGTGGAATAATTATCAAAATATGATACGAAATTCAAACAATGATCAAAAATATTTTACACAAATCATTTTTAGACAAAAAAAAAAAAACAAAAGTTATATATATATATATGACCATTCAAATTTTATCGTATATAAAAGATATAGCTAAAACATAATATACTCAAATTGTTAAACGTAAATTAAGGTATTATCAAGACAATAGAAATTATAATTTGAACAAAGTTTTAAAAATTTCAAATCAAGAGAATTGGAAAAAAATGTCATATCACAAATTAACTCATATTCTAACAAATTCACTACACCGAAATATGTCTTTAACAACGAAGACAAAACGACGTACAAAAATGAAAGTAGTTAAATAAGTATAATGACAACTTTCAAAATTTAGAAAGTTGTTATTATCAAATTTAATGGTTTAATAACAACATGCTGAATGAAAGTTGTGAATACAACCCAATTTTAAAGGATTCAAATCGTTTGTTAAAAAATTGTGTCCCAATTTGTGTCTAACCAACCAAATTAAGCCATGTCAACCACCATCATGTACACAGGTAGAGATGACAATGGATCGGATTGGGGATAGATACTCCAATATCCATCCCCGTATCTGTTTGAGATATATATCCACATCTCCGCATCCATCCATATTTCTAAGTGAGCGGGGTGGATTCGGATAATCCCCGAATTGAGACGGAGATATTCATCCCCGCTTTGTCTATATAATGTAATTGTTAATATTTATAGTTTACAAGAGAAAAATATAACTAACATGTATTGTACATAATAAATTTTTTTATATTTTGAAAATATTAAAATCTATAATGGATACGGATGATGGTGGATATCCATAGACGATATCCATCCCCATCCTCGAAAATAAAATGGATATTAGAATAACATCCATTCCGCTCCGTCCTCAAAATAATAGTATCTATCCATATTTTGAATGAAATAGATTATTAAGGATATCCACGTGGATGATTTTGCCATCCTTACACAGGCAATTTAAATCCAATTTTAAAAGTCTATTTTTACTTTTTCTAACATTATCTTTTACACTTTTTTCTTTCAAGTCTATTTTAAAGTCTACTGGAATACTTACGAGTTCTCTTATTATTATTATTTTTTTACTTTTTCTAACATTATCTTTTACACTTTTTTCTTTCAAGTCTATTTTCTCGTGTGTCTCACGATGAAAATTTCTCCACCGTCTGCGACAACCACAGCCACCGTGAGCTTGGCGACCACCAAAACCACCGCGATTTTTTCTTAGTAGGTGAGTTCGAATCCATTTTTCAGTTGCTTGAAATTCGATTTTCGGTCGTTGAAGTTTGTATGAATTTCAACCGATGTGAATTGTTGAAAAAGTTCTAACTCTTTCTTTTTCGTTTATTCTCTCTTATTTGGTTGATTTTGAATAAACGTGTCAGATACTGAAATTCGAATTATTTGTGATTTAGGGATTCGATTTCTGCTACTGCTGTTATTTGGGAGTTACGGATTCGAATTCTGTTAGTGCTGAAATTCGATTTAGAGTTAGGTGAGTTTTATAATTTTTAATTTAATTTTTAGCATGTTAATTTGGTTCAAAAATATTATCGTGAATCTTGTTCTGCATCCTGTTTTTTTTTCTTTCTTTTTGGTAGGATTTTTGTATATTAGTGAAGTTTCTTATTCCTCTTTGCAATGTGATTTTGTTTAGGTGCGGATGCTCCTATTAATCTTTCTTAGCTTTTGTTTATGGTGCTATATTGCTGTATATAGAACAAAAAGAATGAAATAGGCCAAATTTCAATTGTGTGATTCAGTTGAGATATCATTTTCAAGTAATAAGGATGAAGTATAGCATAAACATTCAAAATTTTCCACTGTTGGATTGAAAAAAAGTTGTTTCAAAAATATTCCCCATTAAAATTGCAATATTACTTTATTTAGTTGGCTTTATCATCTTAATTTGAGCTATAATGGTGTTTACTTAGATTGGTATTGGTCTGTTTTAAAACATGTAAAGCCAAACTACAAATAACTGGTTCTGGCAAAGCAGAGGGCAGAGTCACTGTGGAAAAACCAAATAGAAATTGATTTATTTACATTCATTAGTCTTGTAGTTTTGTGCAAATGCTTTATTAACATAGAAAAGAAAGAAGACAACACTAATTGCATGTCCGCGCTTTAGTTTTCAACTTACATTCAATACAGAACATGTTGACAAACTCTGTATCCTTTAACAATTCAGGTTTAAAAAGAATTATTGTGTTGTGAGCATGGTTTTCTCAAATTTTCTGCTGTACATTGTCAGAAGAGTTTGCATTTAGTAGCCTAAATTGGCTTGGCTACTCATTTTGTTTCCATTTGAAACTTGTGTTCAATAAGCAGTTGCTATGTTGGTATCATTAGAGATAACTTGTGTTCACCTTGAAGTTTGATTTTGATATTTGTTACTAAGTATAGTTCAAACCTTCCATTATACTACATTGTCTTTTGATTTTGATACTTATAATGTTTCATTTTTCATTTTTCATTTTCAACGATTAGAAAGTGTAGTAATAACCATTGATGGACTGGTTTCCAGGGATGCATGGTCTTGGGGGTGAGAGAGTTCCTCTTTTAGATGTGGAGTAAGTTTTTTCATGTTTTTTTTTCCATTTATTGCTCTTTTGTGTTTATGTTTTACATATTTATTACGCATGTGTTGATTTACCGAGCATCATTTTGATATTCTTGGATTAATGATGTGTCATGTTTATTCATGTTCTTTTTTGCGATCGTAGTAACATGTTTGATGAATGTAAAAGTTTTTTTATTTTGGAATTTGGACTAACTTTTACACAGTATATTATACTTGTTGAGAACTGGTTCTAGATTTAAATTCTTCCTAGACTCTTAGCAATGTTTGTCAGATTTTTCTCATTATTTTATCAGGCGTAGACTAGATGCTGCAGGTTATTTATCCTCTTCAGTTGCCTCTGTGGTTCAGCCATTAGATTTCAGTTTTACTGGGCTTTTCTTGTCAGGAGTGCTTGCTTTGCAATTACATTATGTATGGTCATTGTATGGTCTACAATTCTCTTGTAATTTGTCTGATCTTTGCTATGTTTTCATGATTATTATCTCTTCTTTGATCTTTCAAGTAATTTAACTTGTGCTTATAGATGTGCATTGTCGATTGAAAAAGATCGATTCACCAGCGTATACCAGTACGATAGAGGGCCCTGCTCATGCCCCTTGCCCCTTGCTTTAAGGTGAGAGTCACAGTCGACAGGCATGCCTTTGAGAGCCCAGATTTCTTCAAAAGTAGAAAGGAAGCAAAGCATGCTGGTGTAAATGTTGCCGTAATGTCATTTCCATTTGATGGCTTTGAAGAGGCAAGTTCCCTAACTGAATCCTGCCATATGCCTGCCTCAGTCCAAGGAGGTTCATTGTCTTCTCCTCCAATGACTCATGCTGATTGCTCTTTTCCATCAATTTCAGACTCCAGTGTGGGAAGGCCTACAGGAACAAGAAGTTATTTGCTCTACAACAAGAATCAGGGTTTATCCATGTGTTCCAGACATTTCATTTCCAAATGGATGTGATATGCAAGTTGAGTAGGAATATTGAAAGTTGAACAACATGCATTCTAAGTTATAGAATTTAAGTCTTTAATAACAAGCATCAACCGATCACCTTTGCCTCTCTCACTGTAATCGAAAATGATGGTTCTTATTTTTTATTGATAATGACATAAAAACATTTAGGGGGGTGTATTCAATTAGGATTAATTAGGATTCTTGAAGACATTTAAAGACATTTTTTAAGTGACAGATTTTTATGGATTTCTACAGACTTTTATAAATCCACATGGACTTTCATTGATTTGTTTAGACATCCATCTCAGACTTTTATGGATTTGTTTAGACATCTATCTCAGACTTTTATGGATTTGTTTAGACATCCAAGGATTTTCATGGATTTGTTATCTCTAACTTATATATCAATAGTAAGCTAATTATAGCTAATTATAAAAAAAAAAACCTTTGAAGTTGGAATAAGCAAAATTTGATACACCAGTCAATCTATATTTGCGTATATATATATTTTGAGGTTGTTGCTGATGAAAACAAAGCGATTGAATTGAATCCAAAATTGGCTAAGGCTTTCATGAATTTGTTATCTCTGACTTATTAATAGTAAGCTAATTATAGCTAATTATCAAAAAAAACCTTTGAAGTTAGAATGAGTAAAATTTGATACACCAGTCAATCTATATTTGTGTATATATATAGTCTGAGGTTGTTGCTGATGCAAACAAAGCGATTGAATTGAACCCAAAATTGGCTAAGGCTTATCTACGTAAAGGCACTGCTTGCATGAATTATAGATGAATTATTTTTCTTTAAAATAAAATGCTAATAAAGAGTTTTTCACAAAAAAAAAAAAAAAAAAAAAAAAAAAAGGCTAATAAAGAGTGAACATTTTGGTGTTTGATTGAAGGCTCTACAGATTAATTTGGTGTTGTTTTGTGCAATTCTGGCACGTAGTGAGTTTTGTACTTGTTATACTGTATATAATTATGTGACTGCAACATATTCTCACATATATAATTATGTGCAGTTTTTTTTTTTTTTTTTTTAATTCACAGGACATACTGGGGATGGAAGCTTATTATTCTCACATGCATCGGTTTTTTTAATTTTTACATATTAGTGCTTTTCGTTTCTGATTTGAGAGAGAGAGGGAAAGCAAAATCCAGCAAAATCCAGCAAAATCTTTGGGGAGAAGGCTGGACATGTTATGACATTTGATATTTATATCTTTCACCATCAAGTCCACCAAAATCCATCAAAATCCATGACTTAAAAAAATCCTTTAAAATCCAGTCCTAATTGAATACACCTTGATTCTTGTAGACATTTTTAAAGTCCCAATTCAATACACCTGGATTTGGAAGGATTCTTTAAAAGTCCATATAAATCCTAATTGAATACCACTGGATTTATATGGACTCTTTTAAAGTCTTTAAATGTCCAAATTGAATACACCAGGATTTATAATGTCTTTAAATGTCCTAAAGAATCCTAATTGAATACACCCCCCTTGTATTGGTTAAATCTCGACCGTGTATTTTTTATCTTCTTGTAGGTTTATGTTTGTAAAAAAAAATCTCGACCGTGTATTTTTTATTTTACTTAGGTGTCATTAAATTATGAAAAGTTAAGGAAAAACAAGATAAGGACAGGATTCGACAAAGAACGGCATGTGATAGTCTCTTGCTTGATTGGTCTACTTCATTGGTTTGATTGGTTTGTTGATTCTACTGAAGCCAAATTTTCATATTTTTTTTGGGTGGTCAACTGTTGATGGGTTTGAAGGAATCCAATATAAGTTAAGTAACGTATTTTGGATTGTTTGAGGAATATCCTCCTGATTTCAAGGATGTTGCTTTTCTTTTGAAGAATAAGAAGGAGAAGAAGAAGATTCAAGCATGTATATGTATTATTAGGATTTCAAAGCATTGAATTGGGGAAAATTTTAAAAGCCAAGGAATAGAGACTTAGTTGAAAACAAAGGAAATTATGGGTTAAAATCAATGGTTGGACAAGATCTAGAATCAGATCTTAGATTTTTTTTTTTTATTTTTTTTTATTTTGGGAATCATTTTTAAATATTTCCATTTATTCAATTTCTTTTAATTTTGTAAATATTAAAACAAAAAAGATTTTCATTTCATCAATTTCTTTTAATTTTTAAAGATTTTATTAAAAGCTAGGCTTAAAAAAAAGTATAAGTATATTTATTATTGAATGGTTTAAATTTTAAAATTGATTATTGTAAGAGTAAGGGGAAATTAAGATTTTTTAAAATTAAATGTAGGGGCATTTTTTATTTTTTCACCTAAACCTTAGTCAACCGTTAAATGAGATAGATGTCAACCATTAAAAGGGGGGTCTGCTGCAATTACGGCAATTAGTTGAACATAAAGCCGTTGTTATTTCAGTTAATCCAATTATTGAAGAATACTCTCATTTCCATTCGCGGGAATAGTCTCTGATCAACAAAAAAGTCAGAGAGAGAGATAGCAATCAATTTTATTTTTTTAGAATTCCAATTCCTAACGAATATCCATTAATTGTACCCTAAAATGGGTCCATATCCACCTTGTAATCTTATCTTTTTCTTGAGTCCATTTTTGCTCACCCCCTACAAGGGGGGTAAGCATTACCCCCTCCTAAAAAGATGACATGTATTTAGGGAGGGGTAAATTTATCTAAAAGATAACCGTGTTTGGACAAATTTACCCCCTCTATGGACACATATCATCCATTTAGGGGCGGTGGGGTGGGGTGGTGTAATGGTTACCTTCCTTGAAGGGGGTGAGCAAAATTGTTCTCCTTTTGCTTGCTGCATTTGCCTTTCCCATTTAATGTTATTGTTGACAACCATCAACTTTAAGAGTCTTTTCTCTCTCTGTCTTCCTTCCAACCGTTCAACTTTAATGTAATTAAATTCGAACAACAACACTCTTTCTTCTTATCATTTACATAAATACAAGTATTAGAATCCTGTCCTTATCTTGTTTTTCCTTAACTTTTCATAATCCAATTATTGAAGAATACTCTCTTTTCCATTTGCGGGAATAGTCTCTGATCAACAAAAAAGTCACAGAGAGAGATAGCAATCAATTTTATTTTTTTAGAATTCCAATTCCTAACGAATATCCATTAATTGTACCCTAAAATGGGTCCATATCCACCCTGTAATCTTATCTTTTTCTTGAGTACATTTTTGCTCACCCCCCTACAAGGGGGGTAAGCATTACCCCCTCCTAAAAAGATGATATGTATCTAGGGAGGGGTAAATTTATCAGATAACCGTGTTTGGACTCCATGGACACATATCATCCATTTAGGGGGGGTGGGGTGGTGTAATGGTTACCTTCCTTAAAGGGGGGTGAGCAAAATTGTTCTCCTTTTTCTTGCTGCATTTGCCTTTCCCATTTAATGTTATTGTTGACAACCATCAACTTTAAGCGTCTTTTCTCTCTCTGTCTTCCTTCCAACCGTTCAACTTTAATGTAATTAAATTCGAACAACTACACTCTTTCTTTTTATCATTTACATAAATACAAGTATTAGAATCCTGTCCTTATCTTGTTTTTCCTTAACTTTTCATAATTTAATGACACCTAAGTAAAATAAAAAATACACGGTCGAGATTTAATCACCTTATCTTCTTGTAGGTTTATGTTTGTAAAAAAAAAAAATAATAATAATTTAGGTTTACTTTTTACAAACAAAATTGATTTTTTTTTTTTAAGAGCATTTTAGACTTTACAACTTACACATAGCTAAAAAACAATAACATAAATTTTTTTTATTAAAAATAATAATCCATTTCTTAATTTGACTACTTTTACGAATGTCACTTTCTTTAACTCTTATAAAAAAATATTAGAAAACCAACTCTATAAAACTCTTCTAGAAATTGACTTATTCATGTATATGAAACACAAAGAGACACATATCATAAACAAATAGTCTTCGGGATTTAACATTTCATTTGGTTCCACTAACCAACTTCAACTAAGAGTATTTAGGAGCCTAAAATACTGATTGTAAGAAACTAAGAATATTAAAACCTAGCAAAATATTGATTGTAAAATATTAGAACCTCTAAATTGTCTATAACTAATACCCAAAAGTCCATAGAATCCCAAACCTAATGCTCTGATACAGTGGTGGACCCATAAATTTTAATCAAGTAGGGCACTTGAATAAATTAAAATTGCAATTATATAAAAAAAAATATTGAAATCATATTAAAATAGTTTTTTTATATATAAAATAAAATAAATAGAATACTTACTCAGATGAATTAAATAATCTTACATTTAAAATGAAATAAAAACAAGAAAAAATATTGAAAAATAAATAATAACAAGAAAAAAAAAAACATAAATAATGAAAAAAAGTAAAAGAATAAATTACCATCTAATTTTATAATAAGAAATTTTATTTTGCATTTATGATGAATTCAATTTAAATTTATATAAAAATAATTTATTAATAACTATTACTAGACTTGTTTTTAAATTTTTTATTCTTCAAATTATTGGTAAATTATTGATTTATTGATTCTAAATAAATTAAAATAATAAAATAAAGAAAAATACTAAGGATAAAATAAAATGAATCATAGTAATAGATTGACTATTTTAATCCAATAAAGTAAAATCTGAGATTTTAGGGTTCATTGATTGGACGTCTTAGGTATGTTAAATTAAAACTATTAGAAATAATAAAAATCCAAAATAATAATATATAATTTAATATAAATAAAATTGAATTAAGTAAACACAAATTAATTGTAGTTAAGAAATTGACAACGACGGAATAGAGAAAATGAATTGGAAAAGAAGGTAAAATAAATAAAACATAAAAAATTAGAAGATAAAATTGAATTAAAGAAGTACCTATTTGCTTGAGATGGGACTTGAACGAGCACTCAAATCAAAAAAAGGAGGATCAACTACTTGCTATACCAACAGCAGTATGTTGTGAATGATTCTTAATTAATATTTATATATACAATATACGCAGAATCATTTTTTTTCAAAAAAAATTGAGGTAGGGCATGGGCCCTACCTGGTCTCCACGTGGGTTCGCCACTGCTATGGCACCAAGTTGTAAGTTGTAACACCCAAAAACTCAAAAAAAAAAATTAACACTTTGATATGGAATGTTATATCATAAATCATTAATTATTTCATCCAAAAGAAACTAATAATCATTGAATAACCTCAAATAAGCCATTCTCAAATGAAAATATATCTCAAAATCAATCCAACAATAAAGTTCAAATCCGGCGGCTCGAATTCTACCAACGGCGAAAGCTTTCAAAAAAGTACCGGGTCCCGGATTAATAGATATTGTCAAAAAAAAAAAAAAAAAAAACAAAAGAAAAAAAAAAAAAAGGTTCAAATCATTCTAAAGGAAAATTAAGACAATAATGAATACCTAAAATCAAATTCTAAGTAACAAAACAAAGGAAAACATTACATAAAATCTCATTCACCTCCAACTCCTGAAAGTCTATTACCCTAGTAGTCAGCTTCTAAGATACTTAGTCTGTAAAATGTTAAATGACAAGGGGTGAGCTGTCAACTCAATAAGTATTGCATAATACATAATCGAAAACATTTATGAAATTTACAATAACATTTTAAGAATACATAAATTTGCAAATGTTCAGTTACAATTAAACTTGCAAAAGTAACATTTTCAGTGTACGATAACGATTATTAACATTTCATAAAAATAAGCTCAAGTCAAGTAGTGTCACCAATACCCCGGGGACCCGACCATTTACATTTTAGAAATTGGTATAAGACCAAAATCATAATATTTCATTTGTCACGCATGCTGCATTTCCATTATCACTGGTACTCACCATTTTATTACATTTAATTTATTATTGACTTTGAGCTAAAACATTACTTTCAAAATATGTATATAATTAATAATACATTTACATTACTAAAGCACAAAAGCACCAAACATTTAAGCTTTTAAACAAAAAGCTCCAATAAAGGGAAAAATCATTTAAAAAGAATTGGGTAACAAATATGCAAGTAAAGACTACATAAGTAGGAACATGAGTTTATATGCATATATAATAAAATAATTCAGAACATAACAATATGATAAATAAATTTGTTTTCAGAGAAAACATACATGCAACTACATACTATGCAAAGATAAAAAAAAAAAATCTACTTATCTCTGATGATAGAAAGTTTAAGGCTTCACTAACGATATTGGGAAGACACAAGAGTAACCTATAAACATATAGAATATTAATCCTTCAATCAAACTAGCCAAATAAAATAAATCTAACTCTATTTCTTTATAAATACATTTTTTTTTATTCATTTTCAAGAAGAAATTAAAAAAAAAAAAAAACATACTCTCCTCCAAATATCATAAGTTTATTGATTGGAAATTCTTAAAGGCCTCGAAAATTGCAAAACATAGTCAATAAATTCAACAACCAGATTAACAACTCTCCTCCAAATATCATAAGTTTATCAAATATCTATGAATTTCTATAATTTTCTAAGCACACAATGGTCAATATTGACAATATAAAATTTCGATCCTCCAACCAGCCTTCATATCAAAGTTAAACAACCTTACCGACCATGAAAAATACCAAATTTTATTTATAGACTAAGATACCAATAATCTATCCCTATACCGAAAATCAGAATTTGTATCCATCTCCATTTGAGAATTAAAATTCATACAACACCAAGAGCTCATGACGGTTAGCTTAAATATTATGGCTTAACATCAAATATTCCCACAGAATTAAAATACTAATATATCACTAAAATTCACGAAAATTTATATTCTCGTTTGATAATGTCTTTACAACCATAATACCAAAAATCAAACTTAAATACTTCCCCAATTTCAATTCAAAATTACTCTAATATAAGAAGGTCAGTTTGATGATTCAAAAAATCTGCATATGTAATTGATTTAGATTAAAAAATCTCTCTAAGATAAGCACCACTAAAAATTGTGAAAATAATAATCCAAGTTGCTTCACCGGTATTAAAACAAATCAAAATTGCAACCTACACTAACACTCAAATTGAACTCTTCAATGAACTCCAAAATTCAAGCAATTTATTACAGAGCTTCATGTATATTTCAACTTCATTCCAAAATTCGTCCATTAAATCATCCCCATCAAGAAACTAAAATTAAGCAATTGTTAGAGGCCTAAATTTTTGTTAATAGGATATTTTGATGTTAAAAACAATGAGTCTGAAAAAAGACTAAAGCTGTAAATAAAACTTTAAAACGAAACAAAGTTTAAGAAATTGTACCTTCAAAATACTCTGCTCAATCTATGAGATAATATCTTTTAGGGAAAATTTTAAAATAAATAACATTTGAAATTAAATTTGAAAAGACAAATTTTTGTCATAAATAAAAGAATGTGTTGTTTCAAACAGACACATTATTTTGTTTTAAATTTAAATTATATGACTATTATTTTAATGTTTATAAATACTGGTATCAGTTCAGTAAATAGACTTCACTTGAATTACTTTCTTTCTCCTCTTCTGTTTTCAAAGGTGTTTTGGTTTGTTTTCGCAAGTGCACAGCGTAGACAAACAAAGGCTTCATTGTATCCTGAAGGCGTATTTGCAAACTCAGTGCATCACAGTGATTGGAAGATGTAAAATTCAATATGTGAACAAAAGATGATACACACCAGCCGTCAATAGAGTAGATCCAAATGAACTAGGATATCAAGAGGATGGTCCAGCGATGTGACATTGTTTACTTTTCAAATGAACATGAAACCTGTTACTTTAAAGTTTACAGAATTAAGAAGTGTAACTTATGGGGAATTTTCCATCTTAATAATCAAGCACAAGGTTGTAAGAGAGTGAAGTATATGTCTGAAAAAGTGGCAAGAAGAAGCCGAGACCTTTCTTGATATGTTTGGGCAAAATAATCCTCTATTGCTCCTTTGGTCAATTTCTCCTTTTCATTTACCATCCTGGTCATCAAAGGTCCTACATTTTTTGTCCTCATACATTTTTTCCTAATAGTCAAAAGAAAATAACCCTGTAATCAATCCTACATGAGTATGAATGTGCAAGTCTTGAAGCCTAAGTTTGAAAGTTGCTAGACACCCCTGATGCTTTAGTGTTAGCGATTGAATATTAAACCAGATTGTTATCACTACAAAACACATCTTGTTTATGAATGGAGAATTTCCTGTTTCTGTATCTGAAACAATTATATGAAAAGAAACATAATATAACTTGTCTAGGATAGGAGTTCGAGTTTCTTGGTAGGTAACGTTTGACCAAGAGACCAGGAGTTACAATACAAGTCAAGTAAAGAATTAGAATTTGGCTCTTTTCTGAAAAATCTTATCTGAAATTACATGAATCAAAATGGCAAAGAAAATATTCCAGGAAATTAATTACCATCTAAGATATTCAAATCAAAAGCACCAGATCAGAGCAAGAAAATAGAGATAATATATTACGAGGCATATGATTAAAAAGAAATTCTAACGAGCCTCTAACAATGAAATAGTAACTTCATTAGATGCAGCAAACTCAGGCTTGTTTGAAGAATCTGGTTCAAGCTGTGGTTTCCTATCCATCAAGAAACCAGGTTGCTTTGGCTCAGACAATGCGTTATCGCTACTCAACATCAGAACCACAGATGACATGCTTGGCCTGTCGTCAGGTTGATGTTCCAAGCATAAGAGACTAATGTTGATGCACCGTATGGCTTCTGATTCGTTACATGATTCTCCCAAGAATGGATCAATCAATTCCAAAGGCCTGCCTTCTTTCCATAATTTCCATGCCTAAAATATAAAGAAATCCGTTTTTCATTCACGATTTTATCATTTGAAAGGTGTCAAAAAGTGACATGGTTTACTGAAACTTTATTGAAAAAGAAATGTAATGATATTCACTTACATATCCTATAAGACTAAGGCTGTAGTCTGGATGATAAAATCCTCTGTTTTTCTTTCCACTTACCAACTCCAGCAATAAAATACCAAAGCTAAAGGCATCAGATTTTATCGAGAATATCCCATCAATAGCATATTCAGGTGCCATATAACCACTGTAGAAGTATATTTAATGACAAATTATGTTAAAGAATGGAACACAAGCAATTTTAAAAATGACAGGACAAGTAATACTTACTACGTGCCGACTACTCTATTTGTGTTTGCTTCATTTTGGTCTCCATTAAAAATTCTGGCCAAGCCAAAATCAGAAATCTTTGGGTTCATCTCATGATCAAGTAATACATTACTTGTTTTCAGATCTCTATGTATAATCCGCAATCTAGAATCTTGATGAAGATAGAGAAGGCCCTTAGCAATTCCCTAGATAATGTGGAAACGCTTGGACCAGTCCAATAGCTTACTTCTAGTTTGATCTGCACGGTTAATAGCTTACTTATTTTTAGTATCCTGCTTGAATAAAAATAAAAATAAAAAACTGATCTATTTTTGACAGAAAAGAAATGTCTGTAGTAGAGATATCCTAAACCAGCTGAATTCATAAGTAGACTTCTTAGGGATCCATACCAAAAATAAAGTGATCCAGACTTTGGTTGGGCATGAATTCATATATTAGAATTTTCTCCTCTCCTTGAATGCAGCAACCAATAAGCTTTACAAGATTTCGGTGCTGCAGTTTGGCAATCAATATTACTTCATTTTTTAACTCATTAATTCCTTGTGTGGAAATCTTTGAAAGTCTCTTCACAGCGATTTCTTGTCCATCTACCAGCGTACCCTAGAATTTTTTTATGTGAAATGAGTTGTAATATTGTGTAAGATACACAAGTGAACAAGTTTACAATATCATATCAGTAATTGTTAGACTCAAAAACTTAAGCCTTTAGGTAAAAGCCTACCAATTAATAAAAAGCTCTCTGCAACTAGTATGTTGTGAGTTTACCTTGTATACGGGTCCAAAGCCACCTTGTCCAAGCTTGTTGTTGAATGAGAAGTTATTAGTGGCATTAGCAATTGTATCTAAATCGAATAATGGTAGTTCCAGGTCTTCAATCTTCTGATCAGTTTTCACCTTGCCTTCATTTTTCTCTGAAATAGTGGATATATGTGTTAATTGTAAGTAATATTGCATTATGAACTAAAATCATAATATCATTTAGATTTTTTTTTTTTTTTCTGTTGTATCACGGCTTGAAAAGCGTAATTTAGAAACAGTAAGAATCTATTACAAACACAATACTCTTCCTCAAAATTTGACAAGAATATAAATCAGAGGCCAAATATGGAAGGCAAATACGAAGATTAAGAATTGTTACGAAATAAACAAAATACCACGACGATACAACAAAAGGCTTGCTGAAGTAAAAACAGCCCAAACAAAGACCAACCCACCAAGCCAGAAATGCAGCTACTTCTTTCACAAAAACAGAACAAGGAAGTAAACCACAAACCAATTTGAAATTTCCAATCAAGTCACCGTCAATTTGAGTCGAGCCAAGGAAGAGAAGTACCAGGATTAGCGGTGCGAACAACTGCATAACTACTAGACACAAGAAATGGTTGTGCAGAAAAACCTTAGCCCGACTAAAATCCAAATCTAGGACCTTGCTAGCATGCAATTTTTGGTACCAAGACAACACTGCTTTGTTCAAATGCATTTGTAAGTTGGGACGTAAAGCCACGATCTGAATGACACCCGAAAGCAACAAGCACGAGAGTCTCAGCTTGGCAAAATCCTCCGGTGACAAACCTACATTCCCAACCAAACTAATAGCTGAATTTGCTTCTTTACTACTATCAACGTTCTTATTAAGAAGCATTTCATCTAACGGATTGATCCAAAGCAACGCTGTGAAAACAATCAACAAAATTCACATATAGTATCATTCTACCGAACCATCCATAGGAAAAAATCTCCAAATTGGATCAAAGCTGATCGGATCCAAGCCAAAACGACCTAGCATTCTTTCCAGCAGGCATATACAAAAACCCCACGACGCAGCCCATCAAATCAGCAAGAAAAAACTTCCCAAACCCATCAATGGAACCAAAATCGAAATCCAAAACACTAGAAAGAACACCAGAACAAATCAAGAACCCGGAAAGGAACCCTAAAACCCCAATAATCGCACTCAATTGCTTCTCTGACCTCATGGAAGCAGATTTCTCAAACGAAACCCTAGCTAAAACAATCAAAACTTTGCATAAACTAACAAACCCTAAAACAATCACAACCACAACCCCATTTGACAGAATCCCAGAATCTCGACTCCCATCTAGATATATATAAAGCAACAAAAAAGAAAAGGCCACAAAAGAGTAAATAAAGGAATTACAATACTCTTTGAAATAAATCCGAGACTGGAGATGAGCATCATCGAGTTTCAATCTGAAGATCTGACCATTGTTTTCATCGAACTCGAACTTTTCTTTGGATTTGTTCCTCTTTTTGAGCTCCTGACCCGAACGAATCCGAGGGTCTACGAATGGCGGGTCTGAGACCATGTTGGTTGTTGTTGTTTTTTTTTTATTTTTTAAGGGAGGTTGTTGTTGTTGTTGGTGGCGACATTTTCTGGGTGGATGTAAGAGTGGAGACCTAGCAAGAAAAAGATTGGGATTTTGAGGAAGGTGAGAAGTAGAGTGAGTGAAAGAGAGTGTGGTTTGCAGAATCAAGTTCTTGTATGTTTCGAAGATTTGGGACTATTTTTTTTTTTTTTTTTGATTGTTTGGTTTGTGTTAATGTCAACGTTGTGTTGTGTTGTGTCTCTTTGTTGCGTGTGTTGAATGGATTTTGGAGATCTCCACCTATGCAATAATATTAGACACGAACCGTGGTTCGGTTTCAACCGTGGAACTGAACTGGAACCGCCACCTCAAACCGAACCGCGGTCGTGTCTAATATTTCCGGTTCCGATTCTCCATTTATAAAAACCGGATCTGAACCGTCAGCTCCAAACCGACGGTTCCATACTAGTTTTGGAATTGACGGTTACTTTAATGATTTTTTTTTTCTAAAAAAATTAACACTTTATTTATAAAAATAAAATATTTAAAAGAGAGAGGACATCATAGAATATTAAGCTACAGCCCATAACCTATGGACACAAATTAATTGAATAATAAGTCATTTATTTAACAGACTAGATTCACCATTTAACATAATTCTCTCAACTAATCAATTAATGACTAATAGTTATGCACCCTTATAATTCTATTCACAGGTTATCCGCTTTGCAAAATAAGTAATGCTTTTTCTAGGGGAGGAAAAAAAAATGAATAAAGTAATTTGCTTGCACTCATTTACATATGTGGATTGCTTTGTGAAGGCAAAGAGAGTGATGTTACCTAAATTTGTCCTTCTTTTGTAAATGTAGTAGCCTACTATAAGCATAAGCACCCCAGCAACCGCGGCAGTGGTAGTAATAACTATCACCACTATCTTCATCTTACGCCCTTCTTTTGTACCTTGATAGACGATATTGATATTGCAAAGAAAAATTGTTAAAATCAAAGCAAACTAAGTCAAATTAGAGTAAAAATATATATGCAGAAGCTATAGCAAGATACTGGTTTTTGCGCCGTTCACATATGCATATATGCATTAATAAATTCAAGGAAAGAAAACAAAAACCCAAATTCTCGTTTGGAAGAAACATAAAATATTTAAGTAAATACCTAGTTCCGAAGCAGACATTCGAATAAATAAGTCCTGCACATCATTTGACAACTGTTTGATATCAATCAGATCATCGAACCACATAGCACAGCCGCTGCCTCCTCCTCTAATATCCAAGTTTGAGTATGCCATACAAGAAGTGTTCTCTAAACATTTCACCCTGCATTGCTCGAGATTCATACTTTTGTTCACCCAAGAATTTGTAGCATCTGGCAATTTCAACCCATTAAATTTGATAAATCCATCTAGTTTTGAGTAGTTTAATGCCTTGTTACGCACGCAACCTTGAGACCAGTCTCTGTATTCAGTTGATTTAGGCTTGAAGCCTTCTAAACACTGGCAGATTGGCAATTGAGTTGTGATACAATTCCCATAGACACCACAAAGACCATAACTGTCGCATTGATCTCTTGGCACATATGAATACACATTCCAATTTTGAGTTGTTTGGCTCCATGTCAATAGTTCTAGTAAAGATCTGGTTTTGTTCAAAACAAACATTGAGAACATTGATTTATCTATCATTTTGAAAGTGTAGTACAGCTCATCCTCGTTATTGACAAAGTTCACCTCAAAAATTGAGTGATGACTCGAGTCTATAGCACCACTGTATGTAATTCCATTCCACGGGCCCCTCCTGAAAAACTTGTTTGAACCCTTCCACATAAAAACATCAGTATTTCCTTTTAGTTGTACCCCCCAAGTGAAGTCTCCAGGAGATGGGTCATCCGGTCTCTTCCACGATGATAAACTCCTTTCAAGACCAGTCTTTAAGTCCCATCCAAACTTCATATCTGGTAGCAACGTATCACAAGGATAGTCAAAACTCTGCCACAAGTAACTTCCCCCACTACTTTGTTCATCTCTCAGAACAAGATTTCCTGAATTCAGAAGCTGTAATACAACTGAACTCTTGCCTTTTTTCGTCGAATTTGCTGACCAAACCACAGTTCTGTTCTGACTCATGACAACAACAGGACCACCTGTGCTGTTTATCATCAACACGCCAGAAGAATCGTTGATGGGGTTGATTCTGTTCGCGACCCAAACAACAGTCTTATCCGGGACCTTCTTGTACCAAATTCCTACATACCGATTCTTCGAACTACCAGGACTGAAGAAACCAAGCTCAAATCTTCCATCTACTGAAACTAAGGTCCTCCCACCATCTCTAATTGACTCAGATGAACTAATACTGTCGATTGCAAAAGCGAATTCGTAAAAGAAAAACAGTAACTTCAAACTGATCAACAAGAAAGAAAGAATATCCATTGATGTCTAGAATTGAGAGAGCTCTCTCCACATGTAACAAGTTAACAAAAATAAACAGCATAAAAACTGATCAATCTAGATTCTAAAGCAGCACAACATTGACCGGGAATGATGGTTGACTATATTCCATCCACGCAACCTTAAACGACAGTGACTGGTAGCTGAAATTTCAAATTTCTGTAAGCATGTGAATGAAAAACTTACACGTGGTGAGAAATTGGAATTTTAGATCAAGAGTAAGGGATATTATTAAAAACCCCTCTCCAATTTGGATTTTTAGCCAAAAACCATCTTCTAGTTTCATTTTTAGCTACAAAACCACCATTTAATTTCATTATTGGTTAAAAACCACTCTGCTCTTTTATTTATTAGCAAAAATACACATTGCCATTAGTTTTCCGTTAAAATATTTAAATTTTTCTGTCAAACCATAAAGGGTATAATAGTAAATGGGGAGTGAGTAAGTTTAAAATATTATTAAATGAAATTAAAAATAAAACCCATTTAATAATAAAAAAAATAAAAAAAAATAGAAAAAAATAAAAAAAAACCTCACAAGTCAACCTCTCTCTCTCACCCCGTCTCCTCCCTCTCTCATCTATGTTTCTCTCATTTCATCTGTTGTTTGTTGGGAAAAAAAATTGAAACCGCATCTCATCTCACCCATGGCAACCTCTCTCTCTCTCTCTTCTGTTCTGTATGTTGAGAAGTTCGTAGCCCCATACGCCGCGAAAAGGGGACTTGGGTTGTTTAGATTCGATGTGGTTTTGGGATGGCGGCGGATGGTGGCTTGTGTGTTTGGATTTGGTTGGTAGTTTGACCGGTTTGGATTTTGGGTTTGATGGTTTTGCCGATTTCGTGTTTGGGTTTTGTTGGTGGTTTGACTGGTGTAGATTTTGGGTTTTGGTGGTGGTTTGGTAGTCCGATTTCAGGTTTGGTTGGTGGTACGATTTCGTGTGGCGGTGGAGATCTGGATCTCCACGAAGATGGAGGTCCAGGGATGGTTTTCTTTTTCAATTATGTCTATTACACATTTTACATTGTTCCCAGATTGCTGCTTTGTTTAATTTTCCCCATTGACATTTTACATTATACATTGTTTGCATACATCTGAAGAACTGAGTCATTTTATATAATGTCCATAACTCTCTGTTATGTTTTCACTCTCTGTGCTAATATTTACAACCATGGAGAATGAAGATCCAGGGTATGGTTTTTTGTTTCAATTATTTTGTTTTTCAAAAAATAAATTTATTTTTTTAATATTTTAACATTTACAACCATGGAGATCCAGGGGATGGTTTTTTATTTTTCAGAAAATAATTTTTTCAAAAGATTTTTAACTTTTTTTTTTTTCAGATTTTTAATCGTTTTTTATTTTTTTATATTTAAATATAAGGGTAAAATAGTATATTTGATTTGAAATGTTAACGGAATGTTGTTTTTGGCTAATAAATTAAAATATAGGGTGGTTTTTTGCCAATAATGAAACCAGATGGTGGTTTTTGACCAATAACTCAAACTACAGGGTAGTTTTTAATAGTGAAAATTGTCAAAAATAACCACTCTAATTATTGGAAATTCTTTTTTAACCACATACATAACTTTAATTGTTAATAACCATGTTTTGAAAAAAAATTCAGTGGGTGTCCATAAATTACCAAGATGCCCCCAAATTAATATTTCTATTTTGTTTTGTTTATTTTTCTCTTTCTCACCCTCTTCTTCACTGTTCATCGTCTTCTTCCTTCTTCTTTGTTCATTCTTCATCAACGATTTCCGATCGTTGTTCCTCTTCCAGCAAATCGAACACCAATATGGTCGAACCATTGTTATTCCTGCAAATCGACTAACTAGAGGATGATTTGATTTCAAAATCATGTTGAAGAATTAAAGAAGTGAAAAATTGAAACAAAAATTTCGATTTGCTCTAAATCGGTATTTGGTGTGTAAATATCTTTAATTTGTTCATTAATTGAGTTGCAAACAGTGACCTTAACATGAGTTTAGCGTTATTGCATCACTTTTGTGTGTTTTTGTGAAGAATCGAATTAAATAAAGTTTCAAGTTTTTTCCAGAAGATTTCAAGTTCACTGGTTCGAAAACTTGAAATCTTATATAAAAACTCGAAATGTTGACAAGTTTCTGGGTAAGACTTCAATCAAGTTTTTTCCAGAAGATTTCAAGTTTCACTAGTTCGAGATTTAGAAGATTTCAAGTTTATGTTAGAGATTTAAAGCATGATTTCAAGTTTATGTTAGACATTTCAAGTTTGTTGAAGATTTCACGCTTTCAAGTTTTTTTTCAAACCAAACTCCAACATCTAGTCTCAAATCATCCAAAATACCAGACCTCAACTCAGTCAACCCCAAAAATTGATATATTTCAACATTTATTATTCCCTAAACATGTTCTTAACATGAAATCGCAATAAAAATGTCAAGTGAGAAGAGAATGGTGGATTTGTCTCCAAGCTGTGATGGCGACCTCTTCTCTTCCGGTTGCTCCGGCGACGACGACGACGACGACGACGACTCCCTCTTCTCTCCCTGCAACACCACTTCTTTCTCTCTTCTCTCTTGGCACCAATGTCTCTTTCTCTCTTTTCTCTCTTTTCTCTCTTTAATTGTTAATCTCCACTGCTCATGTTTTTGGTTTTTAGTGCTTATATATGTGGGTATTGAGGTAATTTCTCAAAAAAGTGGTTATTAACAATTATAATTTCAAAAGTGGTTATAAACAAAAGTTTAATGTTTTGGATGGTTACTTTTGGTTTTCTCTCTTTTTAATAATAACCCCAAAGGAGAGTAATACTTACACTAATGCTAGAAATATCATAATAATCTCACCTAAAATCCCATATTTTTCACAAATGGTGAGTGGATACATGTGATAGGTGAGATAAATCATCATTAAGGTGTATCCACTCATAATTTATCACCTCGCATGTCAAATGTGGTGAGATGAAAAATGTGGGATTTTAAGTGAGATGTTTAGTATTATTCGTAATACTTATCAATGTTAACTTGTTGTTTGTAAGTCATCTTTAAAAGAGCTGAGACTTTCTTGGCAAGCCACCATGTAGAAAATTCAGTTTCTTGGAAGCTCCATGCCAATTTTTTTTGGTGTCTAGATTTAGAGCTCTCCCCTCTCGGTAGTCAATATGACAATATAGATAGCTGTTAGTAAACAAATTTAGACAACAAATAATAAATTCAAATGCAATCACGTAGAGGACTCAAACCCAAAACTTCTGAGTAAAACCAAGCTCTATAACAATAGAGACCTAAAAGGTTAAGCTAGTAACACCCCAAAAATCAGAGTAATTAAACACTTTAATATGGAATGTTATGTCATAAATCATTAATTACTTCATCTAAAAAAAACTGATAATCATTGAATAACTCCAAATAAGTCATTCTCCAATCTCCAATGAAAATATATCTCCAAATAAATCCAACGATAAGGTTCAAAACACTCTAAAGGAAATTAAAACAATACCGAATACCTAAACTCAAATTATAAGTAACAAAATAAAGGAAAACAATACATAAAATCTCAATCACTTCCAACTCCTGAAAGTCTACCAACCTAACAGTCAGTTTCTAAGATACTTAGTCTGCTAAATGTTAAATGACAAGGGGGTGAGCTGTCAACTCAATAAGTATTGCATAAACGTAGTCAAAAACATTTATGAAATTTACAATAACATTTAAAGAGTACATAAATTTTCAAATGTTTAGATACAATTAAACTTGTAAAAGTAACATTTTCAAATGTTTAAATACAAGTAAAGTTGCAAAAGTAACTTTTTCAGTGTACAATAACGATTAATAACATTTCATAAAAATAAACTCAAGTCAAGTAGTGTCACCAATATCTGACTAGGCCATTTACATTTCAGAAATTGATACAAGACCAAAATCGTAACATTTAATTTGTCGTGTGCGCTGCATTTCCATTATTACTGGTGATCACCATTTCATTACATTTCATTTACTACTGACTTTAAGCTAAAACATTACTTTCAAAATAGGGTAAATTGCACAAAGTTACCTTAAGTTTTGTCATAAAGGCATAATATTCAACAAATGGTCTTAATTGCACATACACCCCTTGCCGTTAGTGGTCAACAGTTAGACTTAACTGTTGACTTCAAAAAGACCAAAATAACCCTAGTTAAAAAAATTAGATCCATGGAGATTCGAACCATCCACAAAATTTATGTTCCCTTACAATACATATCCATTGGGTATGTCTCTTCTTTTTCAATGATCTTATTAGATTGAGCTCAAGTTTTGGGTGGATCGAAGGATTTAATATCAGTAGAGAGGTGCCAAGAAGAGAGGAAATATTTTTTTGGAGAAATAAGTTGTTAAGGCGAGGTGGGTCATAGGTTGATATTCGAAAATTGAAGAATTTGATAATTGGGGCTATTGGGTCTTCTTCTTCCTTATGTTGTGGTGGTTTTGGGTCTTGATTTTGTTGCTCTTGTTGTTGAATGAAAGGAAGGAAATTGGTGTGAAGAGTGATAAGTGAAAGTGAGTGAAGTTGTGGTGAGACATAGACAATGTTTAAAGGGTTTTGAGTGGAGACATATGTGAGGTTTTAAGAAGTGGTGAGTTGGGTTAGACGAATGAAGATGGCAAAGCTTTGGTGAGCAAAAGTAGACATGGAGTGTTTAGGATTATTATTATTTTTTTTTTGAAACAAGAGTATTTAGGATTTAGTGAACAACAAAGTGTGCTTTGTTTCTCGAATTGATGACGATGACTACCTACAACAAGAATGATAAAGTGAAACGGGTGAGTTTTAAGTGAAAAGTAGAGTTTTTATTTTATTTTATTTTTTAGTGGAGGGATTGATTTATAACTATGAAAAAGTATGAATTTTATTTAGATAGATATGTCATTATAACTAGTTCTGGTATTATTTTAGAATTTATTGTTTATTTAACATGTCAAATGGCCATTTTACCCTTGAGCCTCAAAGTCAACAGTTAAGTCTAATTGTTGACCGCTAAAGGTAAGGGATGTCTGTGCAATTAAGACCATTTATTGAATATTATGCCTTTATGAAAAAACTGAAGGTAAGTTTGTGCAATTTACCCTTCAAAATATGTATATAATAATACATTTGCATTACTAAAGCACAAAATCACCAAACATTTAAGTTTTTAAACAAAAAGTTCCAGTAGAGGGATAAATCATTTAAAAGGATTGGGTAGCAAATATATATGTAAGTAAAGGCTACATAAGTAGGAACATGAGTTTATATACATATATAATAAAATATTTTAGAATATAATACTATGATAAATAAATCCGTAAATCCGTAAATATTTCAGAATATAATAAAATATTTCAGAATTTAATACTATGTAAGTAAAGGCTACATAAGTAGGAACATGGGTGATAGATGCTTGAGTGAAGCCTATGATTCAAAGTAAATCCGTGAGGGTGAAGGACGCGTGCGTGAAGCTCAAAGCGGACAATATCTACTTAGTGGGTCAGGGATGTTATAAATGGTATCAGTGCAGACTCGCTACCCTGTGTGGATGTGGATTTGTGATTGTGTTTGGACCTTCACGAGGATGCGAGGTCCGAAATGAGGTAGATTGTCACATCCCACATCGCTATCGAGTGAGGTCCATGGTTTGAATATAAGCCTTGGTATCTTCTAACTAAGTAGACGTGTTTTGGGCCTTGAGTGAATGATGCTTGTGTGAAGCCCATGATCCAAAGCAAATCCGTGACGGTGAAGGATGCATGCGTGAAGCTTAAATCAGACAATATCTACTTAGTGGACCTAGGCTGTTACACTATCCCTATACAAAAATCAAAAATTTTATCCATCTTTGTTTGAGAATTAAAATTCCTACAACACAAACAGCTCATGACGGTCAACCTAAATATTACGACTTAAACATGAAATATACCCACGGAATTAAATACTTATATATCACTAAAATTCTTGAAAATTTATATCCTGATTCAATAATGTCTTTACAACCATAGTACCAAAAATCAAACTTAAAAACATCCCCAATTTCAATTAAAAATTACTCCAATCCAGTAATGCAAGTTTTGATGATTCAGAAAATCTGCATATGTAATTGATTTAGATTAAAAAATCTCTCTAAGTTAAGCACCACCAAAAATTGCGAAAATTATAATCCAAGTTGATATAAAAGTCTACTATTCTCATACCAAAATTTACCATCAATTGCAGCCTACAAATATAAGTAAAATAAACAACATAGTAAGTTGCTTCACCAGTATTAAAACAACGGCAATTATCAATTAGGTCTTGGACTTTTTTTTAATTCAAAGTTGTTTGCGACTTTTATAGAAGTGACCAAATTGGTCTTTAGATTTTTCCCAAGTGCC
Organism: Acer yangbiense; assembly: GCA_008009225.1. Classification (NCBI taxonomy): domain Eukaryota; kingdom Viridiplantae; phylum Streptophyta; class Magnoliopsida; order Sapindales; family Sapindaceae; genus Acer; species Acer yangbiense. The sequence continues at coordinate 50,609,017 of CM017763.1, read as the reverse complement.
AAATTTGTCCCTCTAACTAAGTTATGTCAGTCAACTTTAACTATGTAGGGTTAAAATTGTACTTTACTTATAAACAATATATTAATGACATATATTTTTGTGTATTTTATTTGTGAGTTTTGATTTTTAAATAATTTTTAGATTGACATTGTCTTACTTAATTTTTTAAGATTTTTTTTTTGATAATTTTAATTAAAAAAAGGTACAAATGGTGTTTCATTAATAATATTTTTTGGATTTTTTTGTAATTATAATTATAATTGTGAATTTAATACACAAAAGACAAAACAACTTTGCTTTAATATGACAAATAAAGGGTATTTACGTACTTTAAATAAAAATGTTTAAGTCAAATGTTATATTTAATACCGTTAAATCGTTAGAGGGATCAATTTGGTCACTCCTAAAAAGAGAGAGACTAATTTGGCACTTGACAAAAATGTGAGGACCAATTTGGTCACTTTTGTAAAAGTCACAAACAACTTGGAATTTAAAAAACAAATCCAGGACATAATTTGTAATTGCCCTTAAAACAAATCAAAATTGCAACCTACACTAACACTCAAATTTGAAGTCTTTAATGAACTCCAAAATTCAAGCTATTTATTACAGAGCTTCATGTATATTTCTACATCATTCCAAAATTCATCCATTAAAACATCTCCATAGGAAACTAAAATTGAGCAATTGTTAGAGGCCTGAATTTTTATTAATAAGATATTTTGATGTTAAAAACAATGAGTCTAAAAAAAGATTTAAACTGTAAATAAAACTTTAAAACGAAACAAAGTTTAAGAAATTGTACTTTCAAAATACTCTGACTCAATCTATGAGACAATATTTTGCTATGTCTTTTTGTGAGTGTTATTAATTTTGGTAGAGAAGTAAGTGTAGAAAAGTGAGAGTTTTCAAAGTAAAGGTAGAATGGAAATGTTTCTTTAATTGATATTACTTTGTTAATATAAACACACGTATGAGTAATTAAAAAGAGTAATGCTACTTTGCCCAAATTTGGTGTCCAAATGACGTGGCAACACTCTCGTCCATTCATTTAAATCAAGCAAATATAATATAATTTAAATTATATTATATTTGCTTGATTTAAATGAATGGACGAGAGTGTTGCCACATCATTTGGGCACCAGATTTGGGTACAAAATTTGAGCAAAGTAGCATTACTCAATTAAAAAATAATGAAGATATATGAATCCCATCGATTTTGCTAATATAAAAATAATGAAGATATACAAATCCCACTGATTTTGCTAATATATTCAAATCCCTTTAAAAGTGGAATTGACTTGTTTCAAATCTCTCTAAATGTGGAATTAACTTGTTTTGTTGGGATTGTCCTTGAATAATGTTGAAGAAGGTTTGTTGCCAAAATATTCTGGTTTAATACTAGATGATTTAGTTGCCTTAACAAAATGAAACTAAATGAATGTGTTTCTAACTTTGTATTTATATTATTATTATTATTATTATTACTAATAAATTAAAGAGGAAAAAAAATTCGGGTCTTACAACTCTTTCCCCCTAAAAAAATTTCGTCCTCGAAATTTGTATGATTCTCGAACTTCAAAATATTAGGGAATTCACCTTTCACTTATGGCATATTGCAAAAATTATATAATCCTATTAATCCTTTTCTTATACTCCAAATTTCCATTCACACGTTACATAATCGGGTCATCTTCAAATCCAAAATCATGTTAATGATTTCTAATTGCAAATTCTATATCAAGAACTCATCTATCCAAAAGATTACAAATCAAACTAAGGTAAAAAGAAATAATTTAGTATTCATCAATCTCAATTCAATATAGCTAATGAACCTAAAGCATGACCGATTGATATTCAAATCACATATCAGCACATCATAGGATAAGATGATTAGAACATAATCAAACTCAACAATTAAATTGGTGTGGCTAAAATATGAACACTTAAGTCAAAATCAGATGGTGAATTTTGAAAAGAATTTGAGAAACGATTTTAGTATGAGTCTAACTCATATTAAAGCAAACAAGCCAATCACAGTTAAAAATTTACAAGCAAAAGTAGATTCCAACCTCAAAATAAAAATAGCAGTATAATAACAAAATCCCTTTTAAAATAGTTATAAAACCTTAAGAGCATGGAATCTCAAAAATAGAAGTGCTTGATTTTACCAAAAAAAAAAAAAAAAAAAAAACGATTTTTTTTTTTGACAAATCAATAAATAAAGTAATCAATACATTAATTAAGATATTGGAATATGATATCAAGAAAAAAAATAGCATGTTTTATTTTATTTTTTTTTCGCCGTTGGTAGGATTCAATCCGCTGACATGGGAGTCATTTGTTCAAGTCCTATTCTCGTCCATCTACCAACTGAGCTACGCCCATGTTGACAAAAATCGCATATTACATATATATATATATATTTTAATTAAAAACTAATTTATTAATATTAAAAATTGTCAAATTTTTTTATTTATAAATATTAAAAAGAGAGGATACATGAGAGAAAAGTAAACAACCACATGTAGAACTAGTTACAATAAAATAAAAAGCACAAAATAAATAATAAATGATAAAGATTCATATCTTAAAGGGTGCCGATATTGACACCCATAAATATGATAAGTACACCCATATTTTAATTAAAAAATTAATTACGAAAATATCCCAATAAGAATTTACCAAAAAGGACAAATTAATTTAATTAAAAATAAACCAAATACTATGTACACCTATTAATAACACCCATATCTTCAACTATATGGGTGTAATTAATGGATGTATATATTATTTTGATATTGTTTGTTTATTACATAATGCCGATGCTTTACATGAGCAGGGTTTGCAACAGTCAGGCAAAGAAGCTGCTCTTCCCAATAGAGAGACTGCTCTTCCTGTCCAGAAGACTAGAGTGACTAAACAAGCACTTCCTCCTCCAAGTATGGCCGATTTATAATTTGATTTTAGTTTTGCAGTGGGAAAAAAAAGTTAATATTGAAATGACACTTTGTGATGAAGTCTTAAGATTACACTATTGTAAGAAGTAGCACAAAACCGAATTTGAATGCTGCAAGAGGCAAATTAAACACAATTTTGAAATGATATGTAGATATAAATGAATTATTTTGATGGGGAATCTAGTAGGACTTGAACGATCTGTCTCATTTTTCCTTCGTGCTTAGATACCACTTCTCTGAATTTTTGCTGTCAAATATTTTGCTTCTTTGATGGAAATATGGGATATGATCATTCACTAATTGTGCAATTACTGCATGCTAACTGTATTATGTGCTGAGAACTCTTTTACTTATTCAGAATCATAGTTTTATAATAAAATTCGATGACCAAGAGTCCAACTAGGGCATATTTTGTTACTCCAATATTCATTTTCTATTGGTTTCCTTTTGGAATTAATATTTTAGTGTCTGTCGTGTGGTATGTGAATCACATCTTCAGTTTTCACTATGCATTTTTTTTCTAAAAATTCACTTGTGGTAAATAGGCCTTCCCATTTTGTCGAAGGGAAGGCCTCCCTTGGATGAAGTTGAATCCTATGACAATTCAGTTCTCGAGAGAAAAAAAAAAAAAAGAAAGTAAAACAATGGGAGGCTAATTAAGGTTTTCTGGGAGTTCTAGTGGCTTGTGCTATTCATGTATTTGAAGTTGCAAGTGTCGAAATTTAAGAATTTAAGAATTCTCCAACTGTTTTTTTAAGCCTGAAGAATTTTAAGAATTTATCATTTGTGAAATTAGGTGTGTTAATAACTTAAGAGGGTTTATAAATAAATTGTATTCAAATGAAAACATTCATTTAAATAAGGGTACTATTGGTATTAAGATGGGTGTTTATAGTAATGTTTTAATTTTAAATTTTAGACATGGGTGTACTTATAAATATGGGTGTGCTTATCATATTTATGGGTGTCAATATCCGTACCCTATCTTAAAACGACTTGATACAATCCTCATCTAAAACAATAATTTATTACATTCAAAAGACTATGCAAATGAAATCATTAAATCAAACACTATAACATCATGATTTAATATGGATAAGTGAACATTAAAAACATTTTATGAAATTCTTTTAAATAAAACCAATTGATATTAAAATGGTTTAATAGTCATATATATCCATAAATTTTGGAGTTAAATAATTTGAGGATTGAACTTATATAACAAACATAAATATATCGCAAAACTTCAAAAGATAAAATCAGAATAAGTTGAAAAGAGATATAATTCAAGACATATATATTCAATTCAACTTGTTTCAGATCAATAGTACTGAAGTTAAATTCTGAAATTAATAGATATGATCCTAAATCAAAAAGAAAAGTTGTAAGTATAATTGAAATATAAAGAACATACATCACATTAAATCTAATTTTTCAAATATCAAAATAGATATAGAATACTTCACTTTGTGTGATGAATTTATAAGTTTAAGAAGTTTTGATCGAAATTTAATCAGAAGATTGCAAAAGAGAAAACAGTCGAATAATTATCAAATAGGATACGAAATTCAAACAATGATCAAAAATATTTTACACGAATCATTGTATAGACAAAAAAAAATAAAAAAAAAAAATAAATAAATAAATAAAGTTATATATATATATATATATATTTTGACCATTCAAGTATCAGACAAGCCATAAGTAGTTGAGTTGGAGAAAACGTTTGACTAAATCAAATTGGGATTCAAACAAGGTCTCTTGGGTCGACCCAAATCAAGTACGCCTAGACCGGATCGAACACAAAGTTGATCGTGGGCTTATACGTTTGGGCCTAAGGGCCATTTCTGGCTACACAAATACAACCCAATCGTAAAAGCCCAATTTTAATATTTTTTTTTTTTACTTTTTCTAACATTATCTTTTACACTTTTTTTTCAGGTCTATTTTCTCGTGTCTCTCACGATGAAAATTTATCCACTGTCTGCGACAATCACAGCCACCGTGAGCTCGGCGACCACCACAGCCACCGTGAGCACTGAGACCACCACAACCACCAAAACCACCGCGATTTGTTCTTAGAAGGTGAGTTCGAATCCATTTTTCAGTTGCTTGAAATTCGATTTTCTATTGTTGAAGTCTGTATGAATTTCAACCGATGTGAATTGTTGAAAAAGTTCTAACTCTTTCTTTTTCGTTTATTCTCTCTTATTTGGTTGATTTTGAATAAACGTGTCAGATGCTGAAAGTCTGAAATTCGAATTATTTGTGATTTAGGGGTTCGATTTCTGCTACTGCTGTTATTTAGGAGTTACGGATTCGAATTCTGTTAGTGCTGAAATTCGGTAGGATTTTTGTGTATCAGTTAAGTTTCTTATTCTTCTTTGCAATGTGATTTTGTTTAGTTGCGGATGCTCCTATTAATCTTTCTTAACTTTTCTTTATGATGCTATATTGCTATATTTCACAAAAAGAATGAAATAGGCCAAATTTCAATTGTGTGATTCAGTTGAGATATCATTTTCATGTAATAAGGATGAAGTATAGCATAAAAATTCAAAATTTTCCACTGTTGGATTGAGAAAAAGTTGTTTCAAAAATATTCTCCATTAAAGTTGCAATTACTTTATTTAGTTGGCTTTATCATCTTAATTTGAGCTATAATGGTGTTTACTTAGATTGGTATTGGTCTGTTTTAAAGCATGTAAAGCCAAACTACAAATAACTGGTTCTGGCAAAGCAGAGGGCAGAGTCACTGTGGAAAAACCAAATAGAAATTGCTTTATTAACATTCATTAGTCTTGTAGTTTTGTGCAAATGCTTTATTAACATAGAAAAAAAAAGAAGACACCACTAATTGCATGTCCGCGCTTTAGTTTTCAACTTACATTCAAAACAGAACATGTTGACAAACCCTATATCCTTTAACAATTCAGGTTTGAAAAGAATTATTGTGTTGTGAGCATGGTTTTCTCAAATTTTCTGCTGTACATTGTCAGAAGAGTTTGCATTTAGTATCCTAAATTGGCTTGGCTACTCATCTTGTTTCCATTTGAAACTTGTGTTCAATAAGCAGTTGCTATGGTGGTATTATTAGAGATAACTCGTGTTCACATTGAAGTTTGATTTTGATATTTGTTACTAAGTATAGCTCAAACCTTCCATTATACTACATTGTCTTTTGATTTTGATACTTTTAATGTTTCATTTTTCATTTTTCATTTTCAATGATTAGAAAGTGTAGTAATAACCATTGATGGACTGTTTTTCAGGGAAACATGGTATTGGGGGCGAGAGAGTTCCTCTTTTCGATGTGGAGTAAGTTTTTTCATGTTTTTTTTTCTTTCCTTTTATTGCTCTTTTGTGTTTATGTTTTACATATTTATTTATGCATGTGTTGATTTACTGCTCATCATTTTGATGTTCTTGGATTTGTTGATGTGTCATGTTTATTTATGCTGTATGTATAATTCATGTTCTTTTTTTTATCGTAGTAACATGTTTGATGAATGCAAACAATGATTTTACAAATGTTTATTGTTTCATTTGTCCTTCATACTCTGCAATTTAATGCTTAAAAAGTGTTCGTGTTCTGAAATTACCATGACTAAGTGCTTCTCAAGTTTTTGTATTTTGGATTTTGGACTAACTTTTACACAGTATATTAAACTTGTTGAGAGCTGGTTCCAGATTTAAATTCTTTCTAGACTCTTAGCAACGTTTGTCAGATTTTTCTAGATGCTTAGACTAGATGCTGCAGGTTATTTATCCTCTTCAGTTGCCTCTGTGGTTCAGCCATTAGATTTCAGTTTTATTGAGCTTTTGTTGTCAGGAGTGCTTGCTTTGCAATTACATTATGTATGGTCATTGTCATTACTGCAATTCTCTTGTAATTTGTCTGATCTTTGCTATGTTTGCATGATTATTATCTCTTCTTTGATCTTTCAAGTAAGTTAACTTGTGCTTATAGATGTGCATTGTCGATTGAAAAATATCGATTCACCAGTGTATACTAGTACAATAGAGGGCCCTGCTCATGCCCCTTGCTTTAAGGTGAGAGTCACAGTCGACGGGCATGCCTTTGAGAGCCCAGATTTCTTCAAAGTAGAAAGGCAGCAGAGCATGCTGCTGTAAATGTTGCCGTAATGTCATTTCCATTTGATGGCTCTCAAGAGGCAAGTTCCCTAACTGAATCCTGCCATATGCCTGCCTCAGTCCAAGGAGGTTCATTGTCTTCTCCTCCAATGCTCATGCTGATTGCTCTGCTCCATCGATTTCAGACTCCACAGTGTGGGAAGGCCTACAAGAACAAGAAGTTATTTGCTCTACAACAGAATCAGGGTTTATCCATGTGTTCCAGACATTTCTTTTCCAAATGGTATTATTGTGCTGCAAATTAGCAAAATAGGTGGGTAGCCTATTTTGGTTATTTTAGAAAGTACAATTGCATGGTCTATGTATTCGGTTTGTATTTAGAATGAGTTTGGACATGATATGCAAGTAGAGTAGGAATATTAGAATATCGTAAATTCGTAAGTTGAAAATATTGTATTGCAATTTGGTTATTTAAAAAAATATTTGTTCTAAGATTTTTGTCTTTTGACGGTATATAATAAACATTACTACGAATGAATTCATAAAGATCTAGTCTTGTACAACTTCCCATGCAAGTTGTTTGAAGTTTTTACTTGAAATTTTTAACAAAAGCACTCTAAGTTGTAGAACAACATGCATTCTAAGTTGTAGAATTTAAGTGTTTAACAAGCACTCTAAATTGTAGAAACATTTAGACAACTTGTACATGTATGTTGTTGAGAGTTTTCACAACATGCATTAAATGTTATGGAAGACCCTTTTTGTTGTAGTAAAAGAAGTTTAATACCATCGTAACTACATAAAACAAATCATGTGAAAACAAAATGAATGCACAATTAATTAAACCAAATTCACTTTCATCAATCTGAACATTTTAAATGTAGTCTCAAATAAAATGGTATCATAAAAACAATAATATACCTTGAAAGTCCGTCAAACTTAGAAATAACTTGAACAGCTAGCATAAAGAAAGAGAAAATTGTTTGAAAACAATAAAGTTTTTTTTTTTTCATCTAAAGTCGAAGAAAAAAAAAAAGCTTCGTTCCAAAATGATAGCTATGAAAAATCTTAATTAGAAATTAGAAATACATACATATAATAAAATGCGTAATATAAAAGCAAATATTGGATTATAAACATTTAAGTAAATATATCAACTTTCAAAAAAACATTTCAAAGAGTTGAACTTATAAACAAAAATCTTTTAAAAGTAGATGAAATACTTCTTTTAAAAAAAAATAAAAAAAATTCCATATACACTACGCAATATACCGATGTTGAAAATGATTCAATCCTTAGTCATAAAACTATGAATATGCTTTCTAATAATTAGAGTATCACATTATGAAAAATTCACTTACAAGTAGTATCACCGTAGATTACAATTACACTTTATCTTGAAAGGGGTGATCTATACTGGTGCAACCATTAACCAAGTGTTTAGACTTTTGATTCCCTTTTTATTCTCATCACAATCATCAAAACTAATTGGTATCGGAAATCTCTAATCACTCGGTTAACAAGATTCATGAATGTAAAAGGTGCTTATGATAACACCAAAAGATATCATCAAAGAATTATTAATACACCTTTTATCCAACTAATAATTCAATGGCATATTCAATTATCACCAATGAAGGAGGCCTTACAACTTTTCTTAAGAAAACCATAAGATTTAAAAATCACTCATTATTCCAACTTCAACGCCCGGACATCATTTAGCCTTGAATTTAGGATGGTCCCTCAAAGCCATGTAGGAATGTGCAACTTGTTCTACATCATTTGGTGACAGGGTTGTATAGCCAGTAACCCATAGGTCTGTCACCATATCTAACATGGATACACTTCTCTCTTTTATCTTAAAGCTTGGTTCTTCTCGCTTCTAGGACCTTGATGTAGGCAATGAAGCTAAAAACTCTAAGGTGGCTCACACTTGGTTTGTGAGTGCTCCATGCTTCTTGCAGTGTCTTTGTATCAAAACTCTTTGTAGGACATGTGTTTGTGTAGATATACCGCACACAAGACTGCTTCAGCCTAAAAACTTTTAGGCATGTTTTATCATTTTACATGCTTCTGACTATGTTAAAGATTGTTTGATTCTTCCTTTCAGCCACACCGTTTAACCGATGAATATAAGCTGGTGTAAACTGATGTCTAGTTCCTTGTTGCTTAAGGAATTTCTGGAAAGCACCTGTAGTATATTCTCCACCTTGATCTGATCTCAGTGTTTTAATATAATAGCCACTTTGCTTCTCCACGAGAGTTTTGAACTCTTTGAAGTAACCAAATACTTCAGACTTCTTTTTTAGGAAATAGACCCAAGTCTTCCTGCTGTAGTCGTCATTGAAGGTAAGAAAGTATTGATTCTGTCCATTTGATACCGGCATCAATGGACCACACACATCTGTGTGAACGAGCTCAAGTGGCATTGTTGCTTTCCAATTTGCCTCCTTTCCGAAGCTATTTCTGTGTTGTTTACTAAGAACACAGCTTTCACACTTCTCATTTGGGTGATGATGTTTGGCAAGCCTTTCACCATCTTCTTACTTCTCAGTTGCTTTAAACTTTCAAAATTGAGATGTCCATACCTAAGATGCCATAACCAGTCTTTGTCATCGATGATGGCTGTTAAACACCTTGGTGTATCATGATGAATTGCAAGAGGAAACATCCTGTTTTTCGTCATCTAGACTCGAGTAACCAGCTTTCCTTGAGCATCTGTAATGGTGAGTTGTATATTTTGAAGGCTAATATGATAGCCTTTCTCCAAGAGTTGTCCGAGACTTAGGATATTTGTCTTCATGTCTAGAACATAATAAACATTGGAGATGAAAGCATGATCTCCATTCTTCTGCTTGATCATGACATCTCCTCTTCCTTGGGTAGGGATTTTAGAGAGGTCTCCAAATGAGATTTCTCCATGAACTTTCTCATCAAGTTCAGTGAATAAGTTTTTTCTACCAGTCATATGGTTGCTGGCTCCAGAATCAAGAAACCAAACATTTTGATTTTGATAGGTTGAGTTGTGTGCCATTAACATCAACGATTCTCCTTCAACTTGCTCTTTCTCTGCAAAGTTAGAATTTTTATTTACTTCATTTGGGTTACCTCCTCTGCACTCGTTGCTATAGTGGCCATATTTGTGGCAGTTATAGCATTGAACATTTCTTTTGTCAATGTTCGGACGGTTGTTGTACCCGCCTCTTATTCCTCATCCTCTTTATCGTGAGACATAGTTCTGTTGTCCACGTCCTTCTCTATTTGTGTCTCTTCCTCCTCTACCTCTACCTTTGGTTTCGGCATTTCCAAAACCTCTTCCATGAGATCCTCTATCTCGTTCTCTTCCTTGTTGTGAGGTCCCCCATTGCTCGTATCTTTTTTCATTGAGGGAGAGCTTTGACCGGAGAGTTTGCTCTAATACTCTGTCGTCACTTCTTCTTGTGACTTTCTGCTCATGGGCTTGTAATGAACCCACTAGTTCTTCAACAGACATCGTCTCCAGATCTTTTGTTTCTTCTAGGGCCATAACTATAAAGTCAAATTTTGGATTTAATGATCGCAAAATTTTCTCCAAAATTCTCATGTCTATGAGAGTTTCTCTATTTCTTCTTAGCTGATTCACAACAACCATAACTCATGTATAGAACTCAGCAATGGATTCATTAGATTTCATTCGTAAGGATTCGAATTCACCTTGTAGAGTTTGAAGACGGATCCTTTTCACTTTGTCAGCACCTTTGTAGGTCTTGTGAAGGGTGTCCTAGACTTCTTTTGATAACTTAGAGGATGCTATGATCTCGAACATGGCTTCGTCCAGTCCTTGAAAGATTATGGACTTTGCTTTACAATCCCTCTTTTGATTTACTTTGAGAATTGTTGTTTGAGCTTCGTCATGGTTCCTTCAGCTTCCTTGGATGCGGGTTCTGTATATCCATCTTCCACAATGTCCATAACATCTTGAGAGCCTATTAGGGCTCTCATTTGTATGCACCAATTGTCATAGTTGTCTTTGGTGAGTTTCGGGATGATAACTTGCGTGTTTTCGTTGGCCATCGAGACTTGAAGTGCTTAGAACACTAATATGGAGTCTGAATTTGCAAAAACAAAGTGCTCGATTGCGTTCAGAATGGTCCAAAACCTTGGAAACCAGTCCGAGTTTGTCAAAAAATGAGTTCGGAAGCGTCCGAAACGGGCGGTCAAACTTTTTTTAGCAAAAGTCAACCAAAGATAACGGAATATTCCTTTTGCTGACGGAATATTCCAAACGTTATAACGACGTCAGCAGAGTGAACATTGTCGGGTCATTGTCAGATCTTCGAGTCGGGCGGCAGGATCCTCGGGTCGGATCAGGCGGCCGGGTGACGGATCGGACTTCTGGTCGGATCCTTGCAATTAGGCGAGGAAGACAACCGAGTGTGTCGTTGATGTGCCGAAGGTTATGGCTGTGTGTGGATGGCGCGTGATCTCACTCTCTAAATTCAGGAGGCACGTGTAGCTTCTCTGTAGCTCCGATTTAGGTGAATTTTTCACCGTTGCACTCCTTGCGACGAGTAGAACATACTGGTATGCTCAAAAATCTATTCTGAGCACTTTTGATTTCTGGGCCAATTTGGTTTTGGCCTCTGTTTTTTCAAATTTCTGGTTCTCCTAGTCTATGATACCACTGTTGGTGGGATGGAAATGTTTGAGGTCACTTGTGGTGCACCTCTAAGAGAGATTCGAAAACACTCAAGCAAGGAGAAGCTTTATTTCTCTCTAGATTATCTTACACCACTCCACACACTTACAATACAATCTTAATCCCTTTATATAGGAAAATAAGATGAGATAAAACAAACATAATAAATGCAAAACAATAAAATCCAAATCAGTTGGCAGTTGGGAGATGGCTGGTTGATGAGATTTGGTGGTGGTTGGAGTCATTAAATGGTTGGCTTCTAAAATGAGTTGGAGGTCAAGTTTTACTTTCAACAGGTCCACCAAGAAGTTAGAAGGTCATTGACCTGAACATGAATTGCCCTTGACTTGTATCAACTCAACAGAATGACAAATATTTTTCAGGTTGTAAGATGATGGAACCTTACACAACAGTGACTGGAAGATGTAAAATTCAATATGTGAACAAAAGATGATACACACCAGCCGACAGTAGAGTAGATCCAAATGAACTGGGATATCAAGAGGATGGTCCAGCGACGTGACATTATTCACTTTTCAAATGAACAAGAAACATGATACATGAAAGTTTATAGAATTGTGAAGTGTAACACATCTCTGTGTGTGAGTTTAGTAGGCAAATAATTATATCAGACGTTCAAGTTTGCTAGAAGTTAACATAGTTATATCACCAAGTCATGGCGAATTTTCCATCTTCATAATCAATCACAAGGGTGCTAAAAACTAAAAAGAAGGTTGTAAGAGAGTTATGTCTGAAAAAGTTGCAAGAAGAAGCTGAGACCTTTCTTCATATGTTTGGGCAAAATAATCCTTTATTGCTCCTTTGGTCAATTAGGCCAGGTTAGGTTGAGACTAGTTAAGTCACCTCACTAGTTAGATCACCACACGTTGAGACTAGCAAGCTGTTATTTCACAGAACCTTAAACCGTGTGGCGCAAAGAGAAGAGACAAAGATCTAGTACAACACAAAATTGCCATCACCATGATTTGAACTTCGTCCCAGGCGGCATGGACCCACCAGAGCCAAGTATGATCGAGCTATTTAAACCTTCATTTTTTTTTCTAAGGAAATGGTAACTCTAATGTGTAGAGGGATTTTCTCCTTTTAATTGACCATCCTGGTCATCAAAGGTCTTACATTTTTTGTCCTCCCCCTTACATTTTTTCCTAATAGTCAAAAGAAAATAACCCTGTAATCCTACATGAGTAAGATTGTGCAAGTCTTGAAGCGTAAGTTTGAAAGCTGCTAGACACTTCTGATGCTTTAGTGTTAGAGATTGAATATTAAACACATATCTTGTTTATGAATGGAGAATTTCCCCGTAAGTTTCTGTTTCTGAAACAATAATGTGAAAAAAAAACATAATATAACTTCTCTAGGATAGGAGTTCGAGTTTCTTGGTAGGTAAAGTTTGACTAGGAGTTACAAGTCAAGTAAAGAATTAGAATATGGCTCTTTTCTGAAAAATCTTATCTGAAATAATATGAATTAGAATGACAAAGAAAAGATTCCAGGAAAGGAAATTAATTACCATCTAAGATCTTCAAATCAAAAGCGCTAGAACAAAACTAGAAAGTAGAGATAATATATTACAAGGCATATGGTTAAAAAGAAATTCTAACGAGCCTCTAACAGTGAGATAGTAACTTCATTAGATGAAGAAAACTTAGGCTTGTTTGAAGAATCTGGTTCAAGCTGTGGTTTCCTATCCATCAGGAAACCAGGTTGCTTTGGCTCAGGCAATGCGTTATTGCTACCCAACATCAGAACCACAGATGACATGCTTGGCCTGTCGTCAGGTTGATGTTCCAAGCATAAGAGACTAATGTGGATGCACCGTATGGCTTCTGATTCATTACATGATTCTCCGAAGATTGGATCAGTCAGTTCCAAAGGCCTGCCTTCTTTCCATAATTTCCATGCCTAAAATATAAAGAAATCCGTTTTTCATTCACGATTTTATCATTTTAAAGTTGTCGAAAAGTGACATGGTTTCCTGAAACTTTATTGAAAAAGAAATGTAATGATATTCACTTACATATCCTATAAGACTAAGGTTGCATTCTGGATGATAAAATCCTCTGTTTTTCTTTCCACTTACCAACTCTAGCAATATAATACCAAAGCTAAAGACATCAGATTTTATCGAGAATATCCCATCAAAAGCATATTCAGGTGCCATATAACCACTGTAGAAGTATATTTAAAGACAAATTATGTTAAATAATGGAACACAAGCAATTATAAAAATGACAGGACAAGTAATACTTACTAAGTGCCGACTACTCTATTTGTGTTTACTTCATTTTGGTCTCCATTAAAAATTCTGGCCAAGCCAAAATCAGAAATTTTTGGGTTCATCTCATGATCAAGTAATACATTACTTGTTTTCAGATCTCTATGTATAATCCGCAATCTAGAATCTTCATGAAGATAGAGAAGGCCCCTAGCAATTCCCCAAATAATGTTGAAACGCTTGGACCAGTCCAATAGGTTACTTCTAGTTTGATCTACACGTTTAATACTTAGGTTAGTTTAGTATCCTGCTCGAATAAAAAAAATAAAAAATAAAAAACTGATCTTTTTTTGACAGAAAAGAAATATCCTAAACCAGCTGAATTCATAAGTAGTATCATATATACCAAAAATAAAGTGATCCAGACTTTTGTTGGGCATGAATTCATATATTATAATTTTCTCCTCTCCTTGAATGCAGCAACCAAGAAGCTTTACAAGATTTCGGTGTTGCAGTTTGGCAATCAGTATTACTTCATTTTTTAACTCATTAATTCCTTGTGTGGAAATCTTTGAAAGCCTCTTCACAGCGATTTCTTGTCCATCTACAAGCGTACCCTGGAAATTTTGTATGTGAAATGAGTTGTAATATTGCGTAAGATACACAAGTGAACAAGTTTACAATATCATATCATTAATTGTTAGAATCAAAAACTTAAGCCTTAAGGTAAAAGCCTACCGATTAATAAAAAGCTCTCTAACACTAGTATGTTGCAAGTTTACCTTGTATACGGGTCCAAAGCCACCTTCTCCAAGCTTGTTGTTGAATGAGAAGTTATTAGTAGCATTAGCAATTGTATCTAACTCGAATAATGGTAGTTCCAGGTCTTCAATCTTCTGATCAGTTTTCCCCTTGCCTTCACTTTTCTCTGAAATAGTGGATATATGTGTTAACTGTCAGTAATATTGCATTATGAGCTAAAATCATAATATCATTTATAATGGACACAAATTAATTGAAGTATATTGTAGAAGCGGACGTCATTTATGTAACAGACTAGGTTCACCAAGTAAATTTTTTTTTTCTTCGGACTTCACACAAACCATTTAATATAATTCTCTCAACTAGTCAACTAATGACCAGTAGTTTCGCACCCTTACGATTCTATTCACAGATTTTCCACTTGGCAAAATAAGTAATGTTTTTTGTAGGGGAGAAAAAAATGAATAAAATTTACTTGCACTCATTTACATATACAGAAAGTTTTATTGATCAAGTGTGGATTGCTTTGTGAAGGCAAAGAGAGTGATGTTACCTAAATTTGTCCTGCTTTTGTAAATGTAGTAGCCTACTAAAAGCACCCCAGCAACTGCGGCAGTGGTAGTAACTATCACCACTATCTTCATCTTAGGCCATTTTTTTGTCCCTTGATTGACAATATTGATATAGCAAAGCAAAATAGTTAAAATCAAAGCAAAATAAGTCAAATTACAGCAAAAATATATATGCAGAAGCTATAGATAGATACTAGTTTATGCGCCGATCACATATGCATATATGCATTAATAAATTCAAGGAAAGAAAATAAAAACCCAAATGCTCATTTCAGAGAAACATAAAATATTTAAGTAAATACCTAGTTCCGAAGCAGACATTCGAATAAGTAAGTCCTGCACACCATTTGAATACTGTTTGATATCAATCAACTCACCGAACCACATAGCACAGCCATTGCCTCCTCCTCTAATATCCAAGTTTGAATATGCCATACAAGAAGAGTTCTCTAAGCATTTCACCCTGCATTGTTTGAGATTCATACTTTTGTTCACCCAAGAATTTGTAGCATCTGGCAATTTCAACCCATTAAATTTGATAAATCCATCTAGTTTTGAGTAGTTTAATGCTTTGTTACGCACACAACCTTCAGACCAGTCCCTGTATCCAGTTGATTTAGGCTTGAAGCCTTCTAAACACTGGCAGATCGGCGATTGAGTTGTAATACAATTCCCATAGGCCCCACAAACACCATAACTGTCGCATTGATCTCTTGGCACATATGAATACACATTCCAATTTTGAGTTGTTTCGCTCCATGTCAATCGTTCTTGTAAATATCTGGTTTTGTTCAAAACAACTATTGAGAATATTGATTTATCTACCAGGTTGAAAGTGTAGTACAACTCATCTTCATTATTGACAAAGTTCATCTCAAAAACTGAGTTAGGCCTCATGTCCTGAGCACCACTGAATGTAATTCCATTCCACGGGCCACTGCTAAAAAACTTGTTTGAACCCTTCCGGATAACAATCTCCGGATTTCCTTGTAGTTCTACACCCCAAGTGAAGTCTCCAGGAGATGGGTCATCCGGGCTCTTCCACGATGATAAACGCCTTTCAAGACCAGTCTTTAAGTCCCATCCAAGCTTCATTTCTGGTAGCAACGTATCACAAGGATAGTCAAAGCTCTGCCATAAGTAACTTCCCAAACCATCACCACTACTTTGTTCATCTCTCAGAACAAGATTTCCTGAGTTCAGAAGCTGTAATACAACTGAACTCTTGGCTTCTTTCGTCGAATTTGCTGACCAAACCACAGTTTTGTTCTGCCTCATGACAACAACAGGACTACCTGTGCTGTTTATCATCAACACGCCAGAAGAATCGTTGATGGGGTTGACTCTGTTCGCGACCCAAACAACAGTCTTAACTGGGACCTTCTTGTACCAAATTCCTACGTACCGATTCTTCGAACTACCAGGACTGAAGAAACCAAGCTCAAATCTTCCATCTCCTGAAACTAAGGTTCTCCCACCATCACTAATTGACTCAGATGAACTAATACTGTCGATTGCAAAGGCGAATTCATAAAAGAAAAACAGTAAGTTCAAACTGATCAACAAGAAAGAAAGAATATCCATTGACGTCTAGAATTGAGAGAGCTCTAATTAAACAGCATAAAAATGATGAATCTAGATCTAGAACAACACAACATTGACCTGAAAATGATGGTTGACTTATATTTTATCGGTTCATCCACACAACCTTAAACGACAGTGACTGGTAGCTGAAATTTCAAAATTTCTGTCCACATGTCTCATGATGATGGAAAATTAGAAAAAGTAGGGTGGAATTCCATGCTCTTGGATTTCCAAGGGTTGGTTTAGAGTTGTGATATTTCTACTCACATTAAAATGAGACACAAATTTCTACATATGAAAATGAAATGTTTGACAGTGTACGGAATTTAGCAGAAAGTGTAAGAATGATTCATGTAAACTGGCCAGTTAATATGTAATACTAGTAAGACTTGTAGCTCTTGGTGAGAAATTGAAATTTTAGACCAAGAGTAATAATTATCAATGTGAAATTGTTGTTTGTAAGTCATCTTTAAAGGGGTTGAGAGTACGTTTGGGAGAGCTTCTCAAATAGATCTTTTTGCAGTAGATCTTTTAGAAATGAGTAATGCTACTTTGCCCAAATTTGGTGCCCAAATGACGTGGCAACACTCTCATCTATTCATTTAAATCAAGCAAATATAATACAATCTAAATGAATGGATGAGAGTGTTGCCACGTCATTTGGGCAAAGTAGTATTACTCTTTAGAAATAGATCTTTTAGAGGTAGAGTTTTTAAATGAAAGTCGTTGGTTGTTTGGTTGTTTGGTTGTCAATTAAAAAAGAGCTTTTTTAATAAGTGAATTACCAAAATACTCTAGTAAACATTAAATTATAGGGTTATATTGGAGATTTTAGTGTTGTTAAAAAAACTACAAAAGATCTATTTGGAAAAGCTTTAAATTTGGGCTTCTCCAAATAGACGTAAAACAGTTTTTTTAATCAGTTAAAAGCTCTATTAAGTGACAACCAAACGATACAAAAAAGATTGAACATAGTTTTTTTTAATTAAATAAGCTCTTTTAGCCCGTAGACAAGCTCTCCCAAACGGACAATGAGACTTTCTTGGCAGGCCACCAGGTAGAAAATTCAATTTCTTGGAAGCTCCATGCCAATACTAAATACCTAAACTCAAATTCTAAGTCAAAAAGAGATGAAAACATTACATAAAATCTCAATCACTTCCAACTCTTGAAAGTCTGTTGCCCTAGCGTCAGCTTCTAAGATACTTAGTCGGCAAAATGTTAAATGACAAGGGATGAGCTGTCAACTCAATAAGTATTGCATAATACGTGATCGAAAACATTTATGGAATTTACAATAACATTTAAAGAGTACATAAATTTTCAAATGTTCAGATACAATTAAACTTGCAAAATTAACTTTTTCAGTGTACGATAACGATTAATAACATTTCATAAGAACAAGCTTAAGTCAAGTAGTGTCACCAATACCCCGGTGACCTGACTATTTACATTTCAGAAATTGGTACAAAACTAAAATCGTAACTGTGAGAGATAATACCAAGTTGCTCTCTGCTCATCTAGCTCACATCAGTAATGGTTCTAGCAGTACTGATTGTAGCATGACTAGTTTCACACACATGAAACCAAAGGACGAATATTACTCTACTAGTTTCACACACATGAAGAGTGAACCTGGACCTAATCAGATGAAAGATACGTGCACACTCAGCAATGCAATAGTTGATTCTGGAGACTAAAGCTGACGTGAAGTCAGCTGTGGAAGTTTGTTAGCAATGCTGATGTGTCAGCTTATAATTGGTTAAGGATCTTGATTTTCAAGAGTTAGTTAGAAAAGTTTGTTAGATGCTTTTCCAAATTCCAATAAGTAACAGATTGTGTTTATTCTCTAATTAATTATTCATTTCTGTAAAATTGAAGTTCATTGAATAAAATCTCAGAAAGCTCTCTTAAGCTCTTTCATGGCTTTTTCTCTGTTCTTTGTTCCTTGAAGATTTTTCTCTAGAAATCTCAATTCTACTGCTATCTACTTCTTTTCACATGGTATTAGAGCTTCTGATTCACATCAATGATAGAAACTCATTCCAACGACGCGTTTTCAACTGAATCTCGCAATATCACAGCTAGATCAACCAAATCGATGGATTTTTCTTCTCTTGCTAAGACTCTAAGTCTTAATCTCACTCTAAAGCTGGATCACAGCAACTACATATACTGGAGAACTCAAGTTCTAACAGCGATCAAAGCCTTGGATCTGGAAGTATTCATCAATGGCACGAAATCAGCTCATTCAAAGTTCATCACAGTTCAATCTGGTGATACTGAAGAACAACAAGAAAATCCTTAGTTTGCCAACTGGAGGAGATCAGATAAGCTCTTAATGGGCTGGATTTTCTCCACATTGACTCCTAGTGTTCTCGGTCAGGTAACTGACTCTAAATCCTCTCATGAAGTTTGGTCCAAAATTGAAAGAACATATGCTCAGCGCTCTATGGCAAGGATTATGCAACTAAAGAATCAATTACAGTCTATCAAAAAAGGTTCTGACACAATTAGTGAGTTTGTTATGAAAATTAAAGCTATAAATGATTCCTTAGCTGCTTCTGGTGAACTTGTTAGTGATAGAGACCTAATAATGAGTCTATTGAATGGAGTAGGTCATGAATATGACTCATTTGTTACTCTGATTTCTTCTCAACAAAACACCATGGTTCTTGAAGATGCACAGTTTTTGTTCCTAATGCATGAATAAAGGATAGATCATCTTAACAGTGCTGCAAGTCTTACCATTAATCCATCAGCTCATTTTGCCTCTAATGGTCAGAATATGAGTAATAAACTAACAATAGAGGAAATAATAGTAACATGGGAGGTTTCAACAGTTACAACTCAAGAGGTGCAAATAGAGGTAGAAATAGAGGAAATGGCAAATATGGTGGCCGAGGGAATCATAGAGTGTATTGTCAACTATGTGGAAAGCCTGGACATGTTGTTCTTCAGTGCTATCATCGATTTGATCAGCAATTTCAAGGGCCAGTTTTTGGTAATCAAAATGGACAAGGAAATCAAAACACTCATGGCCAAGGAAATCAATCTTCCTTCTTAGGAAATCAGGTCTTTTACACTCAACAGTAGCCTTAGAATAATATGATTGATCAAGGAGGAAGTTAGGTCTCAGAAAATGGTCCAGCCACAGCCTATTTTGCCACTCCGGAGATGGTTGCAGATCCAACCTGGTTTGTGGACAGTGGTGCTACCAACCATTTCACGTCTAACCTCAACAATCTCTCGATAAAATCAGAATACAGAGGTAATGATAAACTTTATGTTGGAAATGGTGCTCAATTATGAATTTCACATGTTGGAGATACTAGGATCAGATCACACTACACACCATAGCATGATTTAGCCTTAAAACATGTCTTGTGTGTGCCTGCTATCACTAAAAATCTACTCAGTTTGTCAAAATTTACTAAAGACAATAATGCATTTGCTGAGTTTAATTCCACTGGTTGCTTGATAAAGGATCAGAGAACCAAGAGGGTTTTACTTCGAGGTACGCTTAATCACGGCCTCTATGAACTGAGATTGGTGGAAGCTTCTCCTAGGAGCATACATCTACTCAAGACTGTCTCAGATTTTTCATCAGATGTAAATAACAATAATTGTGTTTTTCCTACAAATAAAGCTAGCAACCGGTTGTTGTTTAGCAAGGGTGCATATCCAGCTTTTAATAGCTTTGTTGCAGCCAAAACCAACTCAGTTCTTTGGCATGCAAAGTTAGGACACCTTGCCCCTTTAATTCTGAAAAGGGTGCTAAATAGTTTACATTTTCCTTTCAATGTAACTACTGTGAATTCTGTGACTCGTGTAAGCTTGGAAAAGCTCATAAATGGCCTTTCAAAAGAGCTTGTATAACAATCAAAGCTCCCCTTGAACTCATCTATAATGATGTTTGGGGGCTGGCTCCAATGTTATCTACAGATGGTTTCAGATATTACATTGCATTTGTCGATGCATTTACTCATTTTAATTGGATATTTCCACTCAAACTTAAATCAGATGCCTTGGCAGTTTTTATAAAGTTTCAAAGGATGATTGAATTGCAATTTGAGAGGAAAATCAAGATGTTTCAGGCAGATATGGAAGGTGAATACTTGCCCTTCGTGTCTTACTTATCAAACCTAGGTGTTATAGTGCGGTTTTCATGTCCCTAACACATGAACAAAATGGAGTTTCGGAAAGGAAGCATAAGAGTTTTGTTGAAATGGGGTTAGTCTTACTAGCTCATAGTGGTCTTCCTCTAAAATTTTGGTTTGAGGCCTTCTCTACAGCCACTTTATTCATTAATAATCTACCTTCATTAGTTTTACAATTCACTTCACCCTTTGAAAAGTTACACTCAAGAAAACCAAACTATCACTTCTTTAAAGTTTTTGGATGTTCTTGTTTTCCCTAACTCAGGGATCACTCTAAACACAAGCTAGACTTTCATTCTAGTAAATGTGTCTTCATTGGTTATAGCCTATCTCACAAGGGTTATAGGTGTCTCCATCTGTCAGGAAAGGTGTTCAACTCTAGGCATGTTGTGTTTAATGAGCTAGAGTTTCCCTACAAAAGCTTGTTTTGCTCTCCCAAAGTACCATCTAGCCAAGGTCTCAACTCTAATAATATCTCAAGTTTATTTCAAATGTTTTCTCCATCTTCTACTACTACAGATTTGTCACCTCAACCACCTCAAACTGCTCTTGGTCGACAAAATTCCAGCTCTGAGACATCTCCCTCAGCTGATCATCATGAAGCATCCTCTTTGGTTCATCAATCAGCTTCTGCAAAGGCTGATAATGCATCACAGAATGATGATGTTGGTGCTGAAGCTCATGCACCTGTTATGCAAGCTATTGGCTCACATCACCATGATTACTATAAGTAAGCTTGGCATTTTTAGGCCTCAAGTATTCCTTTCAAAATGCAGCTTCCCTACTGGCTTTATCACTGAACTGGAACCGAAGACAGTAAAGACTGCTATGCAAAGTCCAAAATGGCTGGAAGCCATGATTGATGAGTTTCAAGCTTTAAAAAGAAACAATACATGGACTTTAGTACCAGCCAAGAGTGACATGAATGTGGTAGGAAGTAAATGGGTTTTTCGAACAAAGTTCAACCCTGATGGCACCATCTTGAAGCACAAAGCAAGACTTGTTGCAAAGGGTTTCCACCAAACTGTTGGGCTCGATTATTTTGACACTTTCAATCCTGTGGTCAAACCGTCTACAATTTGAGTTCTCTTCGCCTTGGCAGTCCATTATAACTGGGATATTCAGGAAGTAGACATTAATAATGCCTTTCTCAATGGTGATCTCTATGAGAAGGTGTTTATGAGGCAACCTGAAGGTTTTGAGGATTCCTCTCATCCACAGTTTGTGTGTCAGCTGAATAAGGCTCTTTACGGTCTAAAGCAAGCCCCAAGATCATGGTTTCACAAGCTTCATACAACTCTTCTTGGGTGGGGTTTTGTCAACAGCACTTCAGATTCTTTTTTTGTTCATTAAAAAGTCTGATGCTCATGTTTTGTATTTGCTTGTGTATGTTGACGATATTCTGATATCAGGTTCCAGCAGGTCTCTCATTTAACAAGCTATCACTATCTCAAATCAGCTTTTGCCTTAAAGACTTTAGGATCAGTCAACTATTTTCTTGGATGTGAAGCATAAAGAGATGCTACTGGTTTGTACTTGACACAGGCTAAGTATATTGTGGATCTTCTCAAACGCACAAACATGTTTGATTCTAGGCCATGTGACAATCCAAGCTCAGGTTCCAAGCTGACACTAAAGGATGGAGATTTGCTTAAGAACCCAACTCAGTATCGCAGCACCATTGAGGCATTGCAATATCTCTGCTACATCAAGCCTGACATTGCCTTTAGTGTCAACAAATTGAGCCAGTTCCTTGTAGCTCCTACTAGTAGCCATTGGCAGGCTTGCAAGAGGGTTCTCAGATATCTGAGAGGTTCTATCCATAAAGGTCTTCTTTTAAGCCCTTTTCTTCTGCTCTTGATCTTGTTGCCTATGCTGATGCCGATTGGGCAAGTTGCTTGGATGACCGAAGATCGACTAGTGGAAATTGTGTGTTTCTTGGTAGGAATCTGATTTCTTGGAGTGCTAAGAAACAGCAGGTCGTAGCTCGATCTAGCACGGAGGCTGAGTACAGATCGATGGCTCAATTAACCATGTAAGTCATTTGGTTACAGTCATTATTCAAGGAACTTCATGTTCTTGTTCCAGCTCCTGCCATTATCTGGTGTGATAATGTTGGTGCAAATTCCTTGGCTAAAAATCCAGTGTTCCATGCAAGGACGAAACATATAGACATTGACACACATTTTATTAGGGAGAAAGTCAGCTCAGGATTGGTTGAACCTCAGTACATTCCTTCTGAATTTCAGGTGGCAGATGTGTTTACCAAGGCTTTGACTAAAGACAAGTTTCATTTCTTTTGTTCCAAGCTGAACTTGGTTGTCTCACCCCAGTTAAGCTTGCGGGGGGATGTGAGAGATAATACCAAGTTGTCCTCTGCTCATCTAGCTCACATCAGTAATGGTTCTAGCAGTACTGATTGTAGCATGACTAGTTTCACACACATGAAACCAGAGGATGAATATCACACTACTAGTTTCACACACATGAAGAGTGAACCTGGACCTAATCAGATGAAAGATACGTGCACACTCAGCAATGCAATAGTTGATTCTGGAGACTGAAGCTGACGTGGAGTCAGCTGTAGGAAGTTTGTTAGCAATGCTGATGTGTCAGCTTATAATTGGTTAAGGATCATGATTTTCAGGAGTTAGTTAGAAAAGTTTGTTAGATGCTTTTCCAAATTCCAATAAGTAACAGATTGTGTTTATTCTCTAATTAATTATTCATTTCTGTAAAATTGAAGTTCATTGAATAAAATCTTAGAAAGCTCTCTTGAGCTCTTTCATGGCTTCTTCTCTGTTCTTTGTTCCTTGAAGATTTTTCTCTAGAAATCTCAATTCTACTGCTATCTACTTCTTTTCACAGTAACATTTCATTTGTCCCGCTCACTGCATTTCTATTATCACTGGTGATCACAATTTCATTTCACATTTCATTTACTACCGACTTTGAGCTAAAACATTATTTTCAAAATATATATATAATAATACATTTGCATTACTAAAAGACAAAATCACCAAACATTTAAGCTTTTAAACAAAAAGTTTCAGTAAAGGGAAAAATCATTTAAAAAGAAATATGTAAGTAAAGACTACATAAGTAGGAACATGAGTTTATGTACATATATAATAAAATATTTCAGAATATAATAATATGATAAATAAATTTGTTTTCTAAGAAAACATTATGCAACTACATACTATGTAAAAAAAATCTACTTACCTCTTATGGTAGCAAGTTTAAAGCTTCACTAACGATATAGGGAAGTCATGAGAGTAACCTATAAATATATAGAATAATAATCCTTCAATCAAACTAGTCTAATAAAAGAAATCTAACTTCACTTCTTATAAATACATTTTTTATTCATTTTCATGAAGAAATTTCAGAAAAACATATTCTAGTTCTCAAACTTTATTGATTTGAAATTCTTAAAGGCCTCGAAAAGTTGCAAAACTTAGAGCATCTTCAATGCAAACGTGGCTTGTGAAAAAAAAAAATGCCACGTAGGATAAATAGACGTTATGTTAATAATTGTGTCTCCAATGCAACCGTACATATTCAACATCAAGTTGACGTGGCAAAAAAAATGTTAGACATTGTCAATATGACCGTCCACTTTCAGACGGTCTGTTGCACAGCTATTTTTTAGGTTGACTCAGCAAATATTTAAAACTGACATTAATTTTTCATATATTTTTGGTAAGGAAATAAAATAAAAAATTAAAAAGGAAAAAAAGATGGATACGTCATTAAAAAAAATTATGTTTTAGACGGAAGCATTGGAGACCAAATTTTGAATTGATTATCTATCAAGTCTATTTTTATGCCACATAGGAAGCAAGTCTCTTGACATTGTTGCCATGTCAACAATTTTTGATATGCAAGCCACTTTTGCATTGGAGATGCTCTTAGTCATTAAATTCAACAATCAGATTAACAACTTTCCTCTAAATATTAGAATTTTATCAAATACCTATAAATTTCTATAATTTTCAAAGCACACAAGGGTCAATCTTGACAATGTAAAATTTCGATCCTCTAACCGGACCTCATATCAAAGTTTAACAACATTATTGACCATGAAAAATTCCAAAATTTTATTTATGGACAAAGATACCATGAAAAGTGGAGAATACGATTATTTCCCCAATTTTAAAAGCCTACCGGAATATTTTACACTTTTTTCTTTCAAGCCTATTTTCTCGTGTCTCTCACGATGAAAATTTCTCCACCGTCTGCGACAACCACAGCCACCGTGAGCTCGGCGACCACCACAGCCACCGTGAGCTCGGCGACCACCACAGCCACCGTAAGCACTGCGACCACCACAACCACCAAAACCACCGCGATTTGTTCTTAGAAGGTGAGTTCGAATCCATTTTTCAGTTGCTTGAAATTCAATTTTCTATTGTTGAAGTCTGTATGAATTTCAACCGATGTGAATTGTTGAAAAAGTTCTAACTCTTTCTTTTTCGTTTATTCTCTCTTATTTGGTTGATTTTGAATAAACGTGTCAGATGCTGAAAGTCTGAAATTCGAATTATTTGTGATTTAGGGATTCGATTTCTGCTACTGCTGTTATTTGGGAGTTACGGATTCGAATTCTGTTAGTGCTGAAATTCGGTAGGATTTTTGTATATCAGTTAAGTTTCTTATTCTTCTTTGCAATGTGATTTTGTTTAGGTGCGGATGCTCCTATTAATCTTTCTTAACTTTTCTTTATGATGCTATATTGCTATATTTCACAAAAAGAATGAAATAGGCCAAATTTCAATTGTGTGATTCAGTTGAGATATCATTTTCATGTAATAAGGATGAAGTATAGCATAAACATTCAAAATTTTCCACTGTTGGATTGAGAAAAAGTTGTTTCAAAAATATTCTCCATTAAAGTTGCAATTACTTAATTTAGTTGGCTTTATCATCTTAATTTGAGCTATAATGGTGTTTACTTAGATTGGTATTGGTCTGTTTTAAAGCATGTAAAGCCAAACTACAAATAACTGGTTCTGGCAAAGCAGAGGGCAGAGTCACTGTGGAAAAACCAAATAGAAATTGATTTATTAACATTCATTAGTCTTGTAGTTTTGTGCAAATGCTTTATTAACATAGAAAAAAAAAAAAAGACACCACTAATTGCATGTCCGCGCTTTAGTTTTCAACTTTCATTCAAAACAGAACATGTTGACAAACCCTATATCCTTTAACAATTCAGGTTTGAAAAGAATTATTGTGTTGTGAGCATGGTTTTCTCAAATTTTCTGCTGTACATTGTCAGAAGAGTTTGCATTTAGTAGCCTAAATTGGCTTGGCTACTCATTTTGTTTCCATTTGAAACTTGTGTTCAATAAGCAGTTGCTATGGTGGTATTATTAGAGATAACTCTGTTCACATTGAAGTTTGATTTTGATATTTGTTACTAAGTATAGCTCAAACCTTCCATTATACTACATTGTCTTTTGATTTTGATACTTTTAATGTTTCATTTTTCATTTTTCATTTTCAATGATTAGAAAGTGTAGTAATAACTGTTGATGGACTTGTTTTCAGGGATGCATGATCTTGGGGGTGAGAGAGTTCCTCTTTTAGATGTGGAGTAAGTTTTTTTTTTCTTTCCTTTTATTGCTCTTTTGTGTTTATGTTTTACATATTTATTTATGCATGTGTTGATTTACTGCTCATCATTTTGATATTCTTGGATTTATTGATGTGTCATGTTTATTTATGCTATATGTATAATTCATGTTCTTTTTTGCGATCGTAGTAACATGTTTGATGAATGTAAAAGATGATTCTACAAATGTTTATTGTTTCACTTGTCAATTTAATGCTTAAAAAGTGTTCGTGTTCTGCAAATTACCATAACTAAATGCTTATCAAGTTTTTGTACTTGGGAATTTGGACTAACTTTTACACAGTATATTAAACTTGTTGAGAGCTGGTTCTAGATTTAAATTCTTTCTAGAATCTAGACTCTTAGCAACGTTTGTCAGATTTTTCTCATTATTTTATCAGGCTTAGACTAGATGCTGCAGGATATGTATCCTCTTCATTGCCTCTGTGGTTCAGCCATTAGATTTCAGTTTTGCTGAGCTTTTGTTGTCAGGAGTGCTTGCTTTGCAATTACATTATGTATGGTCATTGTCATTACTGCAATTCTCTTGTAATTTGTCTGATCTTTGCTATGTTTGCATGATTTCAAGTAAGTTAACTTGTGCTTATAGATGTGGATTGTCGATGGAAAAAGATCAATTCACCAGCGTATACCAGTACGAGAGAGGGCCCTGCTCATGCCCCTTGCCCCTTGCTTTAAGGTGAGAGTCACAGTTGACGGGCATGCCTTTGAGAGCCCAAATTTCTTCAAAAGTAGAAAGGCAGCAGATCATGCTGCTGTAAATGTTGCCTTAATGTCGTTCCCTAACTGAATCCTGCCATATGTCTTCTCCTCTGCTCCATCGATTTCAGACTCCAGTGTGGGAAGGCATAATCAGTTATTTGCTCTAGAACATAATCAGGGTTTATCCATGTGTTCCAGACATTTCATTTCCAAATGGTCTTACTGTGCTGCAAATTAGAAAAACAGGTGGGTGGGCTATAAGCTTGGTGGGGTTGTAGAAAGGACAATTGCATGGCCTATGTATTCGGTTTGTATTTAGAATGAGTTTGGATATGATATGCAAGTAGAGTAGGAATATTAGAATATTTTAAATTCATAAGTTGAAAATATTGTATTGCAAGTTAGTTATTTAAAAAAATATTTGTTCTAAGATTTTTTTCTTTTGACGGTATATAATAAACGTTACTACGAATGAATTCAAGTAGAGTAGGAATATTAGAATGAAATTTTTAACAAAAGCACTCTAAGTTGTAGAATAACAAACACTCTTGTAGAAACATCTAGACAACTTGCATTACATGTTAAAAAAAAATCAAGTCCATAAAACTCTTCTAGAAATTGACTTATTCATGTATATGAAACACCAAGAGACACATATCATAAACAAATAGTTCTCGGGATTTAACATTTCAATTGGTTCTACTAACCAACTTCAACTAAGAGTATTTAGGACCTTAAAATACTGATTGCAAGAAACTAAGAATATTAAAACCTAGCAAAATACTGATTGTAAAATATTAGAACCTATAAATTGTCTTTAACTAATACACAAAAGTCCATAGAATCTCAAACCTAATGCTCTGGTACCAAGTTGTAAGTTGTAACACCCCAAAACTCAAAAGAGTAATTAAACACTTTGATATAGAATGTTATGTCATTAATCATTAATTATTTCAACCAAAAGAAACTAATAATAATTGAATAACTCCAAATAAGCCCATTCTCCAATGAAAATATATCACAAAATTAATCTAACAATAAGATTCAAATCCAGCGGCTCGAATCCTACCAATGACGAAAGCTTTCAAAAAAGTATCTGGTCCTGGATTAATAGATATTGTCAAAAAAAAAAAAAAAAAAAAAAAAAGGTTCAAATCATTCTAAAGGAAAATTAAGACAATACCAAATACCTAAACTCAAATTCTAAGTAACAAAACAAAGGAAAACATTACATAAAATCTAAATCACTTCCAACTCTTGAAAGTCTATCGCCCTAGCAATCAGTTTCTAAGATACTTAGTCTGCAAAATGTTAAATGACAAGGGGTGAGCTGTTAACTCAATAAGTATTACATAATACATGATCGAAAACCTTTATGAAATTTACAGTAACAGTTAAAGAGTACATAAATTTTCAAATGTTCAGTTACAATTAAACTTGCAAAAGTAACATTTTCAGATACAAGTAAACTTGCAAAAGTAACATTTTCAGTGTACGATAATGGTTAATAACATTTCATAAAAATAAGCTCAAGTCAAGTAGTGTCACCAATACCCTGGTGACCCGGCCATTTACATTTCAAAAATTAGTACAAGACCAAAATTATAACATTTCATTTGTTGCGCACACTACATTTCCATTATCACTGGTAATCACCATTTTATTACATTTCATTTACTGTTGACTTTGAGCCTAAAACATGACTTTCAAAATATGTATATAATAATACATTTACATTACTAAAGCACAAAAACATCAAACATTTAAGCTTTTAAACAAAAAGTTCCAATAAAGGGAAAAATCATTTAAAAAAATTTCTTTTCTAAGAAAACATTTATGCAACTACATACTATGCAAAAAAAAAATCTACTTACCTCTGATGATAGCAAGTTTAAAGCTTCACTAACGATATTGGAAAGTCACAAGAGTAACCTATAAACATATAGAATAATAATCCTTCAATCAAACTAGCCAAATAAAAGAAATCCAACTCTAATTCTTTATAAATCCATTTTTTTTTTTATTCATTTTCATGAAGAAATTTCAGAAAAACATATTCTAGTTCTCAAACTTTATTGATTTGAAATTCTTAAAAGGCTCGGAAATTGCAAAACTTAATCAATAAATCAACAATCAGATTAACAAAACTCCTCCAAATATCAGAAGTTTATCAAATACCTATGATTTTCTATAATTTTCTAAGCACACAAGGGTCAATCCTGACAATATAAAATTTCGATCCTCCAACCAGACTTCGTATCAAAGTTAAACAACCTTACCGACCATGAAAAATTCCAAATTTTATTTATAGACTAAGATACTAGTAATCTATCCTTATACCGAAAATCAGAATTTTTATCCATCTCAATTTGAGAATTAAAATTCCTACAACACCAAAAGCTCATGACGGTCAGTTTAAATATTATGGCTTAAACATCAAATATACCCACAAAATTAAAATACTTATATATCACAAAAATTTATAAAAATTTATATTCTGATTTGATATTGTCTTTACAACCATAACACCAAAAATCAAACTTAAATACTTCCCCGATTTCAGTACAAAATTACTCCAATACAAGAAGGTCAGTTTGATGATTCAGCAAATCTGCATGTGTAACCGATTTAGATTAAAAAATCTCTCTAAGATAAGCACCACTAAAAATTGTGAAAATTATAATCCAATTTGCTTCACCGGTATTAAAACAAATCAAAATTGCAACCTACACTAACACTCAAATTTGAACCCTTTAATAAACTCCAAAATTCAAGCAATTTATTACAGAGCTTCATGTACATTTTAACTTCATTCCAAAATTCGTCCATTAAATCATCTCCATCATGAAACTAAAATTAAGCAATTGTTAGAGGCCTAAATTTTTGTTAATATGATATTTGATGTTAAAAACAATGAGTGTGAAAAAAGACTAAAGCTGTAAATAAAACTTTAAAACGAAACAAAGTTTAAGAAATTGTACCTTCAAAATACTCTGACTCAATCTATGAGATAATATCTATTAGGGAAAATTTAAAAATAAATAACATTTGAAATTAAATTTGAAATGACACAAATTTTTGTCATAAATAAAAGAATGCATGTGTTATTTCAAATAGACACATTGTTTTGTTTTAAATTTAAATTATATGACTGTTATTTTAATATTTATAAATACTGGTATGATATCAATATACAGACTTCACTTGAATCACTTTCTTTCTACTCCTTTGTTTTCTGGAAAATCATACATCAACAATATTATATTCATTGTAGAAATAGAATATTGTCATACATAGATTTGCAACTTTCAAAGGTGTTCTGGTTTGTTTGGCGCAGACAAACAAATGCTTCATTGTTTCTTGGATCAGGCATATTCGTAAACTTAATGCATCACAGAATTGGTGAAAGCGAATAACGTCTTAAGGAGAACGACAATATATCGTGCCTTGAAGCCAGTTGTATTAGTGTTTTTATTTTTGACTAATTTTTTTCTTTGCGGTATTTATTTGTCGACAGTGTGATATTTGAGTTCGAGTAACAGCGATCACAATTTTTGACAAAATTTGTCCAACAATATCATGCTATGTCTGTGAGTGTTATCAATTTTGGCAGAGAAGTAAGCGTAGAAAAGTGAGAGTTTTCAGAGTAAAGGTAGAATGGAAGCATTTTCTTTCATTGATATTACTTTACGAATATAAACACAAGTATGAGTAATTACAAAATAATGAAGATATACAAATCCCATTGATTTTGCTAAAACAAAAATAATGAAGATATACAAATCCTACTGATTTTGCTAATATATTCAAATCCCTCTAAATGTGGAATTGACTTGTTTTGCTGGGATTGTCCTTGAATAATGTCAAAATATTCTGGTTTAACACCAGATGATTTAGTTGCTTTAACAAAAAAACTGAATGAATGTGTTTCTATTTATATTATTGCTACTATTATTATTACTACAACTACTACTAATAAATTAAAGAGGAAAAAAAACCGGGTCTTACAAAGCTGATAGGATATTATCCAACAATCATATTTAAGCATTATACAACGATGGTCCACCAAGAAGAAGTTAGAAGGTCATTGACCTGAACATGAATTGCCCTTGACTTGTATCAACTCAACAGAATGACAAATATTTTTCAGGTTGTAAGATGATGGAACCTTACACAACAGTGACCGGAAGATGTAAAATTCAATATGTGAACAAAAGATGATATCAAGAGGATCCAAATGAACTGGGATATCAAAAGGATGGTTCAGCGATGTGACATTGTTCACTTTTCAAATGAACAAGAAACATGTACATGAAAGTTTATAGAATTGTGAAGTGTAACACATCTCTGTGTGTGAGTTTAGTAGGCAAATAATTATATCACCAAGTCATGGGGAATTTTCCATCTTCATAATCAATCACAAGGGTGCTAAAAACTAAAAAGAAGGTTGTAAGAGAGTAAAGTATATGTCTGAAAAAGTGGCAAGAAGAAGCTGAGACCTTTCTTGATATGTTTGGGCAAAATAATCCTTTATTGCTCCTTTGGTCAATTAGGCCATGATAGGTTGAGACTAGTTAAGTCACCTCACTAGTTAGATCACCTCACGTTGAGACTAGCAAGCTGTTATTTCACAGAACCTTAAAACTGTGTGGTGCAAAGAGAAGAGACAAAATTGCCCTCACCATGATTTGAACTTCGTCCCAGGTGGCATGGACATGATGGAGCTATTTAAACCTTCATTTTTTTCTAAGGAAATGGTAACTCTAATGTGTAGAGGGATTTTCTCCTTTCATCAAAGGTCTTACATTTTTTGTCCTCCCCCTTACATTTTTTCCTAATAGTCAAAAGAAAATAACCCTGTAATCCTACATGAGTATGGTTGTGCAAGTCTTGAAGCGTAAGTTTGAAAGCTGCTAGACACCTCTGATGCTTTAGCGTTTGAGATTGAATATTAAACCAGAAAAAAAAAAAAATCGTTATCACTACGAAACATATCTTATTTATGAATGGAGAATTTCCCGGTAAGTTTCTGTTTCTGAAACAATAATGTGAAAAAAAAAACATAATATAACTTCTCTAGGATAAGAGTTTGAGTTTCTTGGTAGGTAAAGTTTGACTAGGAGTTACCATAGAAGTCAAGTAAAGAGTTAGAATATGGCTCTTTTCTGAAAAATCTTATCTGAAATTATATCAATCAGAATGACAATACAAGGCATATGGTTAAAAAGAAATTCTAACGAGCCTCTAACACTGAGATAGTAACTTCATTAGATGTAGCAAACTCAGGCTTGTTTGAAGAATTTGGTTCAAGCTGTGGTTTCCTATCCATCAGGAAACCGGGTTGCTTCGGCTCAGGCGATGTGTTATCACTACCCAACATCACAACCACAGATGACATGCTTGGCCTGTCGTCAGGTTGATGTTCCAAGCATAAGAGACTAATGTGGATGCACTGTATGGCTTCTGATTCATTACATGATTCTCCTAAGAATGGATCAATTAGTTCCAAAGGCTTGCCTTCTTTCCATAATTTCCATGCCTAAAATATAAAGAAATCCGTTTTTCATTCACAATTTTATCATTTTAAAGTTTTCGAAAAGTGACATGGTTTCCTGAAACTTTATTGAAAAAGAAATGTAATGATATTCACTTACATATCCTATAAGACTTAGGTTGCAGTCTGGATGATAAAATCCTCTGTTTTTCTTTCCACTTACCAACTCCAGCAATAAAATACCAAAGCTAAAGACATCAGATTTTATCGAGAATATCCCATCAATAGCATATTCAGGTGCCATATAACCACTGTAGAAGTATATTTAAAAACAAATTATGATAAATAATGGAACACTAGCGATTATAAAAATGACAGGACAAGTAATACTTACTAAGTGCCGACTACTCTATTCGTGTTTGCTTCATTTTGGTCTCCATTAAAAATTCTGGCCAAGCCAAAATCCGAAATCTTTGGGTTCATCTCATGATCAAGTAATACATTACTTGTTTTCAGATCTCTATGTATAATCCGTAATCTAGAATCTTGATGAAGATAGAGAAGGCCCCTAGCAATTCCCAAAATAATGTGGAAACGCTTGGACCAGTCCAATAGCTTACTTCTAGTTTGATCTGCACGTTTAATACTCAGGTTAGTTTAGTATCCTGATTGAATAAAAAATAAAAATAAAATAAAATAAAAAAACTGATCTTGTTTTGACAAAAAAGAAATGTCCGTAGTAGAGATATCCTAAACCAGCTGAATTCATAAGTAGACTTCTTAGGGATCCATACCAAAAATAAAGTGATCCAGACTTTTGTTGGGCATGAATTCATATACTAGAATTTTCTCCTCTTCTTGAATGCAGCAACCAAGAAGCTTTACAAGATTTCGATGCTGCAGTTTGGCAATCAGTATTACTTCATTTTTTAACTCATTAATTCCTTGCGTGGAAATCTTTGAAAGCCTCTTCACAGCGATTTCTTGTCCATTTACCAGCGTACCCTGGGATTTTTTTTATGTGCAATGAGTTGTAATAGTGTGTAAGATACACAAGTGAACAAGTTTACAATATCATATCAGTAATTGTTAGACTCAAAAACTTAAACCTTTAGGTAAAAGCCTACCAATTAATAAAAAGCTCTCTAACACTATTATGTTGCGAGTTTACCTTGTATACGGGTCCAAAGCCACCTTCTCCAAGCTTGTTGTTGAATGAGAAGTTATTAGTGGCATTAGCAATTGTATCTAACTCAAATAATGGTAGTTCCAGGTCTTCAATCTTCTGATCAGTTTTTCCCTTGCTTTCACTTTTCTCTGAAATAGTGGATATATGTGTTAATTGTCAGTAATATTGCATTATGAACTAAAATCATAATATCATTTAGATTTTTTTTTTTTCTGTTGTATCACGGCTTGAAAAGCGTAATTTAGAAACAGTAAGAATCTATTACAAACACAATACTCTTCCTCAAAATTTTACAAGAATATAAATCAGAGACCAAATATGGAAGGCAAATACGAAGATTTAGAATTGTTACGAAATAAACAAAATGCCATGCACAATGATACAACAAAAGGCTTGCTGAAGTAAAAACAGCCCAAACAAAGACAACCCACCAAGCCAGAAATACAGCTACTTCTTTCACAAAAACAGAACAAGGAAGTAAACCACAAACCAATTTGAAATTTCCAATCGAGTCACCGTCAATTTGAGTCGTGCCAGGGAAGATAAGTACCAGGATTGGCGGTGCAAACAACTGCATAACTACTAGCCAGACACAAGAAATGGTTGTGCAGAAAAACCTTAGCCCGACTAAAATCCAAATCTAGGACCTTGCTAGCATGCAATTTTTGGTACCAATACAACACTGCTTCATTCAAATACATTTGCAAGTTGGGACTTAAAGCCACGATCTGAATGACACAAGAAAGAAACAAGCGCAAGAGTCTCAGCTTGGCAAAATCCTCCGGTGACAAACCTACATTTCCAACCAAACTAATAGCTGCATTTGCTTCTTTACTACTATCAACGTTCTTATTAACAAGCATTTCAGCTAACAGATTGATCCAAAGCAACGCCGTGAAAACAATCAACAAAATTCACATATAGTATCGTTCTACCGAACCATCCACAAGAAAAAATCTCCAAATTGGATCGAAGCTGATCGGATCCAAGCCAAAACGACCTAGCATTCTTTCCAGCAGGCATATACAAAAACCCCACGACGCAACCCAACAAAACAGCAACAGAAAACTTCCCAAACCATTTTGGTTGTTTTTTATTTATTTATTTATTTTTTATTTTAAGGGAGGTTGTTGTTGTTGTTGGTGGCGACATTTTCTGGGTGGGTGTAAGTGTGGAGACCTAGCAAGAAAAAGATTGGGATTTTGAGGAAGGTGAGAAGTAGAGTGAGTGAAAGAGAGAGTGTGGTTTGCAGAATCAAGTTCTTGTATGTTTCGAAGATTTGGGACTTTTTTTTCATTTTTTTTTTGGGGTTGGCTTGTGTTAATGTCAACGTTGTGTTCGTGTTGTGTCTCTTTGTTGCCTTTGTTGAATGGATTTTGCAGATCTCCACCTATGCAATATGAAAGGATTTAAAGTCTCTTCACATGGTATATTAAAAGAAGGTTGAAAATAGGAGTTTTTGGTGGCAAATTTGTTGGCCGGTGGAAGTTGGTCTTCTTCCCAACTACACCTATTAATTACATAAGTGGGTTTCTTTGCCAATAAATACAACCCATTTGTTTCTCCACTAACGATCCCAAACTCTTCTCTTCTCTTCTCCTTTGTTCTTTCCTCTAGTTTGAGAGAAAGGTTGTAGTTCTCTCCTAATTTATTAGAGTGAGGTTGTAATTGTTTTTGGTCTAATAAAATCCTTCTAGTCTTTGTCCGTGGATATTTCCCTTACACTGAGGGTTTTACCACGTAAATCTTGTGTCTATTATTGTTATCTCATATTTTATTCTCAATTCGAATTAACGCTGGGAATCGAAACACGTCAATTTCATAACACAGTAATATTAGACACGACCGCGGTTCGGTTCCACGGTTGAAACCGAACCGCGGTCGTGTCTAATATTTCCGGTTCCAATTCACCATTTTTAAAAAAATGGATCCGAACCGTTGGTTCCAAACCGATGGTTCCATACTAGTTTTGAAATCAACAGTTCCTTTAATAATTTTTTTTTTTCTAAAAAAATTATTTAAAAAAGTAACACTTTATTTATAATATTTAAAAGAGAGAGGACATAGTAGAATATTGGAGGGGAGAAAAAAAAATGAATAAAAGAAATTTGCTTGCACTCATTTTCATATACAGAAAGTTTTATTGATCAAGTGTGGATTGCTTTGTGAAGGCAAAGAGACTGATGTTACCTAAATTTGTCCTTCTTTTGTAAATGTAGTAGCCTACTAAAAGCACCGCAGCAACTGCGGCAGTGGCAGTAACTATCACCACTATCTTCATCTTAGGCCCTTCTTTTGTCCCTTGATAGACAATATTGATATAGCAAAGAAAATTAGTTAAAATCAAAGCAAATTAAGTCAAATTACAGTAAATATATGTATGCAGAAGCTATAGCAAGATACTAGTTTATGCGCCGATCACATATGCATATATGCATTAATAAATTCAACGAAAGAAAACAAAAGCCCAAATTCTCGTTTGGGAGAAACATAAAATAGTTAAGTAAATACCTAGTTCCGAAGCAGACATTCGAATAAATAAGTCCTGCACACTATTTGAATTTTGTTTGATATCTATTAGATCACCGAACCATATAGAACAACCGTTGCCTCGTCCTCTAATATCCAAGTTAGAGTATGCCATACAAGAAGAGTTTTCTAAGCATTTCACCCTGCATTGCTCGAGATTCATACTTTTGTTCACCCAAGAATTTGTAGCATCCGGCAATTTCATATGATTAAATTTGATAAATCCATCTAGTTTTGAGTAGTTTAATGCCTTGTTTCGCACACAACCTTCAGACCAGTTCCCATATCCAGTTGATTTAGGCTTGAAGCCTTCTAAACACTGGCAGTTCGGTGATTGCGTTATGATACAATTCCCATAGGCACCACAAAGACCATAATTGTCACAGTTATCTCCTGGCAAATATGAATACACATTCCAATTTTGAGTTGTTTCGCTCCATATCAATCGTTCACGTGAATATCTGGTTTTGTTCATAACAACTATTGAGAACATTGATTTATCTATCATTTTGAAAGTGTAGTACAACTCATCCTCATTATTGACAAAGGTCACCTCATAAATTGAGTTATGATTCGTGTATAGAGCACCACTGAATATAATTCCATTCCACGGGCCACTCCTAAAAAACTTGTTTGAACCCTTCCACATAACAATCTGAGGATTTCCTTGTAGTTGTACCCCATAAGTGAAGTCTCCAGGAGATGGGTCATCCGGGCTCTTCCATGATGATAAACGCCTTTCAAGACCAGTCTTTAAGTCCCATCCAAGCTTCATTTCTGGTAGCAACGTATCACAAGGATAGTCAAAACTCTGCCACAAGTAACTTGAAAAACCACTACTTTGTTCATTTCTCAGAACAAGATTTCCTGAATTCAGAAGTTGTAATACAACTGAACTCTTGGCTTCTTTCGTCGAATTTGCTGACCAAACCACAGTTTTGTTCTGCCTTATGACAACAACAGGACTACCTGTGCTGTTTATCATCAACACGCCAGAAGAATCGTTGATGGGGTTGATTCTGTTCGCGACCCAAACAACAGTCTTAATTGGGTCCTTCTTGTACCAAATTCCTACGTACCGATTCTTCGAACTACCAGGACTGAAGAAACCAAGCTCAAATCTTCCATCTCCTGAAACTAAGGTTCTCCCACCATCACTAATTGACTCAGATGAACTAATACTATCGATTGCAAAAGCGAATTCGTAAAAGAAAAACAGCAACTTCAAACTGATCAACAAGAAAGAAAGAATATCCATTGATGTCTAGAATTGAGAGAGCTCTAAATAAACAGCATAAAAAATTATCAATCTAGATCTAGAACAACACAACATTGACCTGAAAATGATGGTTGACTTATATTTTATCGGTTCATCCACACAACCTTAAACGACAGTGACTGGTAGCTGAAATTTCAAAATTTCTGTCCACATGTCTCATGATGATGGAAAATTAGAAAAAGTAGGTGGAATTCCATGCTCTTGGATTTCCAAGGGTTGGTTTAGAGTTGTGATATTTCTTCTCACATTAAAGTTAGACACAAATTTCTACATATGAAAATGAAATGTTTGACATAAGTGTATGGAATTTAGCAGAAAGTGTAAGAATGATTCATGTAAACTGGCCAATTAATATAACACTTATTAGCTCTTGGTGAGAAATTGAAATTTTAGACCAAGAGTAAACTTGCAAAAGTAACTTTTTCAGTGTACGATAATGATTAATAACATTTCATAAAAACAAGCTCAAGTCAAGTAGTGTCACCAATACCTCGGTGACCCGGCCATTTACATTTCAGAAATTAGTACAAGACCAAAATCGTAACATTTGATTTGTCCCAAGCACTGCATTTCCATTATAACTGGTAATCACCATTTCATTTACTACTGACTTTGATTTAAAACATTAGTTTCAAAATATGTATATAATAATACATTTACATTACTAAAGCACAAAATCACCAAACATTTAAGCTTTTAAACAAAAAGTTTCAGTAAAGGGAAAAATCATTTAAAAAGAATTGGGTAACAAATATGTAAGTAAAGACTACATAAGTAGGAACATGAGTTTATATACATATATAATAAAATATTTCAGAATATAATATTATGATAAATAAATTTGTTTTCCAAGAAAACATTTATGCAACTACATACTATGTAAAAAAATCTACTTACCTCTGATGATAGCAAGTTTAAGGCTTCACTAACGATATGGGGAAGTTATAAGAGTAACCTATAAACATATAGAATAATAATTCTTCAATCAAACTAGCCAAATAAAAGAAATTTAACTTCACTTCTTATAAATACATTTTTTTATTCATTTTCCTAAAGAAATTTCAGAAAAAAATATTCTAGTTCTCAAACTTTATTGATTTGAAATTCTTAAAGGCCTCGAAAAATTGCAAAACTTAGTCATTAAATTCAGCAATCAAATTAACAACTCTCCTCCAAATATTAGAATTTTATCAAATGCCTATGAATTTCTATAATTTTATAATCACACATGGGTCAATCCTGACAGTGTAAAATTTCGATCCTCCAACTGGACTTTGTATCAAAGTTTATTTATAGACTAAGATACCATGAAAAGTGGAGAACACGATTATTTTAAAAGCCTACCAATAGTAAAAGCCCAATTTTAAAAGTCTGTATTCCTTTATTATTATTATTATTATTATTTTACTTTTTCTAACATTGTCTTCTACACTTTTTTCTTTCCAGTCTATTTTCTCGTCTCTCTCACGATGAAAATTTCTCCACCGTCTGCGACAATCACAGCCACCGTGAGCTCGGCGACCACCACAGCCACCGTAAGCACTGCGACCACCACAACCACCAAAACCACCGCGATTTGTTCTAAGAAGGTGAGTTCGAATCCATTTTTTAGTTGCTTGAAATTCGATTTTCGATTGTTGAAGTGTGTATGAATTTCAACCGATGTGAATTGTTGAAAAAGTTCTAACTCTTACTTTTTCGTTTATTCTCTCTTATTTGGTTGATTTTGAATAAACGTGTTAGATACTGAAATTCGAATTATTTGCGATTTAGGGATTCGATTTCTGCTACTGCTGTTATTTGGGAGTTACGGATTCAAATTCTGTTAGTGCTGAAATTGTCCAACAATCGTATTTAAGCATTATACAACGATGGTCCACCAAGAAGAAGTTAGAAGGTCATTGACCTGAACATGAATTGCCCTTGACTTGTATCTACTCAACAGAATGACAAATATTTTTCATGTTGTAAGATGATGGAACCTTACACAACAGTGACCGGAAGATGTAAAATTCAATATGTGAACAAAAGATGATACACACCAGCCGACAGTAGAGTAGATCCAAATGAACTGGGATATCAAGAGGATGGTCCAGCGAAGTGACATTGTTTATAGAATTGTGAAGTGTAACACATCTCTGTGTGTGAGTTTAGTAGGCAAATAATTATATCACCAAGTCATGGGGAATTTTCCATCTTCATAATCAATCACATGGGTGCTAAAAACTAAAAAGAAGGTTGTAAGAGAGTAAAGTATATGTCTGAAAAAGTGGCAAGAAGAAGCTGAGACCTTTCTTGATATGTTTGGGCAAAATAATCCTTTATTGCTCCTTTGGTCAATTAGGCCATGATAGGTTGAGACTAGTTAAGTCACCTCACTAGTTAGATCACCTCACGTTGAGACTAGCAAGCTGTTATTTCACAGAACCTTAAACCGTGTGGTGCAAAGAGAAGAGACAAAGATCTAGTACAACACAAAATTGCCCTCACCATGATTTGAACTTCGTTCCAAGCGGCATGGACCCACCAGAGCCAAGTATGATGG
Source organism: Acer yangbiense (assembly GCA_008009225.1). NCBI lineage: Eukaryota > Viridiplantae > Streptophyta > Magnoliopsida > Sapindales > Sapindaceae > Acer > Acer yangbiense. The sequence goes on along the minus strand of CM017763.1, from coordinate 50,568,591 downwards.
AGCTATTTAAACCTTCATTTTTTTCTAAGGAAATGGTAACTCTAATGTGTAGAGGGATTTTCTCCTTTTCATTGACCATCCTGGTCATCAAAGGTCTTACATTTTTTCTTAATAGTCAAAAGAAAATAACCCTGTAATCCTACATGAGTATGATTGTGCAAGTCTTGAAGCGTAAGTTTGAAAGCTGCTAGACACCTCTGATGCTTTAGTGTTAGAGATTGAATATTAAACCAGAAAAAATAAGAAATCGTTATCACTACGAAACATATCTTGTTTATGAATGGAGAATTTCCCGGTAAGTTTCTGTTTCTGAAACAATAATGTGAAGAAAAAATACATAATATAACTTCTCTAGGATAGGAGTTCTAGTTTCTTGGTAGGTAAAGTTTGACTAGGAGTTACCATACAAGTCAAGTAAAGAGTTTATATGATTCAAAATGACAAAGAAAAGATTCCAGGAAAGGAAATTAATTACCGTCTAAGATCTTCAAATCAAAAGCACTAGAACAAAACTAGAAAGTAGAGATAATATATTACAAGGCATAGAGTTAAAAGGAAATTCTAATGAGCCTCTAACAGTGAGATAGTAATTTCATTAGATGAAGAAAACCCAGGCTTGTTTGAAGAATCCGGTTCTTCCTATCCATCAGGAAACCAGGTTGCTTCAGGTCAGGCAATGCGTTATCGCTACCCAACATCAGAACCACAGATGACATACTTGGCCTGTTGTCAGGTTGATGTTCCAAGCATGAGAGACTGATGTGGATGCACCGTTTGGCTTCTGATTCATTACATGATTCTCCCAAGAATGGATCAGTCAGTTCCAAAGGCCTGCCTTCCTTCCATAATTTCCATGCCTAAAATATAAAGAAATCCGTTTTTCATTCACGATTTTATCATTCTAAAGTTGTCGAAAAGTGACATGGTTTCCTGAAACTTTATTGAAAAAGAAATGTAATGATATTCACTTACATATTCTATAAGACTAAGGTTGCAATCTGGATGATAAAATCCTCTGTTTTTCTTTCCACTTACCAACTCCAGCAATAAAATACCAAAGCTAAAGACATCGGATTTTATCGAGAATATCCTATTAATAGCATATTCAGGTGCCATATAACCACTGTAAAAGTATATTTAAAGACAAATTATGTTAAAGAATGGAGCACAAGCAATTATAAAAATAACAGGACAAGTAATACTTACTAAGTGCCGACTACTCTATTCGTGTTTACTTCATTTTGGTCTCCATTAAAAATTTTGGCCAAGCCAAAATCAGAAATCTTTGGGTTCATCTCATGATCAAGTAATACATTACTTGTTTTCAGATCTTTATGTATAATCCGCAATCTAGAATCTTGATGAAGATAGAGAAAGCCCCTAGCAATTCCCCAGATAATGTGGAAACGCTTGGACCAGCCCAATAGCTTACATCTAGTTTGATATGCACGTTTAATACCCAGGTTAGTTTAGTATCCAGCTGGAATAAAAAAAATAAAAAATAAAATAACTGATCTTTTTTTGACAGAAAAGAAATGTCCATAGTAGAGATATCCTAAACCAGTTGAATTCATAAGTAGACTTCAATACCAAAAATAAAGTTATCTAGACTTTTGTTGGGCATGAATTCATATATTAGAATTTTCTCCTCTCCTTGAAGGCAGCAACCAAGAAGCTTTACAAGATTTTGGTGCTGTAGTTTGGTGATCAGTATTACTTCATTTTTTAACTCATTAATTCCTTGTGTGGAAATCTTTGAAAGCCTCTTCACAACAATTTCTTGTCCATCTACCAGTGTACCCTGGAAATTTTTTTATGTGAAATGAGTTGTAATATTGTGTAAGATTATAAGTGAACAAGTTTACAATATCATATCGGTAATTGTTAGATCCAAAAACTTAAGGTGTAAGGTAAAAGCCCAATGATTAATAAAAAGCATTCTAACAGTAGTATGTTGCAAGTTTACCTTGTATACGGGTCCAAAGCCACCTTCTCCAAGCTTGTTGTTGAATGAGAAGTTATTAGTGGGCATTAGCAATTGCATTTAACTCGAATAATGGTGGCTCCAAGTCTTCAATCTTCTTATCAGTTTTCCCCTTGCCTTCACTTTTCTCTTAAATTTTGGATATATGTGTCAATTATCAATAATATTGCATTATGAACTAAAATGATAATATCATTTAGAATGGACACAAATTAATTGAAGTATACTATAGAAGCAGAAATCATTTATGTAACAGACTAGATTCACCAAGTAGATATTGTTTCTTTGGACTTCACACAAACCATTTAACATAATTCTCTCAACTAGTCAATTAATGACTAATAGTTATGCACCCTTATGATTCTATTCACATATTATCCACTTTGCAAAATAAGTAATGCTTTTTCTAGGGGAGAAAAAAAAAATGAATAAAAGTAATTTGCTTGCACTCATTTACATTTACATGTGAAAGCAAACAGAGCGAAGTTACCAAAATTTGTCCTACTTTTGTAAATGTAGTAGCCTACTGTAAGCACGAAAGCACCCCAGCAACTGCGGCAGTGGCAGTAACTATCACCACTATCTTCATCTTTAGTTAAAATCAAAGCAAATTAAGTCAAATTTCAGCAAAAATATATATGCAGAAGCTATAGCAAGATACTAGTTTTTGCGCCGATCACATACGCATATATGCATTAATAAATTCAAGGAAAGAAAACAAAAACCCAAATGCTCATTTGGGAGAAACATAAAATATTTAAGTAAATACCTAGTTCCAAAGCAGACATTCGAATAAATAAGTCTTGCACACCATTTGACACCTGTTTGATATCAATCAGATCACCGAACCACATAGCACAGCTGCTGCCTCGTCCTCTAATATCCAAGTTTGAGTATGCCATACAAGATGAGTTCTCTAAGCATTTCACCCTGCATTGCTTGAGATTCATACTTTTGTTCACCCAAGAATTTGTAGCATCTGGCCATTTCAACCCATTAAATTTGATAAATCCATCCAGTTTTGAGTAATTTAATGCCTTGTTACGCACACAACCTTCATACCAGTCCCCGAATCCCGTTGATTTAGGCTTGAAGCCTTCTAAACACTGGCAGATTGGCAATTGAGTTGCGATACAATTTCCATAGGCACCACAAACACCATAACTGTCGCAGTAATCTCTTGGCACATATGAATACACATTCCAATTTTGAGTTGTTTCGCTCCATGTCAATCGTTCTCGTAAATATCTGGTTTCGTTCATAACAACTATTGAGAATATTGATTTATCTACCAGGTTAAAAGTGTAGTACAACTCATCTTCATTATTTTTTTTGAAAAGGCAATTTATTCAAGACCTGGACAAAAAGCCAACAGGCAAGCAGCAACAACCAAAACCTGGGCACAAAGCCAGCAGGCAACAACAACAAAACCGAAAAAGCAGCAAACACAACAAACCCAACAGCAAGGAGAAAAACAAAACGCCCAGCCCAAACAACAAAAACAGAGGGAAACAGGGGAACACAAACAGCGAACCCACACACCACCAACACACAAAAGACCAACGGAATCAAATGTCACTCCACTCAACAAAATCCCCTCTACCATCAGCTCCCATCTTGGCCAAACTATCCGCAAAGGAGTTATAAATTCTGGAATCGAAAACCACTTGAATACCGTCTCTCTCATTGAGAATACACCGAATGTCATAGATGATGTTAACGTGATGAACATTACCAAAACCCTTCGAGTTAGCCCAAGAGACCGCCACTTTCGAATCACTCACCACCGTGATAACACGATTCCGAAGATAAGGATTCGAGAAACACAACTCCACAGCCCTCCTAATGGCCAAAATCTCAGCGGCATTCGAGTCCAGAATACCCAAAGCAGAAAACAGACAAAGAACCTTCCCTTTGGAATCTCTCAACACTCCTCTATAAAACCTGTTTGAACCCTTCCACATAACAATCTCAGGATTTCCTTGTAGTTCTACCCCACAAGTGAAGTCTCCAGGAGATGGGTCATCCGGGATCCTCCACGATGATAAAAGCCTTTCAAGACCGGTCTTTAGGTCCCATCCAAGCTTCATTTCTGGTAGCAACGTATCACTAGGATAGTCAAAACTCTGCCGCAAGTAACTTCCCCCACTACTTTGTTCATCTCTCAGAACAAGATTTCCTGAATTCAGAAGCTGTAATACAACTGAACTCTTGGCTTCTTTCGTCAAATTTGCTGACCAAACCACAGTTTTGTTCTACCTCATGACAACAACAGGACAACCTGTGCTGTTTATCATCAACACGCCAGAAGAATCATTGATGGGGTTGATTCTGTTCGCGACCCAAACAACAGTCGTAACTGGGACCTTCTTGTAACAAATTCCTACATTCCGATTCTTCGAACTACCAAGACTGAAGAAACCAAGCTCAAATCTTCCATCTCCTGAAACTAAGGTCCTCCCACCATCACTAATTGACTCAAATAAACTAATAATGTCGATGACAGGACCCGCCCCAACTCCTATTTCGAGTATGAGGGAATCCTGTGGGAATCTTATCTTTTTCTTTTTCTGGTGGGCTTGAGTTTGAGATTTATGTCCCAAACGCTTACGTACCCTATACCCAATAAAGATCAAAACCCTCGTAGTTCATTTAACTTAATATTCTAGATTTCTAGCCGACAAGATTTAATCTGAAAATCATTAACAACAGAAGACTTATTGTACCTTCTACATCTCTTTCTAATTCAACTTTAATCTTAATCTGGAACTGTGTTATAACATATGAGTTTAAAGAATAAATTAAATATATTCTCTATGAATAAAACAACTTTCTCCGTAGACACTACATAATATAATAAATAACATCTTTTTATTTCTTTTATAGAACATAAATTATCTATCATGAAATCTGATAATCTCAAATCTTTTCTATGCTCTTCATAATCTATAACTATAAAAATAATATGAAACTCCTTTCCAAACCGGTAACCAGGGGGATACCTCACGTACGTGGCAAAGAATCTCAATGCACACGTAAAGCAAGGGGAAATACATCTCACGTAGACAGTGATATCTGATCACCTATGCAAAGCTATAAATCTCACATACACGCTGATCAGACGTGCAGAGTAATGTATATAAATAATCTCACGTACACGTCGATGTATGATTCGAACGTGCAGAGTAATCTCACATACATGGCGATATTACCGCACATGCAGAGTAATGATCTCACATACATGTGCAGAGTAGCCCCAAAGGCCAATAATATTAATATGATACTGTTGGGGATGGGTACATGTTTGGTAACTAAAATTCTGAATAACTTTTGAAAGCTGTAAACTATACTTTTACATATATATATATCTCTTGTATATACTTTTCTGAAATCATAATTAAATACTCTTTTTCTTTACTGAAATTTCTCTATATAAGATATCATAAAACTTGAATCTGGAAATACTTTCACATATTCTTTCATATTCTCGTCTAAAAATAAATATTTATTTAGAAATCATTGATAATCTAATATATTTTCAATATCACAAAATTCATAACTGATACACTTACCTGACGGTACTGAATTCCTTTGTCCATCTTCTTTTATCTCTCTCTATCACTCCCCTTGTTCTTCTTCGTCTTCAATTTATGCTTGTCTCTATATATCCAGGTTCTACTCTTCCACATACGTTTTTTTTCTTTCCATAACATCTTGTTTCTTCTCTCTTTCTTAGCCCTTTTCCGTCTATCTCTCTTAATCTCTCAAGCTCGATTCCCTCTTTTCTTTCTTCTCTCTCTCTCTCGTCTGATCTCTGTCTTCTTTTCTTTTCTTTCTCTATTCTCTGATTACTATTCACGAAACTGCTCCTCTCTCTTCACCACTTCTTTTTTACTCTCCACCGCCTGTCTTCTCTTTCTCATTTCTTTATATTTCTGGTTTTTACTCTTACCAGCTCTCCCCCTTTCTCACGCACCCACTTACTTCTCTTCTTGATGCAGCGGAAGATTCAACGCATGGCAACAATAGATAAAAGAACTGGGATAAACGATTCAGATCCGTTGATTCGCGCACGAATACCGGAAACGAACCCTACTATTATGCTGTTGATCCGCGCACGGATACCAGGATAACAGGCTACTGATAACATTCAACTTCGCGCACGAAGGATTGTTAACAGGCTTCAAATACTTCAATCTTCGCAAAGAATGTTGTACATGGATATTGAGAAACAATCTCTGTATTTTTTATTAATCAAAAGCTGCGTTTCAAACCCTAATACAATCTACTTAAATAGAATTGCAAAACTTGACTAACAAGAAAATCCTAAACAAACGGGAAAGAATCCTAAATGGAAAAGATATCAAATCTCCTAAAATCAAAAGAATCCTAAAACATTAAAAACCTATCTAAAAAGGAAATTGAATTTGATTTAATAAAATCAAATCATAAAATAATTAATATCAAATCATGAAGATAATTGGAAATAATAATTAAAGCAACAATTGTCTTGCCGCGCACGAAAGTTAACAGCCAAATTCGGACATGCTGGAGCCCATTATAGAAGATGGAGTCTTCATAACATTTGTAGGGATCATCTTGGGCTTTCTGGAAACATATTATAATAGACGATCCGATTTCATATGCCCTCTGTAGAGGTCCACGAAGTTCAGCCCGGATCATCTCGTCCAGCTCAATGTGTCCAGCTCTCATCCAGCTCAAGTCTTCGCGCAATAATCTAAATGGCCGAATTTCGGCCTGTTGTGATCTATTATGGAGGACGAAGTCTTCATAACATATGTAGGGCTCGTCTTGGGCTTTCCGGAAACATATTATAATAGACGATCCAACCACATATGCCCTCTGTAGAGGTCCACGAAGTTCAGCCCGGATTTGGTTGGTCCACGCGACCCAAATACGAATTCGCCACCCGCTCCACGTATTCCATTGCCTTAGCTGCTGCTGCATCATTCTCTTCAGGTTGGAGAAAATTCGTCCTCGAATTTTGACTATTTTGAGGAACAAATAAGTTGGAGATGCTGTTGAATGATGAAACACGGCAACATCATAGAAATAATCCTCAAAAATTGAGTCCCTCTCATGCAGCTCGTTCTGGAACAAATCTTCATCGAGAACCAATGGCTTATCGAAATCGACAATAACAGGTTCCGTCACATATTCCTCATCGAAAATTGGCGGCTTATTAAAGTCAACGATAACCGGGTCCGACACATAATCCTCATCGAAAAACAATGAATGGTAGGAGGAAATTTTGTTTTGGAGATTCATGAGATTTTTTTTTTTTTTTCTTTTTTTTTGGGGATAAATATGGATGGTGAATTTTTGGCGTTGAGGAAGATAGTTGGTTGTGGTCGTGGATGCTGAGCCTAGCACAACGGTAGACTCGGTGGCTCTGATACCAACTGATGCAGCGGAAGATTCAACGCATGGCAACAATAGATAAAAGAACTGGGATAAACGATTCAGATCCGTTGATTCGCGCACGAATACCGGAAACGAACCCTACTATTATGCTGTTGATCCGCGCACGGATACCAGGATAACAGGCTACTGATAACATTCAACTTCGCGCACGAAGGATTGTTAACAGGCTTCAAATACTTCAATCTTCGCAAAGAATGTTGTACATGGATATTGAGAAACAATCTCTGTATTTTTTATTAATCAAAAGCTGCGTTTCAAACCCTAATACAATCTACTTAAATAGAATTGCAAAACTTGACTAACAAGAAAATCCTAAACAAACGGGAAAGAATCCTAAATGGAAAAGATATCAAATCTCCTAAAATCAAAAGAATCCTAAAACATTAAAAACCTATCTAAAAAGGAAATTGAATTTGATTTAATAAAATCAAATCATAAAATAATTAATATCAAATCATGAAGATAATTGGAAATAATAATTAAAGCAACAATTGTCTTGCCGCGCACGAAAGTTAACAGCCAAATTCGGACATGCTGGAGCCCATTATAGAAGATGGAGTCTTCATAACATTTGTAGGGATCATCTTGGGCTTTCTGGAAACATATTATAATAGACGATCCGATTTCATATGCCCTCTGTAGAGGTCCACGAAGTTCAGCCCGGATCATCTCGTCCAGCTCAATGTGTCCAGTTCTCATCCAGCTCAAGTCTTCGCGCAATAATCTAAATGGCCGAATTTCGGCCTGTTGTGATCTATTATGGAGGACGAAGTCTTCATAACATATGTAGGGCTCGTCTTGGGCTTTCCGGAAACATATTATAATAGACGATCCAACCACATATGCCCTCTGTAGAGGTCCACGAAGTTCAGCCCGGATTTGGTTGGTCCACGCGACCCAAATACGAATTCGCCACCCGCTCCACGTATTCCATTGCCTTAGCTGCTGCTGCATCATTCTCTTCAGGTTGGAGAAAATTCGTCCTCGAATTTTGACTATTTTGAGGAACAAATAAGTTGGAGATGCTGTTGAATGATGAAACACGGCAACATCATAGAAATAATCCTCAAAAATTGAGTCCCTCTCATGCAGCTCGTTCTGGAACAAATCTTCATCGAGAACCAATGGCTTATCGAAATCGACAATAACAGGTTCCGTCACATATTCCTCATCGAAAATTGGCGGCTTATTAAAGTCAACGATAACCGGGTCCGACACATAATCCTCATCGAAAAACAATGAATGGTAGGAGGAAATTTTGTTTTGGAGATTCATGAGATTTTTTTTTTTTTTTTCTTTTTTTTTGGGGATAAATATGGATGGTGAATTTTTGGCGTTGAGGAAGATAGTTGGTTGTGGTCGTGGATGCTGAGCCTAGCACAACGGTAGACTCGGTGGCTCTGATACCAACTGATGCAGCGGAAGATTCAACGCATGGCAACAATAGATAAAAGAACTGGGATAAACGATTCAGATCCGTTGATTCGCGCACGAATACCGGAAACGAACCCTACTATTATGCTGTTGATCCGCGCACGGATACCAGGATAACAGGCTACTGATAACATTCAACTTCGCGCACGAAGGATTGTTAACAGGCTTCAAATACTTCAATCTTCGCAAAGAATGTTGTACATGGATATTGAGAAACAATCTCTGTATTTTTTATTAATCAAAAGCTGCGTTTCAAACCCTAATACAATCTACTTAAATAGAATTGCAAAACTTGACTAACAAGAAAATCCTAAACAAACGGGAAAGAATCCTAAATGGAAAAGATATCAAATCTCCTAAAATCAAAAGAATCCTAAAACATTAAAAACCTATCTAAAAAGGAAATTGAATTTGATTTAATAAAATCAAATCATAAAATAATTAATATCAAATCATGAAGATAATTGGAAATAATAATTAAAGCAACAATTGTCTTGCCGCGCACGAAAGTTAACAGCCAAATTCGGACATGCTGGAGCCCATTATAGAAGATGGAGTCTTCATAACATTTGTAGGGATCATCTTGGGCTTTCTGGAAACATATTATAATAGACGATCCGATTTCATATGCCCTCTGTAGAGGTCCACGAAGTTCAGCCCGGATCATCTCGTCCAGCTCAATGTGTCCAGTTCTCATCCAGCTCAAGTCTTCGCGCAATAATCTAAATGGCCGAATTTCGGCCTGTTGTGATCTATTATGGAGGACGAAGTCTTCATAACATATGTAGGGCTCGTCTTGGGCTTTCCGGAAACATATTATAATAGACGATCCAACCACATATGCCCTCTGTAGAGGTCCACGAAGTTCAGCCCGGATTTGGTTGGTCCACGCGACCCAAATACGAATTCGCCACCCGCTCCACGTATTCCATTGCCTTAGCTGCTGCTGCATCATTTCTTAATTTCTTTTTTTTTTTTTTTTAATATTCTTCCTCTTATCTCCTGCCTGATACGAATCCCCACCTCCATTCTTATTTTATTCATTTCTTTTGTTTTGCCACCAAAATTGGCCACCTATCAACCGCCACCTTGCTTCCTTGTTGCCACCAAATTAAAATGCTGCCAGCTGCCAACCTTTGCCTCTTCAACTTATTTCATTATTATTTTAATCTTCAAACTTTTCTTCACAACGGTGAAAGCTTATCTCGAGCTTGGATTCGGACTCGGGTCTGGGTCATGCGTTTGGATTTGGATTCCAGGCTTAGGAAAATTTCTGGAATTGGAGTATTACAGTCGATTGCAAAAGCGAATTTGTAAAAGAAAAACAGTAACTTCAAACTAATCAACAAGAAAGAAAGAATATCCATTGATGTCTAGAATTGAGAGAGCTCTCTCCATATGTAACAAGTTAACGAAAATAAACAGCATAATCAACATTGACCTGAAAGTGAATGATGGTTGACTGGTAGCTGAAATTTCAAAATTTCTGTTAGCATTAAAACGAGACACAAATTTCTACATATGAAAATGAAATGTTTGACAATTTTAAAAACATATATATATATATATATATATATATATATATATATTAATTAAAAACTAATTTTTTATTTTATTTTATAAATATTAAAAAGAGAGGATACAAGAGAGAAACGTAAACAACCACCGGTAGAACCAGTTACAAGAAAATAAAAAGCACAAAATAAACAATAAATGATAAAGATTCATATCTTAAAACGACTTGATACAATCCTCATCTAAAACAATAATTTATTACATTCAAAAGACTATGAAATCATTAGATCAAACACTATCACATCATGTTTTAATATGGATAAGTGAACATTAAAAACAATTTATAAAATTCTTTTAAATAAAACCAATTGATATCAAAATGGTTTAATAGTCATATATATCCATAAATTTTGAAGTTAAATAATTTGAGGAGTGAACTTGTATAACAAACATAAATATATGGCAAAACTTCAAAAGATAAAATCAGAATAAGTTGAAAAGAGATATAATTCAAGACATATATTCAATTCACTTGTTTCAAATTAATAGTACTGAAGTTAAATTAATTTATTCAGAAGATTACAAAAAAGAAAACAGTCAAATAATTATCAAATAAGATACTAAATTTAAACAATGACCAAAAATATTTTACACAAATCATTTATAGACAAAAAAAAAAGAAAAAAAGTTATATATATATATATAGACCATTCAAGTATTAGATAAGCCATTAGTAGTTGAGTTGGAGAAAACGTTTGACTAAATCAAACTGGGAAACAAACAAGGTCTCTTGGGTCGACCCGAATCAAGTGGGCCTAGACCGGATCGAACACAAAGTTGATCGTGGGCTTAAACGTTTGGGCCATTTCTGGCTACCACAAATACAACCCAATTTTAAGAGCTTACCAATTGTAAAAGCCCAATGTTAAGAAGTCCACCGGTTAGGACTTATGAGTTCTTTTATTATTGGCTAATTGGCAACGATATCCCCTGAACTATACCCGAATTTGCACTTCACCCCCTATACTTTTTTTTTCCGATAGTAAACCCCCTGAACTATCATAAATTGGCGATGGCTAACGGAAACCTAACAGAATCAGGGTTCCGTCCAGGGAAAATTACACTAAGCCCCCTGATTATGTATATAATTGTATAAAACCAGAAAAATATAATAATATGACCGAATACCCCTCTGACCAATTTTTTTTTTAAAATTAAATAATAATAATAAAATAAAAATAATAATAATAATAATAATAATAATAATAATAATAAAGATGATGATGATGATAATAATAATAATAATAAAGATAATAATAATAAAGCATTTTTTTTAAATAGATTGATTTTTTTTAATTTGTATTATTATTATTATTATTATTATTATTATTATTATTATTATTTTGTAAATTAATCACCACCAAGAATATATGAGATGGATGGTGGAGATCAATCTAAATAGCTACCTAACTTTAAAATTTTTTTATTTTTTATATTACTATTATAATTTTTTTATATTATTATTATTATTATTATTATTATCATCATCATCATCATCATTATTTTTATTTTATTATTATTATTTAATTTTTTTAAACAAATTTGGTCAAATGGGTGTTCGGGTCATATTATTATAATTTTCTGGTTTTATATAATTATATACATAATCAGGGGGCTTAGTGTAATCTTCTCTGGACGGAACCCTGATTCCATTAGCCATCGCCAATTTATGATAGTTCAGGGGGTTTACTGCCGAAACAAAAGAGTATAGGGGTGAAGTGCAAATTCGGGTATAGTTCAGGGGATATCGTTGCCAATTAGCTTTTATTATTATTATTTTTTTACTTTTTCTAACATTATCTTTTACACTTTTTTTTTCTATTCAATTTTCTTGTGTGTCTCTCACGATGAAAATTTCTCCACCGTCTGCGACAATCACAACCACCGTGAGCTCGGCGACCACCACAGCCACCATGAGCACTGAGACCACCACAACCACCAAGACCACCGCGATTTGTTCTTTGAAGGTGAGTTCGAATCCATTTTTCAGTTGCTTGAAATTCGATTTTCGATTGTTGAAGTTTGTATGAATTTCAACCGATGTGAATTGTTGAAAAAGTTCTAACTCTTTTTTTTTCGTTTATTCTCTCTTATTTGGTTGATTTTGAATAGACGTGTCAGATACTGAAAGTCTGAAATTCAAATTATTTGTGATTTAGGGATTCGATTTCTGCTACTGCTGTTATTTGGGAGTTACGGATTCGAATTCTGTTAGTGCTGAAATTCGGTAGGATTTTTGTATATCAGTGAAGTTTCTTATTCTTCTTTGCAATGTGATTTTGTTTATGTGCGGATGCTCCTATTAATCTTTCTGAACTTTTGTTTATCGCACAAAAAGAATGAAATAGGCCAAATTTCAATTGCGTGATTCAGTTGAGATATCATTTTCATGTAATAAGGATGAAGTATAGCATAAACATTCAAAATTTTCCACGGATTGAAATTTTTTTTTTTCAAAAATATTCCCCATTAAAGTTGCACTTAGTAAAGCCAAACTACAAATAACTGGTTCTGGCAAAGCAGAGGGCAGAGTCACTGTGGAAAAACCAAATAGAAATTGCTTTATTTACATTCATTAGTCTTGTAGTTTTGTGAAAATGCTTTATTAACATAGAAAAGAAAAAAAAAAGAAGAAGACTCCACTAATTGCATGTCCGTGCTCTAGTTTTCAACTTACATTCAATACTGAACATGCTGACAAATCCCGTATCCTTTGACAATTCAGGTTTGAAAAGAATTATTGTGTTGTGAGCATGGTTTCCTCAAATTTTCTGCTGGACATTGTCAGAAGAGTTTGCATTTAGTAGCCTAAACTGGATTGGCTCTCATTTTGTTTCCATTTGAAACTTGTGTTCATTAAGCAGTTACTATGGTGGTATTATTAGAGATAACTTGTGTTCACATTGAAGTTTGATTTTGATATTTGTTACTAAGTATAGCTCAAACCTTCCATTATACTACATTGTCTTTTGATTTTGATACTTATAATGTTTCATTTTTCATTTTCAATGATTAGAAAGTGTAGTAATAACCATTGATGGACTGGTTTTCAGGGATGCATGGTCTTGGGGGTGAGAGAGTTCCTCTTTTAGATGTGGAGTAAGTTTTTTCATGTTTTTTTTTTTCCTTTTATTGCTCTTTTGTGATTATGTTTTACATATTTATTTATGCGTGTGTTGATTTACTGCTCATCATTTTGATACTCTTGGATTTATTGATGTGTCATGTTTGTTTATGCTGTATGTATAATTCATGTTCTTTTTTGCGATCGTAGTAACATGCTTGATGAATGTAAAAGATGATTCTACAAATGTTTATTATTTCATTTGTCCTTCATACTCTGCAATTTAATGCTTAAAAAGTGTTCGTGTTCTACAAATTACCATGACTAAGTGCTTATCAAGTTTTTGTATTTTGGAATTTGGACTGACTTTTACGAAGTATATTAAACTTGTTGAGAGCTGGTTCTAGATTTAAATTCTTTCTAGACTCTTAGCAACGTTTGTCAGATTTTTCTCATTATTTTATCAGACTTAGACTAGATGCTGCAGGTTATTTATCCTCTTCAGTTGCCTCTGTGATTCAGCCATTAGATTTCAGTTTTACTGAGCTTTTGTTGTCAGGAGTGCTTGCTTTGCAATTACATTATGTATGGTCATTGTCATTACTACAATTCTCTTGTAATTTTTCTGATCTTTGCTATGTTTTCATGATTATTATCTCTTCTTTGATCTTTCAAGTAAGTTAACTTGTGCTTATAGATGTGCTTTGTCGATTGAAAAAGATCGATTCACTAGCGTATATCAGTACGAAAGAGGGCCCTGCTCATGCCCCTTGCCCCTTGCTTTAAGGTGAGAGTCACAGTCGATGGGCATGCCTTTGAGAGCCCAGATTTCTTCAAAAGTAGAAAGGCAGCAGAGCATGCTGGTGTAAATGTTGCCTTAATGTCATTTCCATTTGATGGCTTTCAAGAGGCAAGTTCCCTAACTGAATCCTGCCATATGCCTGCCTCAGTCCAAGGAGGTTCATTGTCTTCTCCTCCAATGACTCATGCTGATTGCTCTGCTCCAGTGTGGGAAGGCCTACAGGAACAAGAAGTTATTTGCTCTACAACAGAATCAGGGTTTATCCATGTGTTCCAGACATTTCATTTCCAAATGGTATTACTGTGCTGCAAATTAGCAAAACGGGTTGGTGGTGTTGTAGAAAGTACAATTGCATGGCCTGTGTATTCGGTTTGTAGGAATATTAGAATATCGTAAATTCGAAAGTTGAATTATAAGTTGTAGAAACATGCATTAAATGTTGTGGAAGACCCTATAAACAAAAATCTTTTAAAAGTTGATGAAATACTTTTTTTTTTTTTTTTTTTAAAAAAAAAAAAAAAAAACTACACAATATATTTGGATGTTGAAAATGATTCAATCCTTAGTCATAAAACTATGAATATGCTTTCTCTAATAATTATGAAAAATTCACTTACAATTACACTTAAAAGTGTTTGGACTTTTGATTCCCTTTTTATTCTCATCACAATCATCAAAACTAATTCGTATTGGAAATCTCTAATCACTCGGTTAACAAGATTCATGAATGTAAAAGGTGCTTATGATAACACCAAAAGATATCATCAAAGAATTATTAATACATCTTTTATCCAACTAATAATTCAATGGCATATTCAATTATCAACCACGAAGGATGCCTTACAACTTTTCTTTAGAAAACCATAAGATTTAAAAATCACTCATCGTATTATCCATAATTTAGTACAACTAGAAAAAAAAAATCCAAATTCAATAATCAATTTAAATAACATCATAAAGAAAAACCTAATCTTTATCAAAGACTGCACCAAAGTCATGCAACTTCAAATTGAATAAATCGACTTTGAGCATTATGTACATATCACCAACAAATCCTCTCAAAGGTAGGTAGTGATCACACCATCAAAATTATAAAGTTATAACCTTATGGGACAACACTGAGTCTATCAATTAAATCATAGAACATCAATAAACTCTAAAAAATTCATACATGAATAGTACTCAATATCACTTAGAAATATTATATATCAAATAATAATTCCTCAAACTTCACCCAAAATTTACGAGTATCACTTCAATCCAATTTACCCGATCATCCCCTAGAAAACACGACTATCAACTTTTCTATTCCATAACTCCAACTAGTAACTTGTAGAATAATAGTGTTATGCTATGAAACCATAGTCAATTCTTTAACTCTTCGTCAATGGATTGCTCGATTTGCAGTTTAGAGGCTGAATCAATCGACCATTTGTTTCTTCATTGTGCTTGGTCTCAACAGTTATGGTACACTTGTATGGATTGGTGGGGAGTCAGTTTTTGCATTACCAGGTTTATACATAATTGGACTTGTGGTTGGTCTGCTCTGTGTCCAATGGCAAAATATGGCAGAGCATGGAATACATTGTTCTTTGCCATAGTGTATACTATCTGGGAGTCACGAAATAATCTGGTTTTCAATGGCAACAGGACGTCTATTTCTCAGGCTTCGGAGGTGGTAAAACTTAGAGTAGCTTGGTGGTTCAAATATCATGGAAAAGGATCAACTGATCCAATTACTCATATGACTTTGAACATAAAACACTGCTGCTCTGATTCTCATAATCTGAAGAATAACAAGTCGACTGATTGCTGTCCCCCTTTGTCTCGTACTTAAGTTCAATGTGGATGGATCTTCGAAAGGCAAGGCAGGCAAAGCAGGCATCGGTGGTGTGTTGAGAGAATCAACAGGCAAGGTCTTGGGCTCTTTCTCCTTATTTGTAGGTGTGCGTGACTCCATCTCGGCTGAGGTTCTAGCCATCCACAAAGCAGCCGAGCTGTGTGTTAAAACTTCAGTCTTGTATGGTAAAGAGATCCTCATCGTTAGCAACTCAATGGCTGCAGTTTCCTGGATTAATGGTGAAGGTATAGGAAGTTTAAATCATGTCAATCTCATCTATGACATCCGTGAATGGCTGAATGTTATGGGAAATGCCACGGTTATTTTCAACTCAAGATCGTCAAACTCAACAGCAGATTCTTTTGCTAGACAAGGGTCAGGTTCTGAAGAAAATAGTATAGACTGGGATTTTCCTTAGTTGGGCAATCTTTCTGTGTCTGCTCTGTTTCGTTTGTGTTTTTTCTGGCTTGTTTGTGTTTGGCTGTTGTTCTGTTGTTTCTTGTCCTCTTGGGTCTCTTGTGGCCTGTTTGCCTTTTTGGCTCAATAAATTTACCATTCAAAAAAAAAAAAAAAAATCTTTAACTCTTAAAAAAAAAAAAAAAAAATTATCAGAAAATCAGTTCCATAAAACTCTTCTAGAAATTGACTTAATTATTCATGTATATGAAACACCAAGAGACACATATCATAAACAAATAGTCCTCAAGATTTAACATTTCATTTGGTTCCACTAACCAACTTCAACTAAGAGTATATAGGACCCTAAAATACTGATTGTAAGAAACTAGGAATATTAAAACCTAGCAAAATACTGATTGTGAAATATTAGAACCTATAAATTGTCTATAACTAACACCCAAAAGTCCATAGAATGCCAAACCTAATGCTTTGATACCAAGTTGTAACACCCCAAAACTCAAAGAGTAATTAAACACTTTGATATGGAATGTTACGTCATAAATCATTAATTACTTCATCTAAAAGAAACTAATAATCATTGAATAACACCAAATAAGCTATTCTCCAATGAAAATATAAATCCAACAATAAGGTTCAAAACACTCTAAAGGAAAATTAAGAAAATACCAAATACCTAAACTCAAATTCTAAGTAACAAAACAAAGAAAAACATTACATAAAATCTCATTCACTTCCAACTCCTGAAGTCTATCGCCCTAGCGGCCAGCTTCTAAGATACTTAGTGTGCAAAATGTTAAATGACAAGATGTGAGCTATCAACTCAGTAAGTATTGCATAATACGTAATCGACAACATTTATGAAATTTACAATAACATTTAAAGAGTACATAAATTTTCAAATGTTCAAATACAATTAAACTTGCAAAAGTAACATTTTCAGATATAAGTAAACTTGCAAAAGTAGCATTTTCAAAATACAAGTAAATTAACTTGCAAAAGTAGCATTTTCAAAATACAAGTAAATTAACTTGCAAAAGTAACCTTTTCGGTGTATGATAATGATTAATAACATTTCATAAAAATAAGCTCAAGTCAAGTAGTATCACCAACACTCCCGGTGACCCGGCCATTTACATTTCAGAAATTAGTACAAAACCAAAATCGTAACATTTCATTTGTCACGCGCGCTGCATGATCGAACGATAAATGTACCTAATTGAGGTCCCCATTTTCTAGCTTTTGTGCTTATTTTCGAGTACAATTTTTGTATATAATGTGTTTGTGAGCCTTGTGTATGTACATTTCCTAAAATAAGGTTTTTGTGCTTAAAATGAAGAAAATAGGGAAATTCAGGGGCAATCGTGTCATTTTGGAGAATCAGGGGTCAAAGTGCAACTACGGAAAATATACTGAACATTCTGTGATTAGAGAAGAGTTAAAGGGATCTTATTGTAATTCGCCAGACACGCACGCGCAGCACGCCACGTCACAAATGAAATGGTGCGTTTTGGCTTGTGCAGCTGACATCAGCATGACATCATGTCGTCTTCAACCTTAAGCGACCTGGATTGCAGACCCGCGTGCTCAACTTGACGTTGTCAAGACGTTTTTCCGCCCAGATCGACGACGCACTTCCCCTCGATCAGTTTGCCACTATTTCCAAGCCTTCATGCCATGTTTCTCTCAACTCCAAATCTTCCAAACTTCCATGGCCAACCAAGCTCAAAATTGTGCGTTGGTCGTGACGCCGTCTTGCTGCAGAATTGCAGTACAACCATGGCAACAACAACGACACTTAAACCGTGAAAATTACTATCACAGTTGTTGCCGTTGTGCCCAACCACGGCACACTTGATCTTAGACCGTGACATGCCATTTTTGAGGGGCATATATGACTTTTCATGTCCAATTTCGTCCCCAAACTTACCTTAACTATAAATACACCTCTTTCCTCTTTTTTCTTCAAACTAGTCCAGAACAACAACTACACTTCATCATCTTCTTCATCTTCTCACCAAATCAAGAGAGAGAGAAAGGCTTTCAAAGCTCCCATTAAGGTTCTCCTCCATGGGAAGCTCTCCACCTCCATTTCTACACATCCTCCACCACATTTGGAAGTAGATTGCAAGGAGATAGGAGGGTATTAGGACCAAATTCGAGCTAGGATTCATGGAGAACTTGGAGAAGGCCATCTTAAAGGGTTGTCTCCTTTAAACTCTTCTCTTTATATTTCTCGTTTTCTCTTATGTGTAATCCTTACTTGGGAAATATTGTTCTTAATTCCGATTTGGTTTTGATTTGTTCTTGTTATTATTGGTAATCTCTTATCTTAATATGCATGGGTATGTAAATGCCTTGTTTAGATAGGTTTGAGTGTATGTGGGTTAAGATTGTACCCCCATGGATAACCTTCCGGGTATAGTCTTGACCACTTAACTCTAAAAGAATAGATGAAACTTGTTTTATTTATGACCGTGATAGAATAGGTTTTGGCTTTATGTTAATGAGCTTAATGAGTCTTTGACCTTAAGACACATGCTCTTCCATGACCTTTGGGGAGTAAGAATAGATTTTGGTTTTCTTAATTAACGAATGATTCGTAATAATCGATTATTTGATTTCGGAACTCTTTAATCGTGAAAATGAGCCCATAACTTGAATTGGATGAACTTAATTGTCTTTTTTTTTTAACAGCAACTTATATTAGAAACAAGGCACAGAGGCCAGCAAAAATAGCCCACTGCAGGGCAAAAACACAGCAGAACAGCAAAGACACCCACGACTGGGCAGCCAACACACTACCAACCCCAAAAAAAGGGGGGGCCAAACAAAGGAACAAACAAAAACACAACAAACGACCGGCACAACACCGAGCGACAGAAACCAAAGCCCCCAGAAACAGCCCAGCAAAAAACAGAGAAAGAGCAACAAAAATAACACCAGTCCACTTCCCACATAAGCAAATCCCCCTCCATATTCGAACCTTTCTTCGCCAGAGAGTCAGCAAAGCAATTACTAGACCTTGGGTTGAAAGTGACATCGGTGCAGCCCAAGGAACTCAGAAAATTATGAATGTCGTAGATATAATTCACGTGTTTTAGGCTTCCGAAATCCGACCCATTCACCCAGAAAACAGCCACCTTGGAATCACTAATGATAGTAATTTTCTTACCAAGTAAAGAGGGCGAGTTAACTGATCGGACGATTTATATACCTATTTGAGGTCCCCATTTCCTAGCTTTTGTACTCGTTTTCGAGCGCATTTTTGTATATAATACGTTTTGTGAGCCTTGTATAGGTACATGTTCCCTACAATTGGTGTTTGAGCATAAAGTCAAGTTTGGGAGGCAAAAATGAGCTAAAAAGTGAAGAATGGAATCCATGCAGAGTTGTCGCGGTCTCGCCGTTGACCCAAACCGTGGCGTGATTCATGGTCAATCACGGCAAGCAAAACCATGTTTCCATGATGGATCCGCCGTTGAGCTAGAACGCGACATTGAGACCGCGGCACTGGTCAACTCTGCTTTCCAAAGGTTAATGGGCTGACATTGCAAATGCCCATGCAGAACATATAGATTTCGGGGCCTATATCTCCCTCCTCTTTGAGAACTGGGCTTCGTTCCATATATTTTCGGAAAGCCCCGGAAGTCTACTTTCTAGTGGTTTTTACGGATCGTGATTCCGGGCTTTCTAGAGGGAGTTATGGCAGTTTCCGTAACGGTGCGCGAGGCTGGAAACATGACCGCGGCAGAGCCAATTGTGCAGAATAGCCAACTTTCGGGGGGCATATCTCCCTCCTCAGATCGAACCACGTTGAGCTCTATATATATTCGGAAAGCCCCGGAAGTCTACTTTCCATAGGTGTTTACGGATTGTAATTCCGGGCTTTCTAGAGGGAGATATGAGCATTTCCGTAACGGTGCGCGAGAAGTTCGCTGCCAAGTTCGCCCCCTGACAGCGACTTTGGTAGCGACCTAATTTTTTCAGCAACAGGGGCAGTGATGTTCGCCCCCTAGCTGGTCACCCCCTGACAGCGAACTTGGCAGCGACCTTCCGTTGTCAGCTCAGTGAAAAGTCAGTTTTCAAGCCAATTCAGAAGGGCATTTCGGTCCATTCATGCCCAGATCGTGCCCTAAGTTTCCCAACCTATTTATACACCATTTTGAGCCCTCTCTTGAGACAACAAACCAGCCACCAACACCAAGAACAACACAGCAGCCATCTTCATCTTCTTCCCCAAACCAAGAGAGAGAGAAGCTTTCAAAGCTCCCATGGAGGTTCTCCTCCATGGGAAGCTCACCACCACCATTTTCTACACATCCTCCACCACATTTGGGAGTTGATTGCAAGGAGATAGGAGTGGTCTATGACCAATTTCGAGCTAGGGATTCATGGAGCTCTTGGAGGGATTTCTTCAAGGGTTGTCTCCTTAAAACTCATTCTCTTTGTATTTCATGTTTTCTTGAATGTGTAACCCCACTTGGGAAATATTGTAAACCTATATTTGTGCTCATTTATGTTATGATTGTTCTTAAATCCATTTGGGTTTTGATTTATTCTTGTTATTATTGCAAAATCTCTTGTCTTGATATGCATGTGTATAGAGATTGGAAATTGATATGTGTTCATGGATAGGATTAGGGGTAGATTAACTTAATATGTAGGAGTAGTTGTAATCAAATATCCTATTTGTGTATGTATGTTGATGGAAGGTCGAAATGCCTTGTTTTGATGGGTTTGAGTGTATGTGGGTTAGGATTGTGCCTCCATGGATGGCCTTCCGGGTATAGTCTTGACCACTTAGCTCTAAAAGAATGGATGAAACTTGTTTTATGCATGGCCGTGCTAGAATAGGTTTTGGCTCAATGTTCCGGTGCTTAATGGGTCTTTGGCCTTAAGACACATTGCTCTTCCATGGCCTTTGGGGAGCAAGAATAGATTTTGGTTTCCTTAATCAACGAATGATTCGTAATAATAGATGATTTGGTTTCGGAACACCTTAATCGTGAGAACGAGCCCATAACTTGAATTGGATGAACTTAATGCCTAACAATCAACTAGGTGTGCACTTGTTTGGTGAACTAATAAGTACCTTGTATGACCACAATCCTACATCTCTCCTAGCCACCCTTTTATTATTTATCTCTTTAAACACCATTCTCACCATTTCATATTCTCTTTGTTTTTATTTGCATTCTTTTCTTTACATTTCCACACACACCACACCGCAATATGCATACACCTCACACACACCATTCTCACCACATCCGTATTCTATTTACATGCTTCAAATAAACACTAGAACTCGAAACGGTCGATGGATAACACCTCCCTGCGGAACGATACCCTCGCTTGCCGCTTTACTAGTCTTTTGCTAGTTAGAGCACATTGCGTAGGAACTTTTTAAATATAACTAATCTTTTGATAATCGCAATTTGGTAACGACACAAAAAGCGAGCTTATCATTAACACACAGAAAACAAGCCTGGTGGATCGCCAAAATCTCAGCCGAATTAGCGTCCATGAAACCCACATATTTTGAGAAGGATCCCAGGACTTTACCTTTAAAATCCCGTAAAACTCCTCCAATACCCGTAGCTCCAGGAATTCCCCTCGCCGAACCATCCACGTTAAATTTGAAGGCCCCTTGCATGGGGGGGTGGGGGGACCACTCAGCAGCTGAGACAAACTTCCTTGGCTTCGAACTAAGGCATCTTTCAGCCACATTTTGAATCAAAACAGTAACCGAATCCGAACAGCCATTCGCGTGATACTTGAACCACCATGCGACTCTAAATTTAATGATGTCGATGGCTTGAGAGATGACCAAATCAGAATTCCTAAAAACCATGTTGTTTCTAGATTCCCAGATGGTCCAAATGATGGCAAAGAAAAGGGTGTTCCAAGCCCTTCCTTGTCTAACATGGGGACATAACCCAAACCACCTAGCAGCCCATTCAGGAAGACAATTACTAACACACCAAGACACTCCCCACCAAGCCATACAAATATCCCAAATTTCAGCAGCCCTTTTGCAATGGAGGAACAAGTGATCAATAGTCTCCTCAGCACTCTTACACAATGGGCACTCGAGAGCCATATTAGGAGAGAACCCAAAAGAGTTCATCACTTTTCTTACCATAATTTTGCCTCTTAACAGCTGCCAAGTGAATATCTCGACTTTGGGAGGGCTAATACCTTGCCAAATCATAGAAGACTCTGCCATATCAGCCACCACAGCTGATTCCTCCAGACAACGGCGAAACAAACCCACAGAGAAGTTCCCATTAGAGCTAAAAGACCACGCAAGAGCATCCGCAATAAATTTACGAGGTTTGAAATCCTCCAACCTACAAAGAAAAGCCTTCCACTGGTCTTTTTCCCAGTCAAACACCTGTCTTCTCAAAGGCACATTCCAAGCCCAAAACTGACCTTGCCAAGAACCGAAGGACCCAACCATACCAGACTTCTTAGAGGAGAGAGCAAAAATCCTAGGAAAAGCATTCTTAAGAGGCAAATTATCCGCACCCAACACCTTCCAAAAATCAACTCTATTACCCTCCCCTAAAACAACTTTCAGACCTCTCTTAAGAATTAAATCAGAATTAGAACTCGCAGCAAAAAGACTGTTCACAGCCAAAACAAAATAGGAACTCGAGCTAGACGCCCAATCCCACATCAACTCCTCTCTATGGACACCATACTTAGCACAAATGACCCTCTTCCACAACGTAGACTCCTCTTTACCAAACCTCCACACCCATTTAGCAAGGAGGCTTTTGTTTTTATCCTTCATTCTCCCAATACCCAACCCCCCTTTTTTCCTACTCCGACACATCGTTTTCCAATCCACAACGTGAATTTTCCTCTTAAGGATCTCATCTCCCCAAAAGAACGAACGCTGAATTTTTTCCATGTTATTAGCAACACCCACAGGCAATTTAAAAACAGACAAGAAATAATTAGGGATGCTAGATAAAACAGATTTTATGAGAACCAAACGACCCCCTTTATTCAAAAACCTCTTCTTCCAAGGGGCTAACTTGCTCTCCATACGTCCCACAAGTTGATCCCAAAAAGATTTAACCCGAGGTCTAGCTCCAAGAGGAAACCCAAGATACGAGATAGGAAGCTCCGCTCTTTTACATCTAAATGCATTCACCCACTCCTCACTATTCGATCCTTTCTTCCCCACTTTCACCACGCAAGATTTGTGGAAATTAATTTGGAGACCGGAGGCCAACTCGAAGCATCTGAGAATTCTCCTAGTGTTACGAACATACTCCAAACTAGGTTTGAGGAATAAGATAGTGTCATCTGCAAATTGCAAATGAGTCAAGTGAACCTCGTTATTCCCAAAAACCACGCCTCTCAACAAACACAAATCTGTAGCCCTTTGAAGAAGACCACTAAGGCCCTCACTAGCAATATTGAAAAGGAAAGGGGACAGGGGATCGCCTTGTCTTAACCCCCGCTCAACCCCAAACTGAGACGAAGGACTACCATTCACAAGGACGGAAATCTTAGGGGTAGTAATACAACTCTCCATCCACATCCTCCACCTATCCCCAAACCCCATTTTCCTCATCATTAATCCACAAAATTATGGTCAACACTATCATAAGCTTTTTCAAAATTAAGCTTTATGATAAGGCCACCCTCTGAATCCTTCCTCCAAGAGTGAATCACCTCCTCCGCTATGACAAAACTATCAGTAATCTGACGGGATTTAACAAAAGCCATCTGAGTCTCTCCTATAATAGAATCCATGACATGTTTCAGACGGTTAGCCAAAACCTTAGAGAGCACTTTATATAAAGAATTCACCAAGCTAATGGGTCTAAAATCTTTCATAGACTGGGTTTCCACATTTAGGGATAAGAGTAATAAACGTATTATTCAGATACTTAACAATGGATCCATCGTGATAAAACTCATTAATAAACCTCCAAAAGTCATCCTGAATCTCACCCCAATTAACTTTAATAAAGTTTAGATTCATACCGTCTGGACCTGGAGCTTTATTTCCATTGCAACCACTAATCGCATCCCAAATCTCCTCCTTACAAAACGGTTTCTCAAGCAAAACCTTCTCTTGATCCGACAATCGCTTCAACTCCAAGCCACCAATATCCGACCTATTACTCAAATCTTTCCTAAAGTGATTCTTGAAAAAAATTTGAGATCCCCTCTTTCACTTAATTGTCTAACAATCAACTAGGTGTGCACTTGTGTATGGTGAACTCATTTACCTTGTATGAACACAATCCTACATCTCCCCTAGCCATGCACCCTTTTATTTGTCACTTTAAACACCGTTCTCACCCCTCCATATTCTCTTTGTTTTTATTTGCAATCTTTTCTTTACACCTCACACACCATTCTCACCACATGCATCCGCATTCTTATTTACATGCTTTCAACAAACACTAGAATTCAATACGGTTGACGGACACCACCTCCCTGCAGAACGATACCCTTACTTACCGCTTTACTAGTCTTTTGTTAGTTAGAGCACATTGCATAAGAACTTTTAATTATAAATAATCTTTTGATAATCACAATTTGGTAACGATACAAAAAGTGAGCTATCAAAATGGCACAACATTACTTTCAAAATATGTATATAATAATACATTTGCATTACTAAAGCACAAAAGCACCAAACAATATTTAAGCTTTTAAACAAAAAGTTCCAATAAAGGGAAAAATCATTTAAAAAGAATTTGGTAACAAATATGTAAGTAAAGACTACATAAGTAGGAAATAAAATAATTCAGAAGAATCAAAACATGATAATATGATAAATAAATTTGTTTTCTAAGAAAACATTTATGCAACTACATACTATACAAAATATATATATATTTACCTCTGATGATAGCTTCACTAACGATATTGGAAAATCACAAGAGTAACCTATAAACATATAGAATAATAATCCTTCAATCAAACTAGCCAAATAAAAGAAATCTAACTTCACTTCTTATAAATACATTTTTTTTATTCATTTTCATGAAGAAATTATAGAAAAACATATTCTAGTTCTCAAACTTTATTGATTTGAAATTCTTAAAGGCCTCAAAAAATTGCAAAACTTAGTCAATAAATTCAACAATCAGATTAATAACTCTCCTCCAAATATCATAATTTTATCAAATACCTATGAATTTCTATAGTTTTCTAAGCACACAAGGGTCAATCCTGACAATGCAAAATTTCAATCCTCTGACCAGACTTCGTATCAAAGTTTAACAACCTTACCGACTATGATAAAATTCCAAAATTTTATTTATAGACTAAGATACCAGTAATCTATCCCTATACTGAAAATCAGAATTTTTATTCATCTCCGTTTGAGAATTAAAATTCCTACAACATCAAGAGCTTATGACGGTCAGCTTAAATTTTATGGTTTAAACATCAAATACACCCACATAATTAAAATACTTATATATCAGTAAAATTCACGAAAATTTATATCATGATTCAATAATGTCTTTAAAACGATAGTACCAAAAATCAAACTTAAATACGTCCCCAGTTTCAATTTAAAATTACTCCAATACAATAAGGTTAGTTTGATGATGTAGAAAATCTACATATGTAACCGATTTAGATTAAAAAAATCTCTCTAAGATAAGCACCACCAAAAATTGTGAAAATTTTAATCCAAGTTGCTTCGCCAGTATTAAAACAAATCAAAATTGCAACCTACACTAACACTCAAATTTGAACTCTTTAATGAACTCCAAAATTCAAGCAAATTATTACAGAGCTTCATGTATATTTCTACTTCATTCCAAAATTAGTCCATTAAAACATCTCCATCAGGAAACTAAAATTGAGCAATTGTTAGAGGCCTAAATTTTTGTTAATAAGATATTTTGATGTTAAAAACAATGAATCTGAAAAAAAAAAGACTAAAGCTGTGAATAAAACGTTAAAATGAAACAAAGTTTACACTAACAGAGCAACTAATACATATGCTGATAGTTTAGCTAAGCAGGGAGCCAGTATGAGAGGAGATTTTGTAGAGTGGAGTGAGTGGGGCTGATTTGTTTTGTGTGTTTCTTGTCTCTGTTTCGGTTTTGGGTGTGCCTGATGGGGGGTTTTTCTGGTGTCTTTTGTCTGGGGGTTTTGTTTTGTTGCTGTTCTCTGTTCTTGTTTGTTTGCTGCCCTTGTGGCCTAATAAATCTATTGTTCAAAAAAAAAAAATCTATGAGACAATATCATGCTATGTCCTTTTGTGAGTGTTATCAATTTTAGCAGAGAAGCAAAGTGTAGAAAAGTGAGAGTTTTCAGAGTAAATGTAGAATGGAATTGACTTCTTTTGATGTGATTGTCCTTGAATAATGCTAGAGAATCAATCAAGTGTGATCTGGTTTGTTGCCAAAATATTCTGGTTTAATACCATATGATTTTGTTGCCTTAACAAGAAGAAAATGAATGACTATGTTTCTATATTATTATTATTATTATTATTATTAAAGAGGAAAATAAAAATCAGGTTTTACACTTTATCTTCTTTGCATTTTTTAGTTTGTACACTTTATCTTCTTGGCCTTTTTTAGCTTGTACACTTTATGAGAGAGAGACTCTCATAAGGGATCCCTTATTTTAATTTTGGTAAGGACTTTAAGGAAATCACATCAATTTTTATGAATTTTG
The DNA here is from genome assembly GCA_008009225.1 of Acer yangbiense. NCBI lineage: Eukaryota > Viridiplantae > Streptophyta > Magnoliopsida > Sapindales > Sapindaceae > Acer > Acer yangbiense. The sequence goes on along the minus strand of CM017763.1, from coordinate 50,541,356 downwards.
ATCTTAATTTTTTTGTAGATGATAAGTTCATTAAAATCTATATATAAATAAAATTTGAAAATTTTTCAAGTACTAGAACTATTGTTTCCAATTTTGTTAAATATGAAGGCATCTGAAAAATGGGCAAAATATAGAAAATTTCAAGAAAAATAGTTCTAGTATTTGAAAAATTCTCAAATTTTATTTATATGTAGATTTCAATGAACTTATCATCCACAGAAAAATTCTTAGCAAAATTCATAAAATCCGATGTGTATTCATTAAGGTCTTTATTGAAATTAAAATAAAGGATCTCTCATGAGAGAATCACTATATATATATATATATATATAAATTTTCAAGTCAGTGCACACTGATATAACTTATATCAGTGTGTTGCATGCGAACCCCTAGATTTACATGCTTTGACTCAAGTGTGTATACACTTATCAGTGCTTCTCCATAATCAGTGGCCCACATAAAAGACCAAAATATTCATAAGTTATATATATATATATATATATATACTATTAATCAAAGATTGATGGAGAAAGTATGTAGATAAGATTTTATAAATAAATATATATATACATATATATAATTTTGAAAAAGGGTGAGAGAGTGTTTAATATGGTAATAACATATTTAGGAGAGAGAATTTAATACGTAATATTTAATCTAATGATTTATGAGAGAGAATTTTTTTTTTAATAATTTAATTAATTTGGAGTGTTTTTAGAATTTTTTTTGTCTTGTTTAGTAATTTTAATTCAGGTCAAAATTATCAATAATAAAAAAAAAATGGAGTGTAAATAGATAATGAGTGGTGCTATTGGCACACCCCTACTGATCAATCTATGCCCCACTATTGAAATTATTTAGTATTATTTTTTTTCCTTTATCAAAATGATTAAAAGAGACATACAATTTAAGAAGAAAAAAATATATTCTATAAAGTAAATTTAATAAAACCCCACATTTCAAAAAAAAAAAAAAACGTTCTTTTAATCTTTTTATTGAATTTTTTTTTTCATAACTCTTAAACCCTAAAAATACTTGTACTTGGATCCTATTTAAACAATAAATCAAACACTTGGTATGCATTTGACAGATGAGATATTAATTATTATTTAATCTCATTGCTCTTTTAGAATCTGAAAGTGAAATGATGATAACCAAAACAAATACTTGCTCTTTGCTTCTTGTTTCGTTTTGTTTGTGGGCTATTTCGTTTTTTTCTCTGTGTGTGTTTTGTCTTGGGTTGCTCCGTTCTTTGCTATTTTTGGGGGGCTATTTGTTTATTATTTGTCTTGTGACTTCCTGACATTTTCTATAAAACTTAATGTTAAAATAAAAATGCTAAAAAAGAAATAAGAAGAAAAAAAAATCGTTCATGGGAGGTGAGAGAAAGACGAGACCAGAGATAAAAAGATATAAGATAGATAGAGATATTAAAGATGAGGTTTATTAAGTTTGAAAAATAAGCAAAATGGTGGTTTTGAAAATAAATAAAATAAATTAATAAAAACATTTAACTTTATTTAATTAAATCAAAATTTAAACAAGTGGGGCATAAATGGATCAATAGGGGTGTGCAAATAGCATCACTCATAGATAATTTGTGGATTGTAAGGAGAAGCTCTCTTCTCTAATTGACTTAGGGCCAGTTTGATATTACTCTTGAAAAGTTAAAATCAGCTTATTTTATAATTTTAACATAAAATAATGTTTGGTAAAATTTCTAAAAGTGATTAATTTATAATTTGGCAAGTTTTGACAGTGATTTTGAGAAGTAGGTGGAGGGTTATTTTTTGACAGTGATTATGGAATAATCTATTTCAGTATTTAATGAATCTTTTATAATATCATTATTATCCTTATGAAATTAAATTAAAATCATTTATATTCCTTATTTCATCTTAAAATTAAAGATTGTAATTAAATATTGATTTGGTTTATAAAATCTTTTAAAAGTATTTTTATTATTCTTATGGAATTTTTTTTCTAATCCCTTCTACTTAAATATTGATTTAATATATATAATTAATGAAAAAAAAAACAAGGTTATAAAATCATGTCTATTTTAGTCATTGTAACTAATTTCAGCATTTTTGAAATAAAATTACCAAACATATGTATACTGCTTTTGAGCTATACAGTAGTTTTAAAAGTATAATTAACAAAATATCTACTGATTAACTTCACAACTGATTATTTCTTCAGCACAGCTAACATTATTTATTATAAAAGTTACAGCAATACAAAACTGGCCCTTAATTTTATGTAATTTATTACTTTCCTTGTCATTAGAATCTCATAAATAGTTTTCTTTTTTGTATCTACACATTCTGTATAAATTTTCATTTACAATATCAATGAAATAACATAAATAATCTTTTATTACTCAGCTTTTATATAGTTAAAAAAAAAAAATTACAAAAATCATCATCAAAATATATAAAAATCTATCACCAAAATCAATCCTAAAATACTAACTATTCTACTCAAAAACTAGATAAAAATATGTTCAAATGTTCTATGTTCATCTTCCTCAATACTTCCTTTCGAGCATTCAACTGCATAGTACTAGAAACAACATGAGAAAGATTTGAACAATGATTTATTGACCAAGAAAAAAAAGCTCAAACTATATTATAACATCAAACAAAAAAACAAAAAAACAAAAAACTTATTTTTGACAATAAAGAATGAGAAAACAAAAGGAGACCTAACAGAAAAATTGACAAACCTCTTGTTCATGTCGACAATTTTGATGAAATGGTGTTATAAATAAATACTAAGAAATAAAAAAAGATATTTATATATCAGTAGTACATTTGAAGTTAAGCACTCACCATGTTTAGAGTTCTTATTTTGTATGAAAAGTGAAGATCGTTAGGTGAGAGATGAGAGCAAAAAAAAAAAAAAAATTTAAAAATTACATAGAAATGTGAAAGATGAGAGAGTACGGCTAGGGTAAGAAAGTTGGGTAGAGTTAGCTTTTTAAATATGTACAAAAGATATATTGCGGAAAACTCTATTATATTAAGTTGTGTCCATTTATTTCATCGTATTGAAAATCGCAAACTCGTGTTTGATAGAAGAAGAAGCCAAGTGTTTGATGAAATGCTTCTTAGAAAAACAGAGAAGAGAAACAGAGTATAAAGAAATATGAGAAGAAGAACTCAGAAGATTGTATTTTCATTGAAATGATTTTGTCAGCTCAAGCTCGTTTATATACAATCATACAAGTGGGAGAGGATTGAATTGATAAGGTTTTGGATAAGATTGCCATCTGTCAATTCTGTTACAATTGTAACAGAATTTCCCACCTAAAACCATCCTCTACTATTCTAGAAGCTTTATCATCTGATATCTTCCAGATGTGATCTGGGCCCTTGATGATGATTACTTCCTTGATTGACTTGAGCTGAGTTGCTGTTGTTTGATACTGGTCTGATCGTTCCTACTCTATTTTGGGCAATAGATTATGGTGATGTGGTCACCTGTTTGTTGTTGCTTGTGTTATCTCTAACACATCGAACATATGTGTAAAGTTAAACAAAATAAAGTAATCAATTCTTAAAAAATATAAAGTAATTAATACTAATTAAAAAAATTAAAAACCAAACTAAGGCTTCGTTTGGAAGAGCTTCTTCAAGTAGATTTTTAGGAGTCAATCTTTTAAAGGAGACATTCTACAAGTATAGCTTATAATGGGAAGATGTTGGTTGTTTGGTTGTCAATTATAAAAAGCTTTTTTAATTGGTAGGATTACCAATATATTCAAAAACTATTTTAAATGATAGGGTTATATTAGACATTTTAGTGTTATTAAAAAAGCTCAAAAAGATCTACTTAGAAAAGATTAAAATTTGAGCTTCTCCAAGTAAACGTAAAACATCTTTTTTAATCATCCAAAAGCTTTATTGAGTGAACCAAACGACACTAAATTTTTTGAAAAGAGTGTTTTTAATTAAAAAAACTCTTTTAGCGAGTAGACAAGTTCTTTCAAACGGGCACTAACTTATCAATTATATATGTTAATAATATATTTAAATGTGAAAAAAAAAATTAACTTCAATTATTTTTTTATCATTTAAAAGAAAGAGACTATACGATCGTTTGTACATTGTTAAATTTTTTTATCATAAATTATTGCGTAACACAAATTTGAGAAATTAAGAATTTAAAATTAGAGTTTTAGTGTAATTATTCAAAAAAAAAAAATCTTTTTCTTTTTATTAATTTATCACGATAATAAAATAGTGTGATAATTAGATTACACATAAAAATAAAACACGTGATAACTTAATAACAGTTAACATAATTCGTGATAATTTGATCACGATTAAGAAAACATGTGATAACTTGATCACGGTTAATAAAAATTGTGATACAATTATCGCACATTTTAAAGGATCGTGATACTTTGATATCAGTTTTAAAATATGTCATAAATATATGACAAAACAAAAAACTAGCATCAGTACTTGATCACGTCTAAAAAGAAACGGTGATAAAATTGCATAATAAAAACCTATTTTTCTTGTATTGAATCTGGTCATCCAATACATCTAGAACGACGAAAATTCCAGCAAAAAAGACTTTGAAGACAATTTGAAGACTTTGAATTACAAGTTCCACAACCAAGTAATTCCTGGGAACTCCAGTGTCACTTGTCTGTGGTCCATGGATCCACTATTTGAAGACTTTTAGCATCAGATTTGTAATTATTTGTGGAACTTGTCAAAAACGTTAGTCTTCTAAATTCCTTATAAACAATGGTCTCTATTCAAAGATCTTACTCGTGATGAAGACTGATGTAAAAGATAGAACGATAATATATCAATGTAATATATGCAAGTGGTTTGTGAAATTCTAGTTGGCCTTCTCCGAAACTGAGTTTACTTGAAAGGTTGATACTTGATAGGTCAAGTCAATTGTGCGTGCAGCACTGCAGCATACTGCTCTTGACTTTACTTTACAGATACATTTCATGCTAGGTGGACTTTGCTAACAAAACATAAGAGATAGACTATAATACTCGAAATTGCCTTTGGAAGAATAAAATACTATGGAAATATTAAAGTCAATAGAAAACCAATAAAAAGAGTGACTTGTTATACAGTGGATTTATTAGTTTCCCGTTTAATAGATATAGGGTTACAAACATATTATGCTATATACTGTATATCTTTTATATTTAACAAAGAGAGAAAGAGCAGTTTATCCTTTATACAAAGGAAGAGGGATTCTAAGCTTCAATAATCAGGTTAGTGATTTATGTTTTACCTATATGATGTTTGAGATTATTTATAATTCTATTAGGGATTTGATGAATTATATGTATGAGAATTAAGGTATGGCAGTAGAAACGATTCGAATTATGATATTAAAATAGACATCTTTTCAAGTATTTCAAAATAAGTTTCACTCCAAAATGTAAATAAATAAATAAAAAATAAAATAAAATAAAAAACTATTTTTGGTGGATTTTCAAAGTCAGCCCTACAGAGTTGAAATTTCTCTATTTTAACTGTATAAGCTGATTTCTGAATTTATTTGGTATGCTTAGACATTTTTTAAAATTATTAAATTTAACACACTGAAATTTTTATATGTCAAGTATTTATTTGTTAAATTTCGTGATTTTTCGATTTGCAAATAAATAGTTACATAATTTTGAAGTATGTTGGGTCATTGCTGGAATGTTTCTGACATATTTATAGGACCCAAAAATAAATTATTTTAAAAATATTATTTGATACTCAATGCATTTAAAATAATTATTGCAAGTCATTACATGTGTATACTGCCAGCCTTAAAAACTCTAGATGTTTTTATGAAGGGAATGATTTATTAAAAATCTGAGAGTGAAGGTGGTTATGTTATGAAATTTAGGTTGTTGTAATCCTGAGATACGTTTGGAGGTAGATTTTGATTTTTATATAATGATGTTTACGTGTTCTTTGGGTCGTGGCAAAATTTGTTGTTGATCGAAGGTGTATTGAATTTATTCGACATGGATTTGAAATGAGCAAATGACCCTATTTTCTTATTAATTATTCAATCTTAACTGTATATAAATTCTATGTATTGTATTTAAACGACCATTGAATATAAATTCTTTATAATACGTATCTATTGAAAAATGAGCATATAACTGCTATTTCAAATACACAACAGTTATTTCATTTTTTGAAAGGATTGTTTCTTATAAGTGATTCAAAAGGTATGGAAAAGTATGTTTAATGTTTTGGCTCACTGTATGTAGTTACTGTTATGTTAATGGCCCATCTAGGAAATTATGTGCACATATACTGTTATTACCGCGTCATATGGGTACTTGTGACATATTATTGCTACGTTACACAGGTACTTATGACACTACAAGATATGAACTATTTGTTTACTGTTTTATAAAATGATTAATGCATACCGTTTATACCGCAAAATTTCAGAGATTTAAATTATGATTATTAAATGATTATTTGATTTTATATTGTTTATACCATTAATGAAATGTTTATGATTTTAAATGTTGTTTCAAATGTTCTATATTGATATTATTTTTGTAAATTGATATTAAATGTTAATTCATGTTTTATTAAATATTACTTGGTTACTGGTATGGAGTGGTTTTTATCATCCTGGAAGAGCATAGATGACCCTGCTCCAGGTGACTTCACATACCAGTTAGATCTTCGTGGGATTCCACAACTGGTAATTAAAAAGGGACCTGAAATACTGTTTAGAGGAGGCTCCTGGAATGGCCTTCGTTTTACTGGGACTCCTCAGCTGCAACCAAATTCAGTATACACATATGACTTCGTGTCAAATGAGAAAGAGGTATTTTGCACGTATGACATCCAAAACAGATCAGTCCTTTGGAGATGGGCGGTGTCCCCATCAGGTGATGTGCAGCGTTTCACATGGATAGATCGAACCCAAACTTGGGGAAGATTCTCTACAGTGGTGATTGATCAGTGTGACAAATATGCCCTGTGTGGTTCAAATGCAAGTTGCAACATGAATAAGTCTCCTGATGTATGTGAATGCTTGGAAGGATTCACACCTAAATCACCAACAGAATGGAAAATCTTAGATTGGACTGAAGGGTGTGTTCGAAGAGCTCCATTGTCCTGTAATCACAGCGATGGATTTCTAAAATATGAAGCTGCAAAATTGCCAGACACAAGTCAGTCCTGGGTTGATAACAGCATTAGCCTTGCGGAGTGTGAGAAATTGTGTCTCAACAATTGCTCTTGCACTGCATATGCAAATTCAGATGTCAGAGAAGGAGGAACCGGCTGTTTGCTCTGGTTTAGCGACTTGTTTGACATAAAAAAACTTGCTGTGAATGGGCAAGATCTCTATGTACGGGTAGCTGCTTCAGAATTAGGTACCTGCGTTCCCCTTATCTTTTTTTCGGTAATGACATTATACTTTTAAAAATTCATCAAGTAGCTGCTTTGATCTGATGTAACTGTACTCAAATCCATGAAAATGTTTGACAACAATGTTTCAGATAATATTGATCCAATGAGACAACCTATTGCGCGGAGGAGGCAACTCAGTGAGAAGAAACGAGTAATAATAATAGTGACATGTGTAATTTCTGCCATGGGAGTGCTTGTGCTTGGCTGCATTATCTTTATGAGGAAAAGGAAACTTAGGAATCAAGGTAAAGTATGACATTAATATCATCATCATGTCCATATATTCCATTAAATGTAACTTAGGATCAACTGTTTTCAAGAAGTTATTGATACCAAACACTAATGCATAATAAGAAAAAGGAATTGGTTTTAAGTACTAAGATTGCATACTGATTTCTGTATTTAAAAAAATTCAATTTCAGGAAAGACAGATAACAGTCAAGATATAAATGACAACATTGAAGAGAGCAAAAATGATGATATGGAATTGCTAACATATGATTTGAACACCATAGCTAACTCCACCGACAACTTTGCAGACAAAAATAAGTTGGGAGAAGGTGGTTATGGACCTGTTTACAAGGTAACACAACACTAGGGTATTATTTTTCCAATTGAAACAATGTTTACCGTTAAGAATGATTGAATGATTGAATGATATATGATTTATAGGGTACATTGATGGAGGGGCAAGAAATTGCTATTAAAAGGCTTTCAAAATGTTCTGGACAAGGAATTGAGGAGTTCAAGAATGAGGTCATTTTAATTGCTAAACTTCAGCATAGAAACCTTGTAAAGCTTTTGGGATGTTGCACTCAAAGAGATGAAAGAATGTTAATTTATGAATTCATGCCCAACAAAAGCTTGGACTACTTCATATTTGGTTTGATGATCTTCTCCAAACTCACTCTTTAAGTTTGGTCATACTCATATATAGTAGTTACTATCTTTCTAGTTCCTCTTCGGAATTTAGGTTAGGAATAACTTGTATGAAAACAATTTCAGATAAAACAAGAAGGGAATTACTGGATTGGAGCAAGCGCATCCAAATTATTGGAGGAATTGCCAGAGGGCTTCTTTACCTTCATCAAGACTCAAGATTGAGGATTATACATAGAGATCTCAAAGCCAGTAATGTTTTATTAGATAATGAAATGAACCCGAAAATTTCAGACTTTGGTCTAGCTAGGACATTCAGAGGAGATCAAACTGAGGGAGAAACAAATAGAGTTGTTGGAACATAGTAAGTACACTTGCATTTATTTCATTATATTTTGTTATCGGTTAACCCATTCTCTCTTTGCAATGTAATTCTGCAGTGGATATATGTCTCCCGAATATGCAGGAGATGGGATCTTCTCAGTAAAATCAGATGTCTTTAGCTTTGGTGTTTTAGTATTGGAGATTGTGAGTGGAAAAAGAAACAGAGGATTTTGCCACACTGAGCACAATCATAATCTTCTTGGTCATGTAAGTCTAAAGAATGAGTGATCTTTCTATACCACCTCTTGGAATGTTGTTTCAATGGAATCAAATGGAATTCATTTAGCAGTTTTGATGGCAAATTCATGAAATTAACTTTTAGAAACTCCTTTTTCCTGATGTGCCAGGGTCCTTTTGTAAGGATTGAAGAGTAGGATGGTAATTATTGGTTTTTTTTTTTTTTTTTTTTTTTTTTTTTTTTTTTGTTCAGGCATGGAGACTCTGGAATGAAGGAAGGGCCATGGAACTAATTGATCAACTGTTAGATTACTCTTCTACTCTTACTGAAATATTACGATGCATTCATGTCGGTCTGTTATGTGTGCAACAAGGACCAGAAGATAGGCCAAATATGTCAACTGTGGCTCTAATGTTGGGTGGTGAAGGGTCATTACCTCAGCCAAGGCAGCCTGGTTTTTTCACGGAAAGGAATCTGACTGAACCAGAGTCATCATCATCAAGCAAGCAACAATCATCTTCAACCAATGAAATCACAATCTCATTGTTAGATCCTCGTTAAAGGTCACCACAATATAAAGAAAGAAAGGGCTTTCCTGCTGAAGCTGCTAAGTGACACAATTAATTAAAAATTGACATTTCTTTCCTTAATTACTTGTCCTCTCCATAGAGTCCATCCACAAAAAAGTATTGTGAGCTGATTACAAAGCTATCAGATCAAAACGACATTTGTTTTATCATATAATTCATTGTGAGTAGCAGCCTACTCCCATGGCGATAATGAGCCAAAAAATTGGACTGCAGAGTTGATCAATTATCAATGATCACCATCCTGTAGAAGAGGTTAATGATGTCAATTATTATTGTGATATCTAAATCTTATGAACTAATCATTATCTACCTGCTGACATGCTAATTGAATTACTCATAAATGTGACTATGTACTGAACCATTTCGATAAATATATTAACCAATGTTGAGTCTAGCCTACACGGTTTTCATCAGCTATGGGAACTTTTATTGAAAATGGTTAAACTTCATTAAAGCCAAAAAGGCAAACAGGGGGACACCAAAGGAAAACAACACCAGCGACACACAAACCATGAAACAAAAAACCAAGAAACAGGGCCTCCCACACCAAGAAACAGGGCATCACATACACCCCCACACACCAAACTGACTACAACAACAGCAAATCGAACAACACACGAGACGAAGCAGAAAAACACCAGAAGACAACTGCACCTGCAAAACAGGCCAAGCTCACAAGCAACAGAAAAGAAGCAGGGCACCCAGGACACACCAAACCAACCCCCAGAACAAACCAAACGAACACAAACACGCACAAAGGTCATAAATCTCCCCATTCCACAAAATCTCCAGACTTGCTTGACCCCATCTTTGCCAAACTATCCGCAAAAGAGTTAAAAGCTCTTGAATTCTAAACAACCTCCACACCACCAAAGGATCCCATGCTACTACGAATGTTGTAAATAGAGTTTACGTGTTCTAAATTCCCGAAATCACCACTATTCACCCACAAGACGGCCACCTTCGAATCACTGACAATAGAAATGTTCCGGTCTCTAAGATTCGAATTGGGGAGGCAAAGATCGACAGCTCTTTTAACTGCCCAAATTTCCGCTGCATTAGAGTCAAGGATCCCCATATAATAGGAAAATAAACACAAAACCTTCACCGGCCATGGCTTGCTTTAACAACCATCAACATTGAATTTGAGGTTGTCCACACGGGGGGTGGTGGTGGGGGTGGATGGGGTAATCCAGTCCAAAATCTTGTTCTTTTTCACCTTCTTAGTCTCAACACAAAGATCCTTAATATTAAGTAACAATGATTGAATAGAATCCTAAGACCCTTTCCCAAGGTGTTTGAACCACCACACTATCCGGAATTTAACCAAATCTACAGCCTTCTCAACATTCGGTTCCTTATCCTCAAAGACAAGCTAATTTCTTGTCTCCCAAATGGTCCATACTATGGCAAAGTACATAGAGTTCCACACTCTCTCTCATGCTTGGACATTGGACAAAGACCAGTCCAATCAGCTATGAGACGAGGTGGATCTTGGCTGAAGGTCCACCTTGGATCAACCTAGAGCACTTTCTTGGAAGGGTTAGAAAGGTGATGATATATACATGGGATTTTATCTTTGCATTCAAAGGAAATGTGTTTAACTAAGAATAATCATGCATAACGTGTAATATAAGGCATTCATAACACACAATGGTAATACCAATAAAGAAATGGAAGTGCTTTCTTTGTATTCAGTTGACCATACTTGTACATGGTCTTTTAGACCTCTTTTGTACATCAAGCCCGCCTCTTGGAGTTTATTCAACCATCGTCTTCATCTTTTAGGTTCGTGGGAGTTATCTCCTCCATTGATCAGTGATGGTCTGTTCTGACAGTAATTCCTAGTTGCTGGGGCTACCTTTTCTTGCTTATCATTTGGTGATTTCTTGGTGGAGGTAGCCATTTCTTTCTGACGCTTGATTTTGAACTTTGATGCTTGATTTTGAACTTTTCATCTCTCTCTATCTGCTTGAGAGCTCAAGTATAAGCTTCCTTGTAGCTTCGAGGTCAACTCTCTTCGAAAGAGTTCCATAGGTAACGTTCCAAGGTTCTGGCATAAATTATTCAAGGAAAGGAAAACTCACATCTCTATTATTGTTGAGTGGTATCTCTCCATTTAGTCCTTCAGGGATTCTCTCTCTTCTTTGTGGATAAATTGCAGGAGTGAAGGATCTTTCACATGCTTTACTCCCCGAAATTGAGCTATGAATTCATGGGTTAGTTGGTCAAAAGACTTGATGCTACCTGTGCTTATCTTCTTGAATCAACAGTAGGCTGGTCCTTCGAAGGATGAGGGAAACATCCGACACATTGCTTTCTGGGATGCTCTCTGCATTTCCATATGCTGACAGAATATGTCAAGGTGGGTTTTAGGGTCTGCCTTCCCGTCGAAACGTTTCGGGGGGGCATTTTCACTTTTGGCAGTAACGTCGCGGTTTTGATTCTTTCTAATAGGGGAGCGTTTTAAGGCCTGACTCTGGAATCTTCACCATCTAGCTCGAACCTGCCTTTTCTCCATCTTTGACCCCCTTTCAAAGTCTTCTTCTTGTTAATGAGTCACATTTTCCAAGAGAGTAAGCATTATCACTATCCTCATCATGATGATGTTTAGTTCCTGCTGACACGCGCTAAAGCTACCCGCAATCGTACGGGGCCGGCACATGCAATATAGAGTAAGTAAAGTATCATTCCCACGAGGATTAGGTTGCTAAGTACTGAAATTGGTTAAGTCTACTACTATTTGGACAATCGATAATTGAATGGTGGTGATTATCAAACAACTACAATTTAAACTAAACTAATGCAAATTCAAATTAACAATTAACTAAAATCCACTAGAATGCAAGATGTGATATAAAAAATAAGGGTAAATTGCAATGAAGTACCCTCACGTTTTGCCATACCACAGCCAAACCGTTTTTTTTTTCTAAAATTGCAATGAGGTACCCTTGACCCAGTTGACCAACCTTAGCTTTAACGGCGATCCGTACCGGCGGTCTGGATTCATACCGGCGATCCATCTACGGCGTCGGTTCACTTCGTCGATGGTTGGATCTGGAAGATCGGACGGCGCTGAGTTCATTGGCGTGATCGATTTCATCGGATTCACGACGGAAAGGAGCAGATCTGGTGATGAAGCTTCGGCGACGGTGAGATGTCGGCGGCGGCGATGATTTTCGAGCAATGGTTTCACCACCCAAACGATTTTGTTTGGTGACGGTCCTTTTGAGAGATCGAAAGGTCGGCATCCCCCGCACCTTCTGGTGTAGGTGGTGTCGACTCACTCTCTCCGGTGGTCGGCGATCGGCAAAGGTAACGGCTGAGAGTAACGGCTAAGGTTGGTCAACTGGGTCAAGGGTACCTCATTGCAATTTTAGAAAAAAAAAACGGTTTGGCTGTGGTATGGCAAAACATGAGGGTACTTCATTGCAATTTACCCTATAAATAATGATATGAGGTAGCTAGGGTTTCCAATTTCACCAAATTAATCATATCAAATTATTTAAACGCCAATTCAAAGAGATATGCAAGTTAATGTTAAAAGCCGTGTTCACTTAATCCTCACCAATATTCTCTATCGAGCAACAAAGGATATACTCACATGCAACAATAATCTATCTTTCGATGACTATTAGACATACACACAAGTTCATTGAGAGCTATGATACACATTTAGAGACTATATATGCAAGTTTGTATATTTCTATCTCACTAAACATGCAATAGACATTTAATCGAGCACATTATATGCGTCATCTCTCGGTCCTTAACACAACAACCAAAGATCATTCAAATGATGGTCAATCACTCAAAAGCAATGCGAACATAAATATCCACTCAAGAATAAACAAGCAATCTCAATAAAAAGGTAGATGGAAGCGTTTCCTTTCATTGATATTACTTTGTGAATATAAACACAAGTATGAGTAATTACAAAATAATGAAGATATACAAATCCCATTGATTTTGCTAATATAAAAATAATGAAGATGTACAAATCCTACTGATTTTGCTAATATATTCAGATCCCTCTCTAAATGTGGAATTCATGACTTGTTTCAAATCTCTCTAAATGTGGAATTGACTTGTTATGCGGGGATTGTCCTTGAATAATGCTAAAGAAGGTTTGTTGCCAAAATATTCTGGTTTAATACCATATGATTTAGTTGCCTTAACAAAAAGAAACTGAATGAATGTGCTTCTATTTATATTAATATTATTATTATTACTAATTAATTAAAGAGGAAAAAAAATCGGGTCTTACAAAGCTAATAAGAAATTGTCCAACAATCATATTTAAGCATTATACATCAATAGTCCACCAAGGAGAAGTTAGAAGGTCATTGACCTGAACATGAATTGCCCTTGACTTGTATCAACTCAACAGAATGACAAATATTTTTCATGTTGTAAGATGATGGAACCTTACACAGCAGTGACCGGAAGATGTAAAATTCAATATGTGAAGAAAAGATGTTACACCAGCCGTCTGTAGAGTAAATCCAAATGAACTGGGATATCAAGAGGATGGTCCAGCGATGTGACAATGTTCACTTTTCAAATGAACAAGAAACATGTTACATGAAAGTTTATAGAATTATGGAGTGTAACAAATCTCTGTGCACGTGCGTGACAAGTGTGTGAGTTTAGTAGGCAAATAATTATATCAGACGGGTTCAAGATGCTAGAAGTTAACATCGTTATATCACCAAGCCATGGGGAATTTTCCATTTTAATAATCAAGCACGAGGTTGCTAAAAAGAAGGTTGTAACTTGTAAGAGAGTCAAGTTTGTCTGTCAAAGTGGCAAGAAGTAGCTGATCGAGAAACCTTTCTTGATAGGTTTGGGCAAAACAATTTCTTTATTTCTCCTTTGGTCAATTAGGCCAGGTTAGGTTGAGACTAGTTAGGTCGCCTCACTAGTTAGATCATCTCACACTAAACTAGCAAGCTTTCATTTCACAGACCCTTAAACCGTGTGGCACAAAAAGATGAGACAACCCACCAGAGACAAGTATGATGGAGCTATTTAAACCTTCATTTTTTCTAAGGAAAGAAAAGAATCCAGGAAATTAATTACTATCTAAGATCTTCAAAACAAAAGCACCAGATCAAAGCTAGAAAATATATATAATATATTATGAGGCATATGGTTAAAACGAAATTCTAACGAGCCTCTAACAGTGAGATAGTAACTTCATTAGATAAAGAAAACTCAGGCTTGTTTGAAGAATCTGGTTCAAGCTGTGGTTTCCTATCCATCAGGAAACCAGGTTGCTTCGGCTCAGGCAATGTGTTATCGCTGCCCAACATCAGAACCACAGATGACATGCTTGGCCTGTTGTCAGGTTGATGTTCCAAGCATAAGAGACTAATGTGGAGGCACCGTATGGCTTCTGATTCATTACATGATTCTCCAAAGAATGGATCAATCAGTTCCAAAGGCTTGCCTTCTTTCCATAATTTCCATGCCTAGAATATAAAGAAATCTGTTTTTCATTCACGATTTTATCATTTTTAAAGTTGTCGAAAAGTAACATTGTTTTCTGAAACTTTATAGAAAAAGAAATGTAATGATATTCACTTACATATCCTATAAGACTAAGATTGCAGTCTGGAAGATAAAATCCTCTGTTTTTCTTTCCACTTACCAACTCCAGCAATAAAATACCAAAGCTAAAGACATCAGATTTTATCGAGAATATCCCATCAATAGCATATTCAGGTGCCATATAACCACTGTATAAAAGAAATTATGTTAAAGAATGGAAAGCAAATTCAATTTTAAAAATAGCAAGACTAGTAATACTTACTATGTTCCAACTACTCTATTTGTGTTTCCTTCCGTTTCGTCTCCATTAAAAATTCTGGCCAAGCCAAAATCTGAAATTTTTGGGTTCATCTCATGATCAAGTAATACATTACTTGTTTTCAGATCTCTATGTATAATCCGCAATCTAGAATCTTGATGAAGATAGAGAAGTCCCCTAGCAATTCCGCAAATAATGAGAAAACGCTTGGGCCAGTCTAATAGCTTGCTTCTAGTTTTATCTGCACATTTAATACTCAGGTTAGTTAGTATAAAGAGTTCTTTTTCTGACAGAATATAAATGTCCATAATAGAGGTATCCTAAACCAGCTGAATTCATAAGTAGACTTTTTGGGGATCCATACCAAAAATAAAGTGATCTAGACTTTTGTTGGGCATGAATTCATATATCAGAATTTTCTCATCTCCTTGAATGCAGCAACCAAGAAGTTTTACAAGATTTCGGTGCTGCAGTTTGGCGATCAGTATAACCTCATTTTTTAACTCATTAATTCCTTGTGTGGAAATCTTTGAAAGCCTTTTCACAGCAATTTTTTGTCCATCTACCAACGTACCCTGTAAAAAAAATTATGTGAAATGAGATGTAATATTGTGTAAGATATGCAAGTGAACAAGGTTCTATATGATGTCAATAACCACTGGACCCAAAAGCTTATACTGTTAAGTAAAAGCCCACACATTAATAAAAAGCTTTCGAACACTAGCATGTTGCAAGTTTACCTTGTATACAGGTCCAAAGCCGCCTTCTCCAAGCTTGTTGTTGGACGAGAAGTTATTAGTGGCATTAGCAAGTGTAGCTAAATCGAATAATGGTAGTTCCAAGTCTTCAATCTTCTGATCAGTTTCCCTCTTGTCTACTGTTTTCTCTAAAATAGTGAATATATGTATTAACCGTAAGTAATATTGCATTACAAACTAAAATCGTAATATCATTTAGAATGGACACATTGAAGTATATTGTAGAAGCAGACTTCATTTATGTAACAGACTAGATTTACCAAGTAGATATTTTTAGAAGCCACCTTAGGACTTCACACGCACCTTTTAATATAGTTCTCTCAACTAGTCAACTAATGACCAATAGTTACGCACCCTTACGATTCTATTCACAGATTTTCCACTTTGCAAAATAAGTAATACTTTTTCTAGGGGAGAAAAAAAAATGAATACACGGAAATTGCTTATACTCGTTTACATATACAGAAAGTTTCATTGATCTAGTGTGGATTGCTTTGTAAGGCAAAGAGAGAGATGTTACCTAAATTTGTCCTGCTTTTGTAAATGTAGTAGCCTACAACAAGCACAAGCACCCCAGCAACCACGGCAGTGGTAGTAATAACTATCACCACTATCTTCATCTTAGGCCTGTCTTTTGTCCCTTGATAGACAATATTCATGTAGCAAAGCAAAGCAAAATAGTTAAAATCAAAGCAAATTAAGTCAAATTACTGCAAAAATATATGTGCAGAAGCTATAGCAAGATACTGGTTTATGTGCTGATCACATATGCCTAGCTTGATTTATATACGCATTAAAAAATTCAAGAACAGAAAAGAAAAGAAAACAACACATGCAAAACAATAGATTTGGTGATCTAACTGCACTTGAACACCGAAATGCTCATTAGGGAGAAGCATACAATATTAAAGTACGGTAAATACCTAGTTCCAAAGCAGACATTCGAATAAATAAGTCCTGCACACTATCGGAATACTGCCTGATATCTATCAGATCACCGAACCAGATAGCACAGCCGTTGCCTCCTCCTCTAATATCCAAGTTTGAGTATGCCATACAAGAAGGGTTCTCTAAGCATTTCTCCCTGCATTGCCTGAGATTCATACTTGTGTTCACCCAAGAATGTGTAGCATCTGGCCATTTCAACGCATTAAATTTGATAAATCCGTCTAGTTTTGAGTAGTTTAATGGTTTGTTACGCACACAACCTTGAGACCAGTCACTGAAACCGGCTGATTTAGGCTTGAAGCCTTCTAAACACTGGCAGAGCGGTAATTGAGTGATGATACAATTCCCATAGGCACCACAAAGACCATAACTGTCACAGTGATCTCTCGGCACATATGAAAACACGTTCCAATTTTTAGTTGTTTCGCTCCAAGTCAATTGTTCTCTTAAATTACTTGTTTCGTTCAAAACAATCATTAAGAATACTGATTTATCTCTCAGGTTGAATTTGTAGTACAACTCATCCTTATTATAGACAAAGTTCAACCCAAAAACTGGGCTAGGCATTAAAGCCAACGCACCACTAAATCCAATGCCATTCCACGGGCCACTCCTATAAAACTTGTGTGAGCCCTTCCACATAACTGTCTCAGGATTTCCTTGTCGTTGCACCCCCCAAGTTAAGTCTCCAGGAGATGGATCATCCGGGCTCTTCCATGATGATAAACGCCTTTCAAGACCAGTCTTAAAGTCCCATCCAAGCTTCATTTCCGGTAGCAACGTATCCGAAGGATAGTCAAAACTCTGCCACAAATCATCATCTTGTTCATCTCTTAGAACAAGATTTCCTGAATTTAGAAGTTGTAAATAAACTGAACTGCTTGCTTCTTCTTTCGTCGAGTTTGCTGACCAGACTACAGTCTTGTTCTGGCTGATCAAAACGAGATTGTTTGTGCTGTTTATCATCAACAACCCAGAAGAATCATTGATGGGGTTGACTCTGTTTGCAACCCAAACAACGGTTCCAACTGGGATGTTCTTGTACCAAATTCCTACATAGCGTTTTTTTGAACTACCAGGACTGAAGAAACCAAGCTCAAATCTTTCGTCTTTAGAAACCAAGGTCTTGCCATTATCACTAATAAAGTTAGATGAACTAATAGTGTCAGATGCATGAGAAAATTCATAAAAGAACAACAGTAACTTGAAACTGATAAACAAGAAAGAAACAATATACATTGGAAGCTATACTTAGAGATCTGTCCTGTAATAAAGTTAATAATAAAAGAACCATAAAAAGTCATCCATCTAGAAGAATATTGACCCGTAATGTTAAAGATCATTGACTATCAATTTATTTAATGAAATGTGAAGAAAAGAACACCAGTTAGGCCCAATCCACATGTCCCATGAAAATGAAAAAGGTTTACTTCGGCAGTGAAGATGAAATTTCTGGGTTTTGACTTTTGAAAAAAAAAATGGAAATTTGGATTTGTTTATTATATTAGGATTTTCAGATGTTGAACAGAAATCTGTTAGGTAATAGACCAAAAGTTCCTGCATTTCGTCAAAGAAGAAAAAGATTACCTCATCAGCAGTGTCACACTATTTTGGAATTAAAATCAACAGGCACAGTCAAGAGAAGAAAAGATTTCGAGAATTAGAATATTAATCCTTAATTTTAAGAATTATTCATGTAAACTGGCCAATTAATAGGTAAAACTAGTAAGACACGTTATCTATTCCTCAATGTGGCCTCGGAGCATATGAATCTTAATGCTAGAGAGTGAAGTATGTCTGAAAAAGTGGCAAGAAGAAGCTTGATATGTTTGGGCAAAACAATCCTTTAGGGTGCGTTTGGTACGGGAATGGGACAAGACAGGAGAGGGTGGGACGGGACAGAACAGGTAGTTGTTCTATATTGTATTTGGAATATCTGGGACAGAACTATTAACTGTACTTTTATGCGTTTGGTATGGCTAGGACATGACCGGACAAGAGGTTCAAATGACCAGAGTGCCCATATTGTCCTGTCTAATATTTGTTACCACATAATAGTGACAAATGGGACATGACAAGACAACTTTTATTTGATTTTATTAAATAAATATATTTATATATTATATTTAACAAAAATAATAATATTATACTGAAAAATACAAATAAATATATTTATATATTATATTTAACAAAAATAATAATATTATGATTGAAAAATATTATTAATTAATAATTTTATAGGATTATTTTTGACAATTCCTTCTTTTTATTTTGAGTAATTCTACTTTGCCCAAATTTAGTGTCCAAATCTGATGCCCAAATAATGTGGCAACAATATAATCTATTCATTTAAATAATACAAATCTAACACAATTTAAATGAATGGATTAGAATATTGCCACATCATTTGTGCACCAGAGTTAGGCATCAAATTTGGGCAAAATATCATTATTGTATATTGACACAAGTGAATCAATTTATATTCTCACCAGATTTAGATAGCTTAATTTATTATTTATAATTTATCTCAAATATATTGTATTTATTTTGATTTTTTTTAGGCTTTAATTATTTAGATATAATTTAATGTCTTTTTCAAAAAAAAAACAAAACAAAACAAAATAAAATACATAGCACTATTATTACTTTCCAAATAGATTCTAATATTTTTCTCTTAAGGACATGTCAATGGAGATAAATGGTGTAACAATGTCAACACGTAATAATAGTTTAAAACAAATTTGTATTCATATTAATCAATTATAACAAATTATTCATATTTTCCCACTAAATAATTTAGTGGGCAAATATGATTATGCAAATTTAACACCTCACGTGCAGTGGCAACATAAATTGTCCAATAATTTCCTCCATGTGTCAACCCACCAAACCAAAAAGCAAAATTTTAGTTGTATTCTCTCATGAAATGGTGGAGTGACTTTTTTAAGTGTCTGGCCACCAATAACAATACAACAGTTTTCAACAATGGCTGCTATTTTATCTTTTTTTTTTTTTTTTTTTTTTTTTTTTTGAGGAAAGCATATTTCAATAATGGCTTTCACATGTTAGCTAATTCCACCCTAATATATATATTCAAATAATTTTTTTAAAAAGAATAATAAATTTTCACCTCCACTTTCAAGTTTGCGATGGAGGGTTCAAGTTATTCGGTGCAAATTTTATAAGAATGTATAATGAGTTTTCTTTTTGACGTTGTGAGGGTAATATACTTGAGTTGTGTATATAGTTGGTTGATCTTGAAATTAGTTTTCTCACCGATATTTTAAGAGTAGATAAATATCTGCGCCACACATGTATTACTTGATCTCACTATGAGTTTTCATTCCGATGTTGTGAGAGTAAATATCTGAGTTATGCATGTATTGCTTAATCTCAATAATAGTTTTCTCCTCGATGTTACAAGAGTAGATATCTAAACCGTAAGGTAGCAAAGTTACATTCTTGAGTGGGGGCTATGTCCCCCAAAGCCCACGTTTTTTTTTAATTATTAACATTTTACCCCCAATGTTTTTATTATTTATATTTTTATGTTAAAATTTTAATGTTTTTCAAATTGGCCCCTTCAAAATCCTAGAGCCGGCTTCGCCTCTAGCCACACATGTAATATATTTATCTTTTATTTTATTTTTTTGATAAAAAAAAATCCATATTACCCAAACCAGAAATTCAAAGTAGAATGATTTTTTTTTTTTAAAAAAAAATTCATCTACTTATCATTAATTAATTTCTTTTTTTTTTTTTTTTTTGAAAAGCAAACTTTATTCAGACAGGCCGAGCAAACAACAACAAACACGGGAGAGAAACCCCAAACAGCTGAACAAACCCACCAACATCAAAAACCAGCGACAAAGGCAGCCAAAAACCCCTGTCGCTGGTGTTTGACAGGCAACCACAAGGTATATGCAAGAAGTAATGTAATTAATCATCTATATGAAAATCATTTTAAATATATTTGGAAATAGATATTTGGAGATAGAATCTGTACTTAACTGGAATCATTTACCACTTTGATGAGATCGATTGATATCAAATGAAATTTCATTTTTTTTTTCTAGTTTTTGACATGTTTGATGCTCAAGAACTCTCGATAAATTAATTAATCTGAGAGTTTACACTTGTAAATATAGATCAAACAATGATATTTTTATATTCTACAAGTTAGTACCAACAAATATTCAATCCCCTTTTAATCTGAAAAAGAATGGGAACAAAAGTGGAAAATGTTTCCTTTTAATCATTCGTTGCTTTGTTGCCTTGTCTAGATGTATATCAGAATCCAACATAATGTGTGTACTGAGAGTGAGCTTCTGATTTCATGGCAATTGGGGCCCCTTGTAACATGATCTGGAAGATCAAAAGCGTCCACAAGTTCCCCATCAATATTTTTCACTTGGAAACTCAAGTACTCTGTAAGCCTGTGAATTGCCTGTACAAAAATAGTGTAAATGAATTGTATCATTCCTAAGTTTATTTATACATTGTATTTAACAAAAATAATATTATTATGATTGAAAAATATTATTAATTAATAATTTTACTTGATTATTTTTTACAATTCCTTCATTTGATTTTGAGTAATGTTACTTTACCCAAATTTGGTGCTCAAATGATGTGGCAACACTCTAATCCATTTATTTAAATCATGCAAATCTAACATAATTTAAATGAATGGATTAGAGTGTTGTCACATCATTTGGGCACCAGATTTGGGCAAAGTATCATTATTGTATATTGATACAAGTGAATCAATTTATATTAGAGTAATGCTATACAACCCTAATAATTAACCCAAATGATGTGGCAAGTGAGTTGTCATCACCACATACAGCATGGGATGATGTGATTAATGAAAAAGGATAATGATAGATATCCAACACTTTTATCCATCATTTATATCCAACTTGATGTGGCAGCTAACATGGCACTTCCATGTCAGCTACCACATTACCACATCATCACACTTTAATTTTATTTTTTCATATATATATTATAGTAGTAGATTTAAGGAATACAAATTATTATTATTTTTAATTCAACTCATTTGGTATGATGATGTGGCAGCTAATAAGGAAGTGCCATATTATCTGCCACATCGAGTTGGATATAAATGATGTACAAAAGTGTTAGATGTCTACTATTATCCAATGAAAAAACCACTTGACACATAATTTGGATTGAAATTTGAGCTAAATTTGTTGGTGGTCTAGCGTTAATGTTTATATTATCACCAGATTTAGATAGCTTAATTTATTATTTATAATTTCTCACAAATATATTGTATTTATTTAGATTTTTTTTAGGCTTTATTTATTTAGATATAATTTATTGTCTTTTTCAACAAAACAAAAAAAAAACACTATTATTACTTTCCAAATAGATTCTAATATATTTCTAATGGTGTAACAATGTCAACTAATAATAATAGTTTTAAAACAAATTTGTATTCATATTTATCAATTATAATAAATTATTCATCTTTTCCCACTAAATAATTTAGTGGGAAAATATGATTATGCAAATTTAACGCCTTGCAACATAAATTGTCCAATAATTTCCTCCATGTGTCAACCCACAAAAAAAATGCAAAATTTTAATTGTAATCTCTCATGAAATGGTGGAGAAACTTTTTTAAGTGTCTGGCCACCAATAACAATACAACAGTTTTCAATAATGGCTGCTATTTTATCTTATTTTTTCTTTTTTTGGAGGAAAGCATATTTCAATAATGGCTTACACATGTTAGCTAATTCCACCCTGATATATATATTCAAATAATTTTTTTAAATAAGTAAAACAAATTTTCACTTCCACTTTCAAGTTTGCGACGGAGGGTTCAAGTTATTCAATGCAAATTTTATAAGCATGTGTAATGAGTTTTCTTTTTGACGTTGTGAGGGTAATATACTTGAGTTGTGTATATAGTTGGTTGATCTTGAAATTAGTTTTCTCACCGATATAAATGGCTGTTGTTCAAAAAAAAAGTTTTCTCACCGATATTGTAAGAGTAGGTAAATACCTGCACCACACATGTATTATATCTAGGTTGTGCATGTATTGCTTGAGCTCAATAATAGTTTTCTCCTCGATGTTACGAGAGTAAATATCTAAACCGTAAAGTAGCAAAGTTACATTCTTGAGTGGGGGCTAAGGCCCCCAAAGCCCATGATTTTTTTTTTTTAACATTTTACCCCAAATGTTTTTATTATTTATATTTTTAAGTTAAAATTTTAATAGTATTTCAAATTGGCCCCTTCAAAATCCTAGAGCCGGCTTCGCCTCTAGCCGCACATGTAATATATTTATCTTTTATTTTTAATTTTTTTGGCATAAAAAAAATCCATATTACCCAAACCGGAAATTCAAAGTAGAATGATTTTTTTTTTAAATAAAAAAAAATCATCTACTTATCATTAATTAATTTCTTTTATATGCAAGATGTAATGTAATTTATCATCTATATGAAAATCATTTTAAATCTATTTGTAAATAGATATTTGGAGAAAGAATTTGTACTTAATTGGAATCCTTTACCACTTTGATGAGATCATTTGATATCAAATGAAATTTCATTTTTTTTTTTCCGGTTTTTGACATGTTTAACGCTCAAGAACTCTCGATAAATGAATTAATATGAGAGTTTACGCTTGTAAATATAGATCAAACAATGATATTTTTATATTCTAAAAGTTAGTACCAACAAATATTCAATCCCTTTTTAATATGAAAAAGAATGGAAAACAAAAGTGGAAAATGTTTCCTTTTAATCCTTCTTTGCTTTGTTGCCTTGTCTAGATGTGTATCAGAATCGAGAATAAGCTTATGATTTCATGGCAATTGGGGCCCCTTGTAACATGATCTAGAAGATCAAAAGCGTCCACAGGTTCCTCATCAATATTTCTCACTTGGAAACTCAAGTACTCTTAGTACTCTGTAAGCCTGTGAATTGCCTGTACAAAAATAGTGTAAATCATTCCTAAGTTTATTTATATATTATATTTTAAAATATATATATATTGTGATTGAAAAATATTATTAATTAATAATTTTACAGGATTATTTTTTATAATTGCTTCATTTGATTTTGAGTAATACTACTTTACCCAAATCTTGTGCCTAAATGATATGGCAATACTCTAATCCATTAATTTAAATCATGCAAATCTAACACAATTTAAATGAATGGATTAGAGTGTTACCACATCATTTATACACTAGATTTAGACATCAAATTTGGGTAAAGTATCATTATTGTATATTGATACAAGTGAATCAATTTATATTCTCACCCAATTTAGATAGCTTAATTTATTATTTATAATTTCTCTCAAATATATTGTATTTATTTAGATTTTTTTTAGGCTTTATTTTTTTTAGATATAATTTATTGTCTTTTTCAAAAAAAAAAAAATACATAACACTATTATTACTTTTCAAATAGATTCTAATATTTTTCTCTTAAGGACATGTCAATGGAGGTAAATGGTGTAACAATGTCAGCTCATAATAATAGTTTAAAACAAATTTGTATTCATATTAATCAATTATAACAAATTATTCATATTTTCCCACTAAATAATTTAGTGGGCAAGTATGATTATGCAAATTTAACACCTCACGTGCAGTGGCAACATAAATTGTCCAATAATTTCCTCCATGTGTCAACCCACCAAACCAAAAAGCAAAATTTTAGTTGTATTCTCTCATGAAATGGTGGAGTGACTTTTTTAAGTGTCTGGCCACCAATAACAATACAACAGTTTTCAACAATGGCTGCTATTTTATCTTTTTTTTTTTTTTTTTTTTTTTTTGAGGAAAGCATATTTCAATAATGGCTTTCACATGTTAGCTAATTCCACCCTAATATATATATTCAAATAATGTTTTTAAAAAGAATAATAAATTTCAAGAATAATAATGTTATTCGGTGCAAATTTTATAAGAATGTATAATGAGTTTTCTTTTTGACGTTGTGAGGGTAATATACTTGAGTTGTGTATATAGTTGGTTGATCTTGAAATTAGTTTTCTCACCGATATTTTAAGAGTAGATAAATATCTGCACCACACATGTATTACTTGATCTCATTATGAGTTTTTTTTCCAATGTTGTGAGAGTAAATATCTGAGTTGTGCATGTATTGCTTGATCTGAATAATAGTTTTCTCCTCAATGTTACGCGAGTAGATATATCTAAACCGTAAAGTAGCAAAGTCACATTCTTGAGTGGGGGCTATGTCCCCCAAAGCCCATGATTTTTTATTTTTTTTTAATTATTAATATTTTACTTTTTTTTTTTTTCTTTTTTTTTTTTGAAGAAGCAACATTATTAAAAAACGGCTAGGAAAGAACCGAAAAGAACAACAAGGCAAAAAGCAAACAACAGCACAAGCCCAACACAACCAGAGCACAAAACAGAGAAGAGCCAAACACGACCAAAGCAAACAGAGACAACTGAAAAGAAGCAGAAAGAACTAAACATCACTCCAGGTCAAAAACTCCCTTCCGCCCCCTGAACCTTGCTTAGCCAGTATATCCGCAAAAGAATTCAATGCCCTAGAGCAATACATCACACGAGCTTGTCCCAAAGCAATAAGATGGCTACGGATGTCGTAAATGTACTGTACATGTTTCATGCTACCAATCCCATTGCCGTTAACCCAGGAGGCAGCCACCTTTGAGTCACTAACGAACACAATATTCTTACCATACAGCCCTCGATTAGCAGCACATTTACCCCAATTGTTTTTATTATTTATATTTTTATGTTAAAATTTTAATAGTTTTTCAAATTGGCCCCTTCAAAATCCTAGAGCCGGCTTCGCCTCTAGCCACACATGTAATATATTTATCTTTTATTTTTATTTTTTTGTTTAAAAAAAATCCATATTACCCTAACAGAAAATTCAAAGTAGAATGATAAAAAAATAAAATTAAAAAAAATTCATCTACTTATCTTTAATTAATTTCTTTTATATGCAAGAAGTAATGTAATTAATCATCTATATGAAAATCATTTTAAATCTATTTGGAAATAGATATTTGGAGATAGAATTTGTACTTAACTGGAATCCTTTACCACTTTGATGAGATCAAGTGATATCTAACACAATTTAAATAAATGTAGTTTAATTTATTGTTTATAATTTCTCTCAAATATATTGTATTTATTTAGATTTTTTTTAGGCTTTAGTTTTTTAGATATAATTTATTGTCTTTTTCAAAACAAAACAAAACAAAACAAAACAAAAAAAAAGACATAGCACTATTATTACTTTCCAAATAGATTCTAATATTTTTCTGTTAAGGACATGTCAATGGAGGTAAATGGTGTAACAATGTCAGCTCATAATAATAGTTTAAAAAAATTTTGTATTCATATTAATCAATTATAACAAATTATTCATATTTTCCCACTAAATAATTTAGTGGGCAAATATGATTATGCAAATTTAACACCTCACGTGGCAACATAAATTGTCCAATAATTTCCTCAATGTGTCAACCCACCAAACCAAAAAGCAAAATTTTAATTGTATTCTCTCCTGAAATGGTGGAGTGACTTTTTTAAGTGTCTGGCCACCAATAACAATAAAACAGTTTTCAATAATGGCTGATATTTTATCTTATTTTTTCTTTTTTTGGAGAAAAGCATATTTCAATAATGGCTTTCACATGTTAGCTAATTCCACCCTAATATATATATTCAAATAATTTTTTAGAAAAGAATAACATTTTCACTTCCACTTTCAAGTGTGCGACGGAGGGTTCAAGTTGTTCGGTGTAAATTTTATGAGCATGTATAATGAGTTTTCTTTTTGACGTTGTATGGGTAATATACTTGAGTTGTGTATATAGTTGGTTGATCTTAAAATTAGTTTTCTCACCGATATTTTAAAAGTAGGTAAATATTTGTGCCACACATGTATTACTTGATCTCACAAAGAGTTTTCTTTTCGATGTTGTGAGAGTAAATATCTGAGTGGTGCATGTATTGCTTGACCTCAATAATAGTTTTCTCCTCGATGTCACGAGAGTAGATATCTAAACCGTAAAGTAGAAAAGTCACATTCTTGAGTGGGGGCTATGGCCCCCAAAGCCCACAATTTATTTTTAATCATTAACATTTTACCCTAAATGTTTTTATTATTTATATTTTTATGTTAAAATTTTAATAGTTTTTCAAATTGGCCCCTTCAAAATCCTAGAGCCGGCTTCGCCTCTAGCCACACATGTAATATATTTATGGGAGCCGATATTGACACCCATAAATATGATAAGTACACCCATATTTTAATAAAAAATTTAACTACAAAAATATCACAATAGGAATTTACCAATAATGACAAATTAGTTTAATTAAAAATAAACAAAATATTATTTACACCCATTAATTACACCTATATCTTCAACTATATCACTTTATTAAAAAAAAAAAAAATTTAAAAAAAAAAAAAAAACACCATGTAAGATCCTAGATATATGTTGGCTTGATTCCATTGCAAAACTCTCTTTATTTGTATTAATTAGTTGCTTAGGTGATTCTTGAAGAAAAGAAGCTTCAAAGGTGGAAAGCAACATCTCATGCAAATGTCATCTTCAAAAGGAAAAGCTCGTTCTTGGATGCTAAGGTATCAAGATTCTTCTTCCTTTTGCATGGCGTAAGCGCACACACACACAATTCATATATGTGTGTCCCTGCATCGTTTTGCAAACATTTGGTATAACATATTCACACTCATTTAAGTATGCACATGCATTATTCTCAAATTGACAAACATTGTAGATTTGCATGTTTTATCACTATCGCTTGGATATGGCATGCTTGTGTGACATTGTGTTTATTTGTTTTTGTTTCTTGTATTTTGGACTTGAACATGATCTCTTTTGATTCTTTATTGAGTCCTAGTCATTTCGGTTACTCATTCATAAGGTTTCGAGTCCAAACGATGTAGCTACGCTACTTTGCTTTCTCATTCGTTAAGTTGTTTTCGTCGTCGTTTTCCGAGATGAATTCTCAACCTTTTGTCAAAGTTTTATAGTCGGCATTGTGCATGAGGGAGTTACGATTCGTAATCCAAAAATGGATTTGAAATCGGAGTTTGGAGGCCCGAATACGGCCGAAGAACACAAGAGGTGCGCGAGAGGAACAAGCATGGCCAACGGCCAAGCTTTTGGTGTCCACGTGTGAGCCACGTGTGCCACACGGCCAGGTAGCTTCTCTACCCATGTGTGCCACACGCGGTCCACACGTGGAGGTGACATGGCACACTTCAATTGGGTGGGTCATTTTCCCTCTCTCTCTCTTTTAAAAATCATTTTCCTTCCCTCCAAACATAACTTGAAGAAAATTGAAAAAGAATGTTGTGCAGAATTTCTTCTTGATTTTTAGTATCTTGTTTCAATCATAACTTTCTTATTTGAACTCTGAATCACTTGATTCAAAAGCCAAAAATGTTGGTCTTGATAAGAGATACAAACCCCAAGCATTTTTAGAGTCAAATGATTTCGTGATTGTTAGCAGCAAGCTGATTTCAGTCCGAGATTATACATTTGTAGGTGAAACATTTTCTTATCACTTTCTCTTTTGATCATCTTATTCAATCTTCTTATTTGATAGACGAAATGTGTTAAGAATAATGTTAGTTCACATGCTAGGTTTGTATGATTGATTGTGTTAACCTAAAATTGTCACCGGGGTACAATTTCCAATTAACAATATATGAGGGACCCGGATCGGGATAGGTCAGGGCCAGCGGGGTACCTAGTAGCCCGATATCCCGCTGGTTCTCACAAATCTACTGAGGACGGTGTATGAAGCTCTAGGCTAGCGGGGTACCTAGTAGACCGATATCCCGCTAGTTCTTATAAATCTACTAAGGACGGTGTATGATAGTAGAAAGATAGATGAAATTCTGATATATGATAGAAGGTGGACTGGCCTAGGGGGGAAAAAGCATCACGTATGATCATATGCTGAAAAACCCCTAGGTAGTATCCGGTGGAGAGAGCTCCTTTATATATTTATCAATAAGGCGTGCTCTGGGGAGCTTACAAAAGTAGGAGAATAATACAATATAAGTGCTCCAGAGAGCTTACAATAATAGGCGAGCGTAAGCCCTTTCTCTAATCAGTCGAAAAGAAGGAGAAGCTGAAGCCTTCTTAGGGAAGAAGCCGTAGGTATTTTTTTGGAGAAGAAGGAGATCACCTTTATGTCGAATGTCATGTCATATATATAGGTTTTATTTCTTGTTGCCCACTCCGTCAATTTAGTCAATCAATCCACAATTGTAGGAACACTGATTTGGCATTGATTGAGTTGAATATTCTCTCATTAATGGCGTTATGAATGGCCATTAAAGAGTTGACTATCTTCATTAATACGGTTGACTATCTCCATTAATACGGTTGACTATCTCCATTAATGGCGTTGTGAATGGCCGGAGATGTCAACATTCCTTGTATTTGAATGCTAGCGCATATTGTCCTTCTTGTAGCATGGTTTTGGTCTTCCTTGGTAATCTGACAGATGGTGTACTAAGACTTCTCTTGTTGACGTCTTATATGCTAGGTGGTCGAGAGTTGCTCGGAGGACCAGTCTGGGTATGGGGTATCGGGTACCGGGTGCGAGGTACTGGGTACCAAGATGCGGGGTACTGGGTACCAAGATGCGGGGTACCAGGTACCGGGTGCGAGGTACCGGGATAATGTGGTAGCGGGATCCTCAGGACCCTGGGTTCATTTTTTCAACAATCAAATGACCTTGACATGGATGGAAAATTCTTCTTTGGACCCCTGCCAAAAAAGGCGGTTAACAGATTGATTGATTGAGTTTTAGCCTTGTGATCTTATTTGAACATATTTTGCTAAACTTGATTAAACTTGAAATTGATTCTAGAAATAACTTGTATGATGTGCTTCATGATGTTTTCTAGGTTTAATTTCATTATCTAAGAACAAAGTATTCTTCAGTGATATATAGAATATTCTTGACTTGTTCTTATTGATTTACATGCATTGATTTCTAAGTACATTTGTGATTGTTTGTTGAAAGCATATCCTAGAATATCTCTAAGCATGTTCATAGAGCTTGATTGATCTTTTTGCTTTATTTTATTGTGATTTGCATCATTTGCATCACTTAGATCATTGTCTTATGTAGAGGTTGAAGTCTCTTGATTAAAGTGTGTAAAGCTTTATCTTGAGCAAGAAGACTTGGCTAGGAAAGGATTCCGGATAGCCAAACAAGAAGACTTAGTTAGGATCAAGAGGATCCAGATAACTAAGCAAAAGTCTTAGCTAGGAGTTTTATACTCCGGATGGTTGAGCTAGGGAAGTTTGACTAGGATCTTTGGATCTAGATAGCTAAACAAGGAAATCTTCCTAGAGGCTTGAGAGCCTTGGATAGGAAGTTGCTTCCTAGAGGTGAAGGACTCATCTTGGATAGGGAGTAGAGGAGTGATTCACTAGGTCTTGTGTTTAGACTAGGAGTTGATTGCATTAAGTGTATATCTCTTTCTTTCATAGTAAATTGTTTTGCCGGTGGTTGTGGTATCAACCCGTGGATGTGAAGAACAGAAGCCTAACGGAGCCAAAATCTTCCATTATCATATAACAAAGTAATGGAACAAGAATTTTCAGAGGACTCCGATCATACAAAGGTATGTATTTCTTTATTTTATTTTAGTTTTTGTTATGAACTCTATCAATGAAAAAAAAAAAAAGTGAGAAGTAATTTTTTTTTTTTTAAGATAGCAGTACATATTTCATTGTTGGAACAATTATCGAATTTTTGTGAATTCTTAATTGAAAAATAAGGAAATTTCTTTCTTTAGATATCTTGAATTTTTCATTGAAGCAAATGAGCTTATTTATAGGAGGATTACAAGAATATAAAAAAGACTCTGAGCAGGTGGGAAGTCTACAGAGAATACCATTAATTACATTAAATGTAGAAGTCTTGAAAGCTATAAAGCCAACCTTGGAAGCTGTAGAACATTGATAGCTATAAAGCCAAGCCTTGGAAGCTGTAGAATATTGATTAATTCAACACTCCTCCTCAAGATGGTGCATAGATATCCCACATGCCCAGCTTGCCAACAAATCTTGAAAATAATTGTTTTGATATAGCTTTAGTAAGTATATCAGCCAGTTGATCTTCTGATCGGATTGGAGGCAAATCGATGATATTTGCTTCTAGCTTTTCTTTGATGAAGAACCTGCCAATCTCTAAGTGCTTTGTTCTATCATGTTGTACTGGGTTATGAGCAATGTCACAAGCTGCTTTATTATCACAATGCAATCTAATAGGTTGATTAGTTGCATATCCCAAACCTTCCAATAGGTATTTTAGCCATAATACCTCACATATACCAAGAGCCATGCCTCAATATTCAGCTTCTGCACTTGATCGAGCCACAACATTTTGTTTTTTACTTCTCCATGTAACAAGATATCCACCTACAAAGGTGAAGTAGCCAGAAGTAGAACACCTATCATCTCTTGATCCAGCCCAATCGGCGTCAGTATATGCTTCAATCTTTTGATAATCATCACTTTTGGAGAAGAGAATTCCTTTTCCAGAAGCAGATTTTACATACCTCAAAATGCGCATCACGGCATTCATAGGTTGTTCTCCAGGATTATGCATGAATTGGCTAACAATGCTTAAAGCATAGGCAAGATCAGGTCTTGTATGTGCCAAGTACATCAACCTTCCCACAAGTCTCTGGTATCTCTCTTTATTGGTAGGTACCTGCTTGGAATCAATGCATAACTTCAAACCTTCTTCAACAGGAGTATCAACCGGTTGACACGCTGACATGCCAGTTTCTTACAGCAAGTCTAAGGCATATTTTCGTTGAGATAGAAAAATCCCTTGTTTAGATCGAGAGACTTCAATCCCAAGAAAATACTTTAACGAGCCTAGATCTTTCATTTCAAATTCTTTAGACAAGTAATCTTGTAGAGCCTTTCTTTCTTCAAGATCATCTCCTGTAACAACCATATCATCCACATAAACAATAAGAGTTGTAATCTTACCATTTTGTTTCTTTATGAAAAGAATACTCGGTGTGTTCTAAATATTATCTAGAGGGGGGGTGAATAGATTTTAAGCTTTATTACCCAATTTTCGCATGCAAGTCAATATTACGAAAATACCCCTACTAGTCAAAAATACAAGCAAGTGTAATATAGTGCGGAATTTAAATAACACTTGATGTATACGTGGAAACCCAACCACTAGGAAAAACCACGGGCTGTTTAGTGCGCCATACTCGGACCTCGAAATACACTAATCGAAATGGAGTTTACAACCTATGTAGACCTCGTCTAACACTCCGGTCAATAACCCCCCACTTCTACCACTCGGGCTTTTAAAAGTGGCTCTAGTCCAATTGCTTGAGGCCTAAGCAACCTTAGCCTCAAAACTTAATTCTCTAAGAAGAGATTATGCAACCTATGTGAATATGTATGAATATTCAAATGACAAACAAGGCTAGGTAACCTTAGATGCTTATCTAGGATGATGATATAATCAATTTAATCAACCCTAGATATCAATTGCTAAATGACATGTCAAATAGCTTAGCTAATCAAGATTAAGCAAAAACCTAATTAGCTATCACAAAACAACACTCAATCAATTCATCACAATTAATTCTCTTTTCTTGTATTTAACATATGATCAAAAACATACAAGTAAATTAAAAGAGAATATGCTTGATAGTAAAATACTAAAATAAGATGAAGTTAATCAAAATCTTACCAAGCAAGTTGTGATGATGCAAATCCAATCATAGATGCTTTCTATGTAGACATAGAAGATGCAATATGAAATTTGATGCAAAAAGGATTTGATTTGAGTGTTTAAAGGTGAGTTCTTGATTTGATTTTTTCTCAAAAATCTCTCTTTGAAGTTTAGGGTTCTAAAGACTCAAAGAACTTGATCAGAGAATGAGAAAGTAAGATATTTATAGACATCAAGAATTGGGCATGTGAAAAGACAATTTTGCCCCTAAAACGCACCGTTCGGTGGTTTCAATCGGCGGCCAGGCCACCGATCACGACCGCCAAATTGAGCCCGTGAAGAACAGAGCATCAACGGCGGTTTCATTCGGCGGTTTCGTGACCGCCGATCCAACCGCCGAATCAAACCTGAGAGATGAAAATCGATCAGGTATGAACGGCGGTTTCGAACGGCGGTCGTGACCACCGATCGTGACCGCATAATTGCTTCAGACCAATCTGGACTGAAACGGCGGTTTCATTCGGCGGCTAAGCCGCCGATCATAACCGCCGATCTCCAACAATGGTGAAAACCAAGGAGAAGCCAAGGGCATTCTCCGTGGGCGGTCTTCACACAAAACCAAGCACACATACGTGTGAGCGCGGACGTTTCCGAACACTATCGGAAAATGAATTACAAAGCACATAAACACACAACAAGATATAAAACAAAGTGCTAGTGTGTAAAGTGACATGTGAAGAGAATGCACACATGAACAAGTATGCTAAGTGAGTGTGTGCTAACTAAATCTCTTCAAAGAAAAATCAAGCACAAGAAATTATACCTTTGGCGTGCTTGTCCCTTGAGGTCTTGAAAGGGCCTTCGAGCATGAAGTTCAAACACCTAAACTACCCTTACATTATCAACCCCAACATGTGGTTTGTCCACGAAATAAGCCAATCAATATATGGGAATCCTTACACTTTAAGAACAAAGTGTGATTATAGTTGCTTTGATGGTAGCCAAAGGATCTCATGGAACTTGTGAATCTTCCAAACCAGGCTCTTGGAGATTGTTTCAAACCATACAATGATTTTTTTAACCTGCACACTTTCCCTTAATGATTTTCTAGTATGAGACATCCAGGTGGGAGATCCATATAGACTTCCTCTATCAAATCTCCATGTAGAAAGGCGTTCTTCACATCAAATTGTTGTAATAACCAATCTAGATTTGCAGCAAGGGATATTAGAACC
This sequence comes from Acer yangbiense, assembly GCA_008009225.1. NCBI lineage: Eukaryota > Viridiplantae > Streptophyta > Magnoliopsida > Sapindales > Sapindaceae > Acer > Acer yangbiense. Next base: position 50,507,383 of record CM017763.1, on the reverse strand, counting down.
CGAACAGTATTGATCTTGGCTACAGGTGCAAAAGTCTCCAAATAAGCAATCCCATAAGTTTGTGTATATCCTTTTGCCACCAATCGAGCTTTAAATTGTTCAATTGTACCATCTGCTTTGTGCTTTACAGTATAAACCCATCGGCACCCAACTAGTTTCTTCCCTGAAGGGAGATCAACAAGTTCCCATGTTTGGTTTTTCTGTAAGGATCCCACTTCTTCATGCATTGCTACCTTCCACCTTGGATTAGTTAGGGCTTCCTACACACTATTAGGAATAGATACAGCAAATAATTGATTCATAAATTACTTGTTTGATTCAGACAAACGATGGTTAGACACATAATGACTCATGGGACATTTGGCTTTACATGAAAAATCAGGTTCATAAGTGGGTTTAGGGATACCTCTATTATGACGTGGTGGTAGCTTTCTGAATGGTTCAAGGACATCCTCAGCAGCAAGCAATTGGTTTGGTGTATTATGAGCAGAAGGCGTAGATGGAGATTGAGCAACCACTTCAACCTCTGGGTGTTCATCACCACTTGAGTCCAATGATAAAACACTCAGATCTAATTCACTCTCTTCATGATTGACTGATACAGTTTGTGGGTGGAGCACGCTGGTTTGTTACATTTATTGATGATTGCACCCAAATGACTTGGGTTTGCTTGATGAAGTCCAAAGGTGAAGTGAGTGAATTATTTCAAAATTTTCACAAAGTGATTCAAACACAATACAATACACAGGTTCGGATCCTTCGAAGTGACAATGGAGGAGAATATATGAAGACTAAACTCCAACAATACTTGAAAACACATGGAATGGTTCATCAAACTTCTTGCTCCAATACAACCCAACAAAACGGGGTGGCAGAGCGAAAAAATCGCCACTTGTTAGAGGTTATTCGTGCTATGCTGATAGAAGCCCATATGCCATTATCCTATTGGGGAGAAGCACTTAGTTCTGCTGCGTATTTGATCAATCGGATACCCTCTAGCACTCTTGATTTCTAAACACCTTTCCAAGCTCTTACTACAACCCAAAGGAAACAGGAAATATTCAAGTTTTTAAACAAACTGGGAAATAACTTCTTTAAGTAGCCAAAGGAAGCACGTCCCAAACGTCGATGCCATAGCCATATTTCAGAATTTTTCTTCTTCTCCTCCTCAAAACTGCTAATTGTCAAAACTTGATGCAATTTTTTTGAGTATTTTGACTCCAAGTCCAAGTAATACAACTGCCCTTTCCTAACACCATAACCAATTGCTTGCTTCATTTGAATGTCCTAAATTTCACAAGAATTAGGCCAAAAAATTACAACACAAGATAATGTAGTGGTTATTTGAGAAATTGACAAGAGGTTACAGCTTAAAGATGGAACAATTAGGATAGAATTTAAATTTAAGTTATCAGTGAGAGATAAGTATCCTTCCCAAACAACCGAGGCTGAAGAATTATTTGCAGTGGAAACAATCTTTTGTGGTGATGGTTTAATGGTGGAGATCAGTCTAGCTAGAATCAAATGTCATATGATCTGTAGCACTAGAATCAATTATCCATGTATTATTACAAACAGATGTGGAAAGAACCTTACCTCCATTACCTGTTGCCGCTGCCATTGAAGAAGTTTCGCTCGCATCGTCATCGTTGGTTTCTATTTTGGCAACTGTAACAGTGGATATCTTCTTGGAATTCTTCTTCTGGTTATGGTCCCACCATTCTGGATATCCTACTAGTTCAAAACAGCAGTCTTTGGTGTGATCAAATTTATTGCAATGAACACATTTGTGGGTAGATTTGTCAGCACCACTAGATCTTGTCTGGTTGTGTTGTGGAAATCGGTTTCGAATTATCATGGCGGAAGCTTCTTCATTTCCTGATTCTTTATTCAAAGTAGCACGACGTACATCCTCTTGTCAGACCAAGGCATAGCTTTCTTCCAAGTTTGGAACAGGTTCTTTGCGGAGAATCTCTCCACAAACTTGTTCAAAATCACCATTTAATCCGGCAAGGAAAATATGAACTCTTTGTCATTCAATAGACTTTCTATATGCTACAACATCATCAGCATCGTTCATGACCACTTTAACACGGTGGTCTAATTCATGGAACATTTCAGTTAACTCTCCATAGTATAGTGAAAGAGATTTTTCTCCTTGTTTGGTGGTGAAAATTTTCTGATTTAAACGAAATACCTGAAGTTCATCGCTGCCATCATAAAAGGCTTTTGACAGAGCACTCCAGATTTCGCTGGCATTGGGCAGACGTAAATAACGCTTCATGATTTCGGGGGCCATGGACATCAACAACCATCTCTTTACTTTCTGATTTTCGGCATACCACTTTTCATATCCAGCATCAGATTATGTAGGAGGAGTATTTTTGCCACGAATATAGGAAAGTTTTTCCCTCTCCGCAATATGCATCTCCATTATTTGAGACCAAACATCATAGTTTGAATCCATAAGAATGATTCCAGCATTGAAAACACTCTCTGATTGCACTAATATAGGGGCAGAGTCATCAGACTTTGACCCAAATGATTCATCATCCATGTCGAAAAGAAAAGAAAAATAGCTCTAATACCAAATTGAAAATAAGAAAGAATTTTTTTCTCTGGAAATCTTGAATTTTTCATTGAAGCAAATGAGTTTATTTATAGGAGGATAACAAGAATATAAAAAAGACTCTGAGCAGGTGGGAAGTCTACAGAGAATACTATTAATTACATTAAATGTAGAAGTCTTGAAAGCTGTAAAGCCAACCTTGGAAGCTATAGAACATTGATAGCTGTAAAGCCAAGCCTTGGAAGCTATAGAATATTGATTAATTCAACATTCTTAACAGAGCATGAACAATGTTAGAGTCAAATGTACTATGGACTATGGTAGTGAATTTACAAATTACAAGGTATGGTTATGCTTATACATTATATCAAAATTTTAGTTTTTGTAAAAGAGAAAACAAACTTAAATTATTTTTTACTTGAAAACTGAATTTTGGGTGTTCTCTCTGGATTCGAAAGAATCAAAGTAAGGTTTCAAATTGTTGTTTTAGTGGGTATTTGTTGTTTGGGTTCGTTGTGACTTATTGGTTTGTTATTCCTTTGTTCCCTGTTTTGGTTGTTAATAAAATCTTTGCAATTTCCTCTGTGTTCTGGGGATGGTGTTGTCTCCTTCTCGTTTCTATTTGTTTTTGTTGTTCTTTGGCTTCTTCTTTTTTTTCTTCTGTTTGCTGGAGTTGTGTTATTGGGCTGTTTGTTTGGTTTCTCTATTTTTCAGCTTCTCTTGTTGCTCTGCTTGTTTGCGTGCTGGTCTCCCTTTGACCTCTTAATATAGTCTACCTTTGCTATTCAAAAAAAAAATCTTGCTATTTAAAAATAAAATAAAAATAATAAAAGGTTATTGTCATAGATGAAAGTTTGTATTGGGTACAAGTTTGATCACGTAGTGTTTGCTTGTTACTCTATTTTATTTTATTTTTTGTTGGAAGAGAACTTCGTTTCTTCATTGCTATTTTTTTTATTACGTTTTTTTTTTTTTTTTGCTTACTGAGTTCTCATGCATTATATCAAAAGATTAATTTTGTTTTTATTTGTGAATTGTATTACCTATATATATATGTACTATATGCAGGTATTTAAAAGCAAAGAATCTTTAATTCAATGGACCAGTGAAGTAGGGAAAAATAATGGATTTGTGATTGTAATAAAGAGATCCGACACAGGTGACGGTGGTACCCGATCAAGAATCACCTTTGGTTGTGTGAGAAGTGGACAATACAGAGACAATAAGAAGAAAGAAAACGAAAATGATAAAAGGGAAAAAACGTAAAATTACTGAAACAAAGAAGTGTGGTTGCCTTTCACTTTAAAGGGTGAGAAGTTGGACACTGATGATGACTGGAAGTTGAAAGTGATTTGTGGGGTTCATAATCATCCGGCTGCAAAGCATTTTGAGGGACATTCATATGCAGCGAGATTATCAAATGAAGAGAATTCAGTATTAGTAGACATGTCCAAAAATATGGTAAAACCTAAAGACATTTTGGTAACTTTGAAGAATAGAGATAGCTCGAATGTTTCTACACTCAAAACAATCTACAATGCATGTCAGAAATATAAGGCGACAGAAATGGCTGGCAGGTCACAAATGCAACAACTCTTAAGTAAGTTGTCTAAGTATAAGGCGACAGAAATGGCTGGCAGGTCACAAATGCAACAACTCTTAAGTAAGTTGTCTGAGCACAATTATATTGAGTTTCATAGAAGTTGTAATAACACTGATTATGTTAAAGACTTGTTTTGGGCAAGTCCTCTCAGTATAGACTTATTGCATGCATTTCCACATGTGTTGCTAATGGATTGTACGTACAAGACAAATAGATATCACCTGCCGTTATTAGAGATTGTAGGAGTGACATCCACTAGCATGACTTTTTCTGTTGCTTCTGCTTATTTTTATTCTGAGCGTGAAGATAATTATGTTTAGGCATTAGATAAATTGAAGAGTTTGATGGATGAGAATGCACAACCTAAATTCATTGTTAGTGATAGAGAATTAAGTCTCATGAATGCCATTGATAAAGTATTTTCTAGTACGTGAAATATTTTACGTAGATGGCATATTAGTAGATATTTTGGCGAAGTGCAAGGGTATGTTTGCAACAACTGAACAATGGGAAAAATTCATAACCAGTTGGAATGTTTTGGTATGGTCTTCCTCTGAAAACGAATTTGTTAATCACTTGAGCATACTACAAAGGGATTTCAGTGCCTATCCGGAAGCAGTTGAATATGTCACAAAAAATTGGTTGACTAAGTATAAGGAAAGATTCGTTGCAGTATGGACAGACAAAATTATGCATTTCGGTAACGCGACAACAAACAGATAACGTGACATCAATATGTAATTATCTGATATTGATTGTTTCATTTTTATTATATAAAAAAAAATGTATCTAATCAATTTTAAATTTGTAAATTTTTTATTTTTTTTATAGGGTTGAAAGTGAACATTCAAGGCTTAAGAACAACTTGGATCAAGTCAAGGAAATTTTGAGACTTGTTGGACAAAGATACATACTTTACTTAAACTGCAACATACACAAATAGTGGAGTCATTTGAGAAGAGTATGACCATCGTACAACATCAATTCAAACCAACTGAATTTAGAGAACTTCGTGGTTTTATTTCTACTAGTGCATTGGAAATTATCCTCTCTGAATCAAATCGAGCTAATTCTATTGGGGTTGACACTTCTGCATGCATGTGGGTGTGTTATTCGATACACACATGGGTTACCATACGCTCATGAGATTGTAGAATATAAGAGATAAGGTCATCCTATACCTCTTGAAAGTGCTAACCCGTACAGGAAAAACCTTGATTTGGCGCGTGTTGATCAGAAAAAAACCAATTGCATATTTAAGTTGTTAAACAGAATTTGAAAGAAATACAAAACGTTTCAATGAGAATAGTGTTGAAACAAAGTTCAAAATTCTAAAGAAATTGAAGGAGATTGCTAAACCTTAGTGTACTTATCTTGCTAAACCGGAGGTTAAGGCTAACACAAGAGGTCGACCACATTCAAAAGTTAATTCATCCACCCATAGAAATCCATCTGCTTTTGAACTAGTACTATCCAGCCAAGAAAAAAGTTCACCTCATTTCACATATGGTACATCTACATCATCAAAAACTGGCCTAAGCCTGTTAAGCCGACGGACCAGGCTGGGCCCAGGTGCGAGGTCTGCGGGCCCTAAAAAAATTTGCAAAAACAAATTATGGCGGGCCCTTAAATTTTTCTAATTTTTTTTTTTTTTAATTTGGTTGGACCGTTGGAGGCCCAAAGGTCGGCTGACCTCAGTTGACCATTGTGCCTCTAATTCTTTCTAATTCTAATTTCTCTCTCAATTCTCCAACTCCCCAAGTTTCCAATTCCTTCTCAATTACTAAGTTATTAATATTTATTTTATTTGCAATTTATTTTATTTCCAATTTATTTTATTTTCAATTAATTTTATTTGCAATTTATCTTATTTCCAATTAATTTAATTTGCAATTAGTCAATTACTAAGTTTCCAATTTCATTTATTTGCAATTTATTTTATTTGCAATTACTTTCCAATTCTTTCCCAAATTTATTTCCAACCATTTATTTCCATCAATTTTTTACATTTTTTGTTCAAAGAATTTTACAATTCAATTTTTTAAATGGCAAGTGGAAGTGGAAAGGGTGACGGTCCTAAGCGTTCCATTTCAATGAAAGGTAAGGGTCGTATGACTGATAATCTTGGTTATGATGACACCGTCTATCACAAGTATCTGCAACGCCGGGCCTATGCTGAAGACCTAGGCCTAAACTCTCCTACTCCCCCTCTAACAAATTCAAAACCCGATCCCAATGACGACACCCCCCCCCCCCCCCCCCCAATTTGACAAGCCACTCAGAAAATATGTCTTATCCCTCTCCAGATTTTGAATTTGATCCACCGGAACCAGAAGAGTAGGAAGATGTGTTACAGAAGCATAGCAAATTTGATCTCTTCGTAAAACATATGATGAGAGTTAGGCAAGCAGATGGAAGCATTGCAGTGGTTTGCAATTACTGTAAAAAAAAGTATATAAGTGGCACAAATATGGAGGATATGGCACTTATCAGAAGCATATAACTAGCAAACATCCAGAAGTAGAAGCCAAATCGAGTTCACAAACACAAATTCCCAAGTACGCTACCCTTAACCAATAGTTATTTCGTTATAGTGATGAAAAGAATAGAGAAGAATTAGCTAGAATGGTAGTAGTATAACACTTATCATTTAGTTTTTGTGAAAATATTGGTTTTATTAATTATTGTCGACGAGCATTAAATCATGTTGCATGTCATGTTCCTCGAGTCATGCTCACAAATTTGGAGGATATGACACTTATCATAAGCATATAACGAGCAAACATCCAGAAGCAAAGGCCAGATCAAGTTCACAAACACAAATTCCCAAGTACGCTACCCCTAACCAACAATTATTTTGTTATAGTGATGAACAGAATAGAGAAGAATTAGCTAGAATGGTAGCAGTAGAACACTTATCATTTGGTTTTGGTGAAAAGGTTGGTTTTATTAATTATTGTCGACGAGCATTAAATCTTGCTGCATGTCGTGTTCCTAGAGCCACGCTCACATAAGCACTTGAAAAGATTTATGACAAAGAAAAAAGAAAGTTGGAAAAATATTTTGAAAAATATAATGGTTGTGTTTCGTATGTGCCAACATATGGAGTGACCATTGGCAATCGCATTCATACTTAGGTGTCACTTGCCATTATATGAATAATGCATGGACTATCTAGAAAAGAATTCTTACATTAGAGTTTTTGATGAAGCACACACTGCTCGTAATATTTTTAGACAGCTTAGAATTATTTTTGCATAGTATAAAATTGAAAACAAAATTTTTGCAATTGGTTTTGATAATGCTCTAGCAATACCTCTGCTATTCCTGCTTTACTTGATTTATGCAAACCTTATCTTGGTGGTAAATTTTTTCAACAAAGATGTGCATGCCATGTTTTAAATTTATGTGTTCAAAAAGGATTATGCACTCTTGATCAGTTTATTCAACCTATTAAAATTGCCATAATTTTTTTGTGGAGACATCCTTCTACAATGAAAGCATGGACAACATATTGTAAACAAAATGGTAGGTGTGTCGTTAGATTTCCTCGTGATGTTCCAACACGTTGGAATTCTACTTATAAATTGCTTGCTAGAAGTTATGATTATAGGGATTTATTAGTTCTTTTATTCAATTTCATGTTAGTCACATTAATCTTTATCAAAGTCATTGGGATGCTTGTTACAAAGTTTTTAATTAAAAGTCTTTTATAATACTACTAACAATTTACCTAGTGTTTATTATCCTACAGCTCATTTATTTATTATTGAGAGTCTTAATATTGCCGGTGCCTTTACTCAATGTGAATCCGACCTAGAATTACTGGAGCCCATTAATGCTATGAAAGAAAAATGGTTAGAATATTATAAGAAGTTTCCAAATATTTATTTGATTGCCATGTGTTTTAATACACGTTGTAGATTAGAAAGTTTGTCTGATTATCTAACTGCTTATTATGAACAAGGTTTAAAAATAGAATATGATGTTGATGCGTGTTGTGATTGTTGGGGATAATCCTTTAGAACCGATAAACGCGGAAACGTCGTGCCTAATATACGCTCATAACTCATAGCAAATAATAACATCAATAAGCAAAAAAATAGATGAGAGAGAATAAACAATCACAACACAAGATATACGTGGAAAACCCAAATCGAGTAAAAAAACCACGGGCCATCAGGACGACAGAGAAAGTTCCACTATATGATAAACTGTTACAACTATATACTCCAGGATTCTCTCTCACACCTAACCCCAAACCACACTCTCAAGATCCTCACCGAGTACCCCCACAATATCCCCTAGGTCTCCCCTAAATATCACTCACGGATCTTTAACTTGATCCACCGATATTCCCTTGGATCCCTCCCCGGATATTCCCTTGGGTCTCCCCAGATCTCACTCACACTCTCTAATTTTACGTGGTGTTTAACTCACCACTTTCAACCTAATTACAAGGTTCTATTTATACTAGTTACAGGGAGTATAATATAAAAGGAAATCCTACTCCTAAACGTACAAGACTTACTTGTTCCACATAAATACTATTTCCTTTATGACAAGTCTTCTTGTAAAAAGTAAATCATTTTCCTTCAAGCACAAGAACTTCCAGAAATAAACTACTTCCTTTTTCGCTGAAGATTTCCCGTTAATGTATGCTTATGATTGACTACGATTCGGGTCACGGTTGTACACCCGCTTCCTAAACCGTTACAAGTCACCTTAAATTACATCACTCAGAATACCGCGATCCATACACTGAAACAAACCTTGAAAACCGCTGTCTAGCCATGACCACTCTTGCCACCAATGTGGCTTTCACAGCGCCACACACAGCGCTCTTCACTGGTCTTCGAAGTTGTGCTCGACCGCTCCCATAACCGATCTCAAAGCCAGAGCAGTATGGAGAGTTGTTCTCTCCTTTCTTCAGTTCTTCTATTCTTCAACTTCCCTCAAACACCGCCTTCAACTTCCAAACGTTATCCCACGTCTTCCAGGAAGTACCACATCAGTTGAGTTTTGTTTGGTTCACATTTGGTTCGCTTAGGAACACAAGTCAAAACCTAACAGTGATAGAGTTAAGAAATTATTGTACGAGTTATATGATGAATATGTTGGAGTTTATGGACCCTCACTGAACTTAGATGTTACACAAACACAAAATGTATCTCAATCCCCATCATCCTCCGGATTTATGAGTTTAGGGTATAATCTGTTATCCAAAAAAACCAAAAAATTACGAGGTTCTTCTTCATTAAGCTCTAACATGTATTTCGAGCTTGAATCTTATCTAAGTACCTCTTTTGAGTTTATAGAAGAAACAGAAGATAAAAAATTTGAGATCCTACAATGGTGGAAAGAGTATGAAAAGTACTTTCCAATCATGGCTATGATAGCCAAAAATATTTTTTCAACACCAGTTTCTACAGTGGCAGTGGAACAAGAGTTCAAAGCTGGAGGGAATATTCTAGATACAAAATGTTCATGCTTGAGTCCGAAATCACTACAGATGCAAGTTTGTGTATATAACTGGACCAAGGCGCAATATTGACAACAAGAAATCGAGCAGGAGGAACCATATGATTTCTTCAAATATGACGAACCTAAAAGTAGAGCAGCGGAATAGCGGATGCGGATCATAACAACAATTAGTACACGTCATCACCAAACCTGCAATAAAAGGTAAGAGAACTATGTGACCTTTGATTCCTCTAAACCCCAAAAGGATACGTAAGCAACTTAATTGAGGTAAAAATTCGACTCATGTATTTTTCTTAGTTAAAATTTATTTTTTTTAATTAACAAGTTAGAGTTTTTAGTTTATTCTTCATAATTTTAAGTTAGTGTTTTGTTTTTTTTTTTATGAATTTATTTTTCTAACACTAATTTATTATTTATAGGGTTATATTATAATTTATAAAGTATCACTTTAACCAAAAATTTTGATAATTTTAGGTTACAATGTCAAACAACCATACATCGAAGCCAAGTAAAACTATTCCTTCATACTTTAGGAAAAAAAAAAAAAAAATCTTTCATCAGGTGGGAGTGGATCAAGTTCTCCATTTATTTAGATGTATTTTTGTTTTTCAGTTAATGAAATTTTCTAGTAGTGTCAAAGTTCATTTATATATATATATATATTGTTTTAGACCACCCCTTCAAAAAATCATGAATACGCCCCTGCTCACACCCCCTTCAAAAAACCCTGAATTTATGTTATATTGCAATACTTAAACCTTGTTTGAACTTCATCACAGGCAACGTGGACCCACTAGAGCCAAGTATGATGGAGCTATTTAAACCTTCATTTTTTTTTTTCTAAGGAAATGGTAACTCTATTGTGTAGAGGGATTTTCTCCTTTTCATTGACCATCCTGGTCATCAAAGGCACTACATTTTTTTGTCCTTTTACATTTTTTCCTAATGGTCAAAAGAAAATAACCCTGTAATCCTAAATGAGTATGAATGTGCAAGTCTTGAAGCATAAGTTTGAAAGCTGCTAAACACCTCTGATGCTTTAGTGTTAGAGATTGAATATTAAACCCCAAAAAAAAAAAAAAAAACAAACAAACCGTTATCTACGTATTTGTACGAAACACATCTTGTTTATGAATGGAGGATTTCCCGATAAGTTTTTGTATCTGAAACAATAATGTGAAAAGAAACATAATATAACTTCTCTAGGATAGGAGTTTGAGTTTCTTGGTAGGTAAAGTTTAACTAGGAGTTACCATACAAGTCAAGTAAAGAGTTAGAATACGGCACTTTTCTGAAAAATCTTATCTGAAATTACATGAATCAAAATGACAAAGAAAATATTCCAGGAAATTAATTACCATCTAAGATCTTCAAATCAAAAGCATCGGATCAAAGCTATAAAATAGAGATAATATATTACTAGGTATATGGTTAAAAAGAAATTCTAACGAGCTCTAACAGTGAGATAGTAACTTTATTAGATGAAGAAAACTCAGGTTGGTTTGAAGAATCTGGTTCAAGCTGTGGTTTCCTATCCATCAGGAAACCAGGTTGCTTCGGCTCAGGCAATGCGTTATTGCTACCCAACATCAGAACCACAGATGACATGCTTGGCCTGTTGCCGGGTTGATGTTCCAAGCATAAGAAACTAATGTGGATGCACTGTATGGCTTCTGATTCATTACATGATTCTCCAAAGAATGGATCAATCAGTTCCAAAGGCCTGCCTTCTTTCCATAATTTCCATGCCTAAAATATAAAGAAATCCGTTTTTCATTCGCGATTTTATCATTTGAAAGTTGTAGAAAAGTGACATGGTTTCCTGAAACTTTATTGAAAAAGAAATGCAATGATATTCACTTACATATCCTATAAGACTAAGGTTGCAGTGTGGATGATAAAATCCTCTGTTTTTCTTACCACTTACCAACTCTAGCAATAAAATACCAAAGCTAAAGACATCAGATTTTATCGAGAATATCCCATCAATAGCATATTCAGGAGCCATATAACCACTGTAGAAGTATATTTAAAGACAAATTATGTTAAAGAATGGAACGCAAGCAATTATAAAAATGACAGGACAAGTAATACTTACTAAGTGCCGACTACTCTATTTGTGTTTACTTCATTTTGGTCTCCATTAAAAATTCTGGCCAAGCCAAAATCAGAAATCTTTGGGTTCATCTCATGATCAAGTAATACATTACTTGTTTTCAAATCTCTATGTACAATCCGCAATCTAGAATCTTGATGAAGATAGAGAAGGCCCCTAGCAATTCCCCAAATAATGTGGAAACGCTTGGACCAGTCCAATAGCTTACTTCTAGTTTGATCTGCACGTTTAATACTCAGGTTAGTTTAGTATCCTGCTTGAATAAAAATAAAATAAAAATTGATCTTTTTTTGACAGAAAAGAAATGTCCATAGTAGAGATATCCTAAACCAGCTGAATTCACAAGTAGAGTTCTTAGGGATCCATACCAAAAATAAAGTGATCCAGACTTTTGTTGGGCATGAATTCATATATTAGAATTTTCTCCTCTCCTTGAATGCAGCAACCAAGAAGCTTTACAAGATTTCGGTGCTGCAGTTTTGAGATCAGTATTACTTCATTTTTTAACTCATTAATTCCTTGTGTGGAAATCTTTGAAAGCCTCTTCACAGCGATTTCTTGTCCATCTACTAGCGTACCCTGGAAAAAAAATTATGTGAAATGAGTTGTAATATTGTGTAAGATACATAAGTAAACAATTTTACAATGGGTTTGAAATTTAAATGTCACTATTTGGAGGGGTTTTTGTAAGAATGTCACTAGATTAGTAATTTAAGTTTAAAAGGCACCAATCTTGGTGACCAGACAAAAATACCCCCATTTTGTCTATTTGTGTGTTTTGAAACGTGAGAGAAAAAACTTGAGAGAGAGAGAACAGTTGGGAGAGAAGTTATCGGCGCAAGAAATCCGGCCAAAAAAGTGACGTTTTTTCACCGGCGGTGGTGCTACAGTATCCCTCTCGACTCCAAGCGTCCAGTGGTGAGTTGAACTTTCTTTCTCACGCGTTTTGTTGTTGTTAATTTGATTTGCGTTTGATGTTTGGTGTTTGGTTAGACATATAGATTAGGTTTGATTAGATTTATTGTTCATTAGGTTTGTTTGATTAGGTTAGGTTAGGGTTTAAAGTTCTGTAAAAATTTTGTTGAAGACGATGAATAGAACATTCTCCGAGCCTTTTAAACTTCATCCGAGCCTTTTTCGAGCCTTTTAAACCTTCGTTCGAGCTTTTTCCGATCCTTTTCAACCTTCATCCGAGCCTTTTAAGTAATGTGATTAGGTTTTCTTCAATTTTTCATTTTAGAGCCTTTTAAACCTTTATCCGAGACTTTTCCGAGACTTTTAAACCTTCATTCGAGCCTTTTAAAGAATATGATGTAGGTTTTTCAAATTTGAATCTCTGAGCCTTTTAAACCTTCATCCGAGCCTTTTCCGAGACTTCTAAACCTTCATTCGAGCCTTTTAAAGAATATGATGTAGGTTTTTCAAATTTGAATCTCCGAGCCTTTTAAACCTTCATCCGAGCCTTTTCCGAGACTTCTAAACCTTCATTCGAGCCTTTTAAAGAATATGATGTAGGTTTTTGTAATTTGATTCTCCGAGCCTTTTAAACCTTCATCCGAGCTTTTTACATAATATTTCGAGCCTTTTTATTAATAGTACCTGAGCCTTTTCCTTTAGTCTCCGAGACTTTTGAACCTCACTCCGAGCCTTTTCTACAAGTCTCCGTGACTTTTATTTTTCAGTATCCGAGCCTTTTCATAAGTTATATATATTAATTTCTTTAATTTTTTTTTTTATGTGAATATGCAGATGAGGAATCCATTGAAAGATTTTCTGAAAACTCCAGCGGAAGAAAGGTACCCGGGGAAAATAACTCGGCATGACCATTTCCATCACCTTTGAGATATCGACAATGCCCTTAACGGTGTACCTCAACATCTTACGGTCGAAGAACAACGTCGGTACACTGAGTCGTGTTTTGGACATTTCCTTCGGATGCAGCGCAATATGAAGTTTTCAGCTGGCATTGTCCATCGATTGCTTATTCGTGAGTTGCATCACGACGGGCCGGAAGATGAGATGAGATGAGATTTCTATTAGGAAAGCATTCGGTCCGGTTCTCGAAGGTTGAGTTCTGTCTGATCACCGGATTAAAGTTCGGACAACTTCCCGACACGTCGACCTATGATGTGGTCCAGAATGGCATACACCAGCGGTACTTTGAGGGTCGAGATGAGGTCGAGTTTGGAGAGTTGAGAGTCGTTGTACGGGCAGGTGATTTTGTTGAGCAGTACGATGCGGTTAAGCTATGCTTACTGTATATGCTTAACTGGATACTAATGGGTTGGACGAGAGAGATAAAGTCTCATTATGGCAGTTTCGCCTAATCAAGAACTTGGACGATTTTGATGCATTCCCGTGGGGTGCGCACGTGTATAGACGATCTATTTCTGGGTTCAAGCATGCGTTGGATGGTCGTCGGGAACGGTTCGAAAAAAGACAGCGAGAAAAGGGCGTTGAAGTACACAAGGTGGAGACGTACAACATATATGGTTGTACTTATGCACTATTGGTAAGAATTTAGAATTTGATTCCATACTTTAATTGTATTTTTGCTTCTGGTGTGTGTTGTTCAGTGTTGTTGGGGCGTGTTTTTGGCCTGGTTTCGTTTGTTTTTGGTGGGCAGCCTGGTCAATGTTCCGCAACAGGGGCTGTTTTATTGCCTGTGTTGCGGTCCATTGATTTTGCTGTTTTGGTTGTTGTTGTGTTTCCTTTTTCCCTTGCCTTTTGGCTTCTATAAAGTTTGCCTTCTCTAAAAAAAAATGTGTTTGATTATTATTGTACTTATCTATTACGCAGATATTTGCTTTTGAGGTTATCCCCGATCTTGCCATCGAAGATTTTGGGAGCCGTAGGGAAATCGATATATCCCCCCGTGTTCTAAAATGGGAGTTGAGTCAGCGACTGAGAGGGGATAAGTTGGATTCCATTTTCATTGAAAGGGTAAGTATCTGTTATGTTAACGTTAATAGTTAATAGTATGTATACGATTACAAATGGTCTAACATTGATTTTAGATGTTTGCGAGGGTGAAATTGGTGCCGACACCAGCAGAGCTGGCTGAACGGTACTATGAGGGCATTAAGGAGGGAGGCAGTATGTATGAAGCCACTGCTGATGCCGAACACCGTACAACTGCCGAACCCAATGATACTGAGGGTCCGTATTAAAGACCCAGTGATACTGAGTATACGTATTCGGGACCCAGTGATACAGATGGTTCTGACGTGGAGGGTCACAATAGGAGTCCAGTTAGGCATAAGCAGGTTTGATTTGTGTTGCCCACACAGCCTCGACCTGAAGGTCACTCACAACGAGGCGTCGGAGGGCATCCAGAGGTACGTAAAAGTAGTTACACCGCAGTATTTAATCTGAAAGCAGTTGGAAACTTTTAGTACTGACCCCGAATGTTTATTTTTTTTCATTTCAGGACATTAGGTATACTGAACTGCTGGATGCGTTTCGAGAGTTACGGGACGAAGTGCAAAGGACTGACAAAAAGCAAGATCAACAGCATAAGGAGTTGCTAGAATTGATTCGGGGTCTTCAGAGTTCGACGTCGCAGACACCTACTGAAGGCAAACAGTCCGATGACCAACCATTTGATGACCCGTCGATTGATGACCAAGACCGACACTTCAGTGATAGAGACTGGACTGGTAGTCATCAGGACGGAGCAAACTTACAAACTAAGCGTCAGCTGCACCCCAGTACGCAGACAATGTCTGATCAGCAGGGGCTAGCCGGCTAGGTGTGACACCAAAAGAGGAGGTTACTGGTGGTACTGATGACACTAAGACAGCATATATGGAGATAGAGCAGGTACCTCATCAGGTATTACCATACCCTGTTGTTCATTCCCAGGACTTGGGACAGAGTGCCTCCATACTGCGTACCCCTCTGGTTGATCCTAGTGCAGCGCATCCCTCCATTCATTCCACGGGGATAGAGTTCCTCAGTCCTGACGCACCCATCGGGTCTATCCCAGCAGGGCTTACCCCTGCAGGCGATCCACGAGGACAGAGTTCCTCCATACAGAGCACCCCTGCAAGTGATCCACGAGGACAGAGTCCCTCCATACAGAGCACCCCTGTTGGCGATCCATGGGGACAGAGTTCCTCTATACAGAGCCCACGTTTGGTGGATCCCCGTGGTTTGGATCGGAGTCCCCCACCCCTTCAGCGTCAGGATCGGGTTCGCAGGCGAGGTTGGCAGGAGCGGAACCCATACACTGACCCTTATCGGCCGAAGAGGGCAAGGACTATGCCACAGCCACCGCATGTATGGGCGCCCCACGAACTGGTAAATCCTGATCACCTAGCGGCATACCAAGCGTACAAGAGGAACACGACGGGGGAATTGTAAGTATAATCGTAGATATTACAATCTCTGTATTTATTTTGAAACAGCTTAGTAAAACTGACTTGACTTGGTTATCTAACTTCTTCAACAATTATACAGGCGTGATGTGGATCTACACTTGCCAGTCGATGTCCTTTGGTTCCACCGTTTTCAAAGCAACTTTATGGAGTTGGAGGATACGGTATGTTCATGATTGTAATATATGTATATGTTGTTACAAAAATTGTACAATCCTAACAAATGAAAATGTTCAAACTTTCAGCACATTGACGCGTACTTGAAGATTCTACGGAAGCGTCAGCGAGCATTTCCCACTGTCTACGGTCCGAGGATCAACATACTGGATTCACAGTTTTATGTAAGTGTTTAAATTGTACGGTATTTGCTTTTGCATTGATGTGTTTCATACATCTATAACCTAACGTTTTTGTACAGGCATGGTTATGTAACCGCTGGGACAGGAAGATGGGAAGTGGGTCTGATAGACCCCGTACAGGTTGGTCTTCACAAAAGCAGCCATCAAAATCAATTGTACACAAAATTACAGAGATGAAAAACACATTCATCTATTCAAATTAAAAGTTTAAAACCTAAAAATTAAGCAAAGAAGAAAAGAATTCAAATATACAAATAAAAACAAAAGCCAATTGAAAAGTTTCAGATCTACATCTACTTTGATTACAAATAAATAAATAAAATGATGACAAAGGTCTAGTACAACACGAAAAATGCCCTCGCCATGACATAAACTTGGTCCTAGGTGACATGGCCCACCAAAGCCAAGTAAGATGGAACTATTTAAACAAAAATGTGAAAAGAAACACATTGTCTGAAACAATAATGTGAAATGAAACAAAATATAACTTGTCTAGAACAGGAGTTTGAGTTTCATTGTAGGTAAAGTTTGACTAGGAGTTGGCATCCTGATACAAGCCAAGTAAAGCCGTAAAGGGTTTTTTGAAAAATCTTATCTGAAATTACATGAATCAGAATGACAAAGAAAAGATTCCAGGAAATTAATTACTATCTTAAATCCTCAAATCAAAAGCACCAGATCAAAGCTAGAAAAACATAAACAAATTAAACCCAATACCTAATTCTGCTCGATCCAGACATTTGAATGTACAACTATTGCCCACCATGTGCAAATTGTCTGATATCAATCAGATTGCCAAATGATGTAGCGGAAAACCTGCAAGAAACAATTAGAAACAACCTACTAATATTCTGTTGATCCGCGCACGGATGCCAGAATACTAGGCTACTGATAACATTCAACTTCGCGCACGAAGGATTGTTAAAAGGCTTCAATTACGAATAGTAACTGGAAATTGAGAAACAATTCTCTGGTATTTTTTATTAATCAAAAGCTGTCCTTCAAACCCTAATACAATCTACTTAAATAGGATTGTAAAACTTGACTAACAAGAAAATCCTAAACAAACGGGAAAGAATCCTAAATGGAAAAGATATCAAATCTCCTAAAATCAAAAGAATCCTAAAACATTAAAAACTTATCTAAAAAGGAAATTGAATTTGATTTAATAAAATCAAATCATAAAATAATTAATATCAAATCATGAAGATAATTGGAAATAATAATTAAAGCAACAATTGTCTTGCTGCGCACGAAACTTAACAGCCAAATTCAGATATGCTGGAGCCCGTTATAGAAGATGGAGTCTTCATAACATTTGTAGGGCTCGTCTTGGGCTTTTCGGAAACATATTATAATAGATAATCCGACCTCATATGCCCTCTGTAGAGGTCCACGAATGGTGCAGCAAGCAAAGATGATACGGCAAGCACTCGGAATGGTCGAAACGATCAGAATGGTCAGCTTGGACGGTTTGGTCAGCCCGCTCAGAATGGTCAGCTCAATGACTTGGATCAGCCCCTATCAGAAGGGCAAATTTCGGGGGTCTTTTCAGAGGGAAAACGAACTCAAAATCAACATTGTAATATATTTCCGAAAAGCCCAAGACGAGCCCTACAAATGTTATGAAGACTCCGTCTTCTATAACGGGCTGCAGAATATCCAATTTCGGCCATCTAGATTATTGCGCGAAGATGGACAAGAGCTGGACGAGATGATCCGGGCTGAACTTCGTGGACCTCTACAGAGGGCATATGAGGTCGGATTATCTATTATAATATGTTTCCGAAAAGCCCAAGACGAGCCCTACAAATGTTATGAAGACTCCATCTTCTATAACGGGCTCCAGCATATCCGAATTTGGCTGTTAGGTTTCGTGCGCAGCAAGACAATTGTTGCTTTAATTATTATTTCCAATTATCTTCATGATTTGATATTAATTATTTTATGATTTGATTTTATTAAATCAAATTCAATTTCCTTTTTAGATAAGTTTTTAATGTTTTAGGATTCTTTTGATTTTAGGAGATTTGATATCTTTTCCATTTAGGATTCTTTCCCGTTTGTTTAGGATTTTCTTGTTAGTCAAGTTTTACAATCCTATTTAAGTAGATTGTATTAGGGTTTGAAGGACAGCTTTTGATTAATGAAAAATACCAGAGAATTGTTTCTCAATTTCCAGTTACTATTCGTAATTGAAGCCTTTTAACAATCCTTCGTGCGCGAAGTTGAATGTTATCAGTAGCCTAGTATTCTGGCATCCGTGCGCGGATCAACAGAATATTAGTAGGTTGTTTCTAATTGTTTCTTGCAGGTTTTTCTCGACAGAGCTTCCGCTACATCAGTTTGGTATCAGAGCCGTGTTCGTTCGGGACGACATTATCATGCCGCCGAGAAGACGTCCAAACCAGGTTCCCGTAGAAGAAGCCATCAAATGTGACCGCATGGCACGATTGGGGCAACAGGTTTCACAATTAACTGAGCAAATTGCTATGTTAATGGCCAACCAAAAAACCTTCCGTCCCCTAGACTCAAGTTCGAATGGAGACAAGGAAGGAAGTGATGAAGACTTGGTTCCGCGGCCACGTCGAAGAGCTCGAGTGTGTGAAGATAGCCAGCGGTGGAAGTTGGGTATGCAGACAAAGATTCCGAAATTTCATGGAGACCTTTCACCTGAAGAATTCCTTGATTGGATAAGAGATGTGGAGGAGATCTTGGAGTTTAAAAAGGTGCCAACGAATGCAAGGGTAGCCTTGGTGGCAACTCGGCTTCGAGGACGGGCAGCCACATGGTGGTAGCAACTGAAGCTCTCACGGACTCAAATGGGAAAATCAAAAATCACAGATTGGGAGAAGATGACTCAGAAATTGCGCGCTCAATTTTTGCCCCTCAATTTTCAGAAATTAAGGTATTGCGGTGGTCGTCGTTCACAAATCGTTGATGTGGTGAAACTCTTTGACCCAGGTACTGTATCTGAAGCCCATCGAAGAGCCTTGCAAGTGGAGAAGACTGTCACACATAGGGGAAGAGCTCCACGTCCAACCACCAATCAGTTCCAGCCGAGAACAGTGGCAGCAAGGGTGCGGTGTTTCAATTGTGAAGAAGTAGGACACCGTCAAACGGAGTGCCGAAAGATGGGAAAAAAACCAGTCTTTTTCAATGAGACGGATGACAGTGGAGAAGGAGATGCAGAGATTGGAGAAGAGGCGCAATTTGATGAAGAGGATGTAGAAGCAAACATTGGAGTTGAACCCATATTTGATGAAGAGGAGGAAGTCCAAGAAGAAGATGTGGAAGTTGGTGAAGAACCTCAGCTTGACGAAGTAGAGGCCATGGAAGAGGACCTTGTGGACAGCAACACTAGTGCTTTGTTGATGGAACAATGTCTTTGTGCAGAGTTGCAGCAGTTTGAAGAAGAAGACCAAGCGGAAACAGGGGACGAACTGCAGCTTGATGGAGAGGAGATGGCCAACAAAGATTGGGTGGAAGGTGATGTTGGTCCATTGTTAATGGTCCGACCTGCTGTCATCACCATTATTGATGATGTCAAACCAGAGATAGTTGAAGAGAAGTGTTATTCCGCACCAAAATTCGACAAGGAGGTGGTTTTGGGAAGAGGCAACACAACGGAAATAGGAAGAGGCGACACAGCAGAAGAAAAAGGGACAACCATGGTGGAGAGACCTGTGTGTTTCACTCCACGTGCAGCCTTTGCAACAATTACTAATGTGGATGAGCAAGTAGTTGACGAAAATTTGGGAATCAAGACCGAGAAGCATCCGACGCCGTATAGGTTGGTGTGTTCAGTTTACCTTTCCAAAATTCGAGGACGAATTTTCTCCAATCTGGAGAGAATGGTGCAGCAAGCAAAGATGATACGGCAAGCACTCGGAATGGTCGAAACGATCAGAATGGTCAGCTTGGACGGTTTGGTCAGCCCGCTCAGAATGGTCAGCTCAATGACTTGGATCAGCCCCTATCAGAAGGGCAAATTTCGGGGGTCTTTTCAGAGGGCAAACGAACTCAAAATCAATATTGTAATATATTTCCGAAAAGCCCAAGACGAGCCCTACAAATGTTATGAAGACTCCGTCTTCTATAACGGGCTGCAGAATATCCAATTTCGGCCATCTAGATTATTGCGCGAAGATGGACGAGAGCTGGACGAGATGATCCGGGCTGACCAAACCGTCCAAGCTGACCATTCTGATCGTTTCGACCATTCCGAGTGCTTGCCATATCATCTTTGCTTGCTGCACCACCAAATCACAAAGCACAACTGCTGCCCCCTCCTCTAATATCTGAATTTGTGTATGCCATACAAGAAGAGTTTTCTAAGCATTTCTCCCTGCATTCCTCAAGATTCATACTTTTGTTCACCCAAGAATGTGTAGCATCTGGCAATTTCAGCTCATCCAATTTGATAAAACCATCTAGTTTTGAGTAGTTTAATGGTTTATTACTCTCACACTCTTGAGACAATTCGCTGCTTTCAGCTGATTTAGGCTTGAATCATTTCAAACACTGGCAAACTGGAGATTCAGTTATGATGCAATTCCCATAGGCACCACAGAGACCGATTAACCACCATTGTCACAGTAGTCTCTTGGCAAACATATGCTTACATTTCCCAAATGTCAGTATCGTCAGTTGGATCGGTTCATAACAATCCTTGAGAGTACTGATTTATGTGAGTTTGTATGTGAAGTACAACTCATCCTCATTAGAGACAAAGTTGAACTGAAAAATCAGATTAGTCCTTAAAGTTGGCGCACCACTATATCTAAGGCCATTCCATGGGTCACTCCTATAAAAAAAATTTGAGCCCTTCCATATTCCCTAAGGAGATGGGTCATCTGAGCTCTTCCATGATGTTACACGTCATTCCAGACCAGTCTTTAAATTCCATCCAACCTTCATTTCTGGTAGAAATGTATCGGATGGATGGTCAAAGCTCTGCCACAAGTAACTTCTGAAATCACTATCTTGCTCATCTCTGAGAACAAGATTTACTGAATTTAGGAGCTGTAATAACACTGCACTTCTGAATTCTTTCCTCAAGTTTTTTGCTGACCAGACTACACTCCTGTTCTGGCTCATCAAAACATGATTCCGTATGCTGTTTATCATCAACAACCCAGAAACATCATTGATTGGGTTGAGTCAGTTTGTAACCCAAACAGTTGTTCTAACTTGCATATTCTTGTACCAGATTTCTACATACTGAAGAAACCAAACTCTAAGCTTCCATCGGTTGAAAGTAAGGTCCTATCATCACTAATATACTGGAATTAAGATCATGAAGTAATGGTGTCAGATGCATGAAAGAATTCAGAGAAAAAAAAAGAGTAACTTACAAATGATCAACAGAAAAGAAAGTATATCCATTGGTCTGTACACTTAGAGCTCTGAGTAACAAGTCAAGGATAAACATTATAACTAATGATCCAACTAGAAGGTCATTGACCTAAACATGAATTACCCTCAACTTATATTCCGTCAACAGAAGTAACCCTTTTTACTTGTGAAAATGATGGAATCAAACGTGAACAAAAGACACTACAAAAGTCGTCGGTAGACCCATGGTACTGAAAATCATTGCTGCATGAGTAAATGAACTAAGATTTCAGAGTTCAAATGAACCAGAAACGTGTTTACAAAAGTACATAGAAAGAGTGGAGGTTACAAAAGTACATAGAAATTATGGAGTTTACAAAAGTACATAATAGATTGCTCAATTCCTATCAAATAAAGCAACTCAACCAGAGAATCAAGACTAAAGGTTAGCAGTCAATGATATTGAATACCAGAAGCAATTACAACTACCTGTATTTGAAAAAAGAAAATGCAAGAAAGAAAGATAAGACTAAGAACATACCCTTGTGCAATCATAGAGTCAATTCCATAGCAAGTTTGCTGAAAAGTTTCTCCATTGTTACAGATTTACCATTTCTCAATGATACTAAAGGTCATCATTACTTTCATGAGAACTTCCATGCAACCAAGTTCTCTTTTTCTTCTGGTTAGGTTAATGTAGCAACTCAGCTAGAAAATCACACCACAGCCAAAACTGTTCTTAAACATATTCAAAGTAATTGAGGTAGATGCATACAATGAAAATGATAGTAATAAAAAATAAAAAATAAAAGAGTCCAATGGAAAAGGCTTGATTCTAAGGACTGTTTTGGGCAGCATAGATTGCAAGACTTCAAGATACAAGTTTGGGGTGACGTAATTTTCACTACCCAATGATAAGTTAGCCATGACTAATTCAATTTTTGCAAGCAAACAATGCATTATAGCAAGATGCTCTTAAATTGAATACTAATTATGCATTGAATATATTGTAAGTCCTTATGAACTAATGGCTTCTATTTTTTGCTTTTGGTTCTTAGTTTGCCTTCAAAAACTGTCGCGGTAATCTATTGGCTAACTTATCATTGGGTAGTCCTTACGAATACATGTTCCCATTTTGAGTTGTTTCACTCCATGTCAATCGTTCTCGTAAAATATCTAGTTTTGTTCAAAACGATCATTGAGAATACTGATTTATCTCTCAGGTTGCAAGTGTATTACAACTCATCCTCATTGTAGACAAAGTTCAACTCAATAACTGGGTTTGGCATTAAAGTCAACGCACCACTAAATCCAAAGCCATTCCACGAGCCACTGCTAAAAAACTTGGTTTGATCCCTTGCACATAACTATCTCAGGATTTCCTTGTCGTTGTACCACCCAAGTGAAGTCTCCAGGAGATGGAACATCCAGGCTTTTCCATGATGATAAATGCCTTTCAAGACCAGCCTTTAAGTCCCATTCAAGCTTCATTCCGGTAGCAATGTATCCGAAGAATAGTCAAAACTCTGCCACAGGTAACTTCCCAAACCACCACTTTGTTCATCTCTCAGAACAAGATTTCCAGAATTCAGTAGCTGTAATACAACTGAACTCTTGGCTTCATTCGTCGAATTTGCTGATCAGACCGCAGTTTTGTTCTGGCTCATCAAAACGAGATTGCCTGTGCTCTTTATCATCAACAACCCAGACGAATCACTTATGGGGTTGATTCTGTTTGCAACCCAAACAACAGTTCTAAATGGGGTATTCTTGTACCAAATTCCTACATAGCGTTTTTTTGAACTACCGGATTGAATATTAAACCAGAAAAAAAATATATCATTATTCGTACAAAACACATCTTGTTTATGAATGAAGAATTTCCTGGTGGGTTTCTGTATATGAAGCAATAATGTGAAAAGAAACATAATATAACTTGTTCAGGACAGGAGTTTGAGTTTTTTTGTAGGTAAAGTTTGACTAGGAATTAGCATACAAGTCAAGAGTGAGAATATAAATGACAAAGAAGAGATTCCAATAAATTAATTACTATCTCAGATCTTCAAATCAAAAGCATCAAATCAAAGCTAGAAAATAGAGATAATATATTATGGTTAAAAAGAAATTTTAACGAGCCTCTAACAGTGAGATAGTAACTTCATTAGATGAAGAAAACTCAGGCTTGTTTGAAGAATCTAGTTCAAGCTGTGGTAACCTATCCATCAGGAAACCAGGTTGCTTCGGCACAGGCAATGTGTTATCGCTACCCAACATCAGAACCACAGATGACATGCTTGGCCTGTCGTCAGGTTGATGTTCCAAGCATAAGAGACTAATGTGGATGCACCGTATGGCTTCTGATGCATTGCATGATTCTCCAAAGAATGGATCAATCAGTTCCAAAGGCCTGCCTTCTTTCCATAATTTCAAGGCCTGATGTTAAAGTAATTCTCCGGACCAAGACGGGCACGGATGTGGTGTGGGATCAGGAGGAAAAGGTTTCTTACTAGGTTTAAACGAGGTTCGAAATAGACACAACACTTAAAAACACTTTTTTTTTATGAAAAAGGGGTTTTTAGGGCTCGAAAAGTGGCCACAAGCCCTCTGGACTTGCTCCCATCCCATTCCTTACATCATTCTATGCAATTTCAAAAAAAAAAATTACCTGATTCGGACATCCGAGCACAAAGTTATGGCATTTCAAAGTTTAAGGCATATATAAAAAAAATTTTACCGCAAATTTTCTTTTTTTAAGGCAATTTTTTTCTATTCTCTCATTGGAGAGAAATTAGAATTAGAGAATTGAGAAGAAATTGGTGTGAGGAAAAATGAAAGGGGGGTGGTATTTATAGAAAAAAAAAAAAAAAAAAAAAAAATATTGTGCGAACCGGCGGTTCGAACCGGAACCGGAACCGGTCTCCGCCGGTTCAGGTTCCGGTTCAAGAACCGGAACCGGAAAACCGGTTCTGGTTCCGGTTCCGGCGGTTCCAACCGGAACCGTGCCAGGTCTACACCAGAGGCAAGTAAGATGGAGCTATTTAAACAAAAATGTGAAAAGAAACACATTGTCAGAAACAATAATGTGAAACGAAACAAAATATAACTTGTCTAGGACAGGAGTTTGAGTTTCTTTGTAGGTAAAGTTTGACTAGGAGTTGGCATACTGATACAAGCCAAGTAAAGCCGTAAAGGGTTTGTTTTTTAAAAATATGGCTATTTTCTGAAAAATCTTATCTGAAATTACTTGAATTAGAATGACAAAGAAAAGATTCCAGGAAATTAATTACTATCTTAAATCTTCAAATCAAAAGCACCAGATCAAAGCTAGAAAAGCATAAACAAATTAAAGCCAATACCTAGTTTTGCTGCAGACAGTTGAATGTACAACTATTGCCCACCATCTGCAAATTGTCTGATATCAATCAGAATGCCAAATCACAAAGCACAACTGCTGCCCCCTCCTCTAATATCATACGAAGAGTTTTCTAAGCATTTCTCCCTACATTCCTCAAGATTCATACTTTTGTTCAGTGTTCACCCAAGAATGTGTAGCATCTGGCAATTTCAGCCCATCAAATTTTATAAAACCATCTAGTTTTAAGTAGTTCAATGGTTTATTACTCTCACCCTTGAGACCATTCGCTATTTTCAGCTGATTTAGGCTTGAATCATTTCAAAAACTGGCAAACTGGAGATTCAGTAATGATGCAATTCCCATAGGCACCACAGAGACCAATTAATCATCATTGTCACAGTAGTCTCTTGGCACATATGCATACATTTCCCAACTGTTAGTATCTTCACTCCATTTCAATCGTTGAAATCCATAGTTGGTTCGGTTCATAACGAACCTTGAGATTACTGATTTATGTGAGTTTGTATGTGAAGTACAACTCATCCTCATTAGAGACAAAGTTGAATTGAAAAATCGGATTAGTCCTTAAAGTTGGCGCACCACTATATCTAAGGCCATTCCATGGGTCACTCCTATAAAAAAAAAAAATTGGGCTCATCCATATTCCCTCAGGAGATGGGTCGTCTGAGCTCTTCCATGATGTTACACGTCATTCCAGACCAGTCTTTAAATTCCATCCAACCTTCATTTCTGGTAGAAATGTATCGAATGGATAGTCAAAGCTCTTCCACAAGTGACTTCTGAAATCACTATCTTGCTCATCTCTGAGAACAAGATTTCTTGAATTTAGGAGCTGTAATAACACTATACTTCTGAATTCTTTCCTCAAGTTTTTAGCTGACCAGACTACACTTCTGTTCTAACTCATCAAAACATGATTCCGTGTGCTGTTTATCATCAACAACCCAGAAAAATCATTGATGGGGTTGAGTCAGTAGTAATGATGTCAGATGCATGAAATAAGTCAGAGAGAGAAAATAAAAAAAAAGAGTAACTTATAAATGATAAACAGAAAAGAAAGTATATCCATTGGTCTGTAGACTTAGAGCTCTGGGTAACAAGTCATGGGTAAACATTATAACTAATGATCCAACTAGAAGGTCATTGACCTAAACATGAATTACCCTTAACTTATATTAAGTCAACAGAAGTAAACCTTTTTACTTGTGAAAATGATGGAATCCAACGTGAACAAAAGACACTACAAAAGTCGTCGGTAGACCCATGGTTAGGGGTGGGCACCCAAACCGCCAAACTGATCAACCTGCCCAAATCAAACTTATTTAAGCGGGTTGGTTTGATTTCGTTAAATAAAATAAACCGATTGGGTTGTTTTTGAGCAACCCAATTGGTTTGGGTTGGTTTGTGGGTTGCGTTTTATCAAACCATATAACCCAACTCAAACCATTATATACTTAAATATATATATATATATAAATCATCAGAGAAAACAAATAAAAACTAAAGTTAACCCAATGCAATAAGAAGTGAACTTCGAAACTTCAAAGTGGTTGCTTTAACGGTGGTAGATATTATTAATTTAGAAGCTTAAACGATTTAGTTTTATTTTATAAGTTTTAAACGTTATAGCCTTGAGTGTTTTCTTTTTCTTTTTTTTTTTTTTTTTTCATTTTTCACTTGAGTTAAATTTAGTATTATAAATTAGTATTATTGTTTATCTTATTGATAATTGGTTTAACTACTTATATTGATAATTTGATAATAATCTAATTATTTTCTTAAACCGTTAAACCAAACCGAATTGGTTTGGTTTGGTTTTATCTTATAAATGGTTTGGTTTGGATTGTAAGAAATTAAACCGATTTTATAATAGTTTGGTTTGGGTATAGTCAAACCCAACCCAAACCAACACATGCCCACCCCTACCCATGGTACTGAAAAACATTTTTGGCATGAGTAAATGAACTAAGATTTCAGAGTTCAAATGAACCAGAAACGTGTTTACAAAAGTACACAGAAATTATGGAGTTTACAAAAGTACATAATAGATTTGCGCAATTCCCATCAAATAAAGCAACTCAACCAGAGAATCAAGACTAAAGGTTAGCAGTCAATGATATTGAATACCAGTAACAATTACAATTACCAGTATTTGAAAAAAGAAAATGCAAGATAGAAAGATAAGACAAAGAACATACCCTTGTGCAACCATAGAGTCAATTCCATAGCAAGTTTGCTGAAAAGTTTCTCCATTGATGCAGATTTACCATTTCTCAATGATACTAAAGGCCATCATTACTTCAATGAGAACTTCCATGCAACAAAGTTCTCTTTTTCTTCTGGTTAGGTTAATGTAGCAACTCAGCTAGAAAATCACACCACAGCCAAAACTGTTCTTAAACATATTCAAAGTAATTGAGGTAGATGAATGCAATGAAAATGATAATAATAAAAAAATAAAAAATAAAAAGAGTCCAATGGAAAAGGCTTGATTCTAATGACTGTTTTGGACAGTATAGATTGCAAGACTTCAAGATACAAGTTTGGGGTGACATAATTTTCACTACCCAATGATAAGTTAGCCAAGACTAATTTAATTTTTGCAAGCAAACAGTACATTATAGCAAGATGCTCTTAAATTGAATAATAATTATGCATTGAATATATTGTAAGTCCTTATGAACTAATGGCTTCTATTTTTTGCTTTTGGCTCTTAGTTTGCCTTCAAAAACTGTTGCAGTAATCTCTTGGCCAACTTATCATTGGGTAGTCCTTACGAATACACGTTCCCATTTTGAGTTGTTTCACTCCATGTCAATCGTTCTCGTAAAATATCTAGTTTTGTTCAAAACAATCATTGAGAATACTGATTTATCTCCCAGGTTGCAAGTGTATTACAACTCATCCTCATTGTAGACTGTTAGTGATATACATCAAGGCCATCAAGCTAATTCTCACCAAGCTTCAATCTCTGGTCAAGCTGGTTCAGCTCAACCAGTTTTAGCTTCCAAGATTCATCAAGTCAACCACTGTGAACATCAGTGTAAAAGAGATCAGGGTCACCGTAATAAACAAGAGGATGATTATAGCTCAACATTACATTTGGCGGGAAAGTTTATTAGGCAGTTACAGATATTTCCGAAGGATAGTCAAAACTCTGCCACAGGTAACTTCCCAAACCACCACTTTGTTCATCTCTCAGAACAAGATTTCAAGAATTCAGTAGCTGTAATACAACAGGTGTATGATACAATATTCATGTTGATTGGTTTTGAATTTAGTATATATATGTTGAAGTTGTCCAAGAAATGAATATAGCATCAACTCAATTTTTAATTTTGATTATAAAAAAAAGGTAGAATTTTTTTACTCTGCATCAGCTAATTAAATATTGGGTTCAAATCTATGGAAAGATCGAAAATTGTACTAGAATTCAGATATTTCAACGATATCGGTAGCTTCAGAATTCCAAAAAAATCAAGAATGTTATCAATATTTACTTTCTGCATATTGATCACATCAATTGAAGTATCAACTTATCTCAGCTCATCTGGATATCAAATGATTATATTAGGCCAATCACTAAATTTGAAATTCTATGTTTAATGAGGACTTAAAAGTATAATATGAATCAACTTGGGAGCAGCAAAATTGGGTTTTTTACTCTTTCATTCACTGTTGATATACATTGTTTTTGCCTCCGAATAGACTTAAAATAATCTGATTTGTGGTACTATCAGTAGGTCTAGGTGTTTACTCCAATGGGGCATCTGTTTCGAATTCATTCCCGCCTGATATCGTATTTTATGTGCAAGGTAGACCAATTGAAGCCCGTAAAGTCATTTTGAGTGCTCGGTCTTTATTCTTTAGGAGAAAGTTTGAGAGTGATTGGAAATACCGGAGTGAAGTGAGATTTTCGAAAGAAAAGTTGTCGTACCCTGTACTTTACTGCCTCATCCACTTCTTTTATTCCGATAGACTAGAGATTGCGGTAGATGACATGGAAGATCTTGTGAGAATTTGTAAGGTATGCAAGTGTGAATCTCTGCAAAGAATTATTAAGAAAGAATTGATTCATCAAAAGTATGCAGAGTATAAAGCACTGAGAGATGTAGACAACTCTCAAAAACGGTTCATCTTACAAGGAGTGTCGCTACCTGAAGAGGACCGGCTTCCTGCTGCCTTGTATCGGATCCTTCAAATTTCTTTAGCAAGGTCCACTTCGAATCACAATCTTGATATCAGTGAAATCACAATCTTCAAATTTCTTTAGCAAGGCTTCATTCATCGAATTTGCTGATCAGACCACAGTTTTGTTCTTTATCATCAAAACGAGATTGCCTGTGCTCTTTATCATCAACAACCCAGAAGAATCACTTATGGGGTTGATTCTGTTTGCAACCCAAACAACAGTTCTAAATGGGGTATTCTTGTACCAAATTCCTACATAGCGTTTTTTTGTGAACTACCGGGATTGAATATTAAACCAGAAAAGAAAAAAAATATATCGTTATCCGTACGAAACACATCTTGTTTATGAATGAAGAATTTCCTGGTGGGTTTCTGTATATGAAACAATAATTTGAAAAGAAACATAACATAACTTGTTTAGGACAGGAGTTTGAGTTTCTTTGTAGGTAAAGTTTGACTAGGAATTAGCATACAAGTCAAGTAAAGAGTGAGAATATAGCTCTTTCTAGAAAAATCTTATCTGAAATTAAAGGAATCAGAATGACAAAGAAGAGATTCCATGAAATTAATTACTATCTAAGATCTTCAAATCAAAAGCACCAGATCAAAACTAGAAAATAGTGAGAATATATTATGAGGTATATTGTTAAAATGAAATTCTAACGAGCCTCTAACAGTGAGATAGTAACTTTATTAGACGAAGAAAACTCAGGCTTGTTTGAAGAATCTGGTTCAAGCTGTGGTATCCTATCCATCAGGAAACCAGGTTGCTTCGGCACAGGCAATGTGTTATCGCTACCCAACATCAGAACCACAGATGACATGCTTGGCCTGTCGTTAGGTTGATGTTCCAAGCATAAGAGACTAATGTGGATGCACCGTATGGCTTCTGATGCATTGCATGATTCTCCAAAGAAGGGATCAATCAGTTCCAAAGGCCTGCCTTCTTTCCATAATTTCCATGCCTAGAATATAAACAAATCCATTTTTCATTCACGATTTTATCATTTTAAAGTTGTCGAAAGTGACATGGTTTCCTGAAACTTTATTGAAAAAGAAATGTAAGGATATTCACTTACATGTCCTGTAAGACTAAGGTTGTGGTCTGGATGATAAAATCCACTGCTTTTCTTTCCACTTACTAACTCCAATAATAAAATGCCATAGCTGAAGACATCTGACTTTATCGAGAATATCCCATTAATAGCATATTCAAGTGCCATATAACCACTGTAGAAGTATATTTAAAGAGAAATTATGTTAAAGAATGAAGAGCAAATGCAATTTTAAAAATAACAGGACAAGTAATACTTACTATGTTCCAACTACTCTACTTGTGTTTCCTTCCGTTTTGTCTCCATTAAAAACTCTGGCCAAACCGAAATCTGAAATTTTTGGGTTCATCTCATGATCGAGTAATACATTACTAGTTTTCAGGTCTCTATGTATAATCCGTAATCTAGAATCTTGATGAAGATAGAGAAGTCCCCTAGCAATTCCGCAAATAATGTGGAAACGCTTGGGCCAGTCTAATAGCTTGCTTCTAGTTTTATCTGCACATTTAATATCAGGTTAGTTAGTATCCTGCTTGAATCTGAAAAAAAAAAAAAAAAAAAAAAACAAAACAAAACTGTTCTTTTTCTGACAGAATAGAAATGTCCATGATAGAGGTATCCTAAACCAGCTGAATTCATAAGTAGACTTTTTTGGGATCCATACCAAAAATAAAGTGATCTAGACTTTTGTTGGGCATGAATTCATATATCAGAATTTTCTCATCTCCTTGAATGCAGCAACCAAGAAGTTTTACAAGATTTCGGTGCTGCAGTTTAGCGATCAGTATAACCTCATTTTTTAACTCATTAATTCCTTGTGTGGAAATCTTTGAAAGCCTCTTCACAGCGATTTCTTGTCCATCTACTAGCGTACCCTGGAAAAAAAATTATGTGAAATGAGATGTAATATTGTGTAAGATATGCAAGTGAACAAGGTTCTATATGATGTCAATAACCGTTAGATCCAAAAGCTTAAACTGTTAAGTAAAAAGCCCACACATTAATAAAAAGCTTTCTAACACTAGCATGTTGCAAGTTTACCTTGTATACGGGTCCAAAGCCACCTTTTCCAATCTTGTTGTTGAACGAGAAGTTAATAGTGGCATTAGCAATTGTATCTAACTCGAATAATGGTAGTTCCAGGTCTTCAATCTTCTGATCAGTTTTCCCCTTGCCTTCACTTTTCTCTGAAATAGTGGATATATGTGTTAATTGTCAGTAATATTGCATTATGAACTAAAATCATAATATCATTAGAATGGACACAAATTAATTGAAGTATATTGTAGAAGCGGAAGTAATTTATGTAACGGACTATATTCACAAAATAGATATTTTTATAAGCCACCTTAGGACTTCACACACATCTTCTAATAAAAATCTCTCAACTAGTCAACTAACGACCAATAGTTGTGCACCCTTACAATTCTATTCACAGATTTTCCACTTTGCAAAATAAGTAATGCTTTTTCTGGGGGAGAAAAAAAATGAATACAGAAAGTTTCATTGATCTAGTGTGGATTGCTTTGTGAAGGCAAAGAGAGAGATGTTACCTAAATTTGTCCTGCATTTGTAAATGTAGTAGCCTACTATAAGCACAAGCACCCCAGCAACCGTGGCAGTGGTAGTAATAACTATCACCACTATCTTCATCTTAGGCCTGTCTTTTGTCCCTTGATAGACAATATTCATATAGCAATGCAAAACAAAATAGTTAAATTCAAAGCAAATCAAGTCAAATTACGGCAAAAATATATGTGCAGAAGCTATAGCAAGATACTGGTTCATGTGCTGATCACATATGCCTACCTTTATTTATATGTGCATTAAAAAATTCAAGAACATAAAAGAAAAGAAAACAACACATGCAAAACAATAGATTTGGTGATCTAACTGCACTTGAACACCGAAATGCTCATTAGGGAGAAGCATAAAATATTAAAGTAAATACCTAGTTCCAAAACAGACATTCGAATAAATAAGTCTTGCACACCATCGGAATACTGTCTGATATCAATCAGATCACCGAACCAGATAGCACAGCCCTTGCCTCCTCCTCTAACATCCAAGTTTGAGTATGCAGTACAAGAAGAGTTCTCTAAGCATTTCTCCCTGCATTGCCTGAGATTCATACTTGTGTTTGAACAAATTGAATGTTTGTTATGTATTCTTCTCCATATAGGAGGTAATTTATAGGAGAATTACAATTAGGAAATAGAGATACAATAGGAAACAAATACCTACAAATAAGCTAATTGATTCTAAGCTAATCAAATCAAATAAGTCAACTATACAATCTTCCTAATTAATCATAATATTCTAACACTCCCCCTCAAGTTGGTGCATAGATGTCACTCATGCCCAATTTGCTAATTGAGTCATGAAAGTTCCTCCCATTAATGGCCTTTGTAAGGATATCTGCAAGTTGATCCTTACTTGGTACATGCGGAAGCTCAATTATTTTTTCTTCTAATTTCTCTTTGATGAAGAATCGATCAATCTCCACATGTTTGGTACGATCATGTTGAATAGGATTATTGGCAATTTGTACAGAAGCTTTATTATCACAATATAGCTTCATGCTATCCTTTGGGTGAAATCCCAAATCACCTAATAAGTTCTTCAACCACAGTAATTCAGTGATTCCTTGGGCGATCCCTCGGAATTCTGCTTCAGCACTAGATCGTGATACCACAGTCTGTTTCTTACTCCTCCAAGTGACTAAGTTACCTCCTACAAAGGTGAAATAACCGGACGTAGATCTTCGGTCACTGGCATTCCCAGCCCAATCAGCATCTGTGTATCCCTCGATGCCCAAATGTTCATGTCGAGAGAACATTAATCCTTTGCCAGGAGCCCCTTTCAGATACCTTAGAATTCGAAGAACCGCATTCATGTGGCTCTCAGTGGGAGCATGCATAAACTGGCTCACCACACTCACTGCATAAGCAATATCAGGACGTGTATGTGAAAGATAGATAAGCTTACCTACAAGTCTCTGATATCTTTCCTTGTTTGTTGGGGTTTGATCAGGGTGGTCTGCACACTCACATAACTTGTGATTCTGATCCATAGGGGTATCTGCTGGTTTGCTAGCAAGCATCCCAGTTTCTGTAAGCAAATCAAGAACATACTTTCGTTGACTGAGGAAAATCCCATGTTTTGATCGGGCCACCTCAATTCCCAGAAAGTACCTTAGCAATCCCAAATCTTTCATTTCAAACTCCGTAGCCAAGTAACCTTGAAGAGCAGTCATCTCTAGATCATCATTTCCTGTGACAATCATATCGTCAACATAAACAATCAAAACAGTAATCTTATCACCTTTTCTTTTGAAGAATAAGGTGTGATCCGAGTTACTCTGATGGTACCCGAATCTCCTCATGGATGTACTGAATCGCCCAAACCAGGCTCTAGGTGATTGTTTCAGTCCGTAAAGAGCCCTTTTTAGCTTACACACTTTGCCAGTTTGAGACTCTGAACCGGGAGGGAGCTCCATATAGACTTCTTCACTGAGTTCCCCATGTAGGAAAGCATTCTTCACATCGAACTGTTTTAATGGCCAATCCAAGTTTACTGCCAGTGATAGGAGTACCCTAACAGTGTTTAACTTGGCTACTGGAGCAAACGTCTCCTGGTAATCAACCCCGTAAGTCTGAGTATACCCTTTGGCAACCAACCTAGCCTTGTACCTTTCAATTGTGCCATCTGCTCTGTGCTTAATGGTATAGACCCATCGACACCCAACGGCCTTTTTTCCTTTAGGTAGATCCACTATCTCCCAAGTACAGTTTTTCTGTAAAGCTTTCATCTCCTCATCCATGGCTCGGACCCAATTCTGATCTGTCAGTGCATCCTGCAATTTACTAGGAATAGATACAGAGGATAATTGATGTGCAAAAGCTTTAAAGGTTTCAGATAGTCTGTGAGTCGAGGTGTAATCAGTAATAGAGTAAAGGGCCTTACTATCTCCCGGAGGTCGCTCAGGGGAAAAACCAAACCGTATAGGTGGTCTATGTTCTCGACTAGGATATCGTCTAGATAGACCGGGGTCAGGATCTGTGTGATTTTCACTAGATAAATCATTAGATAAAACTGAGGGTTCAAGAGTTACCTCAGGAGCATTTTCAACCTCGGAGTCTGATTGACGAACCGGTGATGGAGAAGAGGAAGGTTGTACTACCTGTATGAGAACTGACTCCCCCTGTTTCTCTTTCCCTTTATTTCGCCTTTCATACACTCTCAAGGTTGGTTCTGTCCTTTCTGTGAGACTATCAGGAATCTCACTTTCAGGAGATAGATTTTCTTCCTCAGAAGATTGACTTCGCAGACTAATGGGTATACCATTGTCAGTTTTGGGAGACTTCTCTTCATAGTTCGGATTCTCCCCCTGAAGAGAAGTCTCGGAGGTAAAGTATGCCTCATCTTCCCAAAACGTAACATCCTGTGACACAAACACCTTACGGGATGGAGGATGATAACATTTGTACCCTTTTTGTGAGCTAGAATACCCTATAAAAACACACTTAAGAGCACGTGGGTCTAACTTTCCTCGATGAGGAGTATGCATATGTACATATACCACACATCCAAAAACCCGAGGGAGAATATGTAATGCAGAGTTAATATTACAGTAATGAGACAAGGATTGCAGTGGAGTTTGAAAAGATAGAACACTAGATGGCATACGATTAATGAGATATGCAGCAGATAGTACGGCATCACCCCAAAAAGATTTTGGCATATGTGTTTCGAGCAGTAAAGATCGTGCAACCTCTAAGAGATGACGATTTTTACGCTCAGCAGTACCATTTTGTTGTGGGGTATGTGCACAAGATGTCTGGTGGAGAATACCGTTTTTTAAACAAAAAGATTTGAAACTATGGTTCAGATATTCACCACCATTATCTGAGCGTAAAACCTGAATTTTCTTTTGAAATTGTGTGTGAATCATATGATAAAAATTTTGAAAAACATCACAGACATCACGTTTATTTTTTAAAAGAAAAATCCAAGTCATGCGAGTACAGTCATCAATAAATGTAACAAACCAGCGCATACCAGATATAGACACAATGTTAGATGGACCCCAAACATCAGAATGAACAAGAGAGAAAGGCATATATCTTTTATTACCATTACTAGGGGGAAAAACAGTGCGATGATGTTTAGACAAAACACATGTCTCACACTGCATATTATTGTGTCCAATAGTTTTAAACAAAGATGGAAATAAAAACTTGAGATACCCAAAAGAACAATGACCTAAACGCCTATGCCAAAGGAAGATATTACTCTCGTTGTCGGCTCTAACATGCACTACTTTGTGAGGATGACTGGAAACACTGTCTGCTGTAAAGTAGTACAACCCTCCTTTTTCCCTACCAGTTCCAATCGTCTCCTTGGTTGTGATGTCCTGAAACACACAATGAGAAGGCCAAAACGTAACAATACAATTTAGAGATTTAGTGATTTGACTGATCGAGAGTAAGTTGTTAGATAAAGTGGGCACATGTAAAACAGATGATAAATTTAAGGACGAAGTTAGAGAGACAGACCCAGCCCCATGAACCGGGGTGGGCGTACCATCTGCATATGACACATTATTGGTTTCAGTTGGACTACGATGGCTGAAGTTTTGAGAATTAAAAGTCATGTGATCCGTTGCACCAGAATCAATTATCCAAGTATTATTACTAGAAATTGTAGAAACACTAAAAGCAGAATGAAAGGTACCTGAGTTGGAGAATTGATTTTGAGAATCACATATGTTACCATGTGGAGTGGAAGACGAGTTGCCAGAGGATGATGCAAGAGAGGCAGTTCCAATCTTCGGAGGCCCCTTCTTCCTTTTTTCCAAGTACCACTCAGGATACCCATTCAATCTCCAACATGCATCTCGAATATGATTCTTCTGTCCACAATGAGTACATTTTCTATCCCCTGAATTCCCTTTATTGATTAGTAGAGCAGAACTGTCACTTACTTGTGATGGAGCTATCATAATGGCTTGACGCTGTGCCTCACGACGGACATAAGCAAATGCTCCTTCAACGTCAGGAAATGGATCCATACGTAAAACATCAGCTCGCACCTTGTCAAATTCAGAGTCTAGTCCTGCCAGGAACATGTATACTCTTTGTTTCTCAATGCGATCAGTAAAGCGAATCACATCTGTAGCATCAGTCATATCGTTTGGACAGCGATGATCCAACTCTTGCCAGATTGTGTTTAAGTCCCCGTAGTATTCAGAAATAGGACGCCCAGATTGGCGCATATGGAATGCTTTACTGTTGAGTTCATAGATGATGGACTGATCTGCACCATCATAGTAGGTACGAGCAACTGTTTCCCAAATGGCCTGAGCTGTAGGTAACCGAATAAACATCCCCATAATCTTGGGAGTCATAGATCCAAGGAGCCATCCTTGAACAAGAGCATTGTCTGCCAACCATCGTCTATAGGTAGAACTGGTAGTTGCAGGTTTGGCACTTTCTCCTGTGAGAAAACCATATTTGTCTTTCCCAGCTACAAAGATCTCAACAAACTTAGACCAAAGGTGATAGTTTGTTCCGTCCAGTTTAATCTCAATTTTTGAAGAGTTGTCATGAGAATAAACCGGTGGAAGTGGTACCACGGGGCTAGCCATATCTGATTTTTCTCCATCGACCATTGTAAAGTCAGCAGCGGAAGCAAATAAATAACAATGAAGAGAAGAAAAAATACCAAACAAAAGGCTGTAGGAGGTAATCTGACAAAACCAAGTCTGACAGTAGCAACAAGTAGCAAGGTTTGATGCTCCGGTCGTCGGAAAAAGGAAGAGAGGCGACGTGGGTCGTTGATTGAAGTAGAAGATGCGACGTGGGTCGCTGTTGAAGAAGAATCGACCGGGTCGGGTCGGATCACGAAGTAAATACAGAGGCGACGTGGGTCACCGGATCTGGTAGGATGATCAGCGGCGACGTACGACGTCGGCGTAGGTTGCTGTCGAAAGATCGGCGACGCGGGTCGCTGTTGGAGAAAGAGGAAACCGACACGATCGGGTCGGGTCACGAGGAAGTCACGCAATATGAAGTGATGCGGGTCACTAGATAGGTTTAGGATGACCGGAAGAGGACCGGCGACGTGATAGGCTGTCAGGAAGTCCGACGAGATGCCGGTGGTAGGGATTCCGACGATAAGGCTGATCGGAAAAGAGAGCAACAGGTACTGGTAGTTTTTTGTTTGTTTGTTTTTTTTTTTTTTTGTCAAACAGTGTCGTAGAAGAAGAAGAAAAAAAAAATTGTAGAAAAAAAAAAAAAAAAAGTAGTAGATCAAGAACCCTAAATAATTTGTTTTGGCTCTGATACCATGAACAAATTGAATGTTTGTTATGTATTCTTCTCCATATAGGAGGTAATTTATAGGAGAATTACAATTAGGAAATAGAGATACAATAGGAAACAAATACCTACAAATAAGCTAATTGATTCTAAGCTAATCAAATCAAATAAGTCAACTATACAATCTTCCTAATTAATCATAATATTCTAACAGTGTTCACCCAAGAATGTGTAGCATCTGGCCATTTCAACTTATTAAATTTGATAAATCCGTCAAGTTTTGAGTAGTTTAATGGTTTGTTATGCACACAACCTTGAGACCAGTCACTATATCCAGCTGATTTAGGCTTGAAGCCTTCTAAACATTGGCAGATCGGCAATTGAGTGGTGATACAATTCCCATAGGCACCACAAAGAACATAACTGTCACAGTGATCTCTTGGCACATATGAAAACACGTTCCAATTTTGAGTTGTCTCGCTCCAAATCAATTGTTCTCTTAAATTACTTGTTTTGTTCAAAACAATCATTGAGAATACTGATTTATCTATCATGTTGAAAGTGTAGTACAACTCATCCTCATTATTGACAAAGTTCATCTCAAAAACTGGGTTAGGCCCACCAAATCCAATTCCATTCCATGGTCTGCTCCTATAAAACTTGTTTGAACCCTTCCGCATAACAATCTCAGGATTTCCTTGTAGTTCTACCCCACAAGTGAAGTCTCCAGGTGATGGGTCATCCGGGCTCTTCCACGATGATAAACGCCTTTCAAGACCAGTCTTTAAGTCCCATCCGAGCTTCATTTCTGGTAGCAACGTATCACAGGGATAGTCAAAACTCTGCCACAAGTAACTTCCCAAACCATCACCACTACTTTGTTCATCTCTCAGAACAAGATTTCCTGAATTCAGGAGCTGTAATACAACTGAACTCTTGGCTTCTTTCGTCGAATTTGCTGACCAAACCACAGTTATGTTCTGCCTCATGACAACAACAGGACTGCCTGTGCTGTTTATCATCAACATGCCGGAAGAATCGTTGATGGGGTTGATTCTGTTTGCAACCCAAACAACAGTTCTAACTGGGATGTTCTTGTACCAAATTCCTACATAGCGGTTTTTCGAATTACCAGGACTGAAGAAACCAAGCTCAAATCTTTCGTCTTTCGAAACCAAGGTCTTGCCATTATCACTAATAAAGTTAGATGAACTAATAGTGTCAGATGCATAAGAAAATTCATAGAAGAACAACAGTAACTTAAAACTGATCAACAAGAAAGAAACAATATACATTGGAAGCTATACTTAGAGATTTGTCCTGTAATAAAGTTAATAATAAGAGAACCATAAAAAGTCATCCATCTAGAAGAATGTTGACCCATAATTGTAAAGATCATTGACTATCAATTTATTTAATGAAATGTGAAGAAAAGAACACCAGTTAGGCCCAATCCACGTCCCATGAAAATGAAAAAGGTTTACTTCAGCAGTGAAGATGAATTTTCTGGGTTTGAATTTTGAAAAAAAAAATGGAAATTTGGATTTGTTTATTATATTAGGATTTTCAGATGTTGAACAGAAATCTGTTAGGTAATAGACCAAAAGTCCCTGCATTTATTCAAAGAAGAAAAAGATTACCTCATCAGCAGTGTCACACTATTTTGGAATTAAAATCAACGGTCAGTCAAGAGAAGAAAAGATTTTGAGAATTAGAATAATTAATCCTTAAATTTTCATGTAAGAATTATTCATGTAAACTGGCCAATTAATATGTGAAACTAGTAAGACACGTTAGCTATTCCTCGATGTGGCCTTGAAGCATGAATCTTAATGCTAGTAGCCTAGTAGTCACCATTGTTATTTGACCAACTCTTAGTGAGAGATTGAAATTTGAGACCAAGAGTAATAATTATCAATGTGAAATTTGAGACCAGGTTCAGGTTTGTTAGAAGTTGAGTTATGGATCCAAATACAGCTATTTTCTGAAAAGTCCTAGGAGCTTCAGCAGAGAGGATCGACTACCCATCTATGATGGGATAGTGGAGGGTAAGATTTTTAAGTTAGTTTTTTTGGGGGTAAGATTTTAGGTAGCATTATTGTTTCTTTATTCCTCCTTTGATCAATTAAGCCACGTTATGTTTGAGACTAGCAAGCACACAGACCCTCCAAACAACGTGGCACAAATAAATGAGACAAAGGGTCTAGTACAACACGAAAAGTGCCCTCACCAGTCACCATGACATGAACTTGGTCCTAGGTGACATGGACCCACCAGAGCCACACCAGAGGCAAGTAAGATGGAGCTATTTAAACAAAAATGTGAAAAGAAACACATTGTCAAAAACAATAATGTGAAACGAAACAAAATATAACTTGTCTAGGACAAGAGTTTGAGTTTCTTTGTAGATAAAGTTTGACTAGGAATTGGCATACTGATACAAGCCAAGTAAAGCCGTAAAGGGTTTGTTTTTTAAAAATATGGCTATTTTCTGAAAAATCTTATCTGAAATTACTTGAATTAGAATGACAAAGAAAAGATTCCAGGAAATTAATTACTATCTCAAATCTTCAAATCAAAAGCACCAGATCAAAGCTAGAAAAGCATAAACAAATTAAAGCCAATACCTAGTTTTGCTGCAGACAGTTGAATGTACAACTATTGCCCACCATCTGCAAATTGTCTGATATCAATCAGAATGCCAAATCACAAAGCACAACTGCTGCCCCCTCCTCTAATATCATACGAA
The DNA here is from genome assembly GCA_008009225.1 of Acer yangbiense. Classification (NCBI taxonomy): domain Eukaryota; kingdom Viridiplantae; phylum Streptophyta; class Magnoliopsida; order Sapindales; family Sapindaceae; genus Acer; species Acer yangbiense. The sequence continues at coordinate 50,466,843 of CM017763.1, read as the reverse complement.
GAGTTTTCTAAGCATTTCTCCCTACATTCCTCAGGATTCATACTTTTGTTCAGTGTTCACCCAAGAATGTGTAGCATCTGGCAATTTCAGCCCATCAAATTTGATAAAACCATCTAGTTTTGAGTAGTTCAATGGTTTATTACTCTCACCCTTGAGACCATTCGCTATTTTCAGCTGATTTAGGCTTGAATCATTTCAAACACTGGCAAACTGGAGATTCAGTAATGATGCAATTCCCATAGGCACCACAGAGACCAATTAACCATCATTGTCACAGTAGTCTCTTGGCATATATGCATACATTTCCCAACTGTTAGTATCTTCACTCCATTTCAATAGTTGAAATTCATAGTTGGTTCGGTTCATAACAATCCTTGAGATTACTGATTTATGTGTGAGGTTGTATTTCTAGTACAACTCATCCCCATTAGAGACAAAGTTGAACTGAAAATTCGGACTAGGCCTTAAAGTCAGCACACCACCCATTCCATGGGCCACTCCTACAAAACTTTTTTGAGCCCTTCCATATTCCCTCAGGATTATCTTGTAGTTGTATCCCCTAAGTTAAGTCTCCAGGAGTTGGGTCATCTGAGCTCTTCCATGATTTTACAAATCATTCCAGACCAGTCTTTAAATTCCATCCAACCTTCATTTCTGGTAGCAATGTATCGGATGGATAGTCAAAGCTCTGCCACAAGTAACTTCTGAAATCACTATCTTGCTCATCTCTGAGAACAAGATTTCCTGAATTTAGGAGCTGTAATAACACTATACTTCTGAATTCTTTCCTCCAGTTTTTTGCTGACCAGACTACACTTCTGTTCTGGCTCATCAAAACATGATTCCATTTGTTGTTTATCATCAACAACCCAGAAAAATCATTGATGGGGTTGAGTCAGTTTGTAACCAAAACAACAGTTCTAACTGGGATATTCCTGTACCAGATTTCTACATAACGATCCTTGGACTGCCAGGGTTGAAGAAACCAAGCTGTAAGCTTCCATCAGTTGAAAGTAAGGTCCTGCCATCACTAATATACTGGAATGGTGTCAGATGCATGAAAGAATTCAGAGAAAAAAAAAAAAAAGAGTAACTTATAAATGATAAACAGAAAAGAAAGTATATCCATTGGTCTGTAGACTTAGAGCTCTGAGTAACAAGTCATGGATAAACACTATAACTAATGATCCAACTAGGTCATTGACCTAAACATGAATTACCCTCACTTATATTCTGTCAACAGAAGTAACCCTTTTTAGTGATCCATCTAGGAGAATATTGACCCGTAATTGAAAAGATTATCACCTATCATTTTATTTAATGAAATGTGAAGAAAAGACCACCAGTAGACCCCAGTCCACATGTCCCTTGAAATTGAAAAAGGTTTACTGGGATTAATCTGCAGTGAAGATGGAATTTCTGGGTTCGAATAAAATGGAAATTTGGATTTGTTTATTATATTAGGATTTTCAGATGTTGAACAGAAATCTGTTAGGTAATAGACCAATAATCCTGGAAATCAGGATTGGACATATGAATTTTAGATATACATGGCCACTATGCTTTGTTCAAAAATTTAACAAGGTATATTTATCTAATGTTAGTATGTTAACCATGTAAAATTTCGTGATGAGACATAACGAAGAAAGATTATTATAGTTATTTAGAATTTATTGAAGTACATTTACAAACAAATCCACAAACTTTCATGTGTTTTTGTAATCATTAAGACGATGAAGTTTTAACCGTGTCTGTCCAATTCAACCAACATGAGTTTTTCAGTTGATAACCACAACATGTAAACAAAGTGTAAGCAAGGTAAAAAAAACCAGCCAATATATTGAAAAGATAAAGAGTTTTCTAGAGTTTTCTAGATCAGCTGCTCCTATCGAAAGTTTACTGATTAAAGTAGCTTTAATTGAAAATTGGAGGGTAAAAAAATCTAAACTATCCTCTTTTAAAAACTGAATAAGAGGAACCTGCTAATTTACATTTATAGATAGTTTAACCGAGCAAGAAAAGATAAACGTGTGAGGACGAGTAATATTACCTGCGGAATTCCTCCAGTTTTTGTTAATGTAACAGCCAACTACAACCACTCCAGAACTTAAAGCAGCAACAAAATCTTCATCTCTGGTGTGTCTTTCATCCCTTATGAATGATTTTGACATAGCAAGGCAAAATAATTAAGATCAAAGTAAATATAAGCAAATTTCTGCAAAAATACAGGTACAGCTATAGCAAGAAACTAATTTAGACATTAGCAGCATGTACCTCAATTTATACTCAATGGTAAAATTAAGAAATGACAATGAATACGGTGATCTAATTACATTTGCACATCAAATGCTCAATTGGGAGAAACATAAACAAATTAAAGCCAATACCTAGTTCTGCCGTAGACATTTGAAGGTACAACTATTGCCCACCCATCAGCAAATTGTCCAATATCAATCGACAATCAGATTGCCAAAGCACAAATCACAACTGCTGCCCCCTCCTCTAATATCTGAATTTATGTATGCCATACAAGAATTGTTTTCTAAGCATTTCTCCCTGCATTTATCAAAATTCGTACTTTTGTTCACCCAAGAATGTGTAGCATCTGGCAATTTCAGCCCATCAAATTTGATAAAACCATCTAGTTTCGAGTAGTTTAATGGTTTTTACTCTCACACTCTTGAGACCGTTCACTGTTTTCTGCTGATTTAGGCTTGAATCCTTTCAAACACTGGCAAATTGGAGATTCAGTTATGATGCAATTCCCATAGGCACCACAGAGACCAATACCATCATTGTCACAGTAGTCTCTTAGCACATATGCATACATTTCCCAACTGTTAGTATCTTCACTCCATTTCAATAGTTGAAATTCATAGTTGGTTTGGTTCATAACAATCCTTGAGATTACTGATTTATGTGAGGTTGTATGTCTAGTACAACTCATCCCCATTAAGAGACAAAGTTGAACTGAAAATTCGGACTAGGCCTTAAAGTCAGCACACCACTAAATCTAAGGCCATTCCTATAAAACTTTTTGAGCCCTTCCATACTCCCTCAGGATTATCTTGTAGTTGTATCCACCAAATGAAGTCTCCAGTAGATGGGTCATCTGAGCTCTTCTATGATGTTACACGCCAATCCAGACCAGTATTTAAATCCCATCCAAGCTTGATTTCTGGCAGCAATGTATCGGATGGATAGTCAAAACTCTGCTACCAGTAACTTCTCAAATAACTATCTTGCTCATCTCTAAGAAAACGATTTCCTAAATTTAGGAGCTGTAATAACACTGGAATTCTGAATTCTTTCCTCAAGTTTGCTGACCAGACTACACTCCTGTTCTGACTCATCAAAACAAGATTCCATATGCTGTTTATCATCAACAACCCAGAAGAATCATTGATGAGGTTGAGTCGGTTTGCAACCCAAACAACAGTTCTAACTGGGATATTCTTGTACCAAATTCCTACATAATGATCCTTGGAACTACCAGGGCTGAAGAAACCGAACTCAAAGCTTCAATCTGTAGAAAGTAAGGTCCTACCATCACTAATATACTTGTATGAAGATCGTGAAGTAATGGTGTCAGATGCATGAAATAATTCAGAGAAAACAAAGAGAGTAACTTATAAATGATAAACATAAAAGAAAGAATATTGACTGGTCTGTAGACTTAGAGCTCTGAGTAACAAGTCATGGATAGACACTATAACTAATGATCCACCTAGAAGGTCATTGACCTAAACATGAATTACCCTTGACATATAATCTGACAACAGAAGCAACCCTTTTTAAATGTAGTGAAAATGATGGAATCCAACATGAACAAAAGACACAACAAAAGTCGTCGGTAGACCCATGGTACTGAAATACATTGCTGGCATGAGTAAATGAACTAAGATTCCAGAGGTTGGTCCAGCAATGTCACATCTATTACTTTTCAAATGAACCAGAAACGCGTTTTACAAAAAGTACATAGAAATTATGGAGTTTACAAAAGTACAAAATAGATTTTGCTCAATTCCCATCTAATAAAGCAACTCAACCAGAGAATCAAGACTAAAGGTTAACAGTCAATGATATTGAATCCTAGAAACAATTACAACTACTTGTATTTGAAAAAAGAAAATGCAAGAAAAAAAGATCAGAATAAGAACATACCCTTTTGCAATCCTAGAGTCAATTCCATAGCAAGTTTGCTGAAAAGTTTCTCCATTGATGCAGATTTACCACTTCTCAATGATACTAAAGGCCAACATTACTTTCATAAGAACTTCCATACAACAAAGTTCTCTTTTTCTTCTGCTTAGGTTAATACAGTAACTCAGCTAGAAAATCACACCACAGCCAAAACTGTTCTTAAACATATTCAAAGTAATTGAGGCAAATGCATACAATGAAAATAATAATAAAAATAAATAAATAAATAACAGTCCAATTGAAAAGGCTTGATTATAAGGACTGTTTTGGGCAGTATAGATTGCAGCAAGAACTCAAGATACAAGTTTGGGGTGGCATAATTTTCACTACCCAATGATAAGTTATCTGATCAATCAATCACAAGCCAAGCAATTTCTAAATCTGAATATGCAAGATGCTCTTAAATTGAATAATAATTCTGTACTGAATATATTGTAAGTCCTTATGAACTAATGGCTTCTAGTTTTTGCTTTTGGTTCTTAGTTTGCCTTCAAAAACTATAAAAAAATTGAACATCTTAGATCAACCAAGGAAAAAATCCAGAACAAAAAAATAGGAACTACAAATTTCTTTCTATTTCTCATTTCTTTCAAGTATATTTCATCAATTTCATTACATAAAAAATCTTCCAAAGAAACATAAATAAATAAATAAAAAAGAAAAGAAAAAAGTCAGAACTCAATGAAAATCCTCGAATTCCTGTTCAAGAGCTTCCTCAACCAAGAACTTTGAAGCCTCCATCAACTCAGGACTCAATCTGAACATCAAAACACAAAACTCCATCTGATTGAGAGCACCATCACCATCAAAGTCACCTTCTTTCAACATAGACCTCAGATCATCATCACCCAAATCCTGCAAGCCCAACATAGCTGAGTTCCTCTTGAGACTCTCAAAAGTGATGACCCCTTTGTCTCTGTCCATCAATAGACTGAACCCATTACACAGCTCCCCAATCAAACCATCCCCACCAAGCTTTTTTGCCATAACAGGCAACAAATCTTCAAAGTTTTGAGAAGCAGCCATTGTAGATTAATTGTAAGCTTTTGTGAAACAAAGAAAAGTGAAGAAAGCTTTGATTTTGACTTTGGTTTGAGAGAGTTTGGGAGATTGGGGGTGTATATATAGGTAGGAGGGGTGGGTTTTCCAAGAAAGAGAGCCATGGAAGACAACTAAGATACAGGTAAGGAAGCGAAGGTCGGTCCATTTTTTGGGTCTGCAGATAGTGTATTACTTCTTTCTGGGAAAGTGGCCAGGGGTAGAATTGTCAATTTTCCCAAGGAAAACGTGTTCCTCTTAGGAGTCTTCATGTAAGTTGTCATTTGTGAGGTAATGAAAGTTGGCAGTTGGCAAAAGGAGTCATGACTCATGAAGGGTAGTATTGTCATTATAAGGATAAAGTTCTTTCGAGTGATGTTACTTCATAGGAAAGCTTAAGGGGTAGAATTGTCCACTAAAAATTAAAGGAAAAAGTGTTCCTCTTAGGAGCCTTCATGTAAGTTGTCATTTGTAAATAAAGAAAGTTGGCAGTTGGCAAAAGGAGTCATGACCCATGAAGGGTAGTATTGTCATTATATGGATAAAGTTCTTTCGAGTGATGTTACTTCATAGGAAAGCTTAAGGGGTAGAATTGTCAACTAAAAACTAAAGGAGACAATAAATAAAGCTGGCATATTCTACCTATGAAATGGATGGCAATTCACGGCACACTTTCCTTAGAAGTTCCTTTTGAGAATTCTCATTTATCTTCTATTATTGGGTTATCTGAACCGTCCATACAGTGGTGGAGGGAGGGGGAAAAACTTGCATGCCGCCGTGTCACTCCCAGAACCGAAAAATATATACTCATAATATCGAATGAAATAAAACTCGTCACACATACTAGTAAAATGCACACGATAAAAAAATCGAATTCCTCAATACAAACGTGGAAAAGAAGTGCACACTACTTGAACTAAAAAAGATATGCGAAAGTTTTAAATTATTTAAAGGGTTGTTTTTAACAAATTAAAATAATTTAAGAAATGTTTATAAAGTTAAAATTAACAGATGGATAATTGCATAACTTTCTTCAAAATTTTGCAACCTAATTTTCATATCACACCCTTTTGAAAACTGTGAGAGTAAAAGACCAGTTCTCAATTTGCTTGGGATGACTCAAAAGTCCAATCCATGACCGCCAAAGACTTCCAATCTGTTTCCAGAATTTTCAAAGTCTAATTATAATTTTTAATTTTTATTGTACATAATTTTTTTGTAAAGAACTTTCTAGTAAATATAAGTTGTCCAAAAACCTCTGACTAGGCCCACTCCAAGAATCCAAGGTCAACCTGACACTTTCCAACCAAAACATAAAAGTTTTCCCATTCCTCTTCCTCTTTTGGAATTTTCTGGGGAAATTTTATCTTGGGGAGGAGAATCATAAGGGTAAAATTGTCAATTTGGGGTTGAAATCTACCAGAAATTTCTTAGGGGACTTTACTTTTTAGCAAGAAGCTCAATAAGGGTATAATTGTCCATTTACATAGAATAGAATTTTATTTATGGACACTTTCCCTTCACAAAGAAAAAGACATCCAACTGGTTCCCTATATTTTAAGCTAACTGCTTTATGTCATACATTTATGTCTATTTGACTATTTTAGAGAGTTTTTCCTTTTCATTTCTCTTTTTCAAAGAGAGGATGCACATTGAAGGCATGGAAAATGTGAATATAAAATGTTAAATACTCCAAACTGAATTTATATGAATTTAATGTGAATATTAAATAAATTTCCTATTAATAAAAATTTATAAAAAGAGATATTATTATGGAAAATGCTTGGGTACTGACCAGTTAGTACCCAAAGCATACTGACCACCCAATGGGGTGTTGCCACGCGGTAAAACTCTTTCACTTTTTCCAATTTTCTACTTGCCTTGGGTTATGTGGCTATTAATTATTGGATGGTCAGCATCTTGAGATTGTCCTATTATTATTAACCATATTGAATATATGAGATTCAATTTATGCTACCAAGCATGATTTATTTAATTTATTTGTGTTTTGAATGGACAAAGAAATGGTCAAAACAATTCAAAGAATATGCAACCGAAAAAATTTAATGTACAAAATAAGATGAAAAGTACAGAAACTTTACATATAAAATGCTAACAACATTCAAATGATCATCTTATCATTTGCAAGGCTCAGTTGATTGGAAAAACCACTTATTTGAATGATTGAATCCACCAAAGGAGTACAAAAACTCAAGTGTTACAGAGACGGATCTTAGAATTCCTGGGTAAAAAGATATATCGTCGAATTTCATAAACAATCGACCCATTTTATGGTTGGTATTATTTGTTTCGGCAATGTTTGTTTTAGTCATTACGCTGTTATTATACCTATGGCTGGTTCTTATCAATATCAATAAATTACTAAAATCGCCACGTGTCGTCGTGAGACAGCCTCTGAATTGTTTTTTTTTTTTAGTATTACACAATTATATTAATTCAAGGTTTTTTTACAAAGGGGAAGGACTCGAACCCGCAACACCATAGTGCAGGTATGAAGGGTTTACCATCGGACCAATCTCATCTTGTCCGGAGCCTTTGAATTAATTAGTTAATTTGATTTCTATTAGTTAGTTGTATAGCATTGATTAATGAGCTCATGATTCATTTATATTTTTCTTAATTTCATATTCATCTAGTTTTTTGTGTTCTTTTGTGTTCATGTATTTAGATAATTTATGTATAAGTTAACGTTGTGCATGTATGTGTGAGTTCATTGTATTGTATATTTGTAGGACACAAAATATGTGACAAAACATTTCCAAGTACACATTTGTTAATGAAAGAGCAGAGAGAAGTGCAAGATCATATTATTCCCCTGAATGGAGGAATTGGGCAGCTGTGGCTATTCAGTTCACCCGGAGACAGTACAAGCACCGGCTCACACTCACTTCATTGTTGTTTATATGGCCGCGAAGGCCGTTGCCTTGGTGCTCATCGCAGGGGAAGGACAGACTCCGGTCTCCGGCTGTACCACAGCATTTTTGACTTCACCTAAGCATAATCAAGATGATTTTGATTCCTAAAAATTTATGGGCACGAGGTAATTGTGTGCTACATAAATGTATGTTCTTTCATTGCTTTAGTGTAATTTATAAATAGAATAGCGAGACCAAGGATTATCTTTTTAATTTTTGTTTTTGGTAGTATATAAACCTCATAGAAATTGGCTTTTGTCCCTTTTTTTTAATTATTTTTTCAGTCCACACCTATTCATTCTCCAACTAAATATAAAATCATACAAAAGATTATTAGAGAATTTGAACTTCATAAACAATAGTCCTATGCCTCATCAATATGCGAAAAAGAAACACCAAATCTAGATGAAACCGGATAGTTCTTTCTGGAAGTCTAGATAACTTAAACACTAAATTATCTATACGGAGAGGTTTATATTGTATGAAACTTTTCTTACATACTGATTTTTTTGTGTTCTTCCTATCCAGATTGTTGTCAATCTCTTGCAACAAGAGATTTGTTATGCAATTTTAGCTTTATCTATTCATTAAAAACAAAACAAATGAAATTATGATATGCAAAACAGTAAAAATACATCAACCATGATCATTGTTTTACATTTTCCACTCATGTAATAGACCAACCTGTGTACTAGACTACCGGCTATTGCTGTTCATAACTTCATTTTCCCAACTAAATATAAAGTTATATACATAAGTCCTACACCTCATCAATATGTTCAGAAAAACACCAATCTAGAAGAAATCGAATAGTTCCTAGTGGAAGATTAGGCAACACGACCATCAAATTATCTATATGAAGAGGTTTTGGATCTATCCATGGTACGAAACTTCCAATCTTGAAATCTTTCAAGTAATGGTGCCAACACTTGATTTCGTGACTGTTGCAGCATTTTGCATCTCTTTTCATCATTTTCTCATAAAGCCACTGTAAATAAAGCACATTTGGAATAACTACAAAATTAAACATGGCATTTCAAAATAACATATCATTCATTTTTTGCTATTTATATCTCCTAGAATTAAACTTCAATTGAAAACTTATATGTTACTCTTAGATGATGTTAAACTCAACTTGTTTCACAACTAGAATCATTTAAATCCAACACATTTTGTGAGAGATTACTTTGCCTCTTAAATTTGGAGTCAAAAAACTAAAACTTTTATTTCCTTCCCTCCTAATAATCTCTGTGTTCACACACAAGATTTACTTGTATAGTACTTGCACAAGAAAATAAATAGAATATATGTATATGAAATATATATGTTGATCATATAGCATATTTATGTTTAAAAAAGAATAAGAATTAATGACAAAGTGGCTTACCATGATGAATTCGATTAACGATTGGCAAGTATATGTTTTCATAGACAACATCCTTGGATAACAAATCCAAAGTAAGCAATCCAACAAAGCTGCATAATTCGAAGGATGCACAGCTACTACGCCTATAGTCAAATTCCTAACTTCACGGGGGAGCGATAGCGAACAATTTTTGAATTTGTCCAAATTAAATGAATCCTTGATAAATCATAACCAAAAGATAAACGCAAGTTAGATAAAAATAAAAAATAAAAAATAAAAAAAATAAAAAGCAAGAAACAATTAACAAACACAGCTAAAATGTTAATAATAAGCAATCTATAGACATACCTTCTCCAGAAAAGAAATAGCTATGGTTAGCTCTTCAATTTCATAAGGCAATTCCAGAAAAAAAAAATTACACTATCGAGCCAAATAAGAACTTCAGATTGATGACAAGTAGGTAAACATCTGACTTTCCATGAGCATGGATTAGGGACATTTATTGTACTAGCAGGATTACCATAAAACTCATAGGAAAAGGGAAGTAAACTAGGAACATCTATATAAATGACCCTTAAATAACTACGGTGAAGAACCTGTAACTCCTTCGGTCGATTACTTGAAAGTGAAACTCTTTCAAGAACACAACCCTTCAAAATCAGTTTCTCAAGCAACGGAAATTTCGAAATAAGTTTATGAAACTCTTGGACTAAGATATTGACACCACTTAAATTGAAATACTTTAAATCAGCACACCCAACCATGACAATCACGGACCCTTCAACATCTATAAGGGTTGCATTGTTGGAGACTTGGGGCAACAATCTCAATACTTTCAACATCACAGAAAATAGAATCATAATTACAGAAGCTTGAGGAAGAACCCTTAACTGTCAGAATCTTCAATTTGGGTGCATGAGAGACACGAATACGTCTACAATGCCAACAGAAGTCTAAAAACAAATCTTCAAGTAAAGGGTATTCACTAATAAACTTCAGAACCATTTGTTCATCTATATGGACCTCGTTCAGTAATAGCTTTTTGAGGGAATGAAACCTTATAGTAGTATATGCAGAAGACTGCTCCAAGTTACAACCACTTAGCTTCAAAGTCGTCACAAATTTTGCTGAAAATAATGTTCCTGGCAGAGTACACATCCTATCTTTATTTGTTCAGACATTGAAATCTAACTCTTCTACCATCGTTCCAGACAAACTGTACCTCCTATCATCAGTTGATTGGACATTTAAATCCAACTCTTTTACCTCATTAGCCACAGCAAGTTCTATCCACTTGTCAAGAAGAGAAGCAACTTCTTCAACATCAAAGACCGTCATGGATAGCCTAAATTTCTGCATAGAAACCTTAGCCTCACAAAACCGTTGTAGGGAAGCATCAACAAATTGTACGAACTTATTTATATTATAAATTTTTCTTTTCTTCCTCCTGATTATAGAATCTTTTTCTTCAAAGTAAATTAGATCAAAATCCAAGATGGGAAATGACGTTTGTAAATGATTCCATCTCTTTGACAGGACACACGTTTGGGTTACCTCTTGTGTAGATGGGTAAGACATGATATGATGAATAATAAAATCGGGCAACTCTGAGATTTGATCCATGGCAACAATCCGGTCCTCCATAATCTTTAAATCAGCAACATTCATATTCATATATTTGGCCATCATATTAGAGGCTCCACAAGACAATATACAATGGATAAAATTATTATAATCAGAAATGACCGGAAAAACTGGATGCCATAATTTTTCCACAGTAATCAAAAAAAAAAAAAAAAAAGACAGTCCTAAACAAACCCAAGCAAGTCAACGGTAAAATTTGAAATTTCATGCGGAGAAAGTAATTGTATTATTCAACATTAAAATATTGGAAAAAACAGGTGATAATCAAAGAAAATATAGCATGAATTTTTACCAGTAAATTCGGAGAGAAACTAAACAACAGAGCAGCAGATATACATTATATTAAAAATTATTATTAATTTGTCAATTTCAACTATACGTACATTTTCTTTTTTAATAATAAAATTTCTCTCGTTCAGTCAAGACATACATTTGTTAATATATATATATATATTTTTATCATAACAGACCATCTTGATAAAAAAATTTGGTTTCGCCCCTGAAAGTAAACATACATGTATGTGTTTAGAATCCATTAAATCATTTCTTTATCGTCTATTTACTGATTATTTATGAAAATTATATTTTCTTATTGATGTTGGTTTTAATTTTGTACATATTATTAGGATTTATGATATATTGAGTGTTCAATATATGGGTGTAGTAAGTAAATTTAAATTTTGAATTATACTATAAATTTTAAATAATTAAAATAAAAAAATTTCACAATTACATTGGTATTAGATTTTGACACTTAAAAGTTTTATTCACTTTAAGACGCAAAGATCCTCTAGGGTGTAGTGTATCCGAGCGTATACTGCTGACCACATTTGACTATTGATATGATGCCATGTAGCTGCTATAACCAATCACGTGATAGGAATAGGTGGATATTGTACGCTAGGTCGCACTGAATTATTTCTCGTGAAAGTCAGACAGTTGTCGTCACCGAATCTGAGCAGTCAAAAATAAATAATTAAAAAGTTTAAAAACTTTTCCTGAACCTGTCCGCAGCAGTCTACTACAGATCTGCTCTCATCTTCTTCTTTTTTCTCTTCAGAAACTGCAGATCTTTTTTTTTTTTTCTTCTTCTTCTTTTTCTTCTTCTTCTCATGATGACATGGTCTTCTTTGGGTTTTATTTTAGATATAAAGCCCTGATTTTTTTTTTTTTTTTTCTCCTGTGATGATGAACTCTATCTATCTCGTCTTTTTCTTTGGGCTCTGTTTTTTTTTTTTTTTTCTCCTGGATTTCTTTTGATTGATCTGTTCTGTTTTTATTTTTATTTTTTCTGCAATTATTGGGTGTGCATGGTACCATAAAAATTAAATTTTTTCCATGAAAAATTTATACTTTATGTTAAATGATGTCAATTCATATTGTCTGGTATGTTTTAGGATGTTTTGATTTAGATTTCTGAATATCAAAATTAGGTTTTTCACTGTCTGATTATAAATATATATAATTGAATTCTTGTTAACAACGATTTAGTTTTTCCTAAATAAAAAGGATTTCCTAAACAATCAACAAAAAATATAAAATATAAAATATAAAACTAAACAATCCATGGATTCCTAAATAAAAAGGATTTCCCAAAAAGATTTAGTTTTTATTTTTTAATTTTTACAACAGTATAAATATCTATTAACCTATTCCTCAAAGACACTTCAGTCAGATCCTGTTGTGTGTTGTTTCATCATAACCATCCAACGTTAATTGGTAAGTAATGTCTGGTTTTCTTTCTCTTTTTATCATCAAACTCAATCTCATATATTTGTTTTGGTGCTTCAAATATGTTCTATTTCCTAGTTTCTCCATCTTTAATTTCTTCTTATATATTCTTGTTTTAATTAGTTCAAATTATGTTTAGATTCCTTGATATGATCAGTAACCTAGAAATCTCAGGCAGAAAAATTCAATCTTTTTCGTTACATATTAAGTTCAATTCCAATTATATCATCCTGTTTATATGTTTTATGATGTTTGATTAAAATTCTTAATTTATTCTTTATTTTTAATTTGAACAATACAGGTTTGGAGATTAATTATAATTATGGGAGAGACAACAACAATTGATTCCATGGATAGATTAACTGAGTTGCCTCTTTTTATCATTCATCATATTATGTCTCGTCTCTCTGCCAAAGAGGCTGCTCAAACTAGTATTTTGTCAAAGAGATGGAAGGCTCTATACACATCATTCCCCGTATTGGATTTTCATGAACCTTACACTTACTTCATGGGAGAAGATAAGTTTTTTAGAAATCCTGCAATTTTTATCCCCGATCATTTAACTAAAAAGTTTCGTAAAAATTTACGTAAATTCATTAAATTTGTTGACACTTCTCTGGTTCAGTTCTGTGAGCTCGAGATTTCTATGCAGAAATTTAGACTATTGATAGGTCTTCTTGATGTTAAACGATGGTCTTCTGTTCTTGATAGGTGGTTAGGATTGGTGGTAGAAAACAGAGTAAAAGAGTTAAATTTCGAAGTCCAGACAAGTAGGCAGACAATGTACACCTTGTCACAAACAATATATTTTGCAAAATCAATTACTAGTTTAAAGCTAAGTGGTTGTAAGTTGGAGCTACCCTGTGATGAGATAAGGTTATATGCTCTCAAGAGTCTTTCTCTTGACAAAGTGTGCATAACTGAAGAGATGCTCCAGAAGCTCATGAGTCGGTGCTCATTGCTTGAAGATTTGCATTTATCTTGTTTGGCTTTGAAACATATTTATGTCTCTAAACTTCACAAACTCAAGATTATTTCGATTAGAGAGTCGCCAGATGAGCTTCAAAAAGTTCGAAGTGTTGAAATCGTCGTTCCAAGTCTTGAACAGTTTAGTCTTGATTGTAACGGGTCAATTCTAATTGACATGGTTGAGTGCCCAAATTTGATGGTGCTTGAATTATCAAGAGTCCTTTTTACAGAGCATGAGTTTCATGTTCTTATCTCAAATTTTCCGTTGCTTGAGGATCTTAGTGTGAACTCATGTGACCTCCTCGAACGGATTACTATTTCAAGTAATCTCCTTAAGAACTTAAGTATTTGTTTTTGCGACAATCTGAAGGCAATTGACATTGATGCTCTGAATCTATTGTCCTTTAGTTATTGTCATAATCCAATACCCGTTTGTTCGATGAATGCTCCATGTCCATGGAAAGTTGAATTAGGAACCGATGAAGTTGATCTAGACACTCAATGGTATATTAAAATAAAGGAATTTCTTGCAGGGTCCAATCAGATTGAAGATGTAATCTTAACTCTTACGTCGAAGAAAAAGGTAAGTCTATGAATTGCTTATAGTTGATTATTAACATCCTTTACTATTTGTTTAGGTTTCTTAATCACGTTTTTCTTCTTTGGTTTGATGTAATTTATCCAGCATTCATTCAATTTCGACGAATGCAGAGAAAGTTCGCCTTCATTCCCGCGTGTAATTGGAAATTTAGATGTGGGCATATATGAACAGTCAGAACATTATGCAGTGTTGCTGGATGGTCTTTTGGAAGTTTGTTATCCAAGAACTTTGACTGTTTTTCTCGACAAAGACTCTTCTTTTATTGAGGTATGTTAATTCCTTTTACAAATATATAGTTAGTGCATGCAAATTAATATGAGAATGAGAGGAGTAGAATTTAAATTGTGTAAATTTTCATCTGTAGTCTACTAAAAGATTCTCACTCTTTAACCAAAAAAAAAAAAAAAAAAAAGTTCTCACTGTAAATTCTTTTTATGAAATGACAGTGGCTATTCGAGAAGCTAATGAATGTAGATGCAAGCTGTTGTGATTCGCATGATATCAAGTGTTGGCGGCATTACTTGAAAGATTTTAAGATTGGCGGCTTCCTAATGTCTCATCCTGAAGATCAAAAGCCACTTTGTCTTGATAATTTTAGTCTTGATAATTTGAAGGATGCTCTTCCTCGATATAGATTTAGAACTGTTCGGTTTCATCTCAATTGGGGTTTCCCCGAATTCTATAAGTAGGCTTAAGTTATTATTTTTTGTTAAGTGCAATGCATTTTGAATAAGTAACATATATACAATAAAGTGAAATTTATTATAAAGATTTTTCTGTAAATTTTATCATTTAAATGATAGATAGTTTAAGATTTGTTTATAAATCTTCTATTGCATGTTTAAATGATAGATAGTTGTTTACTTTTATTATAAAATAAAATAAAAAATTTGTTTATTTTTTAATGAAAAATGTCAAATGCAGGTATGCATCTGTTACAAATATGCCATACAGTATTATGCTCAAACTACTTCTAGCTTCAAAATCCAGAAGGACCAAAACACTTCTGGTTGAGGTTGTAGGCTTGTAGTTTGGTAATTTCAAATCCAACTTCTGAAGCAGGGGATATCCAATTCACTTTTCATAGGTTTTCTAGCAAACTAACAACTCTAGATTACGCATTGCTGTTCAGAGAAGTCAGGCAAGTCTGATGGGAATGAATGAATCTCCACCACACATCTATGTGATTGATGGTTGAGATCCATTTTTTTCTTTTAATTTTATTAAAACAAGGGTAAATATTAATAAGACAATATTATCTTTCAAAGTGTCAAAGCTAACAATTAAACTTGGTTAGCGTCAAATTTTTATAAAGTTATTTTTGAGTGTAAATCGTTAAACCTCGAGTAGGTTATCGATAATTACTTCTTTATATATTTATATATATTCAGTTTATTAGTTTTTGTTCGGTTTTTGGTAAGGCAAAACCAGTCATAACAAGCATCAACTCGGTACCTTTATCTTCTGCCCTTATATTAAGTCTCCATACCTTTATCTTATTATTATTATTTAATCTCATGTAAGCAACTTATCCCACCACTTTATACTTTTATTATTATTATTATTTTCTCTTTTCAATTTATTTTATTTTTTATGTGATTAAAATATAAATATATTTTAATAATTAATAAAATATTTTATTTTAAATATTTTAAAAATAATAATTTTCAATTTTAACAAATAAATAAATAAATATTATTTTGCTTAAAATTGGTTTTAAATATTTAAATTTTTTTCTAAATTTAATTTAAATAATTATTTTTAACCCGTCCAATTTTATGCAACTTTTTTTTTTAGGTGAGGTGGGGCTATTTGGTCCCATATTTTTTTTAATATTTTAATTTAACTATAAAATTTTATATTTATTTAATATATCTTATTAGGGGTGAATTCATAAATAGCCAAAATCAAATTATCAATTTATTGTTTTTAGCCACCAATATTTATATCACGGGTTCCACTATTGAACTATTTATGCCTCACTTTTTAAAATTTTGATTTAATTATATAAAATGAAATGGTTTTATTAATTTTTATTTATTTATTTCCAGGATGACCCTTTTACGTATTTTTCAAATTTAATGCGACTATATCTTTTTCAAAAAAGTAAAAATAAAAATACACTTCATCTGTAACCTTTATGTACAGTTTTCTCACATCCATTTGTAGAACTTGTTTTTTTCTTCTTATTTCATGGTGAAACCATCCTTATTAGATGCGATTTTTATTTTTTGCTGTAGTCAATTGGATTGTTAATGATAGATTGTGAGTGTGATATTGATCATCTAATGATTTGTTTTGAGCAATTGAGTTAGGGTTTTGGTGTGGTTACGTTTTGTGAGAGATTAGGTTTTCTTGGTACTATTTCGTTGTTGTTGTTGTTTATTTTTATTTTTTTGTAAATAATATTAAATTAACTTTGGAAAATCCAGAATAAAATCTACAAAAAGAATTGATACAAATCATAGAATGCGTGGAAGATTTGGAAAAAAAAAAAAAAAACCAAAGAGAAAAAAAAATAGCAAACATGGATCTGAAATTTGAAAAGAAAAACAAAACAAACATGTGAAACGATAAAATCAATAAATACTAAACACAGGAAACATGATATCGAGATCTAAAAGAAAATATAAATAAAAATAGTAAATATTCAGTTATTTGAAATAATTTATGTAATTAGGGTTTTGAAATAATTTATGTCATTAGATCCACTAGGGTGCAATGTATCCGATCATATACAGCTAACCATATTTGGCCATTGAAATCATGCCATGTAGCTGTGCTATATCCAATCACGTGATAGGAGTAGTTGGATTGTATACGAAAAGTAGCACTGAATTATTTCTCGTGAAAGTCGGATGGTTGTCGTCAAACACCTGTCCCCACTCACTTATTATAAGTTAGATTAAATTTTACACGTGTCAAATACAATAATTAAAAAGTTAAAAATTCTGTTTCATATGGAGGCCATACTTTGGGTAATTGTATGGCAATGTGCTTTAAAATCCACGGTTTTAAAAAATAATTGAATTCTAGTTAATAATAACTTAGTTTTAAATAAAACAATCAAAAAAAAAAAAAAAAAGATTTCCTAAACATATATATATATATATATATATATATATATTTTACAACCGTATAAATATCTATTAAGCATTTCTCAAAGACACTTCAGTTAGGTTGTGTTGTGTTGTATTGTTTCATCGTAACTATCCAACGTTAATTGGTAAGTAATGTCTGGTTTTCTCTTTTTATCATCAAACTCAATCTCATATATTTGTTTTGGTGCTTCAAATATGTTCTATTTCCTAGTTTCTCCATCTTTAATTTCATTTTATATATTCTTGTTTTAATTAGTGCAAATTATGTTTAGATTCCTTGATATGAGTAACCGCTAAAGAAAAATTCAATCTTTTTCGTTATATATTATGTTCAATTCCAATTTTATCATCATGTTTATATGTTTTAAGATGTTTGATTAAAATTCTTAATTTATTCTTTATTTTTAATTGGGAAAAATGCTTTTAGTCCCCCCTAGTTTGCCCTATTGTACGTTTTGGTCCCCCTAGTTTCAGGATTGGCCCGTTCAGTCCTTCCGTAACATTTTCCGTTGATAAAGGTGTTTCTGACAGGAATAGAGGGTCAAATGACCCTGCTGCCCCTGATTATTTTTTAAATAAGCCATCTCTATTTTTTAATTAAAAAAAAACATATTTAACAAAAAAATAAAATAAAATTAATTTTTTTTAAAAATTAAACATATTTAAATATCTCATCTCAATTTTTTATTTTTTTTATTTTTTAGTTTTGTTCAACATTTTTTTCTAGATATGTTCAAAATTTTTTGTTCTAGATTTAAAGAATTATATAATAAATATTTTAGTTTTGTTCAACTTTTTTGTTCCAGATATGTTCAAAAAATTTTGTTTCATATTTAAAGAATTATATAATAAATTAATTAAAATTAATTTAACAAAACCCATCATCCCAACCCGAACCCGGATTCGAATATTAGATCATCATTATTATTTTAGTTTTGTTCAACTTTTTTTTCCAAATATGTTCAAAAATTTTTGCTCTAGATTTAAAGAATTATATAATAAATATTTTAGTTTTGTTCCAGATATGTTCAAAAAAATTTGTTCCAGATTTAAAGATTTATATAATAAATAAATTAAAATTAATTTAACAAACCCCATCATCCTAACCCTAACCCAGATTTGAATATTAGATCATCATTAATATTTTAGTTTTGTTTAACTTTTTTGTTCCAGATATGTTCAAAAAAATTTGTTCCAGATTTAAAGAATGATATAATAAATAAATTAAAATTAATTTAACAAAACCCATCATCATCATCAACAAATCCATAAATCAAAATCAATCCTACCAAAATACCAGATTGATCATCATCCCCAACCCCAACCCAGATTCGAATATTAGATCATCATCCCCTATCAGATTGAACTTTGGAACAAACTCAGAACCCATATTCGATCATCACCCCAACCTCAAACCCTAGCCACCACCAAAATCACAAAAAAAATCAGATTTCTCAACCCAAAACAAAACCCATATTCATCGGTCATCAATAAAAAACCACACAAACCCAGTTTTCAAAACCCTCACTGAAACCCCTATTCATCATCAACCATCCTTGTTGAAACCCCCATTCAAACCACCCCGAAACATCCACAAACCCTCCATGCCACAAACACCACAAAAACCTAACCCTAACCACCACAGCTCACACCAAATCGAAGCCCAACAATAGCCTCAACCTCAACCTCGCCGCCACAAAACTATACAAAATCGACTTGCATCAACTCTATATTTTTTTTAATTTTGTTTAATATCGAATTTCGATTTGGATCAGTTTCAGATTCGGATTCAGATTCATATTATCTTCATATTTGGATTATCCGAATATGAACCGTATTTTTCCTATTCCATATAATCAGATATGGATATGTTCGGATACGCACTTTTCTTTTTTTGAATTTTCAGACCAAATTCGAATTCGAATCGGATCGAATCCCGATAATCTGATCCAATTTACACCTCTAATATGGAGATCCATATGGATCTTTATGCCCCAATATTCTTGTTTTTAATTTTTTTTGGTTTTTCAATTTTTTTTTTGGTATTGGATCACCACCGTTCATATATGAGATTTAGATTTTTTTTTCCTTTTTGTACTATATTTTTGAATTATATAAATATTTAAAAGAAATTATAAATACTTACTCAAAATTGATGAGTTTTAAAAAACATAGGGACTAAGCCATGAAAAATGGACAAACAGTTAAAAAAACCGATAATTCAAAATAAATAAAAAAAGGACCAAAATAATAAGAAGTAATTACTAGGAACCTACCTGAGGTTTGTTAATTGATACTCAAAAACAACTTTATCAATAATTGACACTCACCTCCCATCCCATTAAAGTTTGACAAAGTTTGACTGTTAACTTTAAAATATCAAAGGGTAATATCGTTTTTTTTAAAAAATTAATTAAAAAAATTTAAAACAAAAAAAACTGGTTTTTTTTTTTTTTTTTCTTAAAATGAATCTTCATCATCATCTCAAAAAAGTTGTGGTCGTGGTCTAAGAGGTATGAAGGAGTTGTACAGGAAAAGCATGGTGCATCCATCACCGCCAAAATATCCGACCACCTGTCCTTCCTTCCCGCTGCCATCCTCACCCTCGCAGTCGCCCTCTCAACCCAAGACAGAAAGGTCCTCGCTTACCTCATCTCTTACTCCTCCGTCAACGACTTTCACGGCCACCATAAAAACACAACCCATCGCCAGAAGACCGTTTCTTCTGCCAAAACCAGAACCATTGGCGGCGGCGGCAGTGGAAGCAGCAACAACGATTACCCACCGGTTTTCAACTGCGATTGTTTCAGGTGTTATATGAGTTACTGGGTCAGGTGGGACAACTCGTCGAACCAGAAACTGATACATGAAATCATCGACATCTTTGAAAAATAATGCTATGGGACTTTGTGAGATACTCTCCAGATCTAAAAAAAAAAAAAAATTTAAAAGTGAGAACCCAGATCGATTGAAGAGAGAACTCCATTTGATGGAGCTCACCATCTCATTGGAGATGGAGCTCGGAAGCTCCAATGGAGCAGATCTTGGAAACCAGAATTGCTAACTTTTTTATGTTTGGAAATATTTTGATTTCTGGTTTGTGTTTTGGAATTAGATTTGTGTTTGGGATTGAAAGAATCTGAAGAATTTGGGTTTGTGAAGTTAACATATTGTTTTAATTGATTATATATGTTGGGTGTTGGAGTGGAGAATTGATGAAGATGAGTTTGTGAAGAACTGAAGATTGATGATCTGTGTTTGTGAAGAACCGAAGAATGATGAATCTGGGTGGGTGTGGCGCGCCGTGTCCAAGGGCTCTCACAGATTGTAGGATATTAGAACTGGCAAGGTGGCAAACCAATACATTCGAGGTCTAGGTCCAATTCTTGATGTTGAATTTACCCTCAATGGAAAGCAATTTATCTCTTCCAGTGATGTATCTAGAGTCAATATGAGTGAGAATTCTATCATTGTTTGGGATATCTCATGAGTGATTCCATTGTCTAATCAGGTAAGAGACTCCTTCTACATGTCCTTTGCATTGGTGAGAATCCATGTTAACTATGTCCCAAGCTCCCACTTTTTAAAGATTTTTTGACTAATTATATAATGTCATAAATTACCATGTTTTTTTAACTAACTATGACAATATTTTTACACTGTGGATCACTTATTATTTTTTTGACAAACATAGGGGCTCTTAACAGTCCCCTATTAATATGGGAAAAAATGTATTTTAAATTGTAAGGGTATTTCAGTAATTTAACAATATGGTATAAATTGAAACAGAAACCCTAAATTTTATTTTGCTTTCTTGTCACTTCATCCATCAGCCGCTTAAACCACCTCCACAAAACTGCAGCTTTCTTTTCTGCTATTGAAACGCCTACTCCATTCTAAAACGCGTAGAAATCCATGTCGATGATTCCACCGGAACTCATCCTTGACATACTCTCAAGATCGCCGGTGAAGTCTCTATGTCGATTCAGGTGTGTATCCAAATCATGGTTGGCCTTAATTAAAGATTCTCGATTTGTGGAATTGCATCTCGCTAAAACCCAGAGACAGAGGCTTGTTCTAGATACTAAATCTCTATTTTCTGTAGACATTGAAATGGTATCTAATAATGATGACAAGATTTTTGCAGTGGAGCTTGATTTTCCTGGGAAGAAATTATACCCTGAAATTAATTGTTTAACTTGCATAGGTTCTTGTAATGGCTTGTTGTGCATTTTAACTGAACCTAGGTACTTGTTTTTGTATAATCCTTCCACCAAAGAATGCAAGCAAATTCTAGATTTTCGTTTTCCACATACTTTGCTTTATGGGTTTGGTTATGTTGAGTCTATTGATGACTACAAGTTTGTAAAAATTTCTAATCCGGGAAAAATTGTTGAGGTCTATTCCCTCCAAAAAAATTCTTGGACACATATTCAAAACGAGCTTCACTTAACTGAGGAGCCTTGTACTAAGGGGATCCCTTTTAATGGAGCTATCTATTGGATGCTGAATGGTCAAAATGTGATTGCTGCATTTAATTTGGTTGAAGAGAAGTTCACAACCTTAGCTTTACCAGCAGATATTATCACGACAGAAAATGATCTAAGATGCTCTCTTGGACTTCTGAATGGCTCTCTTTGTTTGACAACTAGGAAAAGAGTTCGCGTAAATGAGTTTTGGATTATGCAAGAATACAACATGAAAGAATCATCCTGGACCAAGATTTTGATAGTTGACTTGTTCTGTTTGCGACCATTATGTAATTTCTTGCGACCATTATGTTATTTGAAGAACAGTGGAACAATGCTGTTGTATAAAGATACTGGACATTTGGTTTGCAATCCAAAAGATGGGAAATTAAAGGTTATAGAGGTTGACTGTGTCCGAGATTGGTTTGATGCGAATGTGTACATGGAGAGCCTTGTCTCACCCAATTATAAAAATAAGCCTACAATTGCAGGTAACAACAACTTTTGTTTTTCTTAGTTTGATTTAATTCATGTCTTTTATAATCATATTTCGATGGTGATCAAGGCTATTTTGTTGTTTTGGTCATATAGAGAAAGTGTTTTTAATTATTTTTTCACAATATTGATTATTGAAAATGCCCACAATTCAACATAGGAAATTTAATTAGGAGTTTTTGGAATAAAAAGTCAGACAAGTAAGACTAGATCAACTCATTATGCCATTATTGACTGCTTGGATGTACTTTAATGATGTCTTTATTTTTTTTTTTCCTATTGTTGAGTTGTTTCTAAATTTTCTTAAATATATCTTTTTGTTTCAACAGAAAAGGTGTTGGGTTATTGGTTACCCGTTTGTGTTTTTATATGGTTCTTTATCTTTTCTAATTGGAGATAAGATAGTTTATATAAACTTGTTGCGAGTATGCCTGAAATCCATTAGCTGGTTAATACCTGATAAGTAGTTTCCAAGGGGGATCCCTTTTAATGAAGCTATCCATTGGGTGCTTGACAACTTTAAGGGTCAAAATATGTATGCTGCATTTGATTTGGTTGAAGAGAAATTCAAAACCTCACTTATACAAGATATCGTGAATTCGCGATAAAAGATACTTTGAACTATTCTCTTGGACTTCTTAGTGGCTCTCATTGCTTGATAACCAAGAACAAAGATTATATAATAGAATTTCGGATTATGCAGGAATATGGTGTGAAGATTCTTGGACCAGAATTTTACAGTTGATTTGTTCTGTTTTTGGGCTTAACAGCGTGTTATTATTTGTGACCTGTATGTTATTTGAAGTATAGTAAAACAATACTATTGTATAAAGATATTGGACTGTAGGAAATTTAAGAGTATAGAGGTCAGTGGAATTCAGGAATCAGAATGGCTTGTTTAATGTGAATGCGTATGTGGAGGGTCATCTCTATTGCAACTGAAGGTTAATCAATATGTTTTTTTTTCCTCGTTTGATTTAATTGAAATATTTTATCATCATTATTACAAATAACTAGTTTTGATGGAGGGGAGATAAAGTTAGGGCCATGATTTTATTTTTGGTCACTGTTCTTATAATCTTGTTTTAAAGTAGCTATTCCGTTCTTGCAACTTTTGATGATCATAGCTTTTTTGCGTAATGCAATTATCATGGTTTGCTTGCTACATGTTATCTCCCTTTTGAATACCATATGAGACACAAGAAAATAGGATATCTGTATAATACTATAATTGATACATTATAATTCAATTGACATCAAAATGCTATGTAGAGAATAGAGATTACGTTTGTTTGTTTTCTATTTTCCTCACAGTACCGCATTAGAAATGCCAGAAATGGTACGTAGAAAATGTAATTACTAGTATCTAGAGAAATCTATGGCAACTTAAACTAAATCAACTTGTTATGCCTCTATTAGTTGTTTGAATCTCTGACAACTTAAGGTAAATCAACTTTAATAATCTTTTTCCTTTTCATCTCGTTTTCTGTTGTTGGTTTGTTTATCAATATTCTTAAAGATGTCCTAATTTGTCAACAGAAAAGGAGCTAGAAGATTGGCTGAAGTAGAAGAACAATGTAAAGCTATTGAAGAACACAATTTGCTAAGAGTTTGTCTTTATGTTATTTTTTTTGTTTTTTTTTGTTTTTCTAATTGGAGATGAATACTTTATAATAACTTATTGTGGGTAGCTAGGGGGGGTATTCAAAGTCTTGGGGTATTCAATCCTGACTTCAAAGGATTCCAATGAAATCTAGGTGTATTCAATTTGGACTTTTAAAAAGTCCAAACAAATTTGGGTGTATTAAAAAGTCCATTGATTTCGTTAAAGTGGTGGAATTGGATGGATTTTTAAACTACAGTATTTTATTTTAGCAAAATAAAGTTAAATAGATATTTTATTCTTACCTCAAACTTATTTTATGTATATTTACATTGATCATTCAATAGTAATTGATAATCAGTTTTGGGTGCAGTGATATTGCTGTGTTCCAGATTATATGTAAAGATGGTTCTTCATGATGCAATGATGGAGGGATTCCTTATTACCCACCCGAAAACAAAGTACTGGAAAGAAGGTACTGATTATTGCTCCTAGGATGGAGTCACTTGTGATACAGTGATGGGTCATGTGATCGGCCTTGATTTTAGTTGTAGCTGGCTTTCCGGTAGTATCCCTGCCAATAGTACTATAGTAGCCTCTTTGGTCTTTATCACTTGCAAAGGCTCAACCTCGCTTTCAATGAGTTTTATCCCTCCTATCTTCATTCTGATTTTGCGCAATTCCTCAATTTGACACATCTTAACCATTCTGCTAGATGTTTTGGATCTTGGAAATAACAAGTTATCTGATCCCTTTCCATATTGGTTGGGAGATCTTCTTTTCCTCCAGGTTTTTGTTCTTTGTTCCAACAAATTCTACGGTCATATAAGAGGTTCTAAAGCTGATAATCCATTTTCAGCATTGCGAATCGTTGATATCTCAAACAACAATTTCAGTGGTTCTTTGCCAACAAGGTATTTTGAAAATTTGACAGAGATGTTGACAAAGTTGGAGGATTGCAATTTGCAATACATGGGTGGGCAATATTATGAAGATTCTATAACGGTGACAGTGAAAGGCTTTGAAATTGAACTAGTGAAAATTCTTTCAACTTTCACTTGCATAGATTTTTCAAACAATAGCTTTCACAGGGAGATTCCACAATCAATTGGAAAGCTACAATCACTTCGACCCCTCAACTTTTCTCACAACAGCCTTACAGGTCATATACCTTCATCTCTTGGAAATTTGACAGCACTTGAATCCTTGGACCTCTCTTCTAATAGGCTTGTTGGAGAGATTCCAAGGCACGCAGTTGGCAAGTTTGAATTTTCTTGTTTAATACTTTTGGAAGTAATTCCTACAATGGTAACTTGGGATTATGCGGATTTACACTGTCCAATGATTGTCACAATGGTAAACGCACCGCGACTGCCACCAATATCAGAAGATGATACAGACTCTGACTATAGATTTGGTTGGAAAGTCGTTTTGATGGGGTATGGATGCGTAATGGTGCTAAGAATGATAATGGAAAGACCCAATGGCTCGTGAGGGCGTTGAAGGACCAAAGAACAGACGTAAAGGAAGAAGACATTAGTGTATATCATAATAACACTTAGATGTTGGTAAGGTTTCATTTAGTGAAGTTATCTTTGTTAATTAGTGTGTTTCACCAAGTAAGATGTCTCTGTTGTTGTTAAGTAGCTTATTATGAACATAAACTAATGAGTTAGTGTATATTTAGTTTATCTCTTCCAGGGTAAATATTTTCTGTCATAGTTGATTCTAGTAAATTGTAGGACTTGCATGCATGACCACTTCTAATTGCTTTTGGCACCACTTTGGAAATTCATTGAGAAAGTGTTAGATGAGCAAGACTTTTACATTAGATCAATGCAATAAAGTTCATAGAGTTTGAAAATTAATATTTTATATCATTATCAATCCTAGAAATATCTCACCCTGATTACAGATTGTAAGTAAATCTATTTGATATAATATTGTCAAGAATAAATTTTTTTTTAAAATTCCTTTTGCTGATTAATCATCCAAATGGTACTAGTCCTGAACAAAGTAAATTTAATTCTTCTTATTACCCAGTAAAAAAATTAATTAAAAATTTTCATATCATTATCATGAACTCATGATTAACTTGTATATACGTCTAGGGGTGGGTGCGGTGCGGTTCGATTCGGTTTTGATCAAAACCGTATTAAACCGACTTATGTTCGGTTTTTAAAAATGTGAATCGGTTTGAACCATATTGGACCCAAAAATCGAATTGAACCAAACATACTTATCTCGGTTCAATTCGGTTTTGAACCATATATGAAAATGACTTAACATATAGGTAAGGAATATAGGAGATAAAACTAATTTAGAAGCTGTAACACGTGAATAGATTAGGGCTGGGCACGGTCCGGTTTGGTTCGGTTTCGACTAGAACCAGACCAAACCAAACCAAAAATTTCGGTCTTTTGAAAAATAGGACCAGTTTGGACCATTTTTTTTTTCAGATCGGACCAGACCAAATTATATTTATTCGGTTCGGTCTGGTTCGGTCTAATGGTTTTTGACTTGAAATCCAAATAGTTGGCCATTTAAAAATATATATGGCTTGATAAAGTGATCAATTAACGAGACATGCAAGTTACTGTTATAAACGGTTCATCAAACTAACAAAAGCTAAAAGAGGAAAAAAAATAAAAGTAAAAATAAAGTGTTGTGTAGAATTTCTGGAAGTAGAAAAAATAATGATAAATAAAATCACTTGCTATTGCTTAGGGGTGGGCGCGGTTCGGTTCGGTTCGGTTTTGGCCAAAACCATATTGAACCGTTATATTTTCGGTTTTTGAAAACTTGAATCGGTTTAAACCGTATTTGACCATAAACCGAATTGAACCGAACACCTTTATCTCGGTTCGGTTCGGTTCGGTTCGGTTCAATTCGGTTTTGGGCCTATTGGGCTTTGAGGTTTTTTTTTATATAATTTCTCAAAATTATAGAGTAACATCTGTAACAATATATATATATATTGAAATGGCAAAAGAAACACAGCAAAACCAAACACCAAGACACCACAAAGAAACAAACACCCACAGCACTAACAACACACACGCAGCACCAAACATCTGTAACAATATGACAATTTGACTATTTATTACTTAAAATTATACAAACCTCTCATATAATCAATGTTGACTATAGAGTAACAATTATATAATCAGTGATGCAGATCAAACATCAGATTAAACATATAAAAATAAAATTAAACATGAGTGGGCAAATATAACATCGATATTAAAAATAACATTAGATAGAGATGGAGCTGCGGCGGAACAAGACTCACAAGAGATGAAGAGAGATAAGGTCTAATGAAAAGTGAAATTAGTTTTTTTTTTTTTTTGGGTATTTAAATGTCGGTTCGTCGGTTCGGTTCGGTTTTGAAAGGTCCAAAACCGAAACCGACCCATATTCTATGCGGTTCATTCGGTTCGAACCGAATTGAACCGAACTGATCAGGTGAACCGAACCAAACACCATATTTCGACTCGGTTCAGGTCGATTCGGTTCGGTTCAATGAACCGCGCCCACCCCTACTATTGCTATAATCATGGCAATGCAATTGAATGTATGGAAGTAAAAAAAAAAACAAAAAAACAAAAAAACAAAAAAAAAAAAAAAAAAAAAAAACCAACTAAATCATGAAAATTGCACTAATTTAGATTAATATTATTAATATTTTTTATTATTAGTGATAACTTTGTAAAATAATGGAAACAAATTGAAATCTTTTACCATCACATGCTTGGAGTTTTATTTGTTAATGGAGATTTTCATTTTGTACGAACTTGTACGGTTGGTGTCCAAAAAAAACAAATATGAAATAATAAATTAGGGTTTTTGACTTTAACCTTTTATTTTTAAAATTTCATTAAAAAGTTTTGGGTGTGACATATAATAGTAATACTAAAAGTATTCGGTTTACGGTCCGGTCCGGGTTTAATATACTTGGACCATAGACCGGACCAAACCCGGACCGGATCATACGGTTTTACTGAAATAAACCCATACGGTTTTTTTTAAAGTATAAAACCGGACCAAACCAAACGGTTTGGTTTGGTTTGGTTCGGTTTACGGTGTATGGGCTTTTTTGCCCACCCCTAGAATAGATGATAGCTTGTTTATGTTTATGCTTAGTCATCCTAAATAGATGATAGATTGTATGGTTGCTGGGTCAATTTCTACCCCTTAGATTTTAATTCAAGGGTATATAAAAATGAAGAATTAAATTTTTTTTTTTTAAATTAAAAAAGAAAGTTACTAACCCTCTCTCACATAACCACCCATTAATGAATATATTTCTTGTATTGGAGCTAAACCCTAATACTTTGTTGTGCGAAATTGTATAGATCATTATTTGGAATTACATTTGATGAAATTAAATTAGTGAGGTTCCTTATTTGCTGTAGTATTAAATAAGATTAAAAATAATTATATATTGTGTTTGATATAGTGTGAGATTAGATGGGATAAAATTGGATTAGATTAATTTTTAATATAATTCAATTATTTTAAATAATTTCAATGAATATAAAATTATTTTAAATTGCATTATTTTAAATATTTATAATTAATATAAAATTATTTAAGATTACTTTTTAGTTGATACAGAAAAATATTAATTTTTTATTTAAAAAAATCCATAATACAATTTAATAAAGATATGTGGTGCATTAAGTTTGAAAAATAAGTAAAGGGTAATCTTGGAAATAAATCAAAAAAATAGATAAAATCATTTAATTTTTATATAATTAAATCAAAATGTTAAAAAGTGAGGCATAAATAGTTTAGTGGTGGTACCAATAGCACCACCAAAATAAAATTGTTTATTTTTTAATGAAAATTGTCAAATGCAGGTATGCAACTGTTACAAATATGCATACAGTACTATGTTGAAATTAATGCTATATTTGTTTGCATGTATTATATTGTACTATCCAATTAAAATGTACTAAAATAATACAATACAATACAATGTTTAATGTAAACATTGTATTGTATTTTATTATTTTAGTACATTTTAATTGCTTAATACAACAAACATCATATTAACTAATATTATATTCGGTGGTATTAAGTTGTAGTGTATTAGAAAAAACATTTTTCTTTTCTCTCTTGTTTTCAACAAATATTGAATATTGATGAAATGTGTTATGTTGTTAACATTTTTATAATTTCATAATTATATAGCATCAAATTTGTTGACGCTTCTCTGGTTCGGTTCTGTAAGCTCTAGATTTCTATGCAGAAATTTAGACTATTGATAGGTCTTCTTGATGTTAAGTCTTCTGTTCTTGATAGATGGTTAGGATTGGTGGTAGAAAACAGAGTTAAAGAGTTAAATTTCGAAGTCGAGATAAGTAGGCAGACAATGTACACCTTGTCACAAACAATATATTTTGCAAAATCAATTACTATTTTAAAGCTAAGTGGTTGTAAGTTGGAGCCACCCTGTGGTGATATAAGGTTATATGCTCTCAAGAGTCTTTCTCTAGACAAAGTGTGCATAACTGAAGAGATGCTCCAGAAGCTCATTGCTTGAAGATTTGCATTTATCTTATTTGGCTTTGAAACATATTTATATCTCTAAACCTCATAAACTCAAAATTATTTCGATTACAGAGTTGCCAGATGAGCTTCAAAGTGTTCAAATCGTCGTTCCAAGTCTTGAACAGTTTAGTCTTGATTGTAAGGGGTCAATTCTAATTGACATGGTTGAGTGTCCAAATTTGATGGTGCTTGAATTATCGAGAGTCCTTTTCACAGAGCATGAGTTTCGTGTTCTTATCTCAAGTTTTCCCTTGCTTGAGGATCTTAATGTGAGATTCTATCTTCTCCTCGAACGGATTATTATTTCAAGTAATCTCCTTAAGAACTTATGTATTTGTTTTTGCAAAAATCTGAAGGCAATTAACATTGATGCTCCGAATTTATTGTCCTTTCGTTATTATCATAATCAAATTCCTGTTTCTTCGATGAATGCTCCATGTCCATGGGAAATTCAATTACAGACCAGTAAAGTTGATCCAAACACTCAATGGTTTATTAAAATAAAGGAATTTCTTGCGGGGTCCAATCAGATTAAAGATGTATTCTTAACTCTTCTGTCGAAGAAAAAGGTATGCCTACAAATTGCTTATAGTTGATTATTAACATCCTTTACTATTTTGTTTATGTTTCTTAATCACATATTTCTTCTTTGGTTTGATGTAATTTATCCAGCATTCATTCAATTTCAACGAATGCAGAGAAAGTTCACCTTCATTCTCGCGTGAAATTGGAAATTTGCATGTGGCCATATATGGACCATCAGAACATTATGCAGCGTTGCTGGATGGTCTTTTGGAAGTTTGTTATCCAAGAACTTTGTTTGTTTCACCAGACGAAGACTCTTCTTTTATTGAGGTATGTTAATTCCTTTTACAAATATATTGTTAGTGCATGCAAATTAATATGAGAATGAGAGGAGTAGAATTCTAATTCCTTTTAATCATTCTAGGTTATCACTGTAAATTCTTCTCATTCTAGGTTCTCATTGATTTCTTCTTCTTCTTCTTTTTATGAATGACAGTGGCTATGCAAGAAGCTAATGAATGTAGATGCAAGCTGTTGTGATTCGCACGATATCAAGTGTTGGCGACATTACTTGAAAGATTTTAAGATTGGTGGCTTCTTAGTGCCTCATCCTGAGGATCAAAAGCCACTATGTCTTGATGATTTAAGTGTTGATAATTTGAAGGATGCTTTTCGTCAATATGGAACTAGAACCGTTCGGTTTCATATCTCAATTGGCATCTCCCCGAATTCTATAAGTAGGCTTAAGTTATTATTTTTTGTTAAGTGCAATGCATTTTGAATGATCTTTTGAACAAGTAACATATATATAATAAAGTGAAATTTATTATAAAGATTTTTCTGTAAATTTTATCGTTGAAATGATAGATAGTTTAAGATTTGTTTATAAATCTTCTAGTACATGTTTAGTAACTGTTATAAAATTTGTTTACTTTTATTATCAAAAAACAAAAATTTGTTTTTTTTTTTTTAAATGAAAAATGTCAAATGCAGGTATGCATCTGTTACAAATATGCCATGCAGTATTATGCTCAAACTACTTCTAGCTTAAAAATCCAAAACACTTCTACTTCTAGTAATTCCAAATCCAACTTCTGAAGCAGAGGATATCCAATTCACTATGTGATGGATGGTTGAGATTCATTTTTTTTCTTATAATATTATTAAAACAAGGGTAACAATTAATAAGACAATAGTATCCTTCAAAGTGTCAAAGCTAACAATTAAACTTGGTTAGCATTAAATTTTGATAAAGTTGTTTTTGAGTGTCAATCGTTAAACCTCAAGTATGTAATCGATAATTACTTCTTTATATATATTTATTCAGTTTATTAGTTTTGGTTCGGTTTTTGGTAAAGCAAAATCATAACTAGTATCAACTCAGTTTTCTTTTTATTGATAAAAGTTTGACTCGTCTTAACATGATGTCTTGGATCGAATATGTATTTTAGGTTCGGTTTATCTCATATCGTAAAATCATATCCACCTCTTAAAGCAACATTCGTTCTCTAATTTTCAATAACTTTAGAGTTGTTTAAGACTTATAAAGGGTTCAACAAAATTTATCTCATTTAAAAAACAAAACAAAACAAAATTTATCTAGATCTATGCCTATTTGATTCTTTTTTATATATATATAGTTTTTTTTTTTTTAATAAATCTTTGCTGGAGATCAATTGTTTGTTATATTTTTAATTATTTTTTTAAGTGAATGAATCTCCACCAATTATCTATGTGATAGATGGTTTTGATCCATCTCTTTTTCCTTTTTGATTTTTTATTTATTTCATAATTTATTAAAATAAGGGTAAATATCAAAAAGACGATATTAAGGTTAATTGGACTAACTTACCCTTACTTTATTGGATATAGCAAGATTTCAAAAAGATACCCTAAAATAATACAAACACCCATTGCCATCAAGTTAATCCGTTAACTTTAACGGTTGACTAACTTTGACCCTTGAAAAGCCAAATATATCCTTGACACATCATTTCAAACATAAAATATTTTTTTTAATTAAAATTGAAAAATCAAATATTAAAAAAATAAAAATAAATAATCTACTGATAGTGGAGCATGAAACAATAGATCTGTGACGATCTCCTAGTTATTGAAAGAGATCTTCTCCTACTTGGAGATTGACCTCATGTAGTTTGCAAAGGAGGCTCCTACGCGAATTGAGAAAGTTTCTGCAGGCGGCCGATATATTATTATTATTTTTTTTTTAATTTTTATTTATCAAATTTTAATTAAAAATATTTTATGTCTAAGATGATGTGGCAGGGGTATATTTGGTTTTTCATAGGTCAAGGTTAGTCAACGGTTAAAGTTAATAGATTGACTTGATGACATGGGATGTTTATGTTAATTTAGGGTATCTTTTTTAAATCTTTCTATATCCAATAAAATAAGGGTAAGTTAATGAAATTAACCCACAATATTACCATTCAAAGTGTCAAAGTTGTTTTTAAGTATAAATGATCAAACTTTAAGTAGCTATCCGGTAACTACTTCTCTATTTATATTTAGTTATATATATATATGTAGGTTTGGTTAATTTGTTGGCAAGACAAAACCATCCATGACTCGTATCAACTAGATTCTCGATTTTTAATTAGACTCAACTTGAACATATATGTGTCCAGTGTCCACACTTATAAACAACATTAATTTGTCCTTTAATTTTTAGTAACATTAAAGTTGTTGTAAACTCTTAAGTCATAAAGAGTTCAACAAAATTTATTTCAAGTTATTTAAACATGAATAGCATTTTCAAGAAAGCACATACAAATAGGGATGGCCAATGGGGGAATGGGGGCAGATGTAGGTCCCCCCCACCCCAATTTGTGGGAAATGGGGGATGGGGTAGTTTTGGGGACCGGGATAGATTTATAATTTCAAAACAAGTGTTAAACCCAGCCATTAAGACCAAAGTCTTAACAGGATGGGTCAGATTGCACTCGGGGCCAATTAGATTTGGGTCCTTCACAAAATCAATTTTAATCCGAAAATTGTAAACAAAGTGAGAATTGAACCACAAATACAATTGTCAAAATTGAATAAAACAGTTGACTTGCTGCCAAACTACACAGAAGTGCTTACGCCAGAGATAGGGGCGAGCAACATTTGATGATTTTTATTTAAACATTTAATTATAAATTTAAATAATTTATAATCTTAAGGCAGTGATGATGCGTGTAATCAGTAAGTTTATTTGAAAGAAGTAATAGAGTGGAAGAGATAGACTCCGACTCTTTACAAGATTATTCATTATACTTTATTATTTTAATATTTTAACTTTATTTTTATTTTTTAAACAATTCATTATTTAATATGTTTTTTTTAGAATATGTATTCACTGTTTACAAATCTCACGCCTTTTTGTCTTTTTTTATTATTTTTATAAAATAATGTGAACCTTTTATCTAAAAAAAATATTTTTTTTCACTTTTATATTCCCAATTCCTTTATCAGATTAGCCTTTTCTTTTATTTATCTTTTATTTAATGAAGTTGTTTTTTTTTATTAAAATCATTTCTAAAGACACATTTGACATGTGATAGGGGAAATCTGTATTTGTCTTGATATATTTTCTTGCTAAATTATTAAAAGTTACTATTTGGCCCGAGCTTTTTGGATTCGGATCGGGCTTTACCTGCAGAGTAATTTTCCAAAGCCCAATATTATTTCGGACTTGTACTTATTAAACCCAAACTATTTACCAGTCATATACAGTAAAGGATCGGATCGGACTGGACCCGAACTAGATCTGGCCCTTTAATTCTTCTTAGTACCCAATAAAAAGATTAATTAAAAATTTTCATATCATTATCATGAATTCATATTGGACTTATGTTCGGTTTTTAAAAATGTAAATCAGTTTGAACCATATTGGACCCAAAAACCGAATTGAACCGAACACCGTTATCTTAGTTCGGTTCGGTTCAATTCGGTTTTGAACCATATGTGAAAATGATTTTGCATATTGGTAAGGAATATAGGAGATAAAACTAATTTAGAAGGTGTAACACATGAATGGATGATAGCTTGTTTATGCTTAGTTCATCATTTCTCAACATCCTGGTAGTCCCATTTGTTAAGTTACTCGCAAAACTGGAACTCATAAACTTGTAGGTAAGGATCCCATTAATGGTATTTAGGTCTAATAAACCCCTCAAACACCTTATGTTTCATAGTGGAATACAATCAAACTTATGTGTTGGGAACTTTTTAGCAGCACTGAAACCACTATCGAGAATACAGAGTTGTGGGTTCAAGTCACATTACTTCTCCAAATCTAGAATTGTAATTTGCAATTTTACAATTCACATGAGCTTTAGACTTTATGATAAATACTTTGGGCTTACCTTTGGATTCATAATTAGATCAAAATTTAAAAAAGTGAGACATAAATAGTTTAGTGGGGGTGCCAATAGCACCACCCAAATATGCATACAGTATTATGGTGAAATTAATAGACTTGATACTTTAAAGTTTTATGATATGTCACAAATACATTGGTGGTTTTATGATATATCCAATCACGTGACGTGGTCACCGAATCTGAGCACTTTTCCTAAACCTGTCCGCACTCCGCAGCAGTCTACAGATATGAAACTAGTAAAAGGCTCTCATCTCTGATCCTTTTTTTTTTCTTTTTTCTTTTTCTTCTTCTCATGATGACATGGTCTTCTTCTCATCTCTGTTTTAGATATGAAACTAGGAAAGCTCTTATTTTTATTTATTTATTTTTTATTTCTTTTGATTGATCTGTTTTTTTTTTTTTTTTTTTTTTTTTTTTTTTTTTTTTTTTCTGCAATTATTGGGTGTGTATGGTACCACAAAAATTAAAATTTTTCCATGAAAACTTTATACTTTATGTTAAATGATGTCAATTCATATTATCTGGTATGTTTTAGGATGTTTTGATTTAGATTTCTGAATATCAAAGGTTTTCCACTGGCTGATTATAAATATATAATTGAATTCTTGTTAACAGCGATTTAATTTTTCCTAAACAATCCATGGATTCCTAAATAAAAAGGATTTCCTAAAAAGATTTAGTTTTTTATTTTTTACAACAGTATAAATATCTATTAACCTATTCCTCATAACCATCCAACGTTAATTGGTTAGTAATCTCTGGTTTTCTCTTTTTCATTTGTTATCTATCTTCAAACTCAATCTCATATATTTGTTTTGGTGCTTCAAATATGTTCTATTTCCTAGTTTCTCCATCTTTAATTTATTCTTATATATTGTTGTTTTAATTACTGCAAATTATGTTTAGATTCCTTGATATGATCAGTAACCTAGAAATCCCAGGCAGAAAAATTCAATCTTTTTCGTTACGTATTAAGTTCAATTCCAATTATATCATTCTGTTTATATGTTTTATGATGTTTGATTAAAATTCTTAATTTATTCTTTATTTTTAATTTGAACAGTACAGGTTTGGAGATTAATTATAATTATGGGAGAGACAACGACAATTGATTCCATGGATAAATTATCTGAGTTGCCTCCTTTTATCATTCATCATATTATGTCTCATCTCTCTGCCAAAGAGGCTGCTCAAACTAGCATCTTGTCAAAGAGGTGGAAGGCTCAATACACATCATTCCCCGTATTGGATTTTCATGAATCTTACACTTACATCATGGGAGGAGATGAGTTTTCTAGAAATCCTGCAAATTTTAACCCCAATCGTTCAACTAAAAGGTTTTGTAAAAATTTACGTAAATTCATCAAATTTGTTGACGCTTCTTTGGTTCGGTTCTGTGAGCTCGGGTTTTCTATGCAGAAATTTAGACTAATTATAGGTCTTCTTGATGTTAAACAATCGTCTACTGTTCTTGATAGATGGTTAGGATTGGTGTTAGAAAACAGAGTTAAAGAGTTAGATTTCAAAGTCCAGACAACAAGTAGGCAGACAATGTACACCTTGTCACAAACAATATATTTTGCAAAATCAATTATTAGTTTAAAGCTAAGTGGTTGTAAGTTGGAGCCACCCTGTGGTGATATAAGGTTATATGCTCTCAAGAGTCTCTCTTAAAAAAGTGTGCATAACTGAAGAGATGCTCCAGAAGCT
The DNA here is from genome assembly GCA_008009225.1 of Acer yangbiense. Lineage (NCBI taxonomy): Eukaryota > Viridiplantae > Streptophyta > Magnoliopsida > Sapindales > Sapindaceae > Acer > Acer yangbiense. The sequence continues at coordinate 50,430,509 of CM017763.1, read as the reverse complement.
CATGAGTCGGTGCTCATTGCTTGAAGATTTGCATTTATCTTGTTTGGCTTTGAAACATGTTTATGTCTCTAAACTTCACAAACTCAAGATTATTTCGATTAGAGAATTGCCACATGAGCTTCAAAGTGTTCAAATCATCGCTCCAAGTCTTGAACAGTTTAGTCTTAGGTCATGTAATCATAAAGAGTCAATTCTAATTGACATTGGTGAATGTCCAAATCTATGGTGCTCAAATTAAGAGGAGTTGTTTTAACGGATCATGAGTTTCGTGTTCTTATCTCAAGTTTTCCCTTGCTTGAGGATCTTGAGGTGAGATTATGTCTTCTCCTCGAACGGATTACTATTTCAAGCAATCTCCTTAAGAACTTAAGTATTAGTGATTGCGATAATTTGATGGCAATTGACATTGATGCTCCGAATTTATTGTCCTTCTGTTATCTTGATAATCCAATTCCCGTTTCTTCGATGAATGTACCATGTCATTATCCGTGGAAAGTTGAATTAAGAAACCGTTATGGGGTTGTTGATCCAGACACTGAATGGTATATTAAAATAAAATAATTTCTTGCGTGGTCCAATCAGATTGAAGATTTAATCTTAACTATTAGTCCGAAGAAAAAGGTATGCCTATAAATTGCTTATAGTTGATTATTAAAATCCTTTGCTATTTGTTTATGTTTCTTAATCACATTTTTCTTCTTTGGTTTGATGTAATTTATCCAGCATTCATTCAATTTCGATGAATGCAGAGAAAGTTCACCTTCATTCCCGCGTGAAATTGGAAATTTGTATGTGACCATATATGAAGATCATTTTGCAAAGTTGCTGGATGGTCTTTTGGAAGTTTGTTATCCAAGAACTTTGTCTGTTTCACTACACAGAGGCACTTATGGCCCTTTTTTTGTTGAGGTATGTTAATTCCTTTTACCAATATATTGTTAGTGCATGCAAATTAATATGAGAATGAGATGAGTAGAATTTAAATTGTCTAAATTTTCATCAGTCTACTAAACCAAAAAAAAAAAAAAAGGGTTATCACTGTAAATTCTTTTCTGTCTAGGTTCTCATTGATTTCTTCTTCTTCTTCTTCTTCTTATTAATGACAGTGGCTATACAAGGAACTAATGAATGTAGATGCAAGCTGTTGTGATTCGCATGATATCAAGTGTTGGCGGCTTCTTAATGTCTCATCTTGAAGATCAAAATCCACTTTTTCTTGATAATTTTAGTGTTGATAATTTGAAGGATGCTCCTCGTCAATATAGAAATGGAATTGTTCGGATTCCTCTCAATTGGCGTTTCCCCGAATTCTGTAAGTAGGCTTAAGTTATTATTTTTTTTGTTTAGTGCAATGCATTTTGAATTATCTTTTGAACAAGTAACATATATATAATAAAGTGAAATTTATTACAAAGATTTTTCTGTAAATTTTATCGTTTAAATGATAGATAGTTTAAGATTTGTTTATGAATCTTCTAGTACATGTTTAGTAACTGTTATAAAATTTGTATACTTTTATTATAAGAAATATATATAAAAAACAAATTGTTTATTTTTTAATGAAAAATGTCAAATGCAAGTATGCATCTGTTGCAAAAATCCAAAACACTTCTAGTTGAGCCGCTGAGGTTGTAGTAGTCTATTTGAAAGAAGTAATAGACTTTGACTCTTTATAAGATTATTCATTATATTTTATTATTTTAATATTTTAACTTTTAATTTAAAAAAAAAAATCATTATTTAATATGTTTTTGTTGGAATATGTATTCAGTATTCACAAATCTCATGCCTTTTTATCTTTTTATCAAAAAAAAATTTTAATTTTTATAAAATAATGTGAATGTTAATCTTTTATCTAAAAAATATACTTTTTTTTATCACTTTTATATTTCCAATGCCATTATCAGATTAGGTTTTCTTTTATTTTATCTTTTATTTAATGAATTTTTTTTTTTTTATTAAAATCATTTCTAAAGACTAATTTGAATGCGATTGGCAATATCTGTATTTGCCTTGATATATTTTTTTACTAAATTATTAAAAGTTACTTTACAGGTCCAGGCTTTTCAGATTCGAACCGAGCTTGGCCTTCACGGTAATTTTCTAAAACCCAACCTTATTTCGGGCTTGTACTTATTAAGCCTAAACTATTTAGCAGTCATATACAATAAAGGACCTGATCGGATCGAACCCGAATCGGGCCGGATAAATCCGGCCCTTTCGACACCTCTGCCTCTAATTTTACGTGTTGCTCTTCCCATATTGTAGCATATGCACTTTGAGAAGCTTAGAAACATGTAGATCTTGGATTACGCTGTACCAGTATCTCTATATATCAGTCTTAAAATGGCTGAAGACAGATCAAGATTATTAAGAGACTCGATTGTATCCGTGTCAAATTTATAATATAGGAAAACTAAAAAAAGTTATAAAAATAAATAAATAATGCATTTATAACCCAAGAAAATAATGCATTCACAGTGTAGCTTCACAGTGGTTTTTTATATTGAAATGTTTGTTTTTAATATTTCTTTTTTCTTTTAGTGCAGTAGTGCTTCATTTTTGTACACATTTCGTGGGTCTGCTTTGGGGTTGACTTCAATTTCTAAATACATAACATTTTGTGGATTAAGTGAATATTAGATAAGTGTATGCAACGAACATATTTTGACTTCATTTTTGGCATCGTGTTCATAAATGTAAGGTAATTATCGGTTTCGATCTAGTAAAAATTAATGGAAATATTAGCGGAAGTAATGAAAATTACGAACTTCGAAAATATCACTGAAATTTTGATATATATATATATATATATATTGGATGTATACACACAAACTTCCACCGAGTTATTGACTTTTGTAAAATGTTGTAGAGACATTCTTACCGTTAACTTTATATTGTTAACTCCTAACAGTTGAGGGCAATATTGTCCTTTTCACTAGATTAAATTTTTAAAAGATATAATTTATTATTGTAATTTTTTTGAAAAAGAACAATAAATAAATATGGAGATTTCTACTTTTATTCTCATTTTTTAAAATAACTGAAACTTATATTTTTTTTTATAAAAAAAATCAAATAATTAATTAATTAATTAAAATCTTCATCTACTTTGTCTAGGAAAAATGGAAAAAAATCATCAAACCTCACCATTGAAAAATAAATTCTTAATTTTCAAAAACAAATCATCAAACGTGGCCATCTACAAATCATCAAACATAACCCAACCCTTCATCAATCCATAAAACAAAGAAAATAAAAAAGATTCATCTTCACCAATCGACAAAAAAAAAAAAAAAAATCATCTTCATCAATCCACAAAAAATAATAATAATAATAATAATAATTAAAAAAAATCAACTTCATCTTTCTAAACTTCCCACCATATCTTCTTCATCAATTCCACAAAAAATAATTTTCATTTCTCCATCTTTTTTCATTCACAACTAAATCCAACACAATACAAACACCACAATCATCACTCAACCTCATCTTCATCAGATCCACTAAAATAAGAAGAAAAAAAAATGAAAAAATGAAAAAAGTATACTACTTCATCAAGAACAGTCTAGTAAGAGATGGAGTTCTTCACGGGTTCCGTTCGTGGTTCCGGCGAGCAGATATGTGGCATTGATGGCTGGGCTTTGTTGTTCAATGACTGGCGAAACTTTCTACGTCCACGTTGATGGTTGACTCACGGCGGCGGACGTTAGCACACTGGTCAACGCACGGTGAGTTGGATATGATCCAGGCTAGCTAGTCTCCATCTCTCCATCAAGAAGATTTTTTGATTTTATTATAATTGATGTAGATGGTCGGATGATATTTGATGATTGTTAGATTTTTGTGGTGTTTTCATTGTTTGTGTTGTGTATGTAATTGTTGAATGAATTTGGGTGAGAAGTTAGATGAGATGAAGATAATAGAATTTTTTTTTTTTATCATGATCTTAGTCTTTTTTTCAAGGATTTTCTAGATTTATTTTTTGTTTAAATATTTTACTTTTTTTAATTTTTAAAAATAAAATAAGGGTATTTTAGACTTTTTATACCTTTGACCATTGACTTTTATAAGTTAACGGATCCTAACTAATGGTAAGGGATGTTTGTGCAACATTTATCAAGCGTTATGTAGGTTTTCTGTCAATATACTCAAAATTGATATATCCGTGTAATTATCTCAAATGTTAGGGAACGTTTGTGCAATTACCCCTAATATTATCTTCTAAGACAGTAGATGGATGAGAGAATGTAATTCGAATTTCAAAGATGAAAGGTTTTATATAATGATTGACGGTGGGAGAGACTATTATTTAAAGTTCTTGTTCGGTATTTTTGTATGCTTAAAGTGTCCGTTTAAATAAGGAAGTAAATATCGATAGTTTGATTAAAAAATTGATACTTTTTATATTGTGAGAGGATCAATGTAAAAAATATCCTTAAATATCTCTGATATTTTGATCGAAATTTTCAAATATTTGGACCGATATCTACTTCCTTGAGTTTAAGACATGACTCAACATCAGTTTTCTTGGTTTGCTGCTTTGCTTACTTCTACGTTGTTTTTCAGGTGCAGCGGCTGCTCATGTCGCATCTCATATGGGACCTCCTGTAGGCCATATGCAAGAGTCCAGGTTATCCTCAACAATTGCTGGCTATTGTCGCTGTGTAGTAGAAGTGATTGCTCCAGAAGAGGATAACCTCATAAAAGGTCCCCTATCCGACTTGCCCTCGTCGGAGTCATCTGCATTGATTGCTGGCTATTGTCGTGGCTAGTAGAAGTGATTGCTCCAGTAGAGGACAAGCTCATGGAAGGCTCCGTATCCTACTTGCTCTCGTCGTTCAAGGAAATGAGCATCAAGGTATTAGATTGTTTGATCGTCTCTTTTCTGATGTGAATGTGTGTATACATGTACCTAATGTTTTTATTTCCACCTTACGCTTTGTGTAGGTCAGTTATTTGTCATATCGTTTGATTGATGCTTTCCTAAAGTGATTAATGAGTGTAATGCCAATTCCTTGAAAAACAGCTGGAAAAACTTTGAATGAGGCTAAGGTGGACAAGGCGAAGCTGGAGACCGAAGTTAATTATAAGGCTAGAGAAGTTGGTGGCGAGGAATAATGCACGCATAGGCACCGTGTACATCAAAGGGTACATGAAGGCACAACCGGAGACCGGAGTTCAAGAGGAGATATCCCAATGATAACTTAGGGTGGATGAAGTTCCCGCATATAGAAAATTTGACCTTTTATGGCGAGGACAGACGAAGAAGATGAGTTAGAGGGAGGCAATAGCAACGATGAGGAGGCACAACAGCGGAATGAGTCATTCACTTTCATGTATTCAGTAGTTAATTATGTAGCTATAGAATATACTTTTATATATGTATTTTTGTTGTATTAGCATTTGGACTCTGTATTGGCCATTTGAACTTTGTGCATCTCGGCTGCACCAATTTTACCAATTTCTATGCAATTTATATAATATCGGCTAGAGTAATTGGCACAAATCCCCCCTCGAGTGTATATAAATTTGCATGTTGCCCCCTAAACTTTTTTTTTAGGCATGTTGCCCCCTGAACTATCACTTATTGGCAGAACAAGAGTAAAAATGCCCCCTCAGGGGGGAAAAAACCAAAGGATTGCCAATAAAGTGATAGTTCAGGGGGCAACATGCCTAAAAAAAAAGTTTAGGGGGCAACATGCAAATATATATACACTCGAGGGGGGATTTGTGCCAATTACTCTATCGGCTATTATGTTATCAACCTTGGACAGTTGGACTTGGACGCTTCCAGCAAAAATATAACCAACTACCTTGGACGTTTTTGAAAGAAATCTAAAAGCTTATAATGGCTCAATGGTTATTGTCAGGCCATGTATGATCCGAGAGCTCCACCACCGGATTGGGATGATTCCATATTGTTTGTTTATGGCGAAAAAATAAGCAAAAGAATGGTTTACTATTCTTTCACCAACATCCTTCGCCCTGTAGGTAACGTGAAAGAAATCTAATATGCATGCTTTTGGTTCTTCGTCATAGTTTATGCTTGGTATTATTTGTTTCATCAATGTTTGTATAATATAATGTAGAGAATTTGGTTTTTTTTTTTGGTACTTAGTTCAATGATCATATCAAAACATGTTTAATGTGCCCTGATGACTATAATTGTAGTACCAATGGCTGCAAAAGTGCATCCTGATATATGTAATTTACTGTGAATATCTCTAATTGTTTTGGATTTATGAATTCTCTGAACAACATTTTTATATTTAGGTACCTTCATGAAGGTCGTTCATCATCATTAATCCACAAGAACATCAAGTCATCTAATATATTGCTTGACCTTGAACTCAATCCTCATCTCTCCGATTATGGATTGGCAAATTTCCATCAGGTTACTTTGTCTCTCTCAAAGTCTTATCCATTTACATTGTTATGTATCTAATATCTTTAAACATGAGTAGACGCACAAAAGTTGAGGTGACTTACGGGTAAATTATCACACTCACGTGTTGAGGTCGTAAATTCAAGCATCCCCTTCAATCCCAAATTTGATTGGCCAAGCTCAGCCCAATTGATGCCAAAATGGGCTTTGTCCTTCAAAGATTACCATCAATATAATCAAATTGTAGTGATAAGAGCTAATGGTGCATCTCCATCTAAATAATAATAATCAAACTAATGATTGTATTTTTCCTGTTCCCATTTTGAAACGACAAGGTCTTATCTTATCTTATAATTTGGAAAATGTTTTTTGTTCTGGACAAAAAGATATAAGAAGAAAAAGAAGAACTTTGACTTTTAATGTAGATTCCATGAACACATCGAGATGGCTGGATCATGAACTCTGGAGGTCAAGAATTGGTTGTTATCGATCCTTTATTCAATGCGTCGATCCAAAATACACGGAGCCGATAATTGATTTCAATATTGACTATTAATCGATACATGTAACTTAAAAAAACAAAAAAACATAAAAACAAATAAATAAATAAATAAAAAGTTTAAAAAGAAGGGCTTGGTCTTCAAAATATTGTAACATTTAACGTACATGTATAACCGTATAAGGTTTTTTCTGTATTATCAAAAAAAAGTATAAGGTTTTTTCTGTTCATTCATCTTTCTTCATGAGGTCAAAAAGACTTTCATTTTTGGGGATTTTTCAAAATAAATTTTACGAAATTTCAGAGGAAAAGTATATGATAATTTGTTTTAATGGTCAGCTGTGTTTATGTTAATTACTAGTGATTGTAATCATTATAACAAAATAATAATAATAATAATAAAGACAAGTAGGTAATTTGGAAAAACATTTTTGTTTTGGCCAAAAAGATAGATGAAAAAACAATCACTGCTGCTCAAGTGCTCAACTTTCTTGTCCAGTTCTATGAGGTCAATAATTATTTTATTGACTTTTGATATTTATTTTGTAGGTAATTAATCTTTTTAATTCTCATAAATCATAAACTTCGTAATGTAATGTGACTCGACACCAACAAAGATTATTTTAAATACGAATCTATATATGTTTCTTAATTACGTATAAGTTTAAACAATTAAAGAGTTGTTGTATTAGAAGGTTAATTAGTTGATTAAGAACAAGTATAATTGTCTCATAATTAACCAAGCGGTCCTTTTAGTTTTGTCGGCAGCGGTCTTCCAGGCTGGTGGTGGGCTCCGTGGGTTTGTAGCGCAGTGACTAGGTTGACGTCTCCGTCGTCGTCGGCGGAGCTCCAGTTCGGGCTGTTCTTCATTGTCCGACCAGATCTATCCCGATCCAGCGGCTCCCTCGCCGGTGGTGACCTGCTGTGGGTCTTCTCCGGCCGCCTTGGTTTCCCTCCTCTAGATCGGTGGTTTTATTTTTTTTATTTTTCAGGTCTTTTGGGGTAGTACAGCTGCTTCTCAGGTGCACTATCTTGGCCGCTAGTTGTTAGCCCGTGTGTTTGGCCCTTCTACTGGATCCTCCAACACCAGAGTGCCATGGTTTGCTTGGTTTTGGTCTGTTTGTGGTCCCTCTTCGTGAGGGTGTAAGTCCCACCTTTGTGTGTGGGTTTTTCTAGTTTGTGGTTCTCTAGTCTGGGTTGTGCTTGTGTGTCATTTGCTATTGAGTCCCAGTTGTAATTGTAAACATGTTTTTCATGTTTACTGACCTGGATCTGAATTCCAGGTGTTGTAGACCTTTGAGTTTAAAAAAAAAAAAAAAGGTAATCATGTTAAGTTAACCGCTAACAATTAAGTGTCCAATTGATGTGAAGTGTGCAGTATTGGGCTTTCATGTACATGAAGAATGAGATGGGAGGATAAGTAGTTGGGGTGATAGTGACACACACAAGTCAATTAACAAGCCAGGTAATTATGGACCAAGTATATGGCACGTGAGAGAGAGCTAGCTTTTTCTTTCTTTCTTTCTTTTTTGTAACAATCGACAACTAGTAAAGCTAGTTTGAAACTATGGACAATATATACATATTGGTTGTTTAGTAAGGACGTCATGAAATTATAAATTAAGAATGTCCAACCACAGTCACATATTTACATTGGGTGTGGGTATTTATTAATGTAGGGTTATGAGCTCTATGTGAATGTGTGACTGTGGTTGGACGTCATGAAATTATAAAGTCAGGACATCCTGATTAGAGAGCCCAATGTGAATGTGTGACTATGATTGAACGTCCTGAAATTATAAAGTCAGGACGTCCTGACTAGAGAACCACCGTCTATATATATATATATATATACGGTCCCGTTCCCATCAGTGCATCCTGATATAACTTTATCAGGATATTGAATGTGAGCCACTCATTTATAACGGTGATTTGACAAGTGCATACATACCAAGTCAAAGTATGTAAAACGAGTGGCTCACATTCAATATCCTTATATAATTCTATCAGTGCGCACTGATAGGATAATTTCCGTATATATATATACATTTATAAGGATCCCTTATTTTAATTTCAGTAAAGATTTCATGGACGGAACCATGTGTAAACTAGACGAGACTTTTTGAATATATATATATATATATTATGATTTAAAAAACAAATGTTTTAAAAATAATTGTAAAATACTCTTTATTCTACTTTAAAATATTGATTTAGACTTTAATTAATTACGAATTATACACTTCAAATTCCTAAATTTAAATGCAAAATCTCATCACACATAAAATTCATTAAATAAAACTCAATTTTCTTACCATCATAATTATGTATGGTTATAATTTAGTGAAATATAAATCATAAGTGAATCATTTTTACTTATTTTTGGAAAAAAAAAAAAAAAAACTTAATATTTTCATTTTTTTTTTTACATTGATAACAAGTGATGATTTAGCCCGGTCAAACAAAAAATCCTAGCTACACCACTACTAAGGACCTTAATGAAATCACATTGATTTTTATGAATTTTGAACTGAATTTTTTTTTTTTTTTTTTTTTTTTTTTTTTGTGGATGATAAATTCAATGAAATATACATATGAATAAAATTTGAAAAAAAAAATTAAGCACTAAAACTATTTATCCTGATTTTATTAAATATGAAGACATCAGAAAAATGAGCGAAATATAGAAAAATTCAAGAAACAAATAGTTATAGTGATTGAAAATTTTTTAAATTTTATTCATAGGTAGATTTCAATGAACTTATCATCCATAAAAATAAATCAGATCAAAATTCATAAAAATTGATGTAATTTTATCAAGATCCTTACATAAATTAAAATAAATGATCCCTTGTGAGAGACTCAATATTCCATATTTTTTTTTTAATATTAAGGCATCAGATAAATGGGTGATACATAGGAAAATTCAAGAATTTTTTTTTTTTAATTTTTTTTTTTTTATAACTATTAGATTATGTTTGTTACATGAGATAGGATATGAATAATATGATATAACTAATTTTAGTTTGATATCCTATGTTTGTTGCTAGACGAGATGAGATTATTTAATCTCATGTTAGCAACTTATCCCACCGCTTTATACTTAAATCGTTTTTTTTTTTTCTCTTTTCAATTTATTATATTTTTATGTGATTAAAATATAAATATATTTAAATAATTAATAAAGCATTTTATTTTAAACATTTAAAAATAATAAATTTCAATTTTAACAAATAAAAATAAATATTATTTTGCTTACAATTGGTTTAAATTTTTTTTTTCTAAATTTAATTTAAATAATTATTTTTAACCAGTCCAATTTTATGCAACTTTTTTATCCAAGTGAGGTGGGGTTATTTAGTCCCATATTTTAAAAATAAAAAAAAAATCTTTTTATTTTTTTTATTTAACTATAAAATTTTATATTTATTTAATATATCTTATTATAATATTTAAAAATATTAAATATTAACTAAAAATGCTATTTTCGTTAATATTAATTTTAAATATTTTTTAAAAAATTCAAATTTTAGTTCATTAAAAATAATTTTATTTTATTTTATATTAATCAATTTCACACTATATAAAACATATGATAATTTTGTTTTATTCAATCACATACCACATCAAACATGAGATATGACTATTTTAATCCAATTTCATATAATACCAAACACATCACAATACTAATTTTAGTATAATCGTATTCCATCTAATCTAATCCAATTTCATGACGATAATCATATCTTATCTTCCACACCAAACGAACCCTTACGATATTATAATTTTAAGAAATATATTTAAGATATTAAATAAAACTTAAACAAATAATAATAAGGGATAAATACATTCACCTCCCTTAAAGTTTGACATAAATACAGTTAGAGAGTAAGTATGCAATTATCTACTCATCTATCCCTTACTCTTAAAATTAACTAATAAAAAGACCAAATTACCCTTAATTATTAAAATTTAAAAATGAAGATAATATTTTTATACAAAACAATTAAATTAACTTAATTGAAAATAATCATTTCAAAAGAATATAATTTGAAAATGGAAAAATAAAAACTATTTTTAAAATTTTAAATTGTCTCTTTTTTTGGGTACAATTTGTAAAGGTTAGTTAATAAAAAAGAAAATAATTTAATAACTCGTAAAATAATATTTTTATTACCATCAAACAAAAAATTTAATTTAAAAATGAAGATAATTTAAGAAAGATAATTTTTATTTAAATACTTTTTTATTTTATTTTATTTTAAATTTATATTACATCAAAATGATTATCTTTAATTAATTTAATTTAATTTATTTATTAAAAGATTATCTTTATTTTAAATTTTTGTATCTAAGGGCAATTTAATCTTTTTATAAGTTAAATTTTAAGAGTGGGGAATGTATGAGTAGGTAAATACCTAATTGATCTCTATATATTTTAAATAATATTGCCCCTAATAATAATAAAAGATTTTAAATAATATTGCCAGCCAAATAAGAGGAACGTCTTACATTTGTCTGAAAACAATTAATCAATTTAAGTTTATTACAGATTTTAATTTTTTGAATTTAGAGTTCTAATTTTTTGAAGTTATTGAAAAAATAAATAAATATAATATATAAATTGACAAAAAACAAACTTGTGTGGAACGGTTTCAGCGAGTGGCAGTGATACCATCCAATTAAATTGTGCCACGTTTGCTTTCAGAACATAGACAATTTCAAAAGGTTTATGATATTTCACAATGTAATTAGTGGTCTCACTGTAAACTTAGTGTGATCGTCGCACACAAGGTTTTCTCAAAGTGAAATCTACATGCATTTAAACACGTAAAGATCCTCTAGGGTCCAGTGTATCCGGGTGTTTACAGCTGACCATTGATATGATGCCATATTATGTTATATCTAATCATGTGATAGGAGTCAATGCATTATCCAATCACGTAATTTTTTTTTCTTATGTGTTGATGAACTTTTTCTATGGGTTCTATTTTTTTTTTCCTGCAATTATTGTGTGTATGGTACCATAAAGATTAAAATTATTCCATGAAAAATTTATAACGTCAATTCATTTTGTCTGGTATGTTAATAATAAAAGGTTTTAAATTATATTTGTAGCCCTACAAGAGGAACGACTAATATTTGTCAGAAGAAAAAAAAATTTATCATTTATTATTTATAATTTTGTTTTTAAATTTTGAATTTTGAATTTTTTGAAGTTATTTTTTTTTTAAGTATTACATTATAAATTTGTGGTTTTTTAGAAGGGAAATGACTCGAACCTGTAACCTCGTGGCGCATGTGTGAAAAGTTTACCATTGAACCAACCTCAACTCATATATATATTTTTGAAGTTATTGAAAAACAGTTAAGTTTATTTGAAATTATCAAAAAATAAATATAAGTATATATTTATAATCGACAAAAAAAAAAAAAACTGTGTGAAACGGCTTCGGTAAGTGGCAGTGAAATAGTCCAATTAAACTATGCCATGTAAGGTAGGCACAAAGTTCGGAACCAAACCAAAAAATGGTGTTCGGTTTGGTTCGCATCTTTCATTCGGTTCAAATCGGTTTGGATTTTAGAAAACCAAATAGTTTTCAGTTCGGATCGGTTTTGAATATCCAAAGCCGGTTTGAACTGATCAACCACACTATACAAGTATAAAAAAAATATTTAAAAAAAAACACTAATTTTTTTTATATTAAATAATAAAGTGAATATTATTAGTTAGGTTTGATTTGGGTTTTTGGTTATAGGCTATTAAAATTTATGAAAATTATCAAGTATTGGCCTAAAACTAATATCCAACAGGCCATTGAATTCCAAAACATATTAAAAAGGAGTGGCAATAGTTGTACTTCTCAAAATCGGCATGTACACCCCAAATTAATACATTTTTTAAATTTCAATATTATCCGTGACTAATTTACTAAAATGACTAAACTGTTATAAGTACACCCACAAATTATTTCCTATTATTTGTTTGATTTTCACATATACCATATAATCCTTTCTATTTTCTCAAACCTCAACTTCTCTTCTACATACTAATTTCAAATACAAATTGGACTAATTTCAAACACAAATTGGAATCGCCGGTGGGTTATAGCAGCGGTCTGAAGACCATCAGGAATTCTAAAAGTCTCATTCAACAATGCAAAAGCCTCATTGTAATGATATAGATGATCATCACCCCTATGTTTATCTTTTTTTCTTTTTCTTTCATATTTGTGTCACTATGTGTAAACTGAAATATTTTCGGTTCAATCCGATTTTACCCAAAACCGATCCGAACCGAACTTTGCCCACCCCAATATTGCCATGTATGCATTGGGAAGTCAATAGATTTTGACACTTTTAAAAGTTATATAATACATTGGTTGTCTCAGCGTTAACTTAGTGTGGTCGTCCCACTAAAAAAAAAATATTTTTTTTTTGATGTACAACAATGACCGGGACTTGACGAGATAAGACTCTACAAGCACAATCCGAAATACTACTCTTAGTGTCAGGGAGGTTATAAATGAATTACAACTCTCACAACTGGAGAGAGAGTTGCTCCCATAACCAGGAGAGGACTCCCCACACTTTGGGATTTAATAGTCAAAGGGTCCCACACAAAATATTATTGTCGGCTAAAGCTACATTCACTTAAGGACGCAAAGATCCTCTATGGTGCGGTGTATACGAGCGTATACAGCTAACCACATTTGACCATTGATTGATGCCATATAGCTACTACAACCAATCACGTAATAGGAGTAGGTGGATTGTATAAGCCAGGTTGCACTGAATTATTTCCCGTGAAAGTCAGATGGTTGTCGTCACCGAATCTGAGAAGGTAGATTAGATTTTATGCGTGTCAAAAACAATAATTAAAAATATTTTAAAAAATAACAATAATTAGAAAGTTTAAAAACTCAATGTCTGTTTTCCTAAACCTAATCCAATGTCTGTTCGCAGCAGTCTACAGTAAATTTGTGTCCTCACCATTCCATATCAGATTTGAAACTAGTAAGGCTCTCTGATCTTTTTTTTTTCTGGATTTCTTTTGATTGATCTGTTCTGTTTTTCTGGTATGTTTTATAGGATGTTTTGATTTAGGTTTCTGAATTTTAACACATACTTTTTTATGGCAATCTACACCTCATGGAACCATCCATGGATTCCTAAATGGATTTCCTAAACAACCATGGATTACGACTGTTTTTTGATTATATTTTTTACGGTATAAATATCTGTTAACCGATTCCTCAAAGTCACTTCAGTCAGGTTCTGTTGTGTTCTTTCATCATAATTCATAACCATCCAACGTTAATTGGTAATTAGTGTCTGGTTTTCTCTTTTTCATCATATGTGTCTTTGGTTTTGGGTGCTTCAAATATGTTTTGTTTCCTGGTTTCTTTCTTCTTAATTATTGTAAATTATGTTTAGATTGCTTGATACAGAGTAACCAGAAAAAAATTCAATCTTTTTCGTTACATATTATGTTCAATTCCTGTTTATATGTTTTATTATGTTTGATTAAAGTTAGTAATTTATTCTTGATTTTTAATTTGAACAATACAGGTTTGGAGATTAATTATAATTATGGGAGAGAGTGAGACAACGACAGTTGTTTCCATGGACAAATTATCTGAGCTGCCTCCTTTTATCATTCATCATATTATGTCTTGTCTCTCTGCTAAAGAGTCAGCTCGAACTAGTATTTTGTCTAAGAGATGGAAGGCTCTATACACATCATTCCCCATATTGGATTTTTATGAATCTTATACTTACTTCACGGGAGAAAATCGGAACATTAAAAAACGTTCATTTTTAATCCCCTATGAGCAAACTAGAAAGTTTCGTAAAAAATTACGTAAATTCATCAAATTTGTTGACGTTTCTCTGGTTCGGTTCTGTGAGCTTGAGTTTTCTATGCAGAAATTTAGACTAATTATAGGTCTTCTTGATGTTAAACAATTGTCTTTTGTTCTTGATAGATGGTTAGGATTGGTGGTGGAAAACAAAGTTAAAGAGTTAGATTTCGAAGTCCAGACAAGTGGGTATAGAGTGTACACCTTGTCACAAACAATATATTTTGCAAAATCAATTACTAGTTTAAAGCTAAGTGGTTGTAAGTTGGAGCTACCCTGTGGTGATATAAGGTTATATGCTCTCAAGAGTCTTTCTCTTGACAGAGTGTGCATAACTGAAGAGATGCTCCAGAAGCTCATTAGTCAGTGCTCATTGCTTGAAGATTTGCATTTATCTTTTTTGGCTTTGAAACATATTTATATCTCCAAACCTCAGAGACTCAAAATTATTTCGATTATGGAGTCGCCAGATGAGCTTCAAAGTGTTCAAATCGTTGTTCCAAGTCTTGAACAGTTTAGTCTTATCTGTAAAGAGTCAATTCTAATTGACATGGTTGAGTGTCCAAATTTGATGGTGCTCGAATTAACAGGAGTTCTTTTTACGGATCATGAGTTTCGTGTTCTTATCTCAAGTTTTCCCTTGCTTGAGGATCTTAATGTGAGATTCTGTCTTCTCCTCGAACGGATTACTATTTCAAGTAATCTCCTTAAGAACTTAAGTATTAGTCTTTGCCTCAATTTGATGGCAATTGACATTGATGCTCCGAATTTATTGTCCTTTCGTTATTATGATAATCCAATTCCCGTTTCTTCGATGAATGTACCATGTCCATGGAAAGTTAAATTAAGCACTGGTGAAGTTGATCCAGACACTCGATGGTATCTTAATGTAAAGGAATTTCTTGCGGGGTCTAAGCAGATTGAAGATGTAATCCTAACTGTTAGTTCAAAGAAAAAGGTATGCCTATAAATTGCATATAGTTGATTATTATCATCCTTTACTATTTGATTATGTTTCTTAAATCACATTTTTCTTCTTCTTCTGGTTTGTTGTAATTTATCCAGAATTCATTCAATTTCGACGAATGCAGAGAAAGATCACCTTCATTCCCGTGTGAAATTGGAAATTTGCGTGTGTTCATATATGAACCATCGGAACATTATGCAGCGTTGCTGGATGGTCTTTTGGAAGTTTGTTATCCAAGAACTTTGTCTATTTTAAGATACGAAGACTCTTCTTTTATTGAGGTATGTTAATTCCTCTTACTAATACATAGTTTGTGCATCTAAATTAGTATGAGAATGAGAGTAGTAGAATTTAAATTTTGTAAATTTTCATCTTTAGTATACTAAAAGGTTCTCACTCTTTATGCAAAAATAAATAATAGTTGTCACTCTAAATTCTTTTCAATCTAGGTTCTCATTGATTTCTTCTTTTTCTTATTATTTTTTATGAATGACAGTGGCTATGTGAGAATCTAATGAATGTGGATGCTAGCTGTTGTGATTCACATGATATCAAGTGTTGGCGGCATTACTTGAAAGATTTTAAGGGATTCTTAGTGCCTAAGATTGGAGATCAAAAGCCAATTCTTGTTGATAATTTGAAGGATGCTCCTCATCAATATGGAACTGAAACTTTTCTGTTTCATCTCAATTGGTGTTTTCCCAAATTCCTTAAGAAGGCTTAAGAATTTTTTTTTTTTTGTTGAAGTGAAATGCGTTTTTGAATGATCTTTTGAACAAGTACACGTAATAAAGTGAAATTTATTATATAGATTTTTCCATATATTTTAGGGAAAATTGCACAAACTTACCCTAACGTTTCCCATTATGGCATAATATTCAACTAATGCCTTTAATTGCACAAACAACCCCTCATGTTAGTCAACTTTGGTTAAAAATAGCCATTGACCATGATTTTTTTTTTAAAACCCAAAATTGCCCCTGCACTTTATTACAAAAAAATCTTAATTGCCATTTATTTAAAACATTATCTACTTTAAATTATTATAATATAAAAAACAAAACAATTTAAGAAAACGTTATTTTGAGAAAATACAATTTAATAATATATTAAAAACAAAACAAAAAAACGTTATTTTGAGAAAATATAATTTAAAATTATACAAGTCCAATATGAATAGTGGTAATGTGTTACATATTTCTGAATTTTTTTTTGTTTTTATTATATTATTTTTGAATTTTTTTTATTTAAAAAGGATTATGTTTAGTATTCTAAACACAAATATAAATAAAATCATCAAGAGTTTGAAATAAAAATATAATCATTTGTCATAATAAAATACAGTAGCACCGAAAATTTGTTCAATGTTCATCTCTATAAGACAAAATAATTTGACTCAATATAAATTACGCATTATATTTTGGTTCAAAAATTTTAAAAAAAATATGTTTTAAATTTTAAAAATATGTAGCACATTACCACTATTCATATTGGACTTGTGTAATTTTAAATTATATTTTCTCAAAATAACGTTTTTTTTTGTTTTGTTTTTAATATATTATTAAATTTTATTTTCTCAAAATA
Source organism: Acer yangbiense (assembly GCA_008009225.1). Lineage (NCBI taxonomy): Eukaryota > Viridiplantae > Streptophyta > Magnoliopsida > Sapindales > Sapindaceae > Acer > Acer yangbiense. Next base: position 50,413,209 of record CM017763.1, on the reverse strand, counting down.
ACGTTTTCTTAAATTGTTTTGTTTTTAATATATTATTTTTGAATTTTTTTTTTATTTAAAAAGGATTATGTTTAGTATTTATTTTTTATATTCTAATAATTTAAAGTAGATAATGTTTTAAATAAATGGCAATTAAGATTTTTTTGTAATAAAGTGCAAGGGCAATTTTGGGCTTTCAAAAAAAAAAATCATGGTCAATGGCTATTTTTAATTGAAGTTGACTAAAAGGAGGGGTTGTTTGTGCAATTAAAGGCAATAGTTGAATATTATGCCATAATGGGAAACGTTAGGGTAAGTTTGTGCAATTTTCCCTATATTTTATCGTATCTATAAGTTTTGTTTATAAATCTTCTTGTACATGTTTAGTATTTGTTTATTTTTTGAGTAATTCTACGTACAATTGCGGTTGCAGCACCGCTTTGGAAAAACACATGGGACCCACGTAATAAGCACATAGGTCCTATGTGTTTAACCACTGTTTTCCAAAGCGGTGCCACAACCGTGTTTGTATATATATTTACTCTTATTTTTTCAATGAATAATGTCAAATGCAACTATGCAAGTATATGTAACTTTTCTGGTTACCTTTCAGTCCACAAATATCTAGTTACTTTCAACAAACCGATCATGGCTGTAGTAGAACTCTTAATCTCTGTATATGTGGAGCTACAAATCAGCTACATTCAAGTTATTTTATTTTTATTTAACTATCACATGACTGGATGAACTCTTTTTTTTTTTTTTTTTTTTCCCCATTAATTGTGTGTTTATGATGATTTTTCAAGTAGAGCTCTTGGAGTAGATGTTTTACGAGCAAAACTTTTATTGAGTACAACTTCTAACAAAAAGTCGTATGTTTTTTTTCTATTTGAATATTAAAAAAGCTCCCACATTGGACGGTAATTAACTTTTATTGAGTACAACTTCAAGTAGAGTTTTTCTTTTTTTAATAAAGAGATATGAGTGTAATTAATGGGTGTAATTAATGGGTGTATAAAGTATTTGGTTTATTTTTAATTAAACTAATTTGTCTTTATTGGTAAATTTTTATTGAGATATTTTTGTAATTAATTTTTTTATTGAAAGAGAGCTTCTCCTTACGATCCACAAATTATCTATTTACACTTCAATTTAAATTTTTTTATTAATGACAATTTTAACCTAAATTAAAATTACTAAACAAGACAAAAAAAATTAAAGACAATCCAAACTAATTAAATTATTAAAAAAAGAAATTTTCTCTCCTAAATCATTAGATTAAATATTATGTATTAAACTCTCTTTCTTAAATTTGTTATTACTATATTAAACACTCTCTCCTAATTAATCTTTCTACATTTTTCAAAAATAAATAAATAAATAAATAATATTTCCATATATTCTCGATCAATCTCTGATTAATAGTTAAAGAAAAAAAACTTATGAATATTTTGGTTTTTTTACTAACAGTAATTTATATATATATATATATATTATATTATATATTATAAAGTCAATTTTCAAACAAATATATATATATAAAAGCTTGAATTGTTGCATCTATATTCGGTTAAACTCAGAATTTCTAAGACAAATGAAAGAATTAAAGTTCTATAGGCAATCACATACCTACAAGAGTAACAAAAAACATTTTCATAATTCGATTTAAAAAGATATATATATGGTACTTGTTTTTTGAGTTTTTTTTTTTTTTTTTTTTTTTTTTTTTTTTTTTTTAATATGTACATACGTACGGCTCCTAAAAATCATTAGTATTTTTTTTTTCTAAAATTAGAGATATGTATTGGAGGAGAGAGAGTTTAATATGGTAGTTAAAAATTTAGGAAAGAGTATTTAATATATAATAATTAATCTAAGAGTAATTGGCACAAATCCCCCCAGACTATACCAGCTTTTGTATGTTGCCCCCTAAACCCCCTGAACTATCACTTATTGGCAATCCTTTGAGTTTCCCCCCCCCCCCCCCCCCCCCCCCCCCTGAGGGGGCATCTTTAGTCTTGGTCTGCCAATAAGTGATAGTTCAGGGGGTTTAGTGCCTAATAAAATAGTTTAGGGGGCAACATGCAAAAGCTGGTATAGTCTGGGGGGGATTTGTGCCAATTACTCTTAATCTAATGATTTATGAGAGATAATTTTTTTTTTAATAATTTAATTTTTAAAAAAAAAAAGATAAAAAGGATAATTTTGTAACAAAATAAAGTGTCGTTAGAATTTTTTTAAAATTTAAATTTTGAGAATGAAGTTTTTTTAGAAAAGAAGTGTAAAAAGAAAAAATTGAATTGTCAAAAGAAGCTCTCTTATTAAAATATGTTGTGCTTATGGTATTTATGCGAGTCAATATGGACACTCAAATTGTTTTGTAATCTAATTAGAATTTATTTATTTTTTAAGTAATTTGAATTAGGACAAAATTGTTTTATAATAATTATAAAAAAAGAAGTTGAAAGATTTTGATGGATTGTTACTAACATCACTTTTATTTTATTATTATAATATAAATAGTATAATAGTATTTATTTTTAAAAAAATCATTAAAAAATTATTTAATTAATAATAAAAAAATCACGATTCTTTCTCTAGACAGTCTGCATATATTTCTAAATATATATTCATTAAAATAATTAAGTTTATTTGAAATTATCAAAAAATAATTATAAGTATATATTTCTAATTGACAAAATACCAAAAGAGAGAGAGAGAACCTGTGTGAAACGGTTTCGGTAATTGGCAATGAAATAATTCAATTAAATTGTGCCAAAATGGCCACATGTTAACGCCCCATTAGTGTGGTCAGTACCTAATAGATTTTGACACTCAAAATTACATTGGTGGTTACACCGTTAACTCAGTGTGGCCGTCCCATACGAAATTCTGTCCGTCAGTGAAAGCTACATGACACTTAGACGTAAAAATCCTCTAAGGTGCGATGTATCCGAGCATATACAGCTAAACCACATTTGGCCATTGAAATCATGTCATGAAGCTGTGCTACATCCAATCATGTGATAGGAGTGGGTGGATTGTATACGTCAGGTAGCACTGAATTATTTCCTTCGTTAAACACCTGTCCCCACTCACTTATTGTAGAATCCTATAAAAGTTAGATTAGATTTTACATGTGTCAAATACAATAATTAAAAGAATAATGATATATATCACAACTATTCCAACACAACACATGTGGCACATGAGGTATTAATTGGTGAGTAGATACATAGATAGGTGAGATAAATCATTATTAATGTGTATCCACTTACTAATTGACACCTCATGTGCCACATGTGTTGTGTTAGAATAGTTGTGATATTTAGCATTATAGTAATTAAAAAGACAGGATAAAAAAGATTTCCTAAACATACTTGGATTAAGACTGTTTCTTATTTTTTACAATAGTATAAATATCTATAAAAAGGGCACGTTTACTAATCGAGAATGGGAAGAATCGGAAACAAGTTCCATTGGAAAGGGAATGGAAGGGAATCGGAATTAAGTTATTAAATTTCATTACTGTGATTACTAACTTTCTTGGAATTAGAGATGGAATCAAATTTATATAAAATTGATTACAAAAATACCCTTGTGTACAATATATATATATATATATATATATATATATATATATGTGTGTGTGTGTGTGTGTGTGTGTGTGTGTGTGTGTGTGAGATGTATGACCGTAACTAATAAAAAAGTGTATATTTAAAGGAAAAAAATCAAAAGAAAAAGCAATATATTTATATAAAGTAAAAATCAACTGCGACGTATAAATAAATAAATATATAAATATTTATTTTAAAAAAAATAAGTGGGGATATTTTAGTAAAAACATATAAATTCCCTTTTTAATCAAGAAAGAGAACTTGATTCTTAGGTGAATGAGGGGAATCATGCTCCCTTTCAATCATGAACTTAATTCCTGATATGTGTGTGAGGTCCATGGAATTTAATTCCCAAAAAATTTAGTAAACACACGAATTCGAAAATCAGAAACTTAATTCCCTTTCCTAGATAGGATTCCTGATTAGTAAACACGCCATAAGTGATTCTTCAAAGACACTTCAGTCAGGTCCTGTTGTGTTGTATTGTTTCATCATAACCATCCAATGTTAACCAGTAAGTATTATCTGATTTTCTCTTTTTCATTGGTTATCTATCATCAAATTCAATCTCAAATATTTGTTTTGGTGCTTCAAATATGTTCTATTTTCTAGTTTCTCCATATTTAACTTCTTCTTATATATTCTTGTTTTAATTAGTGCAAATTATGTTTAGATTCCTTGATATGAGTAACCGCTAAATCTCAGGCAGAAAAATTCAATCTTTTCGTTACATATTATGTTGAATTCCAATTATATCACCCTGTTTATATGTCGTATGATGTTTGATTAAATTCTTAATTTATTCTTTATTTTTAATTTGAACAATACAGGTTTGGAGATTAATTATAATTATGGGAGAGACAACGACAGTTGATTCCATGGATAGATTATCCGAGTTGCCTCCTTTTATCATTCATCATATTATGTCTCATCTCTCTGCTAAAGAGGCTGCTCAAAGAGATAGAAGGCTCTATACACATCATTCCCTTATTGGATTTTCATGAATCTTACACTTACTTCATGGGAGAAGATAAGTTTTTTATAAATCCTATAAATTTGATCCCCAATCACTTAACTAAAAAGTTTTGTAAAAATTTACGTAAATTCATCAAATTTGTTGACGCTTCTCTTGTTCGGTTTTGTGAGCTCGAGTTTTCAAATTTGTTGACGCCTCTCTGCCAATCCTCGATCGACCCACCTCTAGTCAAGGAACCAACCTAGGCATCGATCTATAAAACTCATTGATACCTAGCGTCGACCCAGTCTTTGATCGACCCATGATGATCTAAAGAACCACAGGGCATCGACGCATCAACATCATTGATACCTAGTGTCGATCCAACCAAATCGACCTATAGAGTGACAAGGTTTGTCATCTTCAACCATTTACTTCACTTTGTTTATCAAACAATATTCCGACTTGATCGTCAAAGAGTCCCCCCAAGGGAACACCCTCTGCTCTGCTTTTTCTCTTGTTTTATAGGTTGCAAGTGCCCATTTCGATGACTCGAATTAATTGTAGATCCGATTGACTACAACCGTATTTTTCCCTTTTATTTTACCTTATTTCAGCATCTGTTCATCTTCCTTTACCTCATGAGTCATGAGATTTTCATCTCCACAAATTTGTTTAATTTCTCATTCCTTTAAATCTTTTGAAAACTGAAGATTGTAAATTCCTCAAATTTGATTGGTTTATTTCGTGAACAAACCATATGTGGGGTTTATGTAAGGGTAGCCTAGGAATGGTGATCAAGCTCGAAGCCCTTTCAAGGCCTCAAGGGACAAGCACTCAAAAGGTATATCTCTAGTGCTTAATTTTCTTTAAAGAGATTTAGTTGCACACACACACTTGTCATGCTTGCATATATGCTCATTGATGTTGTGTGCATTCTCTTCACATGTCACATTTCACACTTGCACTTTTGTGTTGTATCTTGTTATGTGTTTGTGTGTCGTATAATTCGTTTCTTGAATATAGTTTGGAAACGTTTGCGCATGCACGATGGTGTTCTTGGTTAAGTGCGAGGATCGCCTTTGGAGAATGTCTTGGCTTCTCCTTTGGTTTCACCACACCCGGTGAATCGACGGTTTGATCGGCGGTTAAAACCGCCAAATGAAATCGTCATTTGAGTCCAGAAGCATCTGGAGCAATTCGGCGGTTATGATCGGCTGCCACAACCGTCATTCGAAACCGCCATTCATACCTGATCGATTTAATTTCTCGATTTTGATTCTGCGGTTCTGATTGACTGTTTTGAAACAGCCGATTGGTCTCCTGTTCTCTCGGGCTCAATTCGGCAATTTAATCGGTGGTCAGTGGCTGACGAATGAAACCACCGATCGTGCGTTTTCAAGGGCAATATTGTCTTTTCAACTTGCTTTTTATTGGCCTCTATAAATACATCACTTTCTCTCTTCTATGGTGTGACTCTTTGATTATCAAGAACCCTATTTTTGATAGAGAGATTTTTAAGAGAAAAAGCAATCAAGATTGCTTATTTAAACACTCAAACCCATTCCCATATGCATCAAAACATCATTTAAGCATTTTCTAGCATATTTAGGATGCTTGCTTGCATGGGTCTTGCTCAACACACATCTCTTTGTATGTTCTTCACTATTATCATATATAATTAGTGTTTTATTTATCAAGGCATCTCTTTAATTACTTGTATGTTCTTAGATTATATTCTTATATACAAGATAGAGATTGTTGTGTTGATATTGATTGAGTGTTATTTTTGTGATAGCTATCTAGGGTTTTCTAATCTATGATTAGCTAAGCTATTTGACATGCCATTTAACTATTGAAATTTATGATTGAATTAATTGCAATATCATCATTCTAGATAAGCATATAGGGTTACCTAGCTCTATTTGTATTTTGGATATTCATACATATTCACATAGGTTTTATTATCTCTTCATTTAGAATTAAGACTTGATGACTAAGGTTGCTTATGCCACAAGCAATTGAACTAGAACCACTTTTAAAGGCCCGCGGGTAGAAGTGGGGGGTGCTCAAGAAAATCAAAGGAGAACTATCCCTGGCGCACCAAAGAAGAACGGGAGCGGGGACGTAAATTCCCTTGCAGGGCGCCTCGACTATGAGGCAAGCAGTCTCCCACTCCTCTTTTATCGGGGACCTCTGAGAATTCACGGTCCCGAGACCGTCGGAACCGGAGTCAAAATTGAAACCGAAACCGAAACCGAAACCGAAACCAGAGCTAGAGCCGAAGCCGAAGCCGAAGCCGAAGCCGAAGCTGAAGCCTAGGAGGCGGGACCACCGTTGCCCTAATCCTGCCAGAATAATCTAGAACCACCCTAGAAGTATAAGTGAACCCGTGAGGAGGGTGATGCAAGCCCTTGCTGGGAAGCCAGCCTATATGGGGAAAAGTCCAAGCAGAAGACAGGGGGGTATGTGGGCATTAATTTCACCCAATTGACATTTTAAAAAGAAAGCGGGAAGACCAAGGGCCTTGATCGGTCCTGACCAGTCAGCTTCGACGGTCCGATCGCGGTCCACCTCAACCCTACAATGGGTCAACTCCAATCATCACCAAGGGACTACCTTTAACATAACGTGTAACCAACACTTTTCCGTCTCTCTCAGAACTCGAAATGAGCCCAAAAAAAGCTTCAATGCAGAAGAGGAACATATATGGAGAGAGGGGACAACCATGTCTTAGGCCTCTGGAAGGAGACACCGAGCAGACAACCTGTCCATTTAACAAGAAGGCAAAAGACGACGATGATATGCAGTCCATTATAAGCGAAACCAGATTAGGGGGGAGGTTCATCTTTACCATAATTGCCTCAATGAAAGACCATTCGACATGGTCGTATGCTCTGCTCATATCCAATTTTAGAGCCATTAAACCTCTTTTCCCCTGCTTCTTGCTGGCTAGAGAGTGGAGAGACTCAAAGGCAACAAGAACATTATCATGAATAAGCCTACCTGGAACAAAAGCTGATTGGGATTGAGAAATAAGGCCTTAGAGGCTCGATTTCAGCTTATTAGCAACCGTTTTCATCATTGTCTTATAGATGACACTACACAAAGAAATAAGACGGAAGTCGGATAGGGTTAAGGGATTTTTCTTATTACGGAATTAAAACCACATTTGTATTATTAAACTCCCTAATGGACATATCACCATTAAGAATCTGGAGACACACCCTGGAAACCTTCTCCCCAATGGAGCCCCAGAACTTCTGGAAGAAAATAGCCTGGAACCCATCCGGGCCGGAAGCCTTGGTTAGATTCATGCTGAATAATGCCGCTCTGACCTCATCCACTGTGAAGGCCACACTCAACCCCTTCCTACTGTAATCATTCAAGAAAGTCTTGATACCCAACATGGCATTCTCAATGTCCTACGTTGATGGGCTGGAGGACTGAAAAATGGATTAAAATAATCACTAACAGTTTTGGCCATACCCTCCTCTGAGTCTTGCCTACAGCCATCAGCATCAACTAGACATGTGATATAGTTCTTTTTCCTCCCTGTAGTAGCTTTTGTATGAAAATATTTTGAGTTTCGGTCTCTTGCCTGTAACCAATATGCCCTAGACCTCTGCTTCCACTAAACCCCGTCACTCTCAAGAAGACCCTCAACTGTTTTCTCAAGATCTCTAATGGTGTTCATAACTCCTAGTTTTCCACAATTCTTGTAAAGCCTGTCTATCTCCCTGTTTTTTTTTTTTTGCCTCAATTTATCTTCGGATGTTACCAAATTTGAGTCTGCTCCAAGCACCCAACTTCACAGCACACCCCTCTAATTTACCCTTAAGATCAGTCACTGAAAGAGAAAGACCTGGTTCTGACCATGCAGCCTTAATAACACGGCTAAGCTCCTCTTCCTTGAGCCAAAAGGGCTCAAATCGGAAGGGCCTGGCCAAATTCTAACTTGAGCGTCGGAGAGTCCCCCTAAGGGAACACCCCCTCATGTGGTTAGACCATTGCTCTGCTTTTTCTTATGTTTTATAGGTTGACAATGCCCATCTCGACGGCTCGAATTAATTGTAGATCCGATTGACTACAATTGTATTTTTCCCTTTTATTTGACCTTCTTTCAACATCTGTTCATCTTCCTTTACCTCATGAGTCATGAGATTTTCATCTCCACAATTTCGTTTAATTTCTCATTCCTTTAAATCTTTTGAAAATTGAAGATATTTAAATGGTAAGTTATAATATGTTTTCATCGGTTTATATATATCTTACAATAACAAAGTCAATTTGCTAATTTTGTCTTTAAATTTGTTAAATGCATTATGCATCTACATCCACATCCGCTTAGAACTAGAGAACCAAAACAATAGATCAACAATTTACAAACACTAGATTATTCATTTATTCTCAAAACTCATAACTCTTTCCCTTTTTCATTTAAAGAAATAGTAATAAATAAATAACCTAAATTATTTTCTAAGTTAAGGATGAAGTTGAGATTTGAGGGTAACATAAAAAAAAAAAAAAGATGTTTAAGAACTTAAGAGTCAAGATTAACTTCGAGAAGAAATCTTTGGAACCGAAAAATGGAAATAAAATGAGTTGAGAGTGTGAGGTGCCAGTTTTTGTTATGAAGAGAGGAAGAGATGAACCAATCAAATGTTAGAAAATAGGTTTAGGCTGTTTTACGTTTATGTTATGTACTAGGTTTATAATTATTTAAAAAACTTAGCTACGTGTCATTATTTGATTGGTGGAGAAAAAGTAAGCGAGATAAATAATTGATAATGTGTATCCACTCACAAAGTGACACGTTAATTGTAACATGAGTTGTGACTGAAAATGTTGGATTGTGGATGAGATGTCTCATGTCTAGCATTATTACTGTATGGTTGATTGTCGTAATAAATTAATAATAGAATATATATATATTTCCTTAAAATTAGTATATATACATATTATATTTTTTTCTTAAAACAATTCAACTATATATATATTTTCAAAATACCGTTTTCAATTATTTCTACCGTATTTTTAGCATTTTCAACTTTTGAAAACATTAAAATCAATCTCTTATTTTCAAATGAAATTATATAAAACAAAAAATGAAAAACTAAAGCATTACCGAACAATATGTCCTTATAAATAGCTTCATATTGTAAAATAATAAGAAATAATGAAGAACAAATGAAGAAAATATATGAAACAAATATTAAAATGAGAGAGAGCCAAGAGAGAGACGAGAGAGATGTATTGATATTGTATATATTCTCTAACCACCAATTTACAAGAGAGACAAATATATATATATATAGACAAAGGAGGCTGCACAAGTGGGTGGCATCAGGTGTGAGAGAGAGAGGGGCGATGATGATAGGTGAGAGGGAGGCGGTGATAAGGGGGAGTAATTGTTGTGATATTTGTGTGAGATATTTGTTGGGATATTTGTATGAGATATTTGTGTGTATAACACATGTGGTAAAAGCCACATATATTATAACACTTCAACTAAACAAGTCAAGTCATTTAAATTTTTAATTAAATTTTTTGTCTAACAAAACAAAAACTTTTTTTAAAGGTTTATGATATGTCACAACTCGCAAATACATTAGTGGTCTCACCGTTAACTTAGTGTGGCTGTCCCACACAAAATTTTCTCGTCATCGAAAGCTATACAGTTGACCACATTTAGCCATTGATATGATGCCATGTAGCTGCTATATTCAATCACATGATAGGATTGGGTGAATTGTATACGCCCGGTCGCACTGAATTATTTCTCGTAAAAGTCACTGTTAATTACAGATGGTTGACGTCACACCCATTCATGTAGTTATTACTTATTACAGAATCCTACTAGTTAGATTAGATTTTACTATTTTTAAAAAGTTTAAAAGCTCCGTTTTCTTAAACCTAACCCAAAGTATGTTCGCAGTCTGCCGTCGCTTTATGTTATCACCATTCCATATCAGATCTGAAACCGGTAAGCCTCTCATCTCTGAATTTTCCTTCTTCTTCTTCTTCTGCTCTGTTCATGACATCTTTTTCTTTGGGTTCTGTTTCAGATCTGTTCTGGGGTTTTTATTTTCTGCAATTATTATGCGTGTATGGTGGTTAAATCACATAGTAAGGCCCTGATCTCTAATTTTTCTTCTTCTTCTTCTTCTTCTCTGTTGATAACATCTTTTTCCTTGGGTTCTGTTTTAGATCTGTTCTGGGTTTTTTTTTCCTGCAATTATTATGTTTGTGTATGGTGGTTAAATCACATAGTAAGGCCCTGATATCTGATCTTATTTATTTATTTATTCTTTTTTCTGCAATTATTATGCGTGTGTATGGTTAAATCACATGATTCTCAGTTACCTTTTGTTCTCACTATCATGTATCAGATATGAAACTAGTAAAGCTCTGATTTTTTTTTTCTTCTGTGATGATGAACTCTATCTATCTCATCTTTTTTTTTTCCCTAGATTTCTTCTGTGATGATTGATCTCTTTTGTTTTTCCTCCTTTTTTTTTCCTGGAATTATTGTGTATGTATGCTACCATAAAGATTAAATTTTTTCCATGAAAAAATTGTACTTTATGTCAAATGATGTTTATTCATAATTTGTTGATTTAGATTTCTGAACAATATCAAAGGTTTTCTATGTATTTAATCTCATAATTGAGTTGAATAGGCTTAGAAAATAAACTCATATATCTTTTGATTGATCTGTTCCATTTCTTTTCTGGAATTATTGTGTGTGTATGGTGGCACAAAGATTAAATTTTTACTATGAAAAATTTCTGTTTTATGTTAAATGATGTAAATTCATAATGTATTGTATGTTTTCAGATGTTTTAATTTAGATTTTCATGTATTTAATCTCATGATTGAGTTGAATAGGTTTAGAAAGTAAACACATTTGTATCTTTTGATCTGTTCTGTTTTTTTTTTTCATGCAAATATTGTGTATGGTAGGACAAAGATTAAATTTTTACCATGAAAAATTTCTTAAATGGTGTAAATTCATAATACACTGTATGTTTTAGTATGTTTTTATTTAGATTTCTGAATAATATCAAAGGTTTTCCATGTATTTAATCTCATGATTGAGTTGAATAGGTTTAGAAAGTAAACCCATACAAGTATCTTTTGATTGAACTGTTTTGTATTTTTTTTCTGCAATTATTGTGTGTGTATGGTAGCACAAAGATTAAATTTTTACCATGAAAAATTTCTGTTTATGTTAAATGATGTAAATTCATAATGTATTGTATGTTTTGATTTAGATTTCTGAATAATATATGATATATCAAAGGTTTACCATGTATTTAATCTCATAATTGAGTTGGATAGATTTAGAAAGTAAACACATATAATTATAAAATGGTTACAATTAAAGAAAAATATCCACAAAGCCAGTGAACAAGCCATTTACAAAACAATTGGCAGCCATAAGGCAAGCTAGATAATCTCAAAAACTGTCCCTAAAAGCTAGAAACTTTATCCTCACCAAAATGGAACGAGCATCAAACCCCCTAAAATCTCAAAAAATTATATTATTTCTTTAATTTAACAATGCATAAAACAGCAATTACTGCTCCTTTTCTCAGACCATAGCTTTTTTGCCCCCTCCAAAGCCCTTAGGATTCAGCCAAAAAGTTCCAACAAGATGCTAGCATTGCCGAGCCGAGATCAGCTTAAAAGGATAATTGACTTTTAAAGCTTAGAGATCAAGGGGCAATGAAGCAATAGATGGTCTTACCTCTCCGATTGTCATTTGCTTAGGATATACACCATTGTTGGGATAGACACATGAAAGACCAATTCTTTTGAATTCTATCCTTGTATTTACTCTACCATAGCTGAAACCAAGTGTTTTAACCTTATTTGTGATCTAGGCTTTCCTAGTAAAGGTGGCTGAATCCAAAAGAGGGACACTAGAATCTTTTGTAAGAGCATGATGCAAGATCTAACTTTAAGCGCCCTTGAGTAGCAGAGGATCCACACCCTACTGCCTTCCTTCATCTCCTCTAGAAAAAAAGAACATTTTTGAACTTTCTGGAAGTCGATAATCCCCCCTTATTATAGTCTACCCAAATCCATCGGTTGGTTATCTTTAAATCTTACAAAATCTGCAATGAATTTGATTTTTTTTTTTTTTTTGAGAAATAAAAATCAATGGTATATGACCGTTATCCATAGATAGATAAAAATGGAGGCTATAAAAACTGTCCGTAAAAGCTAAAACTTAATCCCTCGAAATGGACTGAGCATCAACCCTATTAGAATCTTAAAAAACTCATTTTCTCAAGGCCATAGCATTTTTGCCCTCTCCAAAAGCCTTAGGATTCAGCCAAAAAGTTCCTACAAGTTGCTGGGCCTGGCACTGCTGCCAATATCAGCTTAAAAGGATGATCGTCTTTACAACCGAGAGATCTAGGGGCAATGAAGCAAATAGATGGCTTTTAACTCTCCGACTCTCATTTGCTTAGGATACACCATTGTTTGGATATACACATGAAAGGCCTAATCATTGTATTTACTGTACCATAGATCGAACCTGGGTTTTTAACCTTATTTTTGTTTAGGCTTTCCTAGTAAAGTTGGCTGAATCAGAATCTTTTGTTAGAGCACGAAACACAGATCTAAACACAGATTAGTCAAGGATCCACACCATACTGTCCTCCTTTATCTCCTCTAGAAAAAAGCACCGTTTTGAACTTGTTGGATATTGGCATATTTGATAATCTTCCCTTTTGTATAGTCTACCAAAGGTACCCAACTCCACTGGTTGGTTATCTTTAAGTCCTACAAAATCTGCAATGGGAAGGTTTCTTTACAGAAATAAAAATCCATGTGTTATGACTTTTATCTATAGAGATTCTATGAATTTGAACCATTCATATGGAGGCCTATACTTTTTATGGCAATGTGCCCAAAGAGACTAAATTTCAGCAAGAATATCTCCACAACCATTCACTCGATAAACCTTTATTTTTCTACACTAGTTTACCTAAACCTCAAGGAGGTGGTTGGCACACTACCCTCTTGTTTCCAGCAAGAAATCTCTTATAAGTTTTTCCAACTCCTTAGCAACTTAACATGAATATGGAAATGAAACTAGTAAGTAGGCATGCTTAAAAGGATAACTTGAATAACAATTCCACATCAACCAAGATTGCAAATATATTGTTAATGCTATATTATATTGTAAGATATTATGCTTATAAAATCCTTCAAGAATAACATTTTATATTTTTTTGGTAAATTTGGACTAACCTAGAGGGAAAAAGCATCAAAAGCGATCATATGCTGAAAAAAACCCCTAGGCAGTATACATTCATATAATATTATTTAGACTTAGACAGTTAAAGACCGTTTGTAAATCATATATTAGTTGATCTCATGTAGGTAACCGTAGCGCCAAGTACCGTATCCAAATAGGTTGGAGCTTCAGCTTTCATAACTTCTATTGGTGTTCCTCTTAGTAAGGTAAAGGGTCCACTCATCTCTCCATCCTGCAAAATTCAGTTTAGATTATATTAGATTAGATTAAGAAGCTAGTTTCCTTAACAAATTGATTCCAATAAAATTACTACCACAACTGCCTGCATTTTGTTCAATAATTCAATTTGATCCGGTCCAGATACCGGTTCAAATTCCGATATTTCTATGTTTGCAATCTTGGTCGGTGTACCACTGTCCATAAGAGTCTGATGGCCACACCAACTCAGGACTTTCACAACTCCTTTGCATCCACAATTTGGACACTACACAACAATTAATTAAAAGCATCACATACAACTAGTATAATGTGTACATTGATGCATAACAATTAATAAAATGAATTGCAAACAACTAGTATAATATACCTTCTTCTTTAGGCTCACTTTGTCATCATTGTGGGAAGTTGGACATGGCAAACCGATTGTGTTGAACCCGAAATCGTGACCTTCTCCCTTTGTGCATCGTAGCTATTACATAAAACAATCTAGTTAAAACCAAAAATGACTTTGATCCAATGTGTAATTTATTTATAATTCAACACTTAACTCGAATCCTAATTTTTGAATCATGAGGCCATGATGCGAGTCTGTTTTCGTTTTTCCATCGTATGAAAGGTAACAAATGCCTTGTAAGCAGTTCGAGGTTCAGGGTCGCGGCGACGCTGTTGACGGCGGGTGAGAGCTCGTGTAAACATTTCTTTCAGAAATGATTTAAAGTCGGTGCTCACAAAAATAGCTCACAATTATATGTTTCAAATTATTTTAAATAAAAAATAAAATTACTTTTATTTCTACATAAAATTGAAATAGTTAATAATTTTTGTATTTTCAGTTTTAGATTAGGTGTTGTATTTATATGTTATAGTTAATAATTTTTTTTATTTCTATGTTAATTATTTATTTTTATTGGTAATTAACAGGTGCTATGTGAGTTTAGGATCGAAATCAAAACAGTTATGTGCAAAACTTTTTGTAAAACTGTAGATCGGTGAAATCAAAACAGGTCTGATCGGTGAAAGTGAATGGAATTGGAATTGATCAAATCAACTTACTCTCTAATGTAGATCGGTGAATAAAAATGCAAGTAGTATGAAATTGTAAAAATGCAAGTAGTACGAAATTGAAATTAAATAAATTTAAGTAAAACGTGAAATTGAATAAATGCATTAAAATGTTTCAATAAATGCATTATTTAAACTTGCAAGTGATTAAATATTTTAAATTGCTCACCAAATGGAAGGAAGACAGCAGCGGCGGTCGTGAGGTTAGGGTTTTGAAAGAATTAAGGATTCTATATATATGTATAATATATTGGAGTTTTACAATTGAGTCCTTGGATATTTGGAATGTCACTTTATTAAATTTCTTTACCATTTTTTTTTCAAACAGGTCCTTGGATTTATAAATGTGGTCCGTTTAGGTGCTTGACTAAATTTTTGATGGTCAAATGTCCTAAACTCATTTAAAAGTCTATTTTGTACTTGACCTTCAAATTGATGAATAAAATAATTGTAAAAAAAATAAAAAAAATAGAATGATTGAAAAGGAACAGTAAATAAATAAATTTTAAAAAAGAAATTGAAAACAAAAACAGAGAAAGGTAAATAAGAAAGGAAATTGAAAAACCAATATTATTTAAAAAAACTGGTTTTTTTTTTTTTAATAAGAAAGTTTTTTAAATTTTATTATTTGTGATCAGGCAAGTACGCGGTACACGTTGCATTTGGGATATGATTCGGTGTGACGGGGAACCCACTATTTGTGAAGATGAGTGGATTGTTATGATAAAACACGTGGCGGAATTCTGTTGGGTGATGGAGGGTGTTGTTGTGGGAACCGGGGAAGAGGAGTGTGACCGAGATATAAAAATGTGGAAACTGGAAAGTGGTCGAGGGGCGGAATCGAAGGTGGAGACTCAAAAGTGTATTGAATATTTAGTACCAATGTCCACGACATCCTGTTTGCTTGTCGGGAGACCATGTGTTGTAATATTCTTGCTCGACTATTAAATTGTGTTTCGTGACTCGTGATATTTTGTTTTTCTCACCAATTTCTAGAGATAGAAAACTATATAAATGATCAAATAAACTCCCAGAGTTTAAAAGAGAAAATTTTGGATTGAATGGAAGGTTTTTACCATCAAATCAACCGTTGTCTCGAGGAAGAAAACAGTATATGATTGAGTATAAAATTGATGGATTTTGAAGTGATCCAATCATAAACACCGTGTATGATCACGTTACCGTACAATTTTAGATTGAGAAACACCTGATTTTACTTGTTATTTAATTTGTCTTCAAATCGGTCCTTATTTAATTACAAATAGTTTCATTTTAATCCTACCGTAAGCCAAAACTAACGGTGTGAGGGGTATTTTAGTTTTATCATATATTCATTATTAAAAATTAAAAGAATTTGTTTAAAAATATATATATAATTAGATGGATCTCCATCCTTCTTCTATGAGATGGAAGGTGGAGAATAGAGATCAAATTTTAAAAAATAAAAAATAAATGAAAAAATTGAAAGAAAGAAATTGTTTTTACAAAAAAGAAAAACTGATGGATCTGAAATCCATCTCCACAGTATCAGTGTCACGTTTCTGGCAACTGGAAAAAGAGTGGAGAGGAGCTCGTGTTTGAAGTGTTGGACCGGCGGCGAGGGATCCAAGGGGCGGAGAAGGTTTGGCAACCACGGTTCCGAGTGGCAGCAACGGAAAGAGAGGAAGACGAGGGCACCACCACGCCGAAGAAGGTCAAAAGCCACTTCATGTTGATAATTTGAAGGATGCTCTTCCTCAATATGGAACTGGAACTTTTCTGTTTCATCTACTTATGTTGAAGTGAAATTTATTATAAAGATTTTTCTGTATATTTTATCGATGAAATGATAGATAATCTTAATCTAGATTTGTTTACTGATTATGAAGATTTTCTGTATATTTTATCTATGAATTGAATGTTACCTTTGATCCCTATTTGTTTCACTGGTTTGATCAGGTGGTATTAATAATGAACTTTTTTGATATCTATCTGTGGATTTGAGACCAAAAATGGAACTCAAACCACTAGAATTTTTTGTGTCTTGTGTGATTCCCATATTTTCTTACTACCTAAAAGCTCTCATTTATTATTGTGTACTTAAAGATGAAGATGGTTCAAGATCCTTGTGTGTACAAGTAATAACAATGAAACCACTAGGCTGCATTGAAGACTACTGATGTAAAAAGGTAGATCAAGACATTAATGTAATCACAGTGTATCATGCAATGCTATAAAGCTGCGCTTACTTTGACAAATTGACAGGTCAAGTCTCTTGTGCAGCCTATTGCCTTTTGAGTTTTGAGTTCAAAAATATATCAAGATACTGTGACTCTGTGAGTGCAAGCATGAGAGAATCAATATAGGGTTTCACAATGCTAATGGTCATCTACTTTCTTCTGTTTTCTTTTGTAAGAATCGCTGCCACCACACTGGACACCATTGCACTTGGCCAATCAATCAGAGATGGTCAGATGGTGGTTTCAGCAGGTGAAGTTTTTGAGATGGGATTTTTTAGTCCTGGTAAATTGCGAAGCCGATACATGGGAATATGGTACAAGAGAGATACTACTGAGCGGTCAGTTGTATGGGTGGCCAATAGAGATACTCCAATTTCTGGTTCCTCAGGAGTTTTAAGTATCAACGGTGAAGGAATTCTGGTCCTGATGATGAATAGCTCAAATGACATTGTTTGGTCATCATCCGAAGCATCAAGAGCTCCAAAGAATCCAGTTGCAGTGCTTTTAGATTCGGGAAATTTGGTTGTAAAAGATGGTAATGATAGTGATAATAACAATCCAGATAACTTTTTGTGGCAGAGTTTTGATTATCCTTGTAATACTTTATTACCTGGTATGAAAATCGGAAGAAACTTTGTTACTGGTCTGGACTCATTTCTATCATCATGGAAGAGTGCAGATGATCCTTCGCAAGGTGATTTCACTCTTCGGATTGATCCTGAGGGGTTTCCACAAATGGTTCTTAAAAAGGGAAATTCGACACAAATTCGATTAGGTTCCTGGAATGGCCTTCATTTCACAGGGCTTCCTCAACTGAAGCCAGACCCGGATAATACATTGGTCTTTGTGTTGAATGAAAAAGAAGTGTATCACAAGTATGTGATCCAGAACAGTTCACTTCTTGTAAGGTTGGTGCTGGATCCATTTGGTATCGTGGAGCGTTTCACATGGAGATATAGAACATCAAGTTGGGCACAAATCAATGCAGTGGTGCTTGATGGTTGTGATAATTACGCGCTGTGTGGTTCGAATGCTGGCTGCAACATCAGTAACACTCTTCGATGTGAATGCTTGACAGGATTCGTGCCAAAATCTCTCGGAGAATGGAATCAGTTAGATTGGTCTGGTGGGTGTGTTCGGCGTATGCCATTACATTGTAAGAATGGAGATGGTTTTCTGAAGTATGAAGCTGTGAAGTTGCCGGACACAAGTTATGTCTGGTTTAATAAGTCCGTCAACCTCATTGAATGTAAAAAATTATGTTCAAACAATTGCTCTTGTATAGCATATGCAAGTCTAGATGTCCGAGAAGGAGGAAGTGGCTGTTTGCTTTGGTTTCGTGACCTCATTGACATAAGAGAACTCGCTGAGGGAGGACAAGACCTCTATATACGGTTGGCTGTTTCAGAACTAGGTACCTTCCTATACTACTCCATAACTAAACTTATCGGTTTGAATTGAAGTAACAGTGTTCAAATTCAAGATTATGTTTAACAACTACAAATATTTCGATATTTCAGATAATATTGAGGCCAGAAGACATCCCAGTAAGAAGAAGCAGGTGATAATTATAGTGACATGTATAATTTCAGCTATATTCGGAGTACTTGTGTTCGGATGGATCGTTTATATGTGGAAAAAGAAGCTTATGAGTCAAGGTAAGTTAGCTCAATATCAAACTTGCTCTTAATTTCATCAACCGTAAACTATTTTAAAGACAGGAAGTGATTTATTTGAAATATCTATTGTTCTTTAACTGTAAAGAATGCACATTGATTGCTTCATATAAATGGGATGACAACAAAGAAGGGAGTAGGGAAGATGATATGGAATTACCGATATATGATTTGAACACCGTAGCTGATGCTACCGACAACTTTTCTGACAAAAACAAGCTCGGAGAAGGTGGTTTTGGACCTGTTTATAAGGTAATATAACAATACACAATTAAGGTGTAGTGTTTTTATTTATTTGAACCAATGTTTTATTACTTTGAATGATGGTTTCTAGGGTACATTGATGGATGGACAAGAAATTGCAGTTAAAAGGCTCTCAAAATGTTCTGGACAAGGAATGGAGGAGTTCAAGAACGAAGTTGTTCTGATTGCTAAACTTCAACACCGAAACCTTGTAAAGCTTCTAGGTTGCTGCATTGATAAAGATGAAAGAATGTTGATTTATGAATACATGCCAAACCAAAGCTTGGACTACTTTATTTTTGGTTTGATAATCTTCTCCAAACTCAC
Organism: Acer yangbiense; assembly: GCA_008009225.1. Taxonomy (NCBI): domain Eukaryota; kingdom Viridiplantae; phylum Streptophyta; class Magnoliopsida; order Sapindales; family Sapindaceae; genus Acer; species Acer yangbiense. The sequence goes on along the minus strand of CM017763.1, from coordinate 50,393,635 downwards.
TCTCTTTTATTCTATAAAACATAGGGGCTGAGGACTAACTTGGATGAGAAACCTTTCAGATAACATGGGAAGAAAATTACTGGATTGGAAAAAGCGCATCCGAATTATCGGGGGAACTGCTAGAGGGCTTCTTTATCTTCATCAAGACTCTAGACTGAGGATTATACATAGAGATCTCAAAGCTAGTAATGTTTTGTTAGATAATGAAATGAACCCAAAAATTTCTGACTTTGGCATGGCTAGGATATTTTGGGGAGATCAAACTGAGGCGGAAACGAATAGAGTTGTTGGAACATAGTAAGTAAATTTGCATTTGTTTTATTACTTTTTGTCTTCCAAGTTTTAATTCCATTAATTCTCTCTTTGCAATGAAATTTTGTAGTGGATATATGCCTCCTGAGTATGCAGTAGATGGGATCTTCTCAATGAAATCCGACGTCTTTAGCTTTGGAGCTTTGGTACTAGAAATCGTGAGTGGGAAGAGAAACAAAGGATTTTGTCATGTTGACCACAAACATAATCTTCTTGGACATGTAAGCCTTAAAATGGAATTCTTTCGACACTTTTAGAAACTCCTTTCGACAGTGATGCTTGGAGACTGGAGAGTAATTATTGGTTTTTATATGTTTCAGGCATGGAGACTCTGGAATGAAGAGAGGGCATTGGAACTAATAGACAATTTGTTAGATTACTCTTCCGCTTCATCTGAAATACTACGATGCATTCATGTCGGTCTGTTATGCGTGCAACAAGGACCGGAAGATAGGCCAAACATGTCATCTGTGGTTGTAATGTTGAGCAGTGAAGGGTCATTGCCTCAACCAAAACAGCCTGGTTTTTTCACAGAAAGGAATCTGCCTGAATCAGAGTCATCATCAAGCAAGCATTTATCATCTTCAACCAATGAAGTCACCATATCAATGTTACAGCCTCGTTAAAGAACACCAATATATAGAGAAAAGCAAAGGGGTGGTTTCCAGCAAAATCTGATTGAAACAAGTAATCAATAGTGTTCATCAATCATCCTCAGTGATGTCTGTTTCTTTAATTAATTGTCCATGATCATCTTCAGAAAATATTGCTTGACTATTAGATCTAAACAACACATAGGGATACTGTTTGCTTGTGAATAGTATTTCACTCCCTTTGAAATAATGAACCAAAAAATAAGAAATAAAAAAAGCTTTGGTTGATCTGTCTCTATATGATTATAGGGATACTGTTTGCTTTTTTTATTGTTTTCTTCTGCTAATTTATGCATCTGTTTTTATCAAACAAATATAAACCAAAGAAATGCATAGGCCATGTACTATCTATCATTCATAGCTTTCCTCAAGTTTGTCAAATTTCTCCCAACAACGGAGAAATTTGGATTCAGTAGTGAACTTTTTTGTCATATCCATCTGTGGATTTAGACCAAAAATGGAACTTGAACCACTAGACTTTTTTGTGGCTTGTGTGATTACCTTAATTTTGTATTACCTCACAAGTCACAATTATAATTGACTTGTAAGGATGAAGATGGTTCAACTTAATTATTGGTGATTATTTTGGAAACCAACAGACTTAAAAGGTTAGGCCTACACGAAAGGGTCCAATACCAGTATTTAAGCACCGATACGCTATGCGTAAACCAATAGACTTGCCACGTAGCTTAAATCTAAACACATATTCAAACTCCAACAAATTTAATCACGTGTGGGGACCCTAAACACATATTCAAACTTAGAACAAATTCAATCGGATGTGGGGACTTGAATTAAACCAAACTTGATACCGGAACCAACCAACCAAAAAGCTTAAGTTTATAGGAACAACATAACAGATAAATTAGTCTTTGTCCCATCTCCCAAGATCCTTGTGTACAAAAAAACAAAAATGAAAGCACTAGGTTGCATTGAAGACCGATGTAAGAGGTGGATCAAGACATTAATGAAATGTCATAAATATTTACCCAGAAACATTAATGAAATGCCACTTTGACAGATTGACAGGTAAAGTCACTCGTGGAGTCTAATGCCCTTGAATTTTCTTTTCTCCATATAACCAACACATTAAATTCCAAGTTCCCTAATATCTGTACTGATGCAATTGCAAGCATGAGAGAGTCAATAATGGAATGCTTCAGATTTCTTATTCTATACTGTTTTCTATTTTCTTCCATAAAAATCGCCACCACTACACTGGACACAATCATACTTCGCCAATCCATCAGAGATGGTGAGACAGTAGTTTCAGCAGATCAACGCTATGAGCTGGGATTCTTCAGTCCCGGCACATCGAGAAGCCGATACCTGGGAATTTGGTACAAGAATATAGCTCCAGTGACAACTGTATGGGTTGCTAATAGAGATGCTCCAATTTCTGATCCTTCAGGAATTCTACATATCAATTCCAGAGGAATTCTTATACTTCTTAATAGCACAAACAACATTGTTTGGTCTTCGAACGCATCGAGAACTCCCCAGAATCCAATTGCAATGCTCTTAGGTTCAGGTAATTTGGTTGTGAAAGATGGAAATGATAACAACCCAGATAACTTTTTGTGGCAGAGCTTTGATCATCCTGGTGATACCTTATTACCAGGCATGAAGCTTGGAGTAAACTTGGTAACTGGTCAGGAGTGGTTTTTATCTTCCTGGAAGAGCTCAAATGACCCTTCTCAGGGTGACTTCACAATGCAGATTGATCCTCATGGATCGCCGCAACTAGTTCTTAAAAAGGGTCCTGAATTGGTGCTCAGAGCAGGTTCCTGGAATGGACTTCACTGGACTGGAGCACCTACGTTGAAACCAAATTCTGTATATTCATACGACTTTGTGTCGAATGAGAAAGAGGTTTCTTACATTTATTACATCCATGACAGTTCAGTACTTTCAAGAACTGTGATGAACCAATCAGGTCTTGCGCAGCGTTTCACATGGATAAATCAAACCAGGACTTGGGCAGAATTCTATGCGAAAATGCGCGATGAGTGTGACAATTATGCTCAGTGTGGTGCATATGCTATTTGCAACATCAATAACTTTCCTGTATGCACATGTTTTGAAACATTCAAGCCTAAATCAGAACAGCAATGGAATGTCTTGAATTGGACTGCTGGGTGTGTTCGAAAGGCTCCATTGGATTGTCAGCGTGGAGACGATGGCTTTCTAAAGATTGAAGCATTAAAATTGCCAGACACAAGTCATTCCAGGGCTGAAAAAAACATTAGCCTTGTAGAATGTGAGAAATTGTGTCTTAAAAATTGCTCCTGTACCGCGTATGCAACTTTAGATATCATAAGTGGATCCGGCTGTTTGCTCTGGTTTACTGATCTGATGGACATCAAGGAAATTCTGGGCGGTCAGGATCTTTACGTGCGAATAGCTGCTTCAGAGCTAGGTATCTTTCTTTCCCTAATCACAATCACATGAGTATGTTTGATAACTCTAATCAATGTAATCTTCCAGGTAAAATTGAATCAAGGAGACAACACAGTTGGAAGAAAAATGTGATCATCATAGTCGTGTCTATAGTTTCAGTCATGGGAGTGCTTGTATTAGTCTGGATCATGTATGTGCGGAAGATAAAACGTAGGAATGAAGGTAAATAAAAGCTCAATCGAACTCATTGTTGATTTCATTTCTTGTAATTTAGCTCTACTAATATCTTCAAAGACAGGAAATGATTGATACTAATGCCTAATTATGAAAATGCATACTTATTTCTTTACACCCCACTTTTAGGAAATACATATGACAATCGCAAAATGGATGAGAATGGTGAAGGTAGCGGTAAAGATGATAGTGGACTAACAATGTATGATTTGAAGACCATAGCTAGTGCCACCGATAACTTTTCTGACAAAAACAAGCTAGGAGAAGGTGGATTTGGACCTGTTTACAAGGTAACATAACGATAAGCAACTAATTAAGGCTGTGTTATTTCCGGTTGAAACTATGCTTAATATTTTGAGTGATGATTTATAGGGTATGTTGATTGAGAGACAAGAAATTGCTGTTAAAAGACTCTCAAAATGTTCTGGACAAGGAATGAATGAGTTTAAAAATGAAGTTATTCTGATTGCAAAACTTCAGCATCGAAACCTCGTAAAGCTTATGGGATGTTGTGCTGAAAGAGATGAGAGAATGTTAATATATGAATACATGCCAAACAAAAGCTTGGACTACTTTATTTTTGGTTTGATGAATTTCTCCACACTGCTTGTTTAATTCTAGTTATCTTTATAGTTTCTTTTGAGAATTTTGTCAAAGGTCTGAGTACTAACTTGGATGAGAAATGTTTCAGATATAACAAGAGGAGAATTTCTGGATTGGAGCAAGTGCATCCAAATTATTAGAGGGATTGCTAGAGGGCTTCTTTATCTTCATCAAGACTCGAGATTGAGGATTATACATAGAGATCTCAAAGCCAGTAATATTTTATTAGATAATGATATGAATCCGAAAATTTCAGACTTTGGCTTGGCTAGGTCATTTGGGGGAGATCAAACTGAGGCGGAAACCAATAGAGTTGTTGGAACATAGTAAGTACACTTAGTGATTGTTTAATCATATCACATTAATACATTAACCATTAACCCCATTTTCTATATGCAGTGGATATATGTCTCCTGAATATACAATAGATGGGATCTTCTCGGTGAAATCTGACGTCTACAGCTTTGGTGTTTTAGTACTAGAGATAATAAGTGGGAAGAGAAATAGAGGATTTTGCCACAGTGACCACAATCTTAATCTTCTTGGACATGTAAGCTTATAGAAGGATTGATTTGATGCCAAGCTCATTTCTTTGTATGGACTTGAAGAATTGGACAATAACTATTGGTTTTTATCTGTTTTAGGCTTGGAGACTCTGGAATGAAGAAAGGGTAGTGGAACTAATCGATAAATCATTAGATTACTTTGCTGCCTCATCTGAAATAATACGATACATTCATGTTGGTTTGTTATGTGTGCAACAAGGACCAGAAGATAGACCAAACATGTCAACTGTGGTTCTAATGTTGGGCAGTGAAGGTTCATTGTCTCAACCAAAACAGCCTGGATTTTTTTCAGAAAGAAATGTGCATGAATCAGAGTCATCATCAAGCAAGCATTTATCATCTTCAACCAATGAAGTCACTATATCAATGTTACAGCCTCGTTAAAGAACACCGATATACAGAGAAAAGCAAAGGGGTTTCCAGCAAAATCTGATTGAAACAAGTAATCAACAGTGTTCACCAATCATCATCAGTTGATGTCTCTCTTTCCTTAATTACTTGTCCACTGAAGTACCAGCTGAGAGATTCTCTCTCTCTAGAAAGTATTAGATGTAAACAGCATATGTTGTATCATACAATGATTGTGAGTAGCACCTCACTCCCTTGTGTAAATTTGGTTCCAAAACTTGGATAAGCATTTCAATTTTGCCAAGGACATGCTTACAAGAGACTGTATTGTCAAATACTACCATTTTTGCTTCAACAAGAGACTAATTATTATATTAAATCTTATAATTATTATACACATTGATTGATTTTATTATGATGTATTAATAATTTTTGTTTTCATCATTGAAATTATGAAATTAAGTAACTATTGTAAAACAGAAGGTTTCAAAAATAATTATATATATTTAGATAGGCTTCGGGTTTGGGCCACCCATTAGCCCATTCGTTTTAGTGCTTGGTAAGCCCAGACTCCCAGTCCAAGACTAATTGTTTTGAGCTTTTCTGGAGTTGGATTGGACCCATCACGAGTTGACTCGTTGCAAGATTTTTTATGATCTGAATTGACTCAGATCATTATATGACACGCAACGAGTTTATTCGTAACGTGTTCAAGAGTCGAATACAAAATTACAAATACCCAATTTTAAAAGTTGTGAATACAAATACCCAATTTCAGTTGATGTCTCTCTCACTTCAACAATGAAAGGCTCCTCCACCGTGAGCTCCGCGACGACCACAACCACCGCCATTTTGTCTTAGAAGGTGAGTTCGTATCAATTTTTTGGTTGTTTGAAATTCGGAGTTGATTGTTACTCTCAAGTAAGTTAAACAAATCCAAGTTGTTCTTCTTCTTTGTTTCACATTTTATCACGTTAAAATCAAAGTCGGTTAATCGTTTGCTGCTTCTGATGTTGTTCAGAGCCGAAGAACAAAGCTGCTTACAGTTCGTGGAACGAGAAGACTTTTTTGAAGCGATCGATTAATGTAGGTAAGCCTTAGAAAATCTTCAAATTCGAATTGTTAGAGAGTTAGGGATTCGATTTCTGCTAGTGCTGAAATTCGATTGAGAGTTTGGTTAGTTTTTTTTTTTTTAACTTAATTTTTAGCTGTTAGTGCCAAAACCGGTCAACTTGGAATAACGGATCAATAATTTCTTTTCAGTTCCATGTCTATGGAGAGCTGCATTGATAGAGGAAGAGAACTACAAGGGTGCTGGAGGAGAAATTTTGGTGGACAATGATGGTTGGCTGGCAACTCATGGGAAACCTAAAGGTAACTTTAGAGTAGCTGTTGTAATATTTAATTTGAAAGCAGCTGCAAAATGTTAACAAACCTCTGAATTCCAATGAGGAAACTAATGGAAACCTGTTTATGTGTTTTAGAGAGCTTAGTAGTCTTTATGTTAGCACGGAAATTGAAATTAAATAAGATAACAGATCCTGAGCCATATATATTTTCATTTGAGCAATTCCTGATTCAGTGTATGGTAATGGTGAAGTCTGTACTGGAATGTAAAGAATACAAGTCTATTCTTACTGGTCGGGTGATTGATGAAAATGGGGTTACACTAGAGCAGAGGAAGAAAAATATTTCCAATGTTGTTGGTGGCGTCCTCACTTCCCTTCTGCCGAGTGAACGGATTGTACTTTTATGTAATGTATTGATAAGAAGGTAATGAAGCCCTGACCTCATCTTTTTGGCAATCAGATTTTGTTTATTACACAAACTTTGAGGTGTAAAATCATTGCTAGGCGTTTGTTTAAAGTTATTTGATCATTTTTTGCATATTGTAAAATCATTGTTTATTACACAAACTTTGAGGTGTAAAATTACTATAGAGGAGTATGTAGGATTAAGTGAAGTATTAGGTTGTCATTCAGGCTTAAAGTTCGATCAGTGAACATAGAGCAGTTCAGAGAAGCTGATGAGCGGAGTTGGTACACCTTTTGAGTAGCATTTGTTATTATTCTGTGGGACTTATTTTCAAAATGAAACGTAGGGTTTGAATTCTAAATATATATTTCCAGTATTGTATCTCAAGAATCATGTTACACATTTAACAATTGAGTCACACTACTGTTATCTTTTAATGAAAAATTGTTAAACTTTTACAGATTTTAATTGACATTTGACTGCAATGTCGTGATGTGGTTGTGGTGCTCAATGGTACCATGAAAATGATAGTTTAGATTCTCTCAATTGACAGCTGTACTTCTAAGTATCTTCACCTGCAGTTTGCTAGTGCAAACACTCTAGAGAATGAGTATGTGTATAGGGTGAGCTTTGTTCATTCTGTTTAGACTCTGTAAGTTAGTTGGATGTCCAGGTCCTAACTTGCTTTTAGAGCGATGACACAATAAGGAGTCGATGATTAACTAGACAAACTCTAGTTGCTAACTTGCTATCGTAGAGAGAACATATATACTTCTTTTGGAGAAAATGACGGTATCTGAATATAAAGTTTTCAATATTCTCTAAAACTGAATGCACCCTGAACATGACACAATTTCTGTTTGAATTGCACAGGAGGATGACTTGGTCTATTGGGAGCAGTGTAGGTGGCGGTACAATTGATCCTTCTTCTGCTGACAGCCCTAATGGGGGCACCGGCACACGATAAATTAGGGCCATCCAAGCTTTTCAAACCAAGTTAGGTGCAAAAATAAAGGAGTTGAGGAAAGATCTACTGATGAAAGTGTTCTTCTTCTTGGTGGGATTTTATTGTGCAACTGCTTTTGCTACTGTTATTGGGCAAACAGGTAATTGGGACAGTCTTTTTGCTGCATTGGCAGTAGTTCTTGTTGAGGGGATTGGGGCTTTGATGTACAAGGGTTCTTTTCCTTTACTAAACAAGATTAGGAGTCTGATCACCGTGTTTAATTATTGGAAGGCGGGGCTCTCTCTCGGTCTCTTCTTGGATTCATTTAAGTATGAAATGGATAACATTACTGGGTCAAGTAACCCCTTCAATCTTGAAATAGATGTATTCTCTATATTCTTGTAACACTTGTCTCCTAAAGATAGATGGCGGCTTATGTGTTTTGGCAATCGCGTCCACCCATTATGAAGAAGTGTTTGGTTCATCGGAATCAAGACTTGAGTGTGAATTTGGAAGCTACATGGCACAGGTTGAAAGCCCTGCAAAGGTCGATCAGGAGGGCAAACACTCATAGGTTCAAGCGTTTAAAATGAGCAAGATCACTTATGATTCAACAAATATGACAGTCTTGGATGAAGTGGGATTATCCCCAAAACGTCGCTTCATAGGTACCAAAATCAAAACTGAAATCTCACCTCTGTTAATTCAAGTCATTTTAAATTAAGGAACAGAAAATTGAAGATTTGGTTATCAAGCTTTGCAATTTATTTTGTTTCTGCTGTTTATTTACCTTATTATTATAGATAATATGAAATTATTTGTAAAACCTGCTTATTGATGGATTAATTCTATGTGAACGTAATGAATGTGAAAACATGAAATGCTATAATATCACCATATACACTTCAGAGTAAAAATTGTAGTGTAGTTTTACAAAATTGGGTTTAAAAATTGTAGTGTTGGAGTGCCATATTATTGATCTGCTGGCATGTGATAGTTGCACGAAGGGCTGTAGTTAACTTACTCTCAATTTCTTGTTTACCCTTACTAAGGTATACTCAGATTTGCAGTTTGATATTCTCATAAAATTTAGTTGTGTATCTAGGTTGCGAAAAGCTTACGATCTTGATTGATTGCGAAAAGCTTGCATATATCTTAACAGATGGTGAATTTTTGGTTCTTATATGATTATGGCAACAACAATGATGCTGCCACTGTATCCCAGAAGTGCTAAGCTTTCATTTGCAGATTTGCAGTGTGGCAGATCAAGAGCTGCAGTTGTGGTACTTGCAGCATGTTGGCTGTTCTTTAAGCCATTCTTATTAGCCTAAGTTTGGATATGATATAGAAATGGAGTTGGAATATTAGAATATATTATAAAATCGTAAATTCGAAAGTTTGGTTTACTTGTGATTTTGTCTTAATTTGAAAATGTTGTATTGCAATTTGGTTGGTTATTTTAAAAAATATTGATTTTAATATTTTTTGTCTTTTGATAATATATAATGAAATATAATGAATTTACGAAGGTCTAGTCTTGTACAACTTTCATTGCTAGTTGTTGTTTATTAACTTTTAACAATAAGTACTCTTAGTTGTAAAATTTCAAGTTTTTAACAACGTGCACTCTAAGGCCCAGTTTGACATTGCTTCTCAAGCTACTTTTGGGGCAAAAAGTGATTCTGGACTAGTTATAGGGTGTTTGGTAAAATTTCGGGGACGTGCTTTTGGGCACGTTTAGCTTCTCCTAACTAATGCTATGTTTGGTAAGAGGGAGAGAGAGTACGAGGGATGAATGAATTAAGAGGGAGAGAGAGTAGGAGGGATAGAGAGGATAACACCAATCCTCCATGTTGTTTGGTATTGAAAGAAGGATTGGATCGATGGATTGATATTTAATTTGTAAAATTATTTTATTACCATTAAAAAAATTGGAAGGTAGTATAAAAAGAGAGGGTATTTTGGTCTTTGCCCCCAATCACTCTCCCTCTATTGATCCGCCCATCATTGGGTTGATCCAATTTTGTGGGCCCAAAGGGGATTTCTTCTCCCTCCTCTCATCCTCTCCCTTCACTTCTCCCTTCTTCTCTCCCTCCAACCCTCTCCCTCCCTTCTTCTCTCCCTCCAACCCTCTCCCTCCCTCCATCCTTCCCTCATACCAAACACAGCCTAAGTTTTTGAGAAGCTACAATTTGTAGCTTTTGGAAATCAGCTTCCTAGGGAAATTTTACCAAACTTTCTATTCTATCCTTTGCATTTCATGAAATTTACCAACCAGCAGCCACGATTCATTCGACCTTCATTCTCACCTCATCTCCAATTCTCATCTCTCTCTCTCTCGCTTTCTCTTCTCCAGCAGCTGCTGTATTCGGTTCGAGCTATCCAAGGTATTTTCTAATTTCCGTTCTAATTTCGTTATCTTCTAGTTTCGAAAGCTTTGTGTAATGTGTTCCTGTTTTAGAGTTTGATTTTTAATTGGAGTTTTGGGGATTTTATCTAATCCAAATCCAAATCCAAAAATCTTCGTACATGTATCCTGTTTTTATGTTACATTATATATAAATAGGGAAAGTGTGTGTTGTATTGAAATAATAAAGGTTTGATTTTTAAGTGCTTTGATCTCATATCGATTCTCCGTCAAGTTCAAATAATAAAGCAAACTTGTAAGGTAAGTACTTCAAACTTCAAACTTGTGTCAAAAAGCAAGAGAAAAATTACTTTTTTATTTTATTTTATTTTGAAAAACACCAATCAATTGAGTTTTTGCTGTCAAAATTCAAACTTTGATGGTCAATTTACAATGATGAGGAAATTGGGGCTTTTATACTTGCAGTTTTGTGTTCTGTTATAATAATTGTATACTAGATTGTGTATGAAGTTTGCTTGTCATTTTCATGAAACTTTATATGTTCTTTGAATTCAATTGTAAGTATTTCGTAGATATCTAGTTATGATGGCTGACAGTTTGGCAAAGAAGGGATCGGGGATGGGTGACAGTAGTGGTTTCCAACACAATTTCATCTCTTTTATACAAGTGAATTTGGAAAAGGAGTCGGAAGTGAATTATGAGTTTTTGATCCTATAGAATTGGAAATTTGGGATCAATTTTGATTATGCACTGACACAAATGCAGCCCTTCTAATGTTATGTATAATAATATGGTGTATGAATTTGTACCCTGTTGATGTTTCATGTCGAAAGGATTTCTTTACTTATTAAATTTCTGTTTGAGTTTATAGATGGAATGCGACGGAGATGTGGGAGAAGTTGAGGGAGAAGAGGCTAATGTTTGTAGGGGATTCACTGAACATAGGGCAGTGGATATCAATGGTGTGTTTGTTACAGTCAGTGATTCCGGAGAATAAGAGATCCATGACGCCCAATGCGCAGCTTACAGTTTTCCGAGCTGAGGTAAGCCCGAACCCTTTTCTATAGACTAGTGTGGATAGATATTATAGTAAACATGTAGATAAATATCCGCAGGAAGGGAAATTCTTCAATGGAACACACCTGTCTCGTTGGAGATGCTCTCCCAGTGGAAAATGTGGCCAAGTTTGTCTACACTATGCCTTGTAGAATGCCATTTGTGTATGGTCAATCTAGAAACTCTCATGGTAATGTGTGTCATTGTTTTGTTTTTGAGTCGTCTGCAGGAGTATAATGCCACAGTGGAATTTCTTTGGGCGCCACTTCTTGTAGAGTCTAACTCCGATGATCCAGTGAATCACAGATTGGATGAACGGATAATCTGTCCAGATTCAGTTCTCAAGCATGCATCAAAGTGGGAGCATGCATCGAAAATTTCGTGGTGGTTTTATATAGAAATATGGAAAGGAAAGCTTAATCTAAGTTGTTTTGATTTTCTGATAAGAAAATATATAGAAACAGGCAGGTATATGATGATAGTCAGATGTTTTGGAATATTATAACAAGTAGTGAAATCATACCAATAAGGATTTACTCATCTACTGTCTTTTTTTCTTTTTTTTTTTCTTTCTTTTTTGTTACTAGTGGGCAGTGAAACCTGAACCTATCCTTCTACTACCACCCTATACATTTTTTCTTTTTGAGTTTCGTTACCGAAATCGATATTCTTTCTTCCTCAGATAAGATTGGTTGATGGACGGACTTGGAAGTGAGAGTGAGAGTGAGAGGTTAATATCTTCATACCCTTCTTGAGTCATTTCGGTCGATGAAACGATTTTTGATGCATATACTCCTCCATACTCCTCTGCACCCATGTGATTGTTGCAATTACAATAGTCTTCCATCTCCTGATCCTGATTGACCTACATGGCTCCACAAGTATCAATTCCCAACAACTGTGTTGGAAACCACTACTGGCCAAATGCTAAGATCCATTAATGTTTGAAGTAGGCATTTTTGGTAGTTGAACACACAAGATGATCTTTTGGTCATCTTCTTCACCACCCAAGAAAAAAAAAAATAGAACATCTGCTTCTGCTACAGCTTTCATCTTTTCCAACCAAAGTACCAAAAAGTGAAACAAGATATGCTTAAAAAATGAATCAAAAAGGCTATTTTTAGTGGAAGAATCACTCAAAAGTAATGTTTTGAAGGCCTGAAAAGGGCTGGTTATGAACCCATCAAAATCAAAACGACAAATTGATTTATTTGCACACGGCATGAACATGAGCATGCTGATAAATTAATTTTCCAAGTTATTTTTTTTGCACACTGCGTGATATATCTATATATATGGTCCCGTTTACATCAGTGCGCACTGATGTAACTATATCAGTACCAATGTATGTGGACCAATACTGATTATGGAGAAGTTTTGATAAGTGCATACACTTTGAGTCAAAGTATGTAAATCCAACGCACTGATAAAGTTATATCAGTGCATACTGATTTGAACATTTCTATATATAGTCGTAACAAAATAAAATACACGATACACAACTAGGATAATATTTGTGCATAAATCATGGAGTTAGCTAGTCATTTTCTGCCATGTGTATCACCAATTCGGATTTGGATCTGCATGCCCATTTATGGCATCTTGAACCTACATGCTACATCCTACAGCAAGTCTTCGGTGACAAAGACTTTGAGTTACATTATTGATGACCATTGATCAAGACTTTATGCCATTTTGTTTGAAAAACGCTTCAATAGCTCAAGCACAAAACATGACATGGCATGCATGGATTTGGTTCCTCTTGGTCAATGGTCACCAATAATATAACTCAAAGTCTTTGTCACCGAAGACTTCGTGCCATTTTGTTTGAAAAACGCTTCAATAGCTGAAAACCTACAGTAAATCATCACAACCTTAAGCAATTTAATACGCTTTAATATACGCTTCAATATTAATGAAATGTCATAAATATTTACCCAGAAACTTAGGCCACTTTGATAGATTGACAGGTAAAGTCACTTGAATTTTCTTCTCTTTTTGGGGTCCATATAACCAACACATTAAATTCCAAGTTCCCTAATATCTGTACTGATGCAATTGCAAGCATGAGAGAGTCAATAATGGAATGCTTCAGATTTCTTATTCTATACTGTTTTCTATTTTCTTCCATAAGAATCGCCACCACTACACTGGACACAATCACACTTGGCCAATCCATCAGAGACGGTGAGACAGTAGTTTCAGCAGATCAACGCTATGAGCTGGGATTCTTCAGTCCAGGCACATCGAGAAGCCGATACCTGGGAATTTGGTACAAGAATATAGCTCCAGTGACAACTGTATGGGTTGCTAATAGAGATGCTCCAATTTCTGATCCTTCAGGAATTCTACATATCAATTCCAGAGGAATTCTTGTACTTCTTAATAGCACAAACAACATTGTTTGGTCTTCGAACACATCGAGAACTCCCCAGAATCCAATTGCAATGCTCTTAGGTTCAGGTAATTTCGTTGTGAAAGATGGAAATGATAACAACCCAAATAACTTTTTGTGGCAGAGCTTTGATCATCCTGGTGATACCTTATTACCAGGCATGAAGCTTGGGGTAAACTTGGTAACTGGTCAGGAGTGGTTTTTATCTTCCTGGAAGAGCTCAAATGACCCTTCTCAGGGTGACTTCACAATGCGGATTGATCCTCATGGATCACCGCAACTAGTTCTTAAAAAGGGTCCTGAATTGGTGCTCAGAGCAGGTTCCTGGAATGGACTTCATTGGACTGGAGCACCTACTTTGAAACCGAATTCTGTATATTCATACGACTTTGTGTTGAATGAGAAAGAGGTTTCTTATGTTTATTACATCCATGACAGTTCAGTACTTTCAAGAACTGTGATGAACCAATCAGGTCTTGCGCAGCGTTTTACGTGGATAAATCAAACCAGGACTTGGGCAGAATTCTATGCGAAAATGCGCGATGAGTGTGACAATTATGCTCAGTGTGGTGCATATGCTATTTGCAACATCAATAACTTTCCTGTATGCACATGTTTTGAAACATTCAAGCCTAAATCAGAACAGCAATGGAATGTCTTGAATTGGACTGCTGGGTGTGTTCGAAAGGCTCCATTGGATTGTCAGCGTGGAGACGATGGCTTTCTAAAGATTGAAGCATTAAAATTGCCAGACACAAGTCATTCCAGGGCTGAAAAAAACTTTAGCCTTGTAGAATGTGAGAAATCGTGTCTTAAAAATTGCTCCTGCACCGCGTATGCAACTTTAGATATCGTAAGTGGATCCGGCTGTTTGCTCTGGTTTACTGATCTGATGGACATCAAGGAAATTCTGGGTGGTCAGGATCTTTACGTGCGAATAGCTGCTTCAGAGCTAGGTATCTTCCTTTCCCTAATCATAATCACACAAATATGTTTGATAACTCTAATCAATGTAATCTTCCAGGTAAAATTGAATCAAGGAGACAACCCAGTTGGAAGAAAAATGTGATCATCATAGTCGTGTCTATAGTTTCAGTCATGGGAGCGCTTGTATTAGTCTGGATCATGTATGCACGGAAGATAAAACATAGGAATGAAGGTAAATAAAAGCTCAATTGAACTCATTGTTGATTTCGTTTCTTGTAATTTAGCTCTACTAATATCTTCAAAGATTGGAAATGATTGATACTAATGCCTAATAATGAAAATGCATACTTATTTCTTTACACCCCACTTTCACCCCACTTTCAGGAAATACAGATGACAATCATGAAATGGATGAGAATGGTGAAGGTAGCGGTAAAGATGATAGTGGACTAACAATGTATGATTTGAAGACCATAGCTAGTGCAACCGATAACTTTTCTGACAAAAACAAGCTAGGAGAAGGTGGATTTGGACCTGTTTACAAGGTAACATAACGATAAGCAACTAATTAAGGCTGTGTTATTTCCAATTGAAACCATGCTTAATATTTTGAGTGATGATTTATAGGGTATGTTGATTGAGGGACAAGAAATTGCTGTTAAAAGACTCTCAAAATGTTCTGGACAAGGAATGAATGAGTTCAAAAATGAAGTTATTCTGATTGCAAAACTTCAGCATCGAAACCTTGTAAAGCTTCTGGGATGTTGTGCTGAAAGAGATGAGAGAATGTTAATATATGAATACATGCCAAACAAAAGCTTGGACTACTTTATTTTTGGTTAGATGAATTTCTCCATACTGCTTGTTTAATTCTAGTTATCTTTATAGTTTCTTTTGAGAATTTTGTCAAAGGTCTGAATTCTAACTTGGATGAGAAATGTTTCAGATATAACAAGAAGAGAATTTCTGGATTGGAGCAAGTGCATCCAAATTATTAGAGGGATTGCTAGAGGGCTTCTTTATCTTCATCAAGACTCGAGATTGAGAATAATACATAGAGATCTCAAAGCCAGTAATATTTTATTAGATAATGATATGAATCCAAAAATTTCAGACTTTGGCTTGGCTAGGTCATTTGGGGGAGATCAAACCGAGGCGGAAACCAATAGAGTTGTTGGAACATAGTAAGTACACTTAGTGATTGTTTAATTATATAACATTTTCCATTAACACTATTCTCTATTTGCAGTGGATATATGTCTCCTGAATATACAATAGATGGAATCTTCTCAGTGAAATCTGACGTCTACAGCTTTGGTGTTATAGTACTAGAGATAATAAGTGGGAAGAGAAATAGAGGATTTTGCCACAGTGACCACAATCTTAATCTTCTTGGACATGTAAGCTTATAGAATGATTGATTTGATGCCAAGCTCATTTCTTTGTAAGGACTTGAAGAATTGGGGAATAACTATTGGCTTTTATCTGTTTCAGGCATGGAGACTCTGGAATGAAGAAAGGGCAGTGGAACTAATCGATAAATCGTTAGATTACTCTGCTGCCTCATCTGAAATATTACGATACATTCATGTTGGTTTGTTATGTGTGCAACAAGGACCAGAAGATAGGCCAACCATGTCATCTGTGGTTGTAATGTTGAGCAGTGAAGGGTCATTGCCTCAACCAAAACAGCCTGGTTTTTTCACAGAAAGGAATCTGTGTGAATCAGAGTCATCATCAAGCAAGCATTTATCATCTTCAACTAATGAAGTCACCATATCAATGTTACAGCCTCGTTAAAGAACAGCGATATACAGAGAAAAGCAAAGGGGCGGTTTCCAGCAAAATCTGATTGAAACAAGTAATCAACAGTGTTCAACAAGGACCAAAAGACAGGCCAAACATGTCAACAGTGGTTCTAATGTTGGGCAGTGAAGGTTCATTGCCTCAACCAAAACAGCCTGGATTTTTTTCAGAAAGAAATGTGAATGAATCAGAGTCATCATCAAGCAAGCATTTATCATCTTCAACCAATGAAGTCACCATATCATTGTTACAGCCTCGTTAAAGAACACCGATATACAGAGAAAATCAGAGGGGTTTCCAGCAAAATCTGATTGAAACAAGTAATCAACAGTGTTCACCAATCATCAGTTGATGTCTCTCTTTCCTTAATTACTTGTCCACTGAAGTACCAGCTGAGAGATTATCTCTCCAGAAAGTATTAGATGTAAACAGCATATGTTGTATCATACAGTGACTGTGAATAGCAACCCACTGCCCTGTGTAAATTTGGTTCCAAAACTTGGATAAGCATTTCAATTTTGCTAAGGACATGTATTGTCAAATACTACATTTTTAACAAATTCAAAATGTAATAATTCAAAGACAGTCACAATGTAATAATTCCACATCTTCCATACAATCTACAAGGAAATAATTCCACATCTGAATGCTTGATTTTGAGACTTCATTGATGAATTCTTCCCCACTGAACTTGGAGTTTGCAAGCACCTTAACGGCAACTAAGGTGCCATTAAGAAGTTGTCCTTTATAAACTGATCCAAAGCCACCTTGTCCAAATTTGTCTCCGAAGTGATAAGTTATTGCAATGATCTCAATGAAAGAGTATCTTTTAGGCATCCAGGATTGCTGATTGTATAGAAATTTCTCCACGTTATCCACTGTCATCTTGGTTTTTCTATATTTGTGTATAAGAAACACAACTAAAATTATAACAAGAATAAGCCGACAATGAAAGAGGAAATGACAATACGTAAATCAACAATGAGATGAGAGTGGGGATACAAGACCGCTAAAGAATACCGGGAATACTTCCCCCAAACACTCCAATCTCTATTTCCCGCAAATGGAGATGAGAGCGGGGATGAGGATGGGGATGGGGGAACCTCCCTTGCCCCTATTTTCCCCTATTAACTTCCCCTACGAAGAATGTGAACCATAGATTATGGAGAAGTTTTGATAAGTGTATACACTTTGATTCAACATTTTTCGTCCTGATATTTTTTATATTACGACGAACTGACAATAGAAAAATTATATATATATATGATACTTTGAAATAATTAAAAAAAAAAAAGTTAAGCAAAGAAATAGTCATACCATGTCATTAGGCAAAGAAATAGTCATACCCCAATTTCAGAATCTGTTTTGTTTGCTTATTTTATTAGGCCGGCAACATTGAATCTTAACTTTACTTCCCACTAACATGACAAAAAGGTTGTTGATTAAGTTTAATTAAATGATGACCTAAAAAAAAAAAAAAAAAAGTTAGGCAAAGAAATAGTCATACCATGTCATTAGGCAAAGAAATAGTAATACCCCAAATTTGGAATCTGTTATGTTTGCTTATTTTATTGGATCAGGATCCTCTGCTATGCTAATCTTTTTCCTGATCTAAAACACTTGAGAATAAGACTTTGTATTTAAAAATAATGAAAATGAAATAAATAAAAGAAATAAATGATAGCCATTGATTACACATGTCAACAGATCTATATAGGACATGACAAAAATCAGCATAGCAGAAGATCCAAATTCTATTTTATTAGGCCGGCAACATTGAGTCTTAACTTTACTTCCAACTAACATCACAAAAAGGTTGTTGATTAAGTTTAATTAAATGATGACCTATTCAAAGTCATCATTCAATTATATGACAGACTCATTGCATTTTAAACTGCCCCAAAGAAAAGTAAGAAATAAATTATAAAAAAAAAAGACTTTGATTTAAATGTTTAGTTTCTATTCTTGTTAAACCGTGTGGACTCTCTAAGTAACCAAGTCATTGTCCTAGAGGACCCGGCACATATGGAATTATATAGTACTACAACACTCTACATTCATAAATATTTGTTAAGGTCTTAGGGGGGTGTATTCAATTAGGATTAATTATGATTCTTGAAGACATTTAAAGACATTTTTTAAGTGACAGATTTTTAAGGATTTCTACCGACTTCTATAAATCCACATGGACTTTCATTGATTTGTTTAAATATCCATCTCAGACTTTTATGGATTTGTTTAGACATCTATCTCAGACTTTTATGGATTTATTTAGACATCCAAGGATTTTCATGGATTTTTTTATCTCTGACTTATCAATAGTAAGCTAATTATAACTAATTATCAAAAAAAACCTTTGAAGTTGGAATGAGCAAAATTTGATAAACCAGTCAATCTATATTTGCGTATATATATAGTCTGAGATTGTTGCTGATGCAAACAAAACGATTGAATTGAACCCAAAATTGGCTAAGGCTTATCTGCGTAAAGGCACTGCTTGCATGAAGTGCAGATAAATTATTTTTCTTTAAAATAAAATGCTAATAAAGAGTGAGCATTTTGGATTGAAGGCTCTACAGATTATTTTGGTGTCGTTTTGTGCAGTTTTGGCACGTAGTGATATTTGTACTCGTTATATATAATTATGTGACTCTCTTCCTCCCCTGTGTGGGGTTTGTTGCATTTTTGCTATATGTTTTTGTTCTTGTGGTGGTGCCTCTTGGGCTTTAATATATTTGTCGCTGTTTCAAAAAAAAATATATATAATTATGTGACTACAACATGTTCCATTAATGTATGTGGCTTGTTTTCTTTTTGAACTCAATTTTTTTTTTCCTTTTTAATTCACAGAACATGCTAAGGATGGAAGCTTATTATTCTCACATGTATCGGTTTTTTTAATTTTTACATATTAGTACTTTTCGTTTCTGTTTTGAGAGAGAGAGGGAGAGCAAAATCCACCAAAATCTTTGGGGAGAAGGCCGGACATGTTATGACATTTGATATTTATATCTCTCACTATCAAGTCCACCAAAATCCATCAAAATCCATGACTTAAGAAAATCCTTTAAAATTTAGTCATAATTGAATACACATTGATTCTTGTAGACATTTTTAAAGTCCCAATTCAATACACCTGGATTTTGAAAGATTCTTTAAAAGTCCATAGAAATCCTAATTGAATACCACTGGATTCATATGGACTCTTTTAAAGTCTTTAAATGTCCAAATTGAATACACCAGGATTTATAATGTCTTTAAATGTCCTCAAGAATCCTAATTGAATACACCCCCCTTAGTTATTACAAAGTTGAATCCCCTTAGTGAATGATGGATCCCCAAACTCACAAAAATTTTAAAAAAGTTTATTTATGCTTTTTATCAAAACTTAAATAATTTTTCAAATTGCCCCCGCCCCTCATATTCTCATAGTTGGCTTGGCTTTGCCTCTGCATATCTCTGTGAGAGAGTTACATGATAATATGTAAAGTGATATAATAATTTGTGAAATAAAATTAACATTTATGATACTAATTGCAAACTTTAGTATTTTAACATGATTTTTGTGAACTACATTACATACCAATAACATTATAACGTTATCCGAAGAAGAATGATATGTTAGATATGTCACAGCTTTAGTATTGAGCTAATTCACCACCAATACTCACCAAAAAATTGTCATACTCATCAGAAAACTGATAGTATTTGTAATGAAATTTCTATTACATGTGAAATTACATATGGTCAAATAATGAAAAGAGTTGGCCACCCCATTACACAAAATTTTGTCACCAAGATCGTTTTGATTGATTTATATATTTGAGAGATATAGATAATTCAGAATTTAAGGCAAATAAGAATTGAATGACTTTTTTTTTTTTTTTTTTGAAATATTATAATAATTCGGGATTTGGAGGAGAAGATACGACTCGAACCCACAACCTCATGACGTAGATATGATAGGCATACCACTGGGCAAACTTATTCTTTCTTACTTGCCAATAATTAATTTTGTTCTTCCTTTTGGCCCTTGTTAATTTGGAATTGTTTACCGATGCCAAAATGAACCATCAACAGCCAAACAAACTTACAAAAGTGATAAGGTTGGGCATGCGTTACTTGCTATGCAATTGCATATATAATAATTGTTGGTATATTTGGGTATAGGTTGGAGACCCATTATACACCCAAGTGGACCAAGATCACAAACATACATGGAGAGCCCAAAATCCATGTACACCAAGCCCAACACATGAGGCCAAGCACCAAAAGCATACAAAACTGCTTTATGAGTAGTTATACATGAATCGAAGAAACTGATACATAAAAGTAAACACAATATACACATAACGTGTACTTGGTGTGTGCATGGGATGTCTGGCATTGTGTGTGCAATGTATGGCATGGGTGTGTTGTCTGGGCAATGTAATAACACAGAGGGTGTATGTGCCAGTGTTGAGAGAAACACAATACCAAGTGATAAACACAAAGAGATGTGGAGAAAATCATGAGAGAATTTCTCCCATCCAAAATCAGTTTGTGGGTAAATTGCATTGTAATCAGAGAGGACTTTCCGATTATGTGATTTTCCTCCAACTGGTGGTACAATCCAGATGTTCGATCCCACTTCCTCTGTAGAGATTCGGATTCCGTATGGTGAACGGTAATGATCCGAATTTCCTTTTGTTTATATCGAATTTACTTTCAATAGTTAATATATTGAATTCACGATGATCATTATAATTATTGTTACCAGCTGCATGAGTAGCTTCTTCTTCATAGAATGCACAAAGAAATCAAATATATATAATACACCCAATTACTCACATTGAACTAGGTAGCTAGTACTAACAGTTTCATCTTAATATATACGTTGAGTTTCCTGAAAGAAAGAAAGAAAAAACATCTTCTATGATGGGGTTATAGTAGAGAAGTTAATAGGGGAAAATGGGGGCAAGGGAGGTTCCCCATCCCCATCCCCATCCCCATCCCCGCTCTCATCTTCATTTGCGGGAAATGACAATACGTAAACACACCGCTATAAGAATTACTGCAAACTCGACAATGAAAGAGGAAATGACAATACGTAAATCAACAGATAACTGTTGAAAAGTGTTATCGGTAATAAACATAGCTATGGCGGAGGGATAATACGAGACCAGGAGTAAGAAGAGTTCCAGCAGGGAGCACATGAAACGCAACAGAAAACTTGCTAGGAGTGATAGTATCAATAATAAGATACTGTAAATCAGCTTATCTGGAATTGGATAAGAAATATAAATTAATATTAAGGCAGTGTACGGATATATGGTAAAAATAATTTCACAAAAATCTATTAAAAAAAAATATACATGAAGTATATATTGCAGAAAATATGAACCAATCAACAAACTCAATTTGACACTCAAAGCATATGCAGAATGATAAGATATATAAGCTCTTACTTACTGGCTGATCCGCAATCCATGCACCATTCAAGATCAAAACCTGACTGCAGGAACTCCTGGATGGTTTCGTACGAAGGATTATCATCCCCAGATGCGTTATGTTTAGGAACCGTTGAAATGAACGAACATGACTCCAGAAGACCGTATACCGTGTCGTTGCCATGATAAATAACATAAACGTATGACTGATTTCCAATATTCAAACAAGGAAGTCTTCTATAGGTGGGATCACTGATCTGCTAGAGCACCTCACAAAATTTGCATTTGTAAATTCATCATAATAGTACTGATCATGTATATAATAAAGACAATCATTATAATCATATATTTTGTTACTTGATAGAGATTTTTGCGGAAGGCCGCAGCTTCCATCAGCTAAGTTGACATCAACAACCTTGATTATACCATCGTCATAGGAAATGTTCTAGACATAATACTTCCCTGAATCGAATTGCAGGATGGTTTTGTTGCTCTGGCTGCAGGAAAGTTCAAAGTAGGGATCACCACATCCAACTGGATCGCCTTTAAGCCGAAAAGGGTTGCTTATGTTTTTGATTTCTCCACATGAAGAAGTAGAACACTGTATTTGTTGAAGTTTTCTTGCCTGTACATCTCTAACGAAGAGAAAGATTGATACGATCTTGTTAATTTTATTTAGATATTTATTGTAATGTTATTTTTATGTTTTATTTTGTTTTAATGAGTAATTAAATTATTAAGTTAGTGGGTTTACTGTTCATTTAATTATGGGTGGTGGGTTAGTTAATTGCTTAAGTTTAGGAGAGAGTGAGCATTGGTATTTTGTATAAATAACTTCAATTCATTAATGAAAAGTATCTAGAGAATTATTGTCTACACATTTGTGTTGTAATTGGGAGGTTATTGGTTCCTCGAAACACCAATATTTGGGAGGTTTAAGGTTTCCTCAAATTAACCTATCTATCATGTCTTTTATTTTATATTTTATGTAAGTTTTTTCATTACAGATATTTGGGTCTGTATCAATCAACAAAGAAAAAAGAAAAGCTAAGAAATTTGATGATTCTTCCCTTCTCATGGCTCCTGATATGAGTTTAAATGAATATTTGGCATAAAAAAAAAAAAATGAAAGTTGTCTGTTATTATATAACATTTTATTAGTTGATTCGATGTTGAAACATATTTTAGAGTTGACTCATTCAGACCTCAGTACTTTTCTTCTTTGAGGATTGATTAGCTAATCCAAAAAAGTTAGTCAACTGCTCAATTTGAAATGTCACGTTCACGCGTTTAGAATTAGGGACACACGATTCACACATCTTCCACTTGTGAGTTGTTATGGGCCTACAAACAACTTGACTTGAGTCAACAAACAAACAAATTAATGATAAATTGATAACCGAATAATTGAGTTTGAAAAGTCTACAAAGATGAATACAGATTTTGTTCAGAGTCCATCTACAAATAAATTAGGTAATTTTTGAGATTGTTTTATTTAAGAAATAATCTACTTAAAAAATAATCGATGTTAAAGATAAGTTGATCGGTATTTTGTAAATTACTTTTATAAATAATCAATTTAAGAAAAGAGTGTGCTATTAGCACACCCCTACTGATTTATTTATACCCCACTTTTTAAAATTTTGATTTAATTAAATAAAATTAAATATATTTATCAATTTTTTTTATTTATTTCCAAAACTACCACTACTTGTTTTTTTTTTTTTAATTTTTTTTTTTTTTAAGAAAAGGAATGTGGGGTGGGTTTTAATAGATTTACTTTGTAAAAGATTTTTTTTCCTTAAATTGTATGTTTCTTTAATAATTTCGATAAAGGAAAAAAAAAAAAAAAAAGAATACTGCATAATAAAAAAAAGTGGGGGCATAATTAATAAACCACTAGGGGTGTGCTAATAGCACCATTCTTAAGAAAAAAGTAAGTAAAAAGTGTTTGGTAAACTTCAATTGATTATGGAAAATAACTAAAATGGATATGATTGTTACAATGTAATATATTATTCAAGTATTTCTTTTCCTAATTTTTTTTTTCCTTTTCTTCTTTTTCCTCTTTTTTTCCGGCTTTTTAAATTTTTTTTTCCTTTATCTCTTTTTTTTTCAGCTTTTTTTTTATTTTTAATTTTACACTCTTTTTTTCCAGCTTTTTATTATTTATTTATTTTTTTCCAGCTTTTTTTTTCTCCTTTTTCTTTCTTTCTTTTTTCCAACTTATTTATTTATTTTTTCCTCGTTCTCTCTTTTTACCAGGTTTTTTTTTTATTTTTTCTTTCTTCATATATTCCCTTTTTACTTCTTTTTTTTACATGATTTTTTTTTTCAAACTCACTATATAAAAAGTAAAATGAAAACATAATAAAGTATTGTATTACAAATACATGATGAGTAAAAATTTTAAATGATAAACATCAATCTCCCAATAAACTAGCAATTATTTTGTTTCTTAATATTTCTGTTTCTTGGGCTCCAAGACTATTGGTCTCATGACTTTCTTCCTCGGTGTCCATTTCCTCTACTGTAACTCATCTTGATAATTCTTACTGTCCTCAAAATGACGATCATGCTGATCACGTTTCTTTATGTAATTATGGAGTGCCATGATACCAATGACTATTTTTACTTGCTTGTTAAATGAAAAGTTAGGCATGGTCTTTAAAATTTTCTATTTTTTCTTCGATACCCCAAAAGTGCGTTCAATAACTCTTCAAAGAGAAGAGTGTGCTTGATTGAACACTTCTCGAGGATGTGTTGGTTGCCTGCCTCGATGAAAATCTAGGGAGTGATATCTTTTACCTTTATATGGTCAATATCCATTCATTTGTGGATAGCGTCTACTAAATAATATTTTTCTATTGAAAAAAAAAAAGTTATGTTAATATAATAATAATAATAATAATTTATTGAAAAAAGATAGTAAGAGAAAAAAAGTAGTCAACTGCTCAATTTGGAATGTCACATTTCAGGCGTTTAGAGTATCTCCAATGGTAATGTGGGTTGTGAAAAAAATTATATGCCACATCTTCCACTTGTGTCTTACTAGGCCTACAGGCAACTTAACTTGAGTCAACAAAAAAACAAATTAATGGTAAAATTGAATAATACGTCATGAATGAATTTATTTATATAATATATACTCATTTGAAAACACAATACGTCACGTAAGAAATTCACTTATCAGGTAACCACTTTAATTTTACAGTTTTGATAACCACCTCCGCTGCTTTGGTAACCATTTTTATGGTTCTGGTAACCATTTTTACAGCTTTGACAACCATTTCACGGCAACCGACCATTAAAGCTCTTTTGTTTGCATGATACAGGGACTTTTGACTGAGATTTATCTCAAATTTTTTAGTTCATATGTGCTTATCTCTAATTCTCTATCAAATTTTAGAAAAGCAAATTTAGGAAAAAAAAAAATAATAATAATACAAAAGCATAATTCGATTCCTTTAGCAGAAGAAGCGTATAATGAATTCATTTTATAAATACATTCAATATTTGAACCATTTATCAAGGCACCAAAAGGCTAAGCAGGAACCAAAACAGAGAACAGACAACAAAAAGAAGGCACCCCAGCAAACCAAACACAAACAAGAAACCAGCAGTAGTGACACCAAAAACACACAAAACCAGGCCTAAAAAAAGAAAAATCTAAGAATTTTCAACCATTTCAACATCCGAAGATATAAAGGGCTTCGGAGGCATCTCCAGGCTTTGTAAGTCACCTTCAAGCATTTGCATCACCATTGTCATGGAAGGCCTGTCTGTTGGATTCCATTGAATGCACCACAGTCCTTTTAGAGAAATATTTGATGAATAATGTAATGGTGAAATATATTTTGAGTTGCTACAGCAGAGCTCTAATGTTCTGTATTCTGAAAACTGAGTTACAACTCAATATAAAGAGTCTGTAGAATACTTTGGAATGCTACCTAGGTAATATAAGATACATAGGAAATATCAGATACACTAGAAAATATCAAATACATAATAACTCATATTTGACTGCAGTAAGTATTTGCTAATACCAACAATTCTTGAGAACTGATGAACTCTCATACTTCTCAATAAGTGCATTAATTCCAACAAGTCCCACAATTGCTAGCTTCTTAGCAATTTCCTCATCTCCATCTTCCTCAATTTCTAAACTGATCTCTCTTCCTTGGTTCACTCTATTGTAAACCCACTCCGGAAAATAAACTTGGCTCTGATTTTCAATTGTATGATCAACGTTCTTTCTACATCCAACCATCTCTAACAACATCATTCCATAACTGAAAACATCAGCCCTATAAGAAACCTCTCCGAAATTTCTAGAGAATAGCTCTGGTGCAATATAGCCAACAGTTCCTCTAGCAGCTGTCATTGATACAATACTTATCTCCTTTGAGCATAGCTTGGCAAGCCCAAAATCTGAAATCTTTGGTTGGAAATTATGGTCTAGTAAAATGTTGTGAGGCTTGATGTCAAAATGAAGGATTCTTTGTTTGCATCCTTGGTGCAAGTACTCTATTCCACGAGCAATACAAAATGCAATCTTTCGCAACTTCTCCCAACTCAAAAGTTGATGATTTGATTTGTGCATCTTCAAGAAGATGATATTTTCAAGAGATCCATTTAGCATGAACTCATAAATGATAGCACGTCGAGTCCCTTCTGAGCAGAATCCTAGAAGGCGAACGACATTAAAATGATGTATTCTACTTATAATAGCAACTTCATTGATGAAATCTTCTCCATTTGCTTTTGAATGTTCCAAAATCTTGACAGCAACAGGAATTCCATTGGAAAGTTTTCCTTCGTTGACACTTCCATAGCCTCCTTGACCGAGTTTGTGCTTAAATTTGCCGGTTATTTTCTTAATATCACTGTAAGTGTATCTTGTTGGATTGTGGGTCTTGTAGTCTTCCAGGAACTTCTCCGGAATCTCCACTCTTTGTTGAACTTCTTTTTCCTTGTCAGACTTTATTGATTTGTATATAAGGAGTATTACCAAAGTAAAGAAGATTGTGCCTCCAATACTTGTGCCTATGATTACAGAAATTGGAAGAGGATCTGCAACAGAGGAAAAAGACGAAGCTGGTTTAAAGCATTGTCTACTTTCATTACCAATAATACAAAGAATGCTTGAAGTATGCATAAAAACATTTTCAAATTGTAATGCTTCATGTATAACAGTTTCCTTGGAGATTTGATTTGATTTTAAATTTTTTTTAATAAATAAATAAAAACTGTAATGTTTTTCTTTTTTGATAAAAAATATATTCGATCATCCTAACAATTTTATATGCAAACACATAACAGTTTTGTACTGATAATTCATTCAAATAAAAACTGATGATGTTACCTTTGTTTTCGACACAGATGATTGAATTGTTTGTAATGTTGAACCCGCAAAAATTTCCAGATTTTTCACAGCTATGGCATCCACCGAAAGCTTTCCATGACATCATCCTTGGAGTTTCCAAACTAATTGTGAAAGTGCTTTTGGGACCTGGAATCCATTTTGATCGAGATAATATGCTGCAATAAGGAGGCAGTTCTTCCATACGCCAAATAGATAAACAAATTTTTTATCATCCCTTAAACAATCAATCGGCCCTACTGCTGCTCTGTACAATCTTTTCAGTGCAGTTCACTGTAGCGATCTCTTTTGTACTGTATTGTAAAAAAGGAGATACATAGCTTGTGAGGTTTAGAGAGAAAAGAGTTTTTACCGGGCATGTGGTTTCATTAGGATCAGTAATGGCAATACTGCTATTAAGATAAGAAATTTCTCAAGAGTGTGTTGTTATTGGAGCATGATAATTCAAAACCTTTAAGACCACAAAAGTCAAATTGAGTTTTGAGTCTGAAGGGAAATCTGATTGCTGGGCCTTTTCCACCGCATGTTGTTGGTAGACAGAATTCATTTGTAATATACAACAATTGAATAAGGCGAGAGAAGGAAGAGGAGGATTATACAACAAATGGACATTGAGAGTGAGAGAGAATACATTTTTAATTGAAGATGATTTTTGGAAGTAAAAAAACTAATCACACGAAGCACTTGGCTCCATATATCATCTTTGACTGTGGATTAAGTAGACAAATTTCAAGAGCAGTAGCCCCAAATTTTCTTCGACTCAGAAATTTCATGGAAAAAGTATAGTCACACTTTCTTACCTCAAGTTTGTGTCGTTTGACAAATTCAAAGACAATCACAATGTAATAGATCCACATCTTCCATACAATCACAATGTAATAATTCCACAAGATAATCTAGTCTAAGATCAAGAAGTCACAATCAAATCCTCCGTACATGTTGTTGATGGTAATTTTTGGATAGTTAAAAAGTCAACCGGTCAACAATGCCACGTAGGTCTAAAGAAAGTTTGACTGGTTGAAGGTTACACATTCAAAATTCATTCAAAATTCATTTTCCACGTGGGTCCGTTGAAATCACCGAGTAGCCTCTCTCTGCTTGCTGATTCTGTAAATCAAGACGTTTACATTCCGGCGCTCAAGTCAGCAAATAATCTCAAGATAAAGATTGATAATTTGCAAGAGAAATTCGTAGAGTTTCTGCTAATTAGAGAATAAATATTGTGTACCTTAACTTTGAGTGATACCTGTGTATTTATAGATGCTAATAGGGTATTGCCCTAATTCTTGCCGTGTAAGCAACGGACCGGTGAATCGTATTCTTTTGGGATTCTTATTTCTATGCCAGTTTGGGACTTTGTTTCCAAATAAAGATCAATTTCCTTGAAGTGTGGAGTTGCTCCCTATTTGGAAGTCTTTGATTTAATGTATATATTGCCATAAAAAGAATGCTCAGATTATAATTTATACAATTACAAATGTATACAAAAATATTAACTACATTATAAAAACTAAAAAAGAAACAGACATTTACAAATATTTATAAATGCATACAAATAAATTAAAAGTGAAATATATAGTCTCAAAACTTTCAACGTATAACCCAAGAATATAAGCATGATTATCTAATAATTTGTCGAAATCTCTCATTCTCTTGCCCTTTGAAATTTTAGTTGTTGTAGTAGGCTGAGTCCAAATTTTACTGCAATGGAATAAAACACATATAAATAAATAAATGTTTCCAATAAATATATACATATACATTATCATATAATTGAAAATATAAATATTTCGATTCAAGAGAGTAACTAATTTAAGCCAACAAATGTAAGAAAACTTACGTGAATTTCCATTGTGTTTTTCACTATGACAAACTCCATTCTTGTTTGTATGAAAGTTTTTGAAATAGGTTTCCGAAAAACCAATAGCGTGTAAATCAATCTTACCAGAAAATGTAATGAGCGCGTGGGGTTGAGATTTGTACGCGCCTGTGGTTAGTACGTTTTTCTCGAAGCTAAAAGTCACGCGCCGCCTTTCTTCTTGTGTTCTTCCTTTCTTCTCCGTTTTGCTTGCTCTCTCTTCCTGATCTCTATTGGGTATGGAGAATCCGAGTGAGCCTTTTGTTTTCTCAGCTCAACAACAGCCTAATTGCAGTATGAATGTGGAATCTAGCGAGGGTTTGATTACTAGTATGAATGTGGAGGCCAGTTACACAGCGAAGAGAGCTAGGGCAGATAACGAAGTGCTTGGGCGCAATGATGTTAGTTCCAATTTCATGAGTGAAAATGACAAGGGGAGTTTCAAATCCAAGCTAATGAATATGTCTACGCCGAGTTCGTGGTTGGGTTTTGGAAATAGCAAGGGAAAAATTAAAATCGATCTTGATGATATTCAGATCTCTGAAGGACCGAATGGACCAGCGATGAAGCTCTCCCCTAAGTTGAAGGAACAATTGCACAAACCATGGGAAAATGCCCTGATTCTGAAGAATATGGGTCGAGCTCACACACTGAGTTTCATGCTCTCCAAATTAACTCAGAAATGGTCTCTCATTGGTCATTGGCAGTTAACAGATCTCGATGATGGCTACTTTGTTGCTCAATTCCAGATGAAAGAAGATCTTGAATATGTCCTCACTAATTGACCATGGGTGATCGTTAATCAGTATTTGGCAATTCAACGATGGAAACCGAACTTCGTACCTGGTGAAGATTCCGTTCAGAGCATGCCGATCTAGCTGAGACTAGCCAAACTACCCATGGAGTGGATGAATTCTGAATTACTTTGGAGGATAGGAGGTATGCTAGGAAGAATGTGTAAGGTTGATCCAATAACTGAGAACCAAGCACGTGGTAGATTTGCCCAAATATGTGTGGAAATTGACATCTCCAAACCTCTTCTAGGCTCTTTGACTATAGATGATAGAACTATTAGGGTAGAATATGAAAGCCTAGGTCAAATTTGTTTCAAATGTGGGAGGTATGGCCACAGCAAAGATAGCTGTAGAGAGGGAATGGTGGATCCTATTGTTGAAGAAATGGTTGCTGATGATACTAATGAGAACTGTGCTAAGAAAGAAGACCCTCGCTATGGGCCTTGGCTCTTAGTTTCCTATGGCAAGGGTAATAGATATTCTAAAGGTAGATATGGAAGAACATGGAATGGGTATACTGGTGTTGTTGAGAAAAGTGGACCCACTGGTAAGTCTGATGGAAGCAATGCTAGTAGGAAAAAAGATGGTGAGTATTCTGATGCTAGAGGAGGTAAGAATAATCAGGTGAAGAATAGTAGCAAAGACTTGAAGATTGACATGGCTAAAAAAGCTGATGCGACCCAAGGAAGTGGTTCAAGATTTGATATTCTAATTGATAAATCAGATGAGAGAGCACCAGAGACAGATATGTCAAGAGTAAGTAAAGATACTGGTACCATTATCCAGAAGGGCAAAGCTGTGCTATCGGAAATCACTAATCAGAGTAATAAACATAAGGAAAATCTGAGCAGGATTCCCTCTCAGAACAGCAAGAAGAAACCTATGAAATCGGCCAAATTGGGTGGAAATGACAGTCTTTTGAGCAAGAAAAATAAGATAGGGGATGCTGGGAGTTCTAAAAGTAATAGTGATAGGAAAGATAGAAAACTCCACCAAGATTTTGGCTCTTCAATCACTGATAATGAGGGTGGCAGTGACAATGTGTTACAACAATTACACAAAGAGGTTACTGAGTTTGAAACCCTATCCCTTAAGAGTAAAGCAACAGATGACAGAGTTTGTAGTAAGGGCGATATGCCAAATAAGAGTAGTGTGGAATTGATAGCCTCCAACTTGAAAGAGGCTATGGCAGTCCTCTCCGAATAGAGAGTTCTTTTTCCTCATCCCATGATTTATGTGTGGAATGTGAGAGGGGCTGGAAAACAAATGTTTTCCAAGAACATTGCTAGTTTACGCAGTTTATATCATTTTGAAATTTTAGCTATCTTTGAGCCTAGAATCAATGGCTCCAAGGCTTTGCATGTTATCCGAAGTTTAGGATATACTAATAGTTTTGTTGTTGATGTTGAGGGTTTCTCTGGAGGTATTTGGCTACTTTGGAATGATAGTAAGGTTAAGCTCCATATTATGGCCAACTTTAGACATAGCATCACGGCTTTGGTTGAAGACCAGAGTAAATTTTAGGTCCTAACGGTAGTGTATGCTAATCCTTGTGTATACACTAGGAGGCGTCTTTGGAGCTACCTTGACTCTATCAAAGAGTGTTTTGGGTTGCCTTGGCTTGTTGCGGGGGATTTCAACGAAATCACTAACATTTCTGAGAAGAGAGGGGGTAGGATGCATTACTCTAATAGCGGGTTTGTTGATTGGATTTACAGGAATGATTTAGTTGATTTGGGGTTTACTGGACCTAGGTTCACCTGGATGACCAAGAGGGGTATTGGGGAGGAAATCTGGGAAAGGCTTGATAGAGCCATTTGCTCTACTGATTTGAGACTCCTTTACACTGATGGCTATGTGAAACATCTCCTTAGAGTATTGTCAGACCATTGCCCTGTGCTCATTCAATTTCATAGTAACCATATCCCAAATTCCAAATGCAAACCTTTCCGTTTTGAGGCTATGTGGTTGAATCACAAGAAATTTGATGAGTTTGTCTTCAATAATTGGAGTTATGATGAAGAGAATACTGCTGGAAAAATTCTCAAATTCACGGATATCCTTAAAAGATGGAATAAATAGGAGTTTGGAAATTTATTTCACAACAAGAGGAAAATTCTAGCTCGTATTCAGGGGGTTCAGAAATGTTTGAGTGTTAAGTTCTCTCTTAATCTGTCTTGGCTGGAGGATTCTCTTTTGGCCAAATATAGTGAGATTCTTGAACAGGAGGAAATGTTTTGGAAGCAAAAATCTAGAAACCTTTGGCTTAAAGAAGGGGACAAGAATACGAAATATTTTCACCTATCTACTGTGATCAGAAGACGGAAAAACAAAATTGAAGGTCTCAAGAGAGAGGATGGTAGATGGATAGAAAGGATTGATGAGATGAAACAAGAAGCTAATGAGTATTTCCAAAAACTCTTTGAAGGAAATCATAGTACTGGTGAGTATGCTGATTTACCTTCATTGTTTCCAAAGTTGAGTGCCGAAGATGTGTCATCTTTACTGTCTCCTGTGAGTGAAGAAGAAGTGAAGGAGAGCACCTTCAACATTGGCAGTCTTAAAGCTCCTGGAGCTGATGGACTGCCCGCTGTTTTCTTCCAAAGATACTGGAACTGCTGTAAGAAAGATTTAATTGAAATGGTGGCTGATTGTCTTGTGAAGGGATGTGTCCCTGAGGAAATTAACCAAACTCTGATATCCCTTATACCTAAAATACCTAACCCCACTAATATGACCCAATTTAGGCCGATTAGTTTATGTAACACGACCTACAAAATTTTGAGCAAGATTTTGGTGCAACGGATTAGGTCCTTTCTTCCTGAGCTTGTGAGTCCGAATCAGGTTGCCTTTGTCATTGGAAGATAGATTCAAGACAATATTGTTATTGCTCAGGAGGTTCTTCACAAGTTCAAGAATGTGAAGGGTAATAAGGGGCTTATTGCATGGAAGATTGACTTAGCAAAGGCTTATGATAGATTACAATGGGGTTTTATAAATCAGGTGCTAGAAGAAATTGGCATTGATGGTAGATTGAGGAACCTCATCATGAGTTGTATTTTGAGTGTTCAATATAGGGTTATTTTGAATAGGGAGCTATCTGAAAGTTTCAATCCTAGGAGTGGAATCAGACAAGGAGACCCCTTATCCCCATATATATTTGTGCTATGTATGGAGAAACTCTCACACATTATAAGTCAAAAACGTATAGAAGGGAAATGGAAAGCTGTTCAGGTTTCTAGGGGAGGTCCGGAAATCTCCCATCTTTTCTTTGCGGACGACTTAATCCTCTTTGGACAAGCTACTGTCCAGCAAGCTGAAACAATGAGAGAATGTTTGGATACATTTTGTGACCTATCGGGCCAACAAGTAAGCTTCCCTAAGTCGCGTGTTTTTTGTTCCAGTAATGTGAGTAGGAAAAATGCTAGAGTGTTGGCTGACATTTGTGGTTCGCCAGTTACTACCAACTTGGGAAATTACCTTGGTGTGCCTCCTGTTCATAGCCGGATAACCAAGAACACCTATAATGAGATTCTGGAAAAATCCCAAAAAAGGCTCGCCTCTTGGAAAAGCGCTTCTTTATCGTTTGCGGGTAGATGTACTCTTATCAAAACGGTTGCTTCAGCCCTCCCTATCTATGCTATGCAAACCATCAAACTACCTTCTGAAACCTGTGCTAATCTTGACAAGATAAATAGAAATTTTCTTTGGGGAAGCACTGATGAGAAGAAAAGAATGCATTTGGTGAATTGGGATATGGTCTGCATGCCAAAAAAAAGGGGAGGTTTAGGCATCAAAAAGATGAAGATCATGAACCAATCCCTGCTTGCGAAGGCTGGATGGAGGATTTCCCAAAAGGAAAATAGTTCGTGGGCTCACATCCTTCGAGCCAAGTACCTCAAGGGTGGCCACAACATAGCTGATTACAAGAAAATGACTAGCTGCTCTAGCACTTGGCGTGGCATTGTGGCTGGAAATGATACTCTCTTGAAGGGTTTAAGATGGAGAGTTGGGAATGGGTGCAATATTGGCTTTTGGACTGATGATTGGGTCCCCGAAGTTGGTAAACTTCTAAGGTTTGCCACTCATTCTCTCTCTAATGACCAAAGTTGTGAAAATGTTAGTGATTACCTATTGCCTAACTCCTGGAATGTGCAAAAGCTTTACTCTGCTCTCCCTGAACATGTTGTGCACCGAATTCTGAGCATCCATGCTGGTAGTATGCAGAGTGTGTGTGACAGAGTTATTTGGGGTCTTACTAAGGGTGGTGAATTCACTGTGAAAAGTGCATATGAGGAACACTTTAGAGAGGATGATATGCATCCTTGGGATTGGAATTTTATATGGAAACTTAGGCTTCCACCTAGAGTTTCACATATTTTGTGGATTTTTCTTCATGAGAAATTACTGACCAACATTCAGAGAGCCACCAGGGGTCTCACTCTAGAAACTGCCTGTACTAGATGTAAAGGAGATAGTGAAGACAGTGAGCATGTTTTTAGAGGTTGTGCTGTCACTCGGGTCATTTGGGAAGATGTTTATAAGGGGAGTACTAGGAATGGGCTGTTCGTGGATGATTGGAAAGATTGGATCAGTCAGAATTTGCACTGCAACAAGCTAGTTTTTGGCAAATACCCGAACTACCTTCTTTTTGCTGTTGCTATCTGGTTCATATGGAAGTGGCGGTGTGAGCATGTGTTCAATACTGACTTTAAATTGCCTGTGTGCCCTGGTAAGATCATTTTAAAATTTGTGGAAGATTGGTGGATGGCTAATTATGCTGTGGATATTAAGCATGAGAAGAAGACTTGTTTGATTGTGTGGAGTCCTCCCGCCCAGGAGTGGGTTAAACTTAATGTGGATGGTAGCATGAACCCTGATTCTGGCTCTATAGCTGCTGGTGGTGTTTTTAGAGACCACAAGAAGAACTGGTTGGGAGGATTTGCTCTCAACAAAGGTCTAGGTAGTGCTATTGAAGCGGAGGTGTGGGGCATTTTTGAAGGTCTGAAGATAGCCTGGAAGGCTGGTTATAAGAAGGTGATGGTGGAAACTGACTCACAAATGGCAGTCCTGTTGCTGAAGGATAAGATTCCTTTGAACCACCCTCTTTTTAGCATCATCCATGCTTGCAAAGTTCTTATGGAAGACGACTGGAGCTGTCATATTGTCCATATCTACAGGGAATGCAACAAAGTTGCTGACTGTCTTGCGTGCATTGGTCATTCCCTAGAGTTTGGCATCACCTACTTTGAGGACCCTCCTCCCCAAATCTCTGGTGCTCTTATTTTTGATTCTATGGGCATCCCGTGTACTAGGCTTGTGCCTAGCTCTTAGTTTTGTTTTGTTGGGCTCTTAGCCGCCGCCCCCCCCCCCCCCCCCCCCCCCTACCAAAAAAAAAGTTTTTGAAATAGAAAAAAAAAAAAAACTTAAAAAAATAGAAAGAATGTGAAAATAAATAAATAATGAATTACATGTATATTGATTTAATTCTACTTCACTATTAAACTAAATTGTCCCTTTTGAAAATATTAAATAATCTTCATAGGCATTTTATTGAACATGTATATGCAATCATTATATCATCAAAGAAACAGAGTACAATACAGAGCATCACAATAATGCTCCTCTTATGAACAGACTATAAATAATGATTCTCAGATTGCTCATTGCTCTATGTGGTAGCCAAAAAAGGGCCCAACATGCTAAGGCCCAATCTTCGCAAATACAAAATCCAGCTCAAGCCTATTGGGTTGGACCGACCCAACACTGTAGCCAGACTTGTTCAAAGCGTCGGTTACGAATTCACTTGTAACCGCTGGTAACAGCCTTTGTGGAGAGGATTTTGCTCCCCAAATCCCGCCTACAATCAAGCCTCTGAAAAGAGACGTTGGAGACAGACCTCCTCCTATAAATGAGAGGGCTCATTCACTTGTGAGCTCTCTGATTTCTCTCAACTAAAGCTTACTAAGAAGCGTACTAAAACTCTGATTCAAAGCGTATTCAGATCACTGGAAATCTATCATAATCACCTGACTACATTGCTCAGCCCAAGCACATCTAAGGCTATAATCCAACCCCCCATCTTTCTCTTTTCTCTATATTATTTCTGCTTACAGCTCTTTTGCAGGTACCGTTAAGTTCAGACGACCATATACAGAAATCAGTCGACGTCAACCGACCGACTCCAGCTTAGTTGCTTTGGGCCTGATAAAACCCGACCCATTTGACATACCAAGTCGATCAACCACCTACAGTTTGGCGCCCACCGTGGGGCCCATTGCAACTATCTTCAAGTTCAAATCAGTCTACTCCAACTGCAAATCAAATCATGGCCGGAAGTGGATCTAACCCAACCGTGGAAGAACGGATTGTTGCGTTGACCGCCCAAATGACCGCCAGTGCAGAGAGGTTACAAGCTCTTGAAGCAGAAAATGCAGCAATCCGAGCGGCAAATGAAGAGTTGAGAACGTTGGTCGACGGGGTAATTCCCGATTCAGCCACTTCGGAGCATCCAATTACGATACCAAACGGCGAACAGGATGTCGATCGACCTGCTCCAAGAGCTCCAGGCAACCCTGTCGTACCAGAGGCAAATCCGGTCGACCACCAAAATCAACCAGCATTTCAGACGGCTAGGGTTGAGATCGACCTCAACAACGTACCCGCCAGAAACGATGCTTTGAACGAACAAGATCCGGCAATAGATCAACAACCAGACAACGTCCCAAAGATGATTATATCTCTCCAGTCGACTCCCAGATTGGTAAAACCCGGGCCAAATTTACATTTATCTGCTAATCTAGAATTCACTCGTAGGTTTGCAGAAATGGAGGCTCTCATCCAGGGAATCCCAGGAGTCCCAGCTCCCATTAGGAAAAGTACATCCAACAGCTTCGCTACTCACCTTTCGTCGACGTAATTGCTCTTACCGAGATGCCAAAGAAATTCAACTTCCCAAACATGAAGCAATACGAAGGGACGACCGATCCGGACGACCATATAGCACAATACAAACAGAGAATGTTCACCGCTGCAATCCCGCGTGACCTTAGAGAAGCGTGCATGTGCAAGGCCTTCGGATCAAGCCTAATTGGTCCCGCCTTACAGTGGTACACAAACTTACCTAACAACTCCATTGATTCTTTCGCGCAGTTGACGGACACCTTCATGGAGCAATTCGTGAGCAGTCGCAAGCTGGAGAAACTGTCGGACGACCTCTACGCTATAACGCAAAGGACTGGCGAAAACTTGCGAGCTTACGTCGGGCGTTTCAACAGAGAAAAAGTGCAGATCCCACATTGCAACCAGGCTACTGCCATCTACGCCTTCAGAAAAGGTCTCAGGTTTGATTCTGATTTATACAAGGAACTCACAAAATACCCTTGCAGGACAATGGAAGATGTATTGGCAAAAGCGTGGGCCTAAATCAAATGGGAAGAAGATGAAGCAAACTTTGTTGGAAAAGCCAACAGTAGCTACTATGGAAATCGACGAAGCGATCGCGTCGACAGGAGGTCTAACGACAGACGATCAGAACCATATCCGACAAGCGACAGAAGAAATGTCCAGTCGCGACAAGAAAATTCTGGCGAAAGAAGCACCTACGGGCGTGGTACTCAAAGGTCGAGTCGACCAAAGGTGGAAACACCAGAATACAATCTCAGCATCGAACCAGTCGACCTCGTCGCAGTTATGAGAGAAATGGGTAAAGCCGTCAAGTGGCCGCGAAAAATGAACGCACTTCCCGAACATCGGGACCCAAAACTACGATGCGAATTCCATGGCAACCACGGCCATCGCACGGAGGATTGCATCGCCCTAAAATTTGAGGTCGCCAAGCTGCTGAAACAAGGGCATCTACAGGAATTCCTAACGGACAAGGGAAAACAAACTTATGCAAGACAAGAGGACCAAATACAAACCGGTGCAGTCGACAGCCCTCCGAAACCTCCTAGGCAAGATAGGGTAATCAATTGCATTTCCGGGGGATCTGAAGTCAGTGGCGTGAGCTACTCAGCAGCCAAGAGGCACACATGACAAGTGCTAAACACAGAAATCCAGCCAAATCGAGAACATAAATCGAAGGTCGACGAAACCGTCACCTTTCGGTCGATAGATAAATCAGATTTGTTCTCCCCCCACCATGATGCTTTAGTCATTTCACTACATATTGCTAACTGTTTAACAAAACGCATTTTAATTGATAATGGTAGTTCGTGCAATATTTTATTTAACAGTGCTCTGAGAGAAATGCAGGTTGACGAATCAAAGCTCAGTCGTCGAACGACCATGCTTACCGGGTTCAATGGAGAACAAAAAAGTACACTAGGCGAGATTGTGCTACCAGTCTACGCCGAAGGAGTCAACTTGTACATTAATTTCCTCGTGCTCGACTACCAATCTCCTTACAACGCCATACTTGGCAGACCCTGGATACACGAGTTAAAAGCAATCCCGTCGACTTACCACCAGTTAATCAAATTTCCAACCAAGTGGGGAGTCAAAGAGATTAAAGGAGAGCAAAGATCCGCTAGGGAATGTTACCAGAACGCCTTGAAAAAGAAGAAACAAGATTTGTAGCAATTACAGGAAACCAAAGTCGAGTCGACTCTAGCCAAGCAGAACATGGAGGAACTCGATGAGGTATCTATCGACCCCAATCAACCAGATCATAAAGTGTTCATCGGATCAAGGTTACCAGACGACATCCGAAAACAGTTGGTCGAATTCTTGAAAGAACGTCGCAACAGCTTTGCCTGGTCGCACGACGATATGATCGGAATCGACCCGGAAGTAATGGTTCACCGACTACAAGTTAACCCAGATCATCAGCCAGTAAAACAAAAAAGAAGAAAATTCGCTCCTGAAAGGAACAAAGTAATCAATGACGAAATACAAAAATTGTTCGACATTGGTTCAGTAAGAGAAGTAAAATATCCAGACTGGTTGGCAAATGTCGTCGTGGTAAAGAAGAAAAACGGGAAATGGCGAGTCTGCATCGACTTTACTGATCTCAACAAAGCATGTCCTAAGGATTCATTTCCACTACCACACATCAACATGCTGGTCGACGCAACTGCAGGACA
Organism: Acer yangbiense; assembly: GCA_008009225.1. Classification (NCBI taxonomy): domain Eukaryota; kingdom Viridiplantae; phylum Streptophyta; class Magnoliopsida; order Sapindales; family Sapindaceae; genus Acer; species Acer yangbiense. The sequence goes on along the minus strand of CM017763.1, from coordinate 50,354,716 downwards.
TGAATTATTGAGCTTTATGGATGCTTACTCCGGCTACAACCAGATTCTGATGCATCCGAACGACCAAGAGAAGACTGCCTTCGTCACCGAAAGAGGTATCTTTTGTTACAAAGTAATGCCGTTTGGTTTAAAAAATGCAGGTGCAACTTACCAGAGGCTAGTCAACAAAATGTTCGCCAAGATGCTTGGATCGACGATGGAAGTCTACATCGACGACATGTTGGTCAAGTCTTTGATCGCCCAACAACACATCGACCATCTGAGGCAGTCATTCAACGTACTCGACCAATACGGTATGAAACTTAACCCAACTAAATGTTCTTTTGGTGTGTCTTCAGGGAAGTTTCTAGGCTACCTAGTCACCCAAAGAGGCGTCAAAGCTAATCCAGATCAGATACGGTCGATCGAAAATATTGAGTCACCTAAATGCATGAAGGACGTTCAGAAACTAACTGGTCGAGTAGCAGCGCTGAACCGATTCATATCAAAGTCGTCTGAAAGATGCCTTCCATTCTTTAACACCCTCAGAAAGAATAAAATGTTCGAATGGAACGATAACTGCGAGAAAGCATTGCAAGATTTGAAAACCTATTTGAAGTCGCCTCCATTGCTGTCGAAGCCAAAAGACAACGAAACACTATTCATATACCTGGCTGTATCTAACACAGCCGTAAGTGCTGTCCTAGTCAGAGAAGAGGATAACAATCAGCATCCGGTCTACTATGTCAGCAAGACTCTCCTCGACGCCGAAACCAGATATAGTCGACTGGAAAAGCTAGCACTAGCTCTTGTGATGGCAGCCCGCAAACTCAGACCCTACTTCCAATGCCACTCGATTAAGGTATTAACTACTTACCCCCTCAAAAATATACTTCACAAACCTGAACTTTTAGGTCGACTGACGAAGTGGGCGGTAGAACTCAGCGAGCACGACATCAGCTTCCACCCAAGATCGTCAATGAAATCACAGGTACTAGCTGACTTTATTGCAGATTTTACCCCCTGTGAGAATGTGCAGGCTGAACAGGAGTTAATAGCACTAGCAGACAAGTCGTCCGCTGGGAAGTGGACTTTGTCGGTCGACGGCTCAAGTAATATCAAAGGGAGTGGATTGGGATTAGTAATTAAATCCCCACAGGGGGACATACTTGAACAGTCAATCCACTGTGATTTTCATGCGACAAACAACGAGGCCGAATACGAAGCCCTGATTGCTGGACTCGACCTCGCTAGGAGCTTAAACGTGAAGGATATCTGAGTACTAAGCGACTCTCAACTAGTCGTCTGACAAATGAATGGCACTTACGAAGCTAGGGATTAGCGAATGTCAGCATACTTACTCAAAGCCAAACAACTCCAGTCGACATTCGAAGAGTTTACGATCGAACAAATTCCCAAATCTAAGAATACGAGAGCTGATGCACTAGCAAATCTTGGGTCGACAACGACAAATGGCTCAAAATCGATTCCCATTGCTCCGACAATTCAGGAGGCAGAAATACTGGCATTAGTCGACCAACGACGAAACTGGATAGAGCCCATATTGAACTATCTCCAGGCCGATATCCTTCCAGATGATAGAACAGAAGCAAGACGGATCAAAACGAAAGCTGCTAAATTCTGTATTTTATATGGAAAACTTTACAAAAGGTCGTTCACAGGACCCTACCTGAGATGTGTCACTAACCGAGAGGCGTATGACGTTTTAAAAAGCCTACACCACGAGGAATGTGGGAACCATTCAGGCGCCCGTAGTCTATCGAACAGAGCCATCACAGCAGGATATTATTGGCCGACCATGAGAACCGATTCTCAAAACCACGTGAAGTCGTGCGACAAATGTCAACGATTTGCACCCGTATCTCATCTCCCCCCAGGTATGTTGAATTCAATTTCGGCCCCTTGGCCTTTTATGAAATGGGGAATGGACATTGTAGGTAAGCTTCCTGCAGCTCCTGGAGGTGTCGTCTACATGCTGGTTTTAACGGACTACTTCTCCAAATGGATCGAAGTCGGAGCATACCAACAAATACGCGACATTGAGGTACGCGACTTTGTATGGAAAAGTATAATTTGCAGATTTGGTGTACCACGAGAGATTGTCACTGACAATGGATCTCAATTCATTTCGTACGACTTCAAAAACTTCTGCGACAAATATGGGATAAAATTAAGCTTCTCAACTCCGCGGTATCCTCAAGCCAATGGACAAGCAGAGTCGATCAATAAAACCATTATCAATACATTAAAGAAGCGACTGGAGGCAGAAAAAGGCCAGTGGGCAGAAAAACTGCCAGAAATCCTATGGTCATATAGGACGACTCCACGACGTTCGACTGGAGAAACTCCTTTCTCACTCGTCTACGGTTCGGAGGCAGTAATCCCCATAGAGATGCGGCTATCAACAGCACGGAGTGAAAACCCGAACGACGAACAAAACAATCAGGAGCTCAGTTTCGAACTCGACCACTTAGATGAACGCCGCGACCGTGCTGCTATAAGAATTCAAGCATACCAACAGGAAGTCGCCCGACATTACAACAAGAGAGTACGAACTAGGGTTTTCAAAATCAACGACTGGGTCCTTCGACGAGTCTTCCAGAACACGAGAGAGGAAGGCGCTAGCAAACTAGGACCAACATGGGAAGGCCCATATCAAATCACAGAAGTCGTTGGACGAGGGGCATACAAAATACGAGGACTCGACGGACGAGAGCGGCATAACAGCTGGAATGCACTACATCTGAAACAGTACCATTTCTAAACTTATGCTATTTCAAATTCTGTAAATATCATTTCGTCTTATTCCGTCGATAGTTCCCTATTAACAAATTGACCCACAAAGGAGCAATGATAACAACTTAGTGCAACTAAGTGCAAACCTGAGCTCAAACATATCTACATATGTATATTTTAGCTGTCGACATCGACAAGCAATAACTATTTCAGATTCAGATTCAAATGATTGCCACCTACAACCAGGCATCAAAAACTCTCAACAATCTCTTTGTCGACAATCACATGCTAAGAGTTGAGGGAATAACACTGGGGACAGATGTCGACCGACAAACGCATGTAGGTGAAAATTCTATGTAAAAAAGGTCTTGTCGACCACAATACAAACGCATGTACGCGACATTTTATGTAAAAAAGGTCTTGTCGACCACAATACAAACGCATGTACGCGGAAATTCTATGTAAAAAAGGTCTTGTCGACCACAATACAAACGCATGTATGCGAAATTTTATGTAAAAAAGGTCTTGTCGACCATCAAACGCATGTACGCGAAATTCTATGTTAAAGGGTTTTTAGTCGACCAAAAGATACGCATCGACAATAAAGTCTCATTATATCAACTTGTAAGGATTCCCATAGTTTCTAATTGGCTTATTTCGTGATCAAACCATTTGTGGGGATCATGTAAGGGTAGCTTAGGAATGTGTTCAAGCTCAAGGCCCTTGCAAGTGTTAAGCACTCCAAAGGTAATACTCTAAGTACTTACTTTTCTTTGAAGAGATTAGTTGCACACACACACTTAACATTCATTGCATATGTGTGCATTCTCTTCACTTGTCACATTTCACACTTGCACTTATTTATTATATTTTGTTGTGTGTATTTGTGTCTTGTTGTCTTGTAATTCGTTTCCCGATAGCTTTCGGAAACGTCCGCGCATGCACTAGAATGTGCTTGGTTTAGCGTGAGGACCGCCTACGGAGAATGCCTTGGCTTCTCTTTGGTTTTCACCTATTTAGGTGATCGGCGGTTATGATCGGCGGCCTGGCCGCCGAATGAAACCGCTGTTTCAGTCCAGATTGGTCTGAAGCAATTCTACGGTTAAGATCGGCGGTCACGACCGCCATTCGAAACCGCCGATTCAAGACCTGATTGATTTATCTCTCGGTCTAATTCGACGGTTGAATCGGTGGTCACGAAATTGCCGTTCGAAACCGCCGTTCATACCTGATTGATTTTTATTTCTCGGTCTAATTCGGCGGTTACGAAACCACCGAATGAACCGCCGTTTATGCTCTGTTCTTCACGAGCTGAATTCGGCGGTCATAATCGGCGGCCTGGCCGTCGATTGAAACCGCCGAACGGCGCGTTTCTTTGAAACTTACTTAAACGACCACACTTTGTTTTGGCCCCCTATATATATGACATTTTGTCTTTAGGTCAATTAAGAGAGTTCATATTCAGATTTCATACTTAGGATATTTTTCAAAGAGAAGAAAAATTCCAAGAACTCATTTTTAATTACTCAAACACTTTTTCATGATCATCAATCATCATCTAGCATCATCTTTGATCTTCTTGATGTCATCTTGCATGGATTCTTGATCATACTTTGCTTGGTAAGCTTTTCACTAATATCTTACATATTTTGTGTTTCTCTTAGCTAGCAATCTCAATTAATTACTTGTATGTTATTTTATATATACTTTGAATACAAGCTTGAGATTAGTATGATGTATGTTTGAGAAATTGTTTTGTGATAGCTAATTAAGTTTTGTGCTTAATCTTGATTAGCTAAACTATTTGATATGTCATTTAGTTTTGATATCTAGGATTGTTCTAATTGCATATTAATCATCTTAGATAAGCATATAGGGTTTCCCTTGCTCTATGTTGCATTTTGGATATTCACATATATTCACTTAGGGTTGTATTATCTTCATAGATAAAGTAAGTCTTGTGTGTAGCATCCGGGATTAGGTTGCTTAGAACGCAAGCAAATTGGACTAGGTTCACTCATACCGGGATTAGGTAGGTGTGTGATTACTTCCGGGATTAGGTTGTAATCATTTACACAATTAGTGGATTCGAGGTTCGAGTGTGGCGCACTTACCAGCCCGTGGTTTTTCCCTATTGAGGGTTTCCACCCAAAAATCAAGCGTTCTTTAATTTCCGCACTTGTATGCTTGATTTTGTATATTGACTAGATTGGGGCATTTTCGTAAATTTGACTAATCGCGAAAATTGGGTAATAACGATTAAAATCTATTCACCCCCCTCTAGATAGTTTTATACACACCGTTAATTTGTTTCAATTGGTATCAGAGCGGGTTCCTAGACATACATAGGTGATCCTTGCTTATTTTGGTGTGTTTTGCATTTTGTGTGATTTTTGATCATTCATACATTTGCATTCATTTCATTCATTCATAAACACTATGAGTGGAAACGGTAGAAATGGTGGTGGCCACGAAGGTGCCTCTAGCACAAGGCCTCCACTTCTTACCGGTTTGAACTATTCCCAATGGAAAGGGTAGATGGAATCCTACATATGCCAAATTCATGACCGTGCATGGATGGCGGTGGAAGACGGATATGATCTACCCAAGATGACTCCCGGTGGTGGAGGAGAAGAAGTTTTGAAGCCTAAGGCGCAATGGAACGCGCAAGAGTTTGAGGCTTCAAAGTGGAATATGAAGGCTATGCATGCCATCATGTGTGCAATGGATGAGAATCAGTACAAGCTTATTCAGAACACTCAGATTGCAAAAGTGGCATGGGACATCCTTCAAGTTGCACATGAGGGGACCGAGGTGGTGAAGGAGTCCAAGCTTCAAGTCCTCCAAACTCAATTTGAGCTACTTAGGATGGGAGAGGATGAATGCTTCAATGACTTCGAAATCAAATTGATGGACATTGTAAATCAAAGTCATCAACTCGGAGACCCGTATTCGGATAGGAGAGTCAAGCAAAAAATTATGAGGTCTCTCCCCGATAGGTTTGAATCAAAGGTGACGGCCATAGAAGAAAATAGTGGCTACATGTATATGAAGCCAAGTGAGGTAATTGGACGTCTCCTTGCATATGAGTCTAGGAAGGCTCCTAGCACCACTACTCCTCCTAAGAAGTCTAAAGGAATAGCTTTGAAAGCATCTAAGGATGCAAAGGAGGCAAAGCATGACTCGGATGAAGACCTTGCCTTATTCGTGAAAAGGTTTAATAAGGTTATGGGGTTCAAGAAGAAGAAGGGATTTGGGTCAAGAGGACAAGACTTGAAGAAAAAAGGTTCCTTCAAGAAGTTTGAGCCTAGACAAGAGAGGACCGAAAGGAAAGGGGTCCGATGCTTTGAATGTGGTGGGATTGGTCACTTTGCCCCTGAATGTGCTAATCACAATGAAAAGAAAAAAGGCAAAGTGATGGCCGCCACTTGGAGTGGGAGTAGTGATGACTCAAATGAGGAAGATGAGTCTTCAAGTGATGAAGAGCTCATGGCTAACCTCCTAGCTTTTGCCTCCTCTCATAAGAGCAAAAGTGGTAGTGAGAGAGAGGAAATGAGTCAAGAGGAAATTGACTCTAGTGAAGTAGAAAGTGACTCCTCTTCTAAGTCCATAAAGAAATTTGTAGAGCAAAAGGTGCTTGCTAAATACCATGCCGAGTTCAATGATTTAGCAATTAAAAGCACAAGAAAGATTGAGAGGTTGAGAGAAGAGAACCTTGAACTTTCGGCTCACAATGACCACTTAAGTGAACAAGTGGAAAGATTAAAGAGGAGAGAGGATAAGTTAATTGAGGAGTTAGACTTATCCAAGAGAAGTGAAGAAGGCTTGAAGAGGGAACTTGTAGAAGTTAAAGGGTCCTTGGCTAGGATAGATTCTAGCACCAAGAAGCTTGACCATATGCTTGGTGTTGGAAAGAGCCCATGTGACAAGAGGGGTCTTGGGTATGAAGATGACAAGAAGATCTCTACCTCTAACAAGACCGTGTTTGTCAAGAGCTTGAAGAAAGAAGAAACTTCATTTGTGCAAATTCCTAGGAAGAAGTTAGAAGTAGGACGATGCTCAAATGCACAAGTGAAGATGGGGCCAAGAAGGCAAACTCAAGCTCAACCCCTTAGGGTCCCTCAAGCCAACATTCCTCCTCAAATGGCTTACAAAGGAAAGAGACCTATCATGCAACCTCAAGCTAGGAAGCAACCAAGACCGGTTCAACAACGAAGATGGATTGAACCCATTCATCCACAAAGACAAGGACAAGGTATGATTCCTTATTTTACTCCTATATGTCACTTTTGTGGATTTGATGGTCATATTAGACCACATTGCTTTCGATATATAAAAATGTGTAGAACACGAAGCATGATTGAAAAGAGAAAAAATAGAGCCGAGATGCATGTTCCTAGGAATAATAATATTGATTTGCATGATCCTAGGACATCTAGAGCCCATGTACCAAAGACCACTAAGAAAGCTAAAATTGTTGCTAAGTGGATTAGAAAGAATGAAAATGTTTGCCATGTTGCTCAAATAGCCTTGAAGGCAAATTCTTCTAATTTTTGGTATTTGGATAGTGGGTGCTCTAGGCACATGACGGGAAACAAGAGTTTCTTCGAGACTCTTGTTATGGAGGAAGGTGGAAATGTCACTTTTGGTAATGGATCCAAAAGAAATGTTGTAGGGAAAGGAATCATTTCCGTTCCCGGATTACCCTCCTTATCCAATGCTTTATTTGTTGATGGCTTGAAAGCCAATTTAATAAGCATTTCACATCTTAGTGATGAAGGATATTCCGTCTTGTTTTCTAAAGATTATTGCTCTATCCTAAAACCCGATGGACAAACCTTGTTGAAGGGCATGAGATCTAGCGACAATTGTTATTGTCTTGAAGCTAGTATTGTATCTAATCATGTGTCCATGGATGAGCAAATTGAGTTGTGGCATGAAAAACTTGGCCACATGAACTTTAGGGATCTACGGACCCTTGGAAATAATAATATATTATTGTATAAAAAGGTTTGCTTCAATCAAATCTCTTGTTGCTATAAATCTTTATAAATTATGCAATAAAGCCATTAAAAGTATCTTTGGAATGCTTCATGAAGAAATCTCTTTTCTTTCTAAAACATTTAATGCTGTAAATCAAATACTGCTGAATTTCTGATTCTCAAATATCTGGTGTAAATATGATAATCTCTTTTCTTTCTCTACTGATCGTAATCAGTGTAATATATAATATATATAATCTGAAAATCTACACCAAATTAGTACCCAGGGAAATCTGGTCATACGTGTCCCTGATCTCTGTGGGCTCACGCAGAGCGGGGGATAAACATCTGGTCATACACGTGCAGAGCGACTCTGACTCTGACTGAACATCTGGTCATACACGTGCAGAGCGACTCTGACTCTGACATACACATGTGCATAAGCCCCAAAGGCTAACAATCTGAATCTGTTCTGCTAGGGACGGGTACATATCTGGTGTTTGAAATCTCTTTCTGAACATACATATAATTCTCTATAAATACTTTTCTTTAAAACATGCATAAATATTCTTTTCTTTTCTTTTCTGAAATTCTCATAAATAACTTGAATCTGAAAATCTGGAAATCTGTCTGAAATATTGAAAATCTAGAAATCTGGAATTCATTATGAAAATCTATCTGAAAATGCTTTTACTAATCTTCTTTATAAAGTCTTGCTCAATATATCTATTCTCTAATAAATATATTTCTGAATTCTAGAAATCTAAACATTTCTTAAAACACCTCAATTCATCTGGAAATCTGATTTCTAAATAAATACGTAATCTGGAAATCTATTTTCTAAATAAATGAATAAATCATTTATTTCTATTATTCTCTGGATACTTAATCTAACATATAATTCTAAAATCAATAACTATTAATAAAAGTTCCACTCACAGTGCTCCTGTGCTCAAATCTGTTCTGGGACTGGATTCCGTCTGAATTCTACTATTTCTGGATCCTCCCTAAAATCACATAAACTCAATTTAGGAATCATAGGAAATCTTAATAATCTATATCTCAATTATTATACTAAGATAATCACTTATCTGAGTATCTCATTCCACCAAGTATCAAGGAATAAAATATCGGTATCGGTATCGGTATCCATATCGGGCTTCTAAATTTATAGATATATCGGGGATATTATCGATATCGGTGGATATTCGGTAAAAAATTAACAAAATGATGGATACTTACATCTAAAGTTTAGAATTTTTTTGTGAAACTTTAGAACAAGCTTAAACAAATAATTATACATCAAATGAATCATATTTCAATGATAAATTAGCATAGTTATGAGTTTATTATAAATTATAACATATATAGAGTCTGTATATAATTTTTAAAATTGAGTATTTAATAGAATAATATTTTGTTTCACTTTTACAATATTATATACAATATAAAGAGATTAAATATTTAATAAGCAAAATTATCAATAAAATATATATAGTTCCATACTTCCAAGATTCTATCATAAATCATAATTCATACATAATTCTAATACATTGCATGTCTAAAGTTTAAAACCAAAATGAATCCCTTGCTGGTTCAAATACATAAGATACATTTCTATCTTGATTTGAATAATAATTTTCCCAGGAAAACGTGCTAGCATAGTTTTCAAGGCAGTTATTAATATGCCACACGTATATTGCTTGATCTCTTCCAACTGATCCATGAATTGGGTAGTTTGGATTTACCCAACTTGATGGATATTGTTGATCTACATGCATAGGTATTGCATATGGCATTTGTGGAGAAGGATAATCAAATATACTGCAGCTACCATAACTACCATAATATGGTACATTAGAACCTGACCTTGTCTACGAATCACTCAAAGAACTATTTTCGGTGCCCATACTCATTGAGGAGAGAGACATATTCAAGGAATCTTCATCAATTTGACTTGTTCCTCCATGTTATCTACCACGATTTTGATCAAAATTAGCATAAGCATCCCAATCTGTTGCACTAGCATTCCAACATGTTGCACCAGCATTCCAACATGTTGCACCAGCATTCCAACCTCCGGCACGAACATCCCAACCTCTTGCACTAGAATCCCAACCTCCTCCATCATCTCCATCATCTTTTCCTCCACTATTTCCATCAGAGGTATGTTGGTCATCGGAAGAGCTGCTAACAGTAACTCCACGATCTACACCAACTTCTTTTCTAATCACTTGTTCAACATTTATTCCCATGTCTCGAGCATGAGAAACAATTTGTGGATCAAGATTTCCCTCATCATCATCCAAATAGGCAGGTCTAACCCAGTCAAAAAAAGGATTCTCATTGTCGTCCCCTGCTTCAGCAACTACTTGAAGTAGATCCATAAAATCAGTTTCATCTACTTTATCTTTTTCAGCTGCCATATCCCTAATTTTCAACTTCATATTATAATAATAATAAACAAGTTGTTCAAGCTTAGAATAGGCAAGACGGTTTCTTTGTTTTGTATGGATTAAAGCAAATGTAGAACAATTTCTTTCGCATGCAGAAGATGATGCTGTTTGTGACAATATGCGAACTGCTATTGCACGCAATGATGAAGCACAATCTCCATACATTACCCACCAATCAGCTGCAATTAAAATTATTAAGTATTATAAGTATGAATATCATTTCAATGATATTATTATTTATTATTATTACATAGATTTTTGTAATAAAACTTATATACCTGGTTGCATTTTGCTTCTAGCTGCTATAGCTGCTTGTTCACTAAAACTTTTCTTTCTATTCTTAAAGTATATGAGCTACATTCATGACTCATAAGATTAGTATGTAAATAATATATATAAATATGAGTAAATGACACAATACTCTCATGCAAAGAAGTTATAATATTGGAATTATAAAATTGATTGTAAGTTGTAACTTTTTACCACATTTCCAAAATTAGCAATCCCTGCAGCTTCAGGGTCTAATTGCGAACAGACAATATGTACGGCTTTCAAAAGATCTGAATTATCCTCAATATTGTCTCTATATTGGTACTTTGGGTTTAAATAGTAAGCTAGAAGAATAAAAAATATTAATTTTAGTATAAATAATTAAATACTATACTAAATATTAATTATAAATGATAAACAATCCGAAATAAAATTTACCTGCAGCATGTTGTGAGTGATTAAGCATTTTATCCCACCGATTTTGTATAATGTTTAGAATCCATTTAGTATTCTCTCTTTGCTGTTTTACTGCATCTTTCATCACACGCATTAACTCATATAAGATAGGCATAGTGAGTACAACTTCGGTATCAACCAATCTCAGAACGTGGTATAGTGGCTCATATATTTTAACTACAAAAGCCACATTATCCCAAAACTCTGAATCTAAAATAAGCTGTTCTATTCTTTTTCCATTTGCAGTTCGACTCAATCGATTTGTAGCCCATGCATCACTGGTAAATAGATGTTTCAAACTTGTCTTTTTTTTAAAAAGACTATCAAGGGCAATATGATTAGTCGCAAATCGAGTTGCACCAGGTCGCACTATCTCCCCTTTACAAACCTCCCTCATTTGCGATAGTAACCATCCATAATTATATATAAAGTTTGTCACAGCCCTAGTATCATGAATGACACGTGCAACAATGTCCTTCTTTCCAATATCCTCAAAAATCAAATCTATACAATGTGCTGCACAAGGAGTCGAAAATAAAGAATATTTTTTCATCAATTTTTTACCCGCTTTCACAAATGCAGAGCCATTGTCGGTGACAATTTGCACAACGTTCTTCTCACCAACCTCTTTCACCACATATTTTTTAATAAAAATCATGGGTTTTATTGTTTTACACATTTTACACAAGCAAATTAGATTGCTTTCACAATCTTTGCCAAATTCTACTTCAGTAATTATACTATTGACTATTTTGTTTGAAAATTTTATAAATTTGTTAATGCTTCTTTCAAAATAATTTTCAATATAGATTATTTGAACAATAATTTAAGTGTTTAAGATTAATTTTTTTTTAAAAAAAAAATTGCAAAATATCCCTGGATTTCGGGATGAAATTCACAATATTTCGGGAATATCGGGAGATTTTTATAGATATTTCGATATCGACTAGATATTTGCAGATATTGGATATTACCCCTGTTTCGATATCGGTCCCTCCAAAATATGGATATATCGGTGGATATGTTGATTTTACAAACCCTGCCAAGTATACTGAACCGGGTTTCTCCACCTTTAATATCTCAGCTTTCCTCTCTATTTAATTCTTCTTCATCTATACTTCTCTCCATGATCTCTCGGCTGCAACCATATATTTTCTAAAGCTGATTTCTTTTCTTTTATTCACCTACCATCTCTCTCTATCTCACTCTCGCCCAACTTCTTCTTCTTCTTTCTCTGATTTCTGATTTTGCACAAACCCTCTTCTCATTTTCTAATTTTGCTTCATCTGAAAACCCCCTTCTCTCTCTTCAATTTTCTTTCTCTTAAATCTCTCTCTCTCACGATTTCACGCTCATCTCCTCTTTTCTTCTTTTCTGTTTCTGTTTTGTCTTGGGCTCTTGGCCGAGTATCTCCTCTAGCTCTCTCTCACATATCTCCATCTCTTTATTTCTCTTATTCTTCTCCACCGTATGTCTCCACTTTCTTTTTCTTCTTTGATTCTCTGATTTGCCTCTTAATTTTCTAATCTTTCTCTTATTTCTCATTCTCAATCTCCAAATCTCTTGTCTCTCGTCTAACTTCTTCTTCTTTCTTCCCCTGTTTCACTCTTTCTTTCTTCCTCTGTTTCTCTTGATGCTTTTTGTACGAAAATCCAACTTCTCCCTTCTCCAATTCCTTTCTATTATTCACGCCTCCTCAGACCTCACTTCTCTTTCCTTTCTTCTTCTTTCATTTTATTCTTCTCCAAGCTCCACGCTTGACTTCTCTCTTCTCTCTTCCCATTCTTTTTATTTTCTGGTTTCTATTTGTTATGTCTACGAATGCCACCTCTCAAGGTAACGACTGCCAAATTGCCACCTACCACCACAATTTCCAATCCTTTACCAGCTGCTGCCACCTGCCAATTTATGGCAAAAAATCCTCTTATATATATAAGTTGGACTGGATCAACTTTTGGGTTGGAATTGTTGGGCTTGGATTGGGCTTGGGATTATTATTCTATAAATCTTATACCAATCCAATTACTTGGCAGGGAAATGTGGATTATTTTGGCTTGGGCTTAGGCCAATTGGGCTTCAGTCAATTTTTGTGGGATTGGGGTATTACATAAAAAATATAATAAAAAATAAATTGTGTTAAAATTGTCATTCTCTCACCAGCCAACGCTTGTGTTTGTATTGATGTTGCCAACAAAAACAACGACCTTGGAATTTTCTTTATGATTTTCTCTCAAAGATTAGCAGTCGAAACATTGAGCGGCGGATCGAGAGGTTTTGGTAACTCCACCGGAAAATTGAAGTTTCTTAAGTTCTTATTCATTGTGTTTTAAGTGGTTTATATATATATATATATTTAGTCTTTCTATTGTCAGTTCGAACTGATAAAAAATATATCAGTTCTTTACATGTGGGCCATTGGAGTCAAAGCATTTAAATCCAATGACCTACATGCAAGGAACTGATATATTTTATATTAATTCGAACTGACAATAGAAAAACTGTATAATATATATATATACATATCATCATCGGTGTAAATATTATGGGAGGGTTTTCTTTCTTTATAATAAGTAGATACAGTGGAGTCGAATTCATTTCGTTATTAACGAAATGAAGACAGAGGGTGATTTTTAAAGTTTTTAATTTTACTTGATTTGGTAATTACCCGTTTTAATCTACATTTTTTAGATGAATTTCTTTGCAACAATACAAATTTACAAATAAAGAAATCTAATCATCACTCAGATTTTGATGTTTTAAATTTTCCTTATATATAAGTGTAAGTGCACACCGATAGGAAATATATATTAACATGTTAGACAGATAAGATCACTTTTAATTAGAGTCACATTCGAATTAACTTCATTGTTTAAAACAATAAATTGACATTTTATTTTTATATTTGGATTTCTCTTTAATAAATTGATTCAGTTCCTGATATTACGGATTTTTACGGAAGTTTGCAATAAGAAATTTGTTAATAGTAGGTAATAACAGAGTAGTAAATAAAATCTTTTCAATTGTTGAATTATATATGTACAAAATTCAGTCCTAAAAAAATCGGTAGCCAAACAATTACAAATAACAGTATTCAACTTAATACAGACATCGATTGTTTCTCGTTACTTCTAATATAAGTCAACTAATTGACTACAATTAAACACAGTTGATAATATCAAAAGACATTAATATTAAATAAATAAATCATACTAACTATAGCTGCTAAGTAGGAATGACAATGGGGCGGGTTTGAACGGGTTTGGTAAAATCCAAACCCAAACCCAAACACACGAAATTTTGTGTCTACTAAACCCGTCCGCGAACCCGCGAAAATAAACGGGTTTGGGTTCAGGTTTTACCAGGGGGTTTGGGGGACACCCAAACCTACCCACAAACCCGCGAACCCATCAATTATTTTTTTTAAAATTATTTCTATATTATTTAAATATATGAAATATTATAATTTTAAAGAATAAAAACACTTAATAGATTGAAATGTTTACATTTTATTTTCTATATAATTAAAATGTTTTTATTGAAGTTTAAATTTATAACATTTTAAATAATAAAATAGTATATAATTTTTATTGTTCGCGAGTACGTGGGTTCGGGTATGGATTTTTTTTTCTAAATCCATACCCGAACCTGAACCCGAACCCGTGACGGGTACAATTTTCAAACCCAAACCCGTCAACGGGTACACTTATCCCAACCCAAACCCTCTTTAAACGGGTTGGATTTGGACGGGTTCCACGGGTCCGGGTTTAATTGTTATCCCTACTGCTAAGCCTATTTAAATAAAATATAATATTCTCCCCTCTTGTAGCAATGAGAAACTTATGATTGATCAAAGGACTATAAATAAAAATAAAATTATATATATATATATCATCAGAAAATGTTGAGATGTATAAACACTAAAAATACTCTAAAAAACATTAAAAATTGCATATGATCACATAAAAAAAAAAAAAAATGAAGCACAACTTTCGATATAAGTAAAAATCAAAAGTACAAATCTGATTAACCAAAATATTTCATCAGTAAAAAAACCAAATACAATCGATCTATTATTTTACAGTGATCGACAACTTGTGTTACACTGAGATCAAATATAATAGAACTGTCACCGCCAAGACAATTAGATAATAGTGTTCCTAAACAAGCTCTCTTCTCAGCTGCAGCTACTGCAGTTTTGCTAAGAGATGAAATTGGATGGCATCACGACATGAAGAAATTTGCATGGCATCTCCAATGGTAGCCTCCAATGCATGACTTACGGACCTGAAAAAAATTTAAATTGCTTACACTTAGCGGGTGCATTTTGAGCTTTAATTTCTCATTCGCCTGATCACCATTTTGGGCATTTGAGTGTATACCATTTCGATGTCATCATGGAGGAGAACACGAATCAACCTTGATCTATCATTTCTATGAAATCGTTCTCACTCAAATTTAAGCCTCAAAATAGGTGTTATGTGTGCAACAAGGACCATAAGATAGGCCAAATATGTCAACTGTGGTTCTAATGTTGGGCAGTGAAGGTTCATTGCCTCAACCAAAACAGCCTGTTTTTTTTTTTTTTTTTTTCAGAAAGAAATGTGCCTGATTTGATGATAAATGCATGCGGGATCATCAAGCAAGCATTTATCATCTTCAACCAATGAAGTCACCATATCATTGTTACAAAGAATGTGGTGGACCAGAATGTAGTCTTGCTATGGTCCAGTATCAAATAAATACACATAACCTAGTCAAGAGACATCAAACCAATATGGTAAAATGGCCATCAAGGTTGCAACTGTAAGCTGAGGTAGCAAGGCAGTTATAAGATTCTAGCTGAAGTCAAAGACAGTTACAAAAAAGGAAAGTTATTATCTATCTCATGTGTAGCTGCACATTACTAAAGTGTGATCATAAAGTCTGTTGATCAGGAAAACAGTTAGAGATAAGAGGCTGAGATTGTCTTAGTTAGTTTAGCATCAAGGGCTGAGATTAACCTTTGTATTTATATAAATAGCATCAATTGTAATCAATTGATTAATCAATAAGATATCCAGAAAAATCTCAGCTAAAATTTTACATTTCTCTCTCTTGCTTTTCTGGTTCTTCACCATTAAAGAATCTTCAAATCTTAGCTTCTCACAATTCACTACAAAAAAAGGGACTTTTTGCCACGGATTTGCAACGGATTTGGGGTGTTGCAAATACGGCCATGGCAAAAGTTTTAAATTGCAAACTCCATCACTGCCAAAACCGAATGCAAGAATTAATCAAAACTTTGTGAGAAATCAAAACTCTTGCACAACACAGGAGAATCTTGAAATGCTCACAATTCAAACCAAGATAATAGAACTCAACCATCAATATCCGACTTGTTTGTGAAAATGAACCTAAGAAACTCTCACCTTGTTTGTGAAGTACAAGAGATCTTCATAGAATCCAAATAAGCATCGGGATATCAAATATGAACCAAACGTAAACATTTCAAGTCAATGAAAGATAATGATAATAGATTGAGCCTCTCAAACTTAAATGGTTTCCTGTGAACCCACTAAGTTCCTATATTTAAGAAAAACATGAAAATCCTATATTTAAAGCAACGGCTAACAAGCAAATATTAACCACAAATTTAAGATAAGCGAAAGATAAGTACAAACCTCAAGTACTTGTAGTCACCTGCATAAGGATCCGGTCACTTCTTAGAAAATGTATTCAAAGATACTTAAACACAAACAAAAAAGATAAAAATAAAAAGAGAGCTTATAAAGAGATATAAAGTTTTGAGAGAGCTTAGAGAATATAACTTAATGACTACCATTATATATATTCAAAGGCATATCAGCTAAATTATGTGATCAAATATTAATTATCGATAAGGAAGCACATGATCATATAAAATAGGCATTTCTCTCGGGCCATTGCAGCAGGAATTGAAATTTTAGAAGGGAAAAAAAAAAAGGCGATCACAAATCAACATGTAAAATTGAAATTTGAACTTACCTTCCAAATTATGGTCTAAAACATATCAACAAATCAACATGTAAAATTGTTTGAGGGGCATGATTGACTTCTTTTCAACATATCGAGATAATGCTTTTCTCATATCTAAAAACAAACCTATCATGAACCATGAGTGACAGTGTACATAGTATAAAACAAATCAGAAAATCGACTGGG
Organism: Acer yangbiense; assembly: GCA_008009225.1. Taxonomy (NCBI): domain Eukaryota; kingdom Viridiplantae; phylum Streptophyta; class Magnoliopsida; order Sapindales; family Sapindaceae; genus Acer; species Acer yangbiense. Next base: position 50,337,636 of record CM017763.1, on the reverse strand, counting down.
CCATGATAACTCACCTAGCCCATCTTCCTCTCCTGAATAATAGCATGGAACCCGTCTATAAATTACATAGCCAAGCAACATCACTGTGCAGAAACAAAACTTTTAAGAGGAAGTTGAAATAATTACACTAATATTTCAGCCTCATTGTAGTTTATACCCCATCAAATATGATTTGCGAATCATCTGAAATAAGAAATTGTGAATATCAAATTTTGATAAATAAAGTTCATATACTACCACTTACCTTTCACCCTGGATGCCGATAACAATAAGCCTCCTTAAAGTCCAATTGGAGGCTTCAATATGCCAAAAAAAAAAAAACAGAGTATATATAAAAACAAAAGAATGCCAACAAATGATACACAGAAATCAAACTATTTCACTCTCAGGCACGCTAAAATTTAACTAAATAAAAATAGAAACTTAGATTAGAAACAACACAACCAAAGCAGTTCAAAAACTTTTAAAAGAACCAAATTAAGTTCAAAAATCAATACGATAATACTGAGTCAGTGTAGAACGAACCAAGCAATACATTCAATTGAGTTGACTCACTCGAGCAAACCACCAATCGACGGCTAAACAGCGAACGTTGAATGACAAAGCAAATAGCTGTGAACAACGAGCAAGGAGCGATGAGTGACGAGCAGCGAGCAGCGAGAGCCGAAAGACGGTGTCGAACGACGACCGACGAGCACCGAAAGATGACGTCGAACGACAAGCAGCGATCGTAAAATCTGATCAGAGAGAGATTTAAGGTTTTTTTTTTTTTTAAATGACCGCACGTGCATCTGCAGTTAATAACTGTGGCAAAAATATGCCACACCTGTCAATATGAAGCACACTTATCAAATATTTTATATTTTTACTTGTTTAGTTGTTTTTATACACATTGATGATGTATTGTTTTTATCATTGAAATGATGAAATTAAGTAATTATTGTAAAACATAAGGTTTCAAAAAATAATTATATATATTTAGATAGGCTTCCGGTTTGGGCTGCCCATTAGCCCATTCCTGCTTCGTTTTAGTGCTTGGTAGGCCCAGTCCAATACTAATTGTTTTGAGCTTTTCTGGAGTTGGATTGGACCCATCACGAGTTGACTCATCACTAACTGTTCACTAATCTCGGGCTGCCATTTGTGGTGTCAGCTTACTACTAGTAAATCTGGTAATTAATAAATATATTTACTTTTGCAAGTAAATCCTCTGATTGATTTAAAAATTCGGTAATGCTATACATCCCACCTAAAATCCCACATTTTTCATCCCACTACATGTGGTATGTGAGGTGTCAAATGGTATGTGGATACATGGGGTAGGTGAGATAAATCATCATTAATGTGTATCCACTCACAATTTGACACCTCACATGCCACATGTAGTGGGATGAAAAATGTGAAATTTTAGGTGGGATGTTTAGCATTATTGTTAAAAATTATACGGAGTTGATTGTTACTCTCAAGTAAGTTAAACAAATCCAAGTCGTTCTTCTTCTTTGTTTCATATTTTATCACGTTAAAATCAAAGTCGTTTAATCGTTTGCTGCTTCTGATGTTGTTCAGAGCCGAAGAACAAAGCTGCTTACAGTTCGTGGAGCAAGAAGACTTTTTTGAAGCGATTGATTAATGTAGGTAAGCCTTAGAAAATCTTCAAATTCAAATTGTTAGAGAGTTAGGGATTCGATTTCTGCTAGTGCTGAAATTCAATTGAGAGTTAGGTTAGTTTTTTAATTTTTAACTTAATTTTTAGCTGCCAGTGCCAAAACCGGTCAACTTGGAATAACGGATCAATAAATTTCTTTTCAGTTCCATGTCTATGGAGAGCTGCATTGATAGAGGAAGAGTACTACGAGGGTGCTGGAAGAGAAATTTTGGTGGACAATGATGGTTAGCTGGCAACTCATGGGAAACCTGAAGGTAACTTTAGAGTAGCTGTTGCAATATTTAATTTGAAAGCAGCTATAAAATGTTAACAAACCTGAGTTCAAATGAGGGGAAACCTGTTTATGTGTTTTAGAGAGCTTAGTAGTCTTTGTGTTAGCACGGAAATTGAAATTAAATTAAATAACAGATCCTGAGCCAGATATATTTTCATTTGAGCAATTACTAATTCAGTGTATGGTAATGGAGAAGTCTGTATTGGAATGTAAAGAATACAAGCCTAGTCTTACTGGTCGGGTGATTGATGAAAATGGGGTTACACTAGAGCAGAGGAAGAAAAATATTTCCAATGTTGTTGGTGGCGTCTTGACTTCCCTTCTGCCTAGTGAACGGATTGTACTTTTATGTAATGTATTGATAAGAAGGTAATGAAGCCCTAACCTCAACTTGTTGGCAATCAGATTTTGTTTATTACACAAACTTTGAGGTGTAAAATCATTGCTAGGCGTTTGTTTAATGTTATTTGATCATTTTTTGCATATTGAATCATTTTTTTGCATATTGTAAAATCATTGTTTATTACACAAACTTTGAGGTGTAAAATTACTATAGAGGAGTATGTAGGATTAAGTAAAGTATTAAGTTGTCATTCAGGCTTAAAGTTCGATCAGTGAACATAGAGCAATTCAGAGAAGCTGATGAACGGAGTGGGTACACCTTTTGGGTAGCATTTGTTATTACTCTGTGGGACTTATTTTCAAAATGAAACGTAGGGTTTGAATTCTATATATCTATTTCCAGTATTGTATCTCAAGAATCATGTTACACATTCAACAATTGAGTCACACTACTGTTATCTTTTAATGAAAAATTATTTAACTTTTGCAGATTTTAATTTACATTTGACTGCAATGTCATGATGTGGTTGTGGTGCTCAATGGTACCATGAAAATGATAGTTTAGATTCTCTCAATTGGCAGCTGTACTTCTAAGTATCTTCACCTGCAGTTTGCTAGTACAAACACTCTAGAGAATGAGTATGTGTATAGGGTGAGCTTTGTCCATTCTGTTTAGACTCTGTAAGTTAGTTGGATGTCCAGGTCCTAACTTGCTTTTTAGAGCGATGACACAATAAGGAGTCCAAGATTAACTAGACAAACTCTAGTTGCTATCGTAGAGAGAACATATATACTTCTTTTGGAGAAAATGACGGTATCTGAATATAAAGTTTTCAATATTCTCTAAAACTATGCACCCTGAACATGACAATTTCTGTTTGAATTGCACAGGAGAATGACTTGGTCTATTGGGAGCAGTGTAGGTGGCGGTACAATTGATCCTTCTTCTGCTGACAGCACTAATGGGGGCACCGGCACATGATTAATTAGGGCCATCCAAGCTTTTCAAACCAAGTTAGGTGCAAGAATAAAGGAGTTGAGGAAAGATCTACCGATGAAAGTGTTCTTCTTGGTGGGATTTTATTGTGCAACTGCTTTTGCTGCTGTTATTGGGCAAACAGGTGATTGGGACATTCTTTCTGCTGCATTGGCAGTAGTTGTTGTTGAGGGGATTGGGGCTTTGATGTACAAGGGTTCTTTTCCTTTACTAAACAAGATTAGGAGTCTGATCACCCTGTTTAATTATTGGAAGGCGGGGCTATCTCTTGGTCTCTTCTTGGATTCATTTAAGTATGAAATGGATAACATTATTGGGTCAAGTAACCCCTCTTCAATTTTGAAATAGATATATTCTCTATATTCTTGTAACACTTGTCTCCTAAAGATAGATGGCGGCTTATGTGTTTTGCGCAATCGCGTCCACCCATTACGAAGAAGTGTTTGGTTCATCGGAATCAGGACTTGAGTGTGAATTTGGAAGCTACATGGCACAGGTTGAAAACCTGCGAAAGTCGATCAGGAGGGCAAACACTCATAGGTTCAAGCGTTTAAAATGAGCAAGACCACTTATGATTCAACAAATATGACAGTCTTGGATGAAGTGGGATTATCCCCAAAACGATGCTTTATAGGTACCAAAATCGAAACTGAAATCTCACCTCTGTTAATTCAAGTCAATTTAAATTCAGGAACAGAAAATTGAAGATTTGGTTATCAAGCTTTGCAATTTATTTTGTTTCTGCTGTTTATTTTACCTTATTATTATAGATAATATGAAATTATTTGTAAAACCTGCTTATTGATGGATTAATTCTATGTGAACGTAATGAATGTGAAAACATGAAAAGCTATAATATCACCATATACACTTCAGAGTAAAAATTGTAGAGTAGTCTTACAAAATTGGGTTTAAAAATTGTAGTGTTGGAGTGCCATATTATTGAAGTGCTGGCATGTGATAGTTGCACGAACGGATGTAGTTAACTTACTCTCAATTTCTTGTTTACCCTTACTGAGGGATACTCAGATTTGCAGTTTGATATTCTCATAAAATTTTAGTTGTGTATCTAGGTTGCGAAAAGCTTACGATCTTGATTGATGGTGGTATGATCCGTTTTCATTGTTTTTTTTTTGTTTTTGTTTCTGTTTCTGTTGTTATATATCTGTTGATATCTTAACAGATGGTGAATTTTTGGTTATAGGTTCTTATACGATGATGGTAAATTGGTAACAACAATGATGCTGCCAATGTATCCCAAAAGTGCTAAGCTTTCATTTGCAGCATGTTGGCTGTTCTTTAAGTCATTCTTATTAGCATAAGTTTGGATATGATATAGAAATGGAGTTGGAATATTAGAATATATTATAAAATCGGAAATTTGAAAGTTTGGTTTACTTGTGATTTTGTCTTAATTTGAAAATGTTGTATTGCAATTTGGTTGGTTCTTTTAGAAAATATTGATTTTAGTATTTTTTGTCTTTTGATGCTATATAATGAAATATAATGAATTTACGAAGGTATAGTCTTGTATAACTTTCATTGCTAGTTGTTGTTTATAAACTTTTAACAACAAACACTCTTAGTTGTAAAACTTTAAGTTTTTAACAACATGCACTCTAAGGCCCAGTTCGACATTGCTTTTCAAGCTGCTTTTGGGGCCAAAAGTGATTCTGGATTAGTGATAGGGTATTTGGTAAAATTTCGGGGAAGTGCTTTTGGATACTTTTAGGGCGCGTTTGTTAACGTTTTCAAAAACTGTTTTTTGTTTTTTGAGTCACAAAAACTGAAAAAACGCGTTTGGTGGGCGATTTCAAAAAACTGTTTTATAAAACATTGAGAACAGTTTTCAGTTTTAATGAACAAAAAATTGAGAACTCTGAGAACAACAATTTGTTGTTCTCAGTATTCTTGAAAACTTTTTTTTAGCAATAAAATTTACTCAAACCAATTTCATCTTTTGAATCTTCATGGATCTATATCAAAAGGATGATGATGATTTCGATAGGTTTGATGATGAAAATTAAATTTATTTATTATTTAATTTTAATTTTTTTAGAATGTTTAATTATTTTAATATCACTTTTTCATTATTTATAATATTAATCTTTTAAAAATGATTTAAAAAATATTATACCAAACATGTTTTTTATGTTTTGATTCTCCGAATATCGTTTTCAACCATTGCTACCAAACGCGTTTTCGAATTCAAAAAATCCAAAAATCAGTTTTTCGAAAACTTCAGATTACAAGAAAACAAAAACTGAAAAACGAAAACGTTACCAAACGGCCCCTTAGTTTCTCCCAACTAAGTTTTTAAGAATTTGTAGCTTTTGGAAATCAGCTTCCCGCCTTCCCGGTGAAGTAATTTTCAAAACGCGCTACAGTGATCTTTTTAATGAAATTTTATGAAACTTCCTATTCTATCCCTTGCATTCCATGAAATTTACCTTCATTCTCACCTCCTCTCCAATTCTACCTTCATTCTCACCTCATCTCCAATTCTAATCTCTCTCGCTTTCTCTTCTTCAGCAGCCTCTGTATTCGGTTCGAGCTATCCAAGGTATTTTCTAATTTCTGTTCTAATTCCGTTATCTCAAAGCAATTACTTGCAGGGAATTCCTTTGAACGATTAAGTTTCGAAAGCTTTGTGTAATGTGTTCCTGTTTTAGGGTTTGATTTTTAATTGGAGTTTTTGGGGATTTTATCTAATCCAAATCCAAATCCAAAAATCTTCATACCTGTATCCTGTTTTTATGTTACATTATATATAAATAGGGAAAGTGTGTGTTGTATTGAAATAATAAAGGTTTGATTTTTAAGTGCTTTGATCTCATATCCTCATCGATTCTCTGTCAAGTTCAAATAATAATGCAAACTTGTAAGGTAAGTACTTCAAACTTCAAACTTGTGTCAAAAAGCAAGAGAAAAATTACCTTTTTAATCAATTGAGTTTTTGCTGTCAAAATTCAAACTTTGATGGTCCCCATGTAAATTGTAGATATCTCAATGATGAGGAAATTGGGGCTTTTATACTTGCAAATTTGTGTTCTGTTATAATAATTGTATGCTAGATTGTGTATGAAGTTTGCTTGTAAACTTTATATGTTCTTTGAATTCAATTGTAAGTATTTCATAGATATCTAGTTATGATGGATGGAATCAAGGTTGTGTTCAACCCAAGGTTTAGGAATTTGTTGGCTGACAGTTTGGCAAAGAAGGGATCGGGGATGGGTGACAGTAGTGGTTTCCAACACAATTTCATCTCTTTTATACAAGTGAATTTGGAAAAGGAGTCGGAAGTGAATTATGAGTTTTTGATCCTATAGAATTGGAAATTTGGGATCAATTTTGATTATGCATTGACACAAATGCAGCCCTTCTAATGTTATGTATAATAATATGGTGTATGAATTTGTACACCGTTGATGTTTCATGTCGAAAGGATTTCTTTACTTATTAAATTTCTGTTTGAGTTTATAGATGGAATGCGACGGAGATGTGGGAGAAGTTGGGATTCACTGAACAGAGGGCAGTGGATATCAATGGTGTGTTTGTTACAGTCAGTGATTCCGGAGAATAAGAGATCCATGACGCCCAATGCGCAGCTTACAGTTTTCCGAGCTGAGGTAAACCAGAACCCTGTTTTAGAGACCAGTGTGGATAGATATTATAGTAAACATGTAGATAAATATCCGCGGGAAGAGAAATTCTTCAATGGAACACTCCTGTCTCGTTGGAGACTCTCTCCTAGTAGAAAATGTGGCCAAGTTTGTCTACACTACGCCTTGTAGAATGCCATTTGTGTATGGTCAATCTAGAAACTCTCATGGTAATGTGTGTCATTGTTTTGTTGTTGAGTCATCTGCAGGAGTATAATGCCACAGTGGAATTTCTTTGGGCGCCACTTCTTGTAGAGTCTAATTCCGATGATCCAATGAATCACAGATTGGATGAGTGGATAATCCGTCTAGATTCCGTCCAGAAATATGGAAAGGAAAGCTTAATCCAAGTTGTTTTGATTTTCTGATAGGAAAATATATAGAAACAGACAGGTATATGATGATAGTCAGATGTTTTGGAATATTATAACAAGTAGTGAAATCATACCAATTAGGATTTACTCATCTACTGTCCTTTTTTTCTTTTTCTTTTTCTTTCTTTTTTGTTACTGGTGTGCAGTGAAACCTGAACCTATCCTTCTACTACCACCCTATACATTTTTTCTAATTGAGTTTCGTTTCCGAAATCGATATTCTTTCTTCCTCAGATAAGATTGGTTGATGGACTTGGAAGTGACAGTGAGAGTGAGAGGTTAATATCTTCATACCCTTCTTGAGTCTTTTGAGTCGATGAAACGATTTTTGATGCATATACTCCTCTGCACCAATGTGATTGTTGCAATTACAATAGTCTTCATCTCCTGATCCTGATTGACCTACATGACTCCACAAGTAACAATTCCCAACAACTGTGTTAGAAACCACTACTGGCCAAATGCTAAGATCCATTAATGTTTGAAGTAGGCCTTTTTGGTAGTTGAACACACAAGACGATCTTTTGGTCATCTTCTTCACCACCCAAGAAATTTTTTTTAGAACATCTGCTTCTACTACAGCTTTCATCTTTTCCAACCAAAGTACCAAAAAGTGATACAAGATATACTTAAAAAATGAATCAAGAAGGCTATTTTTAGTGGAAAAGTCACTCAAAAGTAATGTTTTGAATGCATGAAAAGGGCTGGTTATGAACCCATCAAAATCAAAACGACATATCGATTTATTTGCACACGGCATGAACATGAGCATGCTGATAAATTAATATTCCAAGTGGATTTATTTGCACACTGTGTGATATATATTATTAAATTTTAGTCAAGAGTACTGGTTATTTGTGATAAACACGAGTATTGTTAGAATTTAATCCACTGCCACCCTTGATCCAATGATGGTGTTATAAGAATGATAAATGGGCCTTTAAAAATATATATATATATACAGATTTTCTATTATCAGTTTGAATTGACAATAAATATATCAGGACGAAGAATGTGGATCACTAGATTTACATATTTTGACTCAAAGTGTGTCTCCATAATCTGTGGTCCACATTCTTTGTCCTGACAATAAAATATATTTATTGTCAGTTCGAACTGATAATAGAAAGACTATATATATATATAGTCTTTCTATTATCAGTTCGAACTGATAATAAATATATCAGAACGAAGAATGTGGACCACAGATTATGGAGAAGTTTTGACAAGTGCATACACTTTCAGTCAAAATATGTAAATCTAGTGGTCCACATTCTTCGTCCTGATATATCTATTGTCAGTTCGAACTGATAATAGAAAATATATATATATATATATATATATATATATATTTGTGTGTGTGTGTGTGTATAAAATGTTATTTTTAAAGTCATTTATGAATGGAGTTTCTATTGGTGAGCCTTTAAAATATATATATATATATATATGGTAGGCTATTTTTAAAATTATTTATAGGTTTGTTTTGTTTAAAATCTTATATGAATTATCAAAAATTTTAACTACAATTTGGGGCCCTAGGCAGTTGTTTTATTGGGCTTCCCCTAGGGCAGGGCTTGGGTAAGAGAAGGAAGAGGAGGATTGTACTGGAACAAATTGACATGGAGAGTGAAAAAGAATACAATTTTAATTGAAAATGTATTTTGTAAGTAACAAAACTAATCACTCGAAGCACTTGGCTCCATCGTCTTTGACTGTGGATTAAGTAGACAAATTTCAAGAGCAGTAGCCCCACATGTTTTTTCTTTTGCAATTTTCTTCGACACAGAAATTTCAAGGAAAATGTAGATTCACCTTCTTTCCTCAGGTTTGTGTCGTTTTACAAATTCAAAGACAGTCACAATGTAATAATTCCACATCTTCCATACAAACTACAAGGAAATAATTCCACATCTTCCATGCGCAGCAAGTCTTCGGTGTCAAAGACTTTGAGTTACATTATTGATGACCATTGACCAAGACTTTGTGCCATTTTGTTTGAAAAACGCTTCAATAGCTCAAAACCTACCATAAATCATCACAACTGAAGTAATTTTCATGCAAAATTTAATGCTTTTCTTCCTTTTGTTCTTTTGCAATTAGAAATTTTATTTTGTTGGTTTGAACCACATTTTTAATGAGACTAATTACTGTTCCCGTATCGAATTGCATTTAATTTACAGCAACAGGACTTTAATGCAGTTCTAGTGAAATGGGAAAATATATAATCTCTGCTTTTAAACATAACATAAAACTAAACTCAATTTAACAAATATGTAATACTACAAGTTGGAATTTGGATTTATTAATAAGGTTAAACATATCTAAGCTTGATTGTTCAGATTTGATGGTGGAACTAAACATCATAAGTATCATCATTTGAGCATTCCTCGATTGATTCATACTCCAGCAATTCTGTTGAAGAATCTGATTGGATCTCCCTTGTAGAACTCTGTTTAGAAGAAGAAGCAAAGAAAGGCTTGGGAGGCATTTGCAGATCATCAATGCTTCCTTCCAACATTTCCATAACTTTGGTTATTGATGGACGATCCGTTGCCTTCACTTGAATGCACCATAACCCAATTATGCAAAGCTTTCTTGCTATCACTCCTTCAATTTCACTTGCATTCCGGAGCTCTAAATCTCCTCCTTTAATCATTTGATCATATACCCATGAAGGAAAGTACGCTTTGCTTGAACGAGTCGCCTTTGCAAAAGAATTCCGTCTTCCTCCTGCCATTTCCAACAACAACATCCCAAAACTGTAAACATCCGACTTGCAAGAAACTATGCCAAAATTTCTTGAAATCAACTCTGGAGCTATGTATCCAATCGTTCCTCTTGTGGCGCTCATGCATATGAAATCATTTTCCTTGGGGTGAAATTTTGCAAGGCCGAAATCTGCAACTTTTGGGATGAAATTGTGGTCTAGCAAGATATTGTGAGGCTTGATGTCAAAATGAAGAATGCATACATCACATCCGTTGTGGAGGTACTCGATACCACGAGCGGTTCCTAAAGCAATTTCATGAAGTCTCTCCCATCTGAATGCTTGATCATTTCCTTTCTTGGAGAAGATATGCCTATCAAGAGATCCATTAGGCATATACTCATACACAAGTGAACGTTTCGATCCCTCGGAACAGAATCCTAATAATTGCACTACATTGGTATGGTGAATTCTACCGATCGTTGAGACTTCGTTGATGAATTCTTCCCCACTGAACTTGGAGTTTGCAAGCACCTTAACGGCAACTAAGGTGCCGTTAAGAAGTTGTCCTTTATAAACTGATCCAAAGCCACCTTGTCCTAATTTGTCTCCGAAGTGATTAGTTATTGCAATGATCTCAATGAAAGAGTATCTTTTAGGCATCCAGGATTGTTGATTGTATAGAAATTTCTCCACGTTATCGACTGTCATCTTGGTTGTTTTATATTTGTGTATAAGAAACACAACTAAAATTATAACAAGAATAAGCCTTGCTATAAGAATTACTGCAAACTGGACAAGGAAAGAGGAAACGACATATAGGGGGGTAGAATATGAGCCCAGGAGTAAGAAGAGTTCCAGCAGGGAGCACATCAAACGCAACAGAAAACTTGGTAGGAGTAATAGTATCCATAATAAGATTCTGTAAATCGGCATATCTGGAATTGGATAAGAAATATAAATTAATATTAAGGCAGTGTAAGGATATATGGTAAAAATACATGAAGAGCATATGCAGAATGATAAGATATATAAGCTATTACTTACCGTCTGATCCGCAATACATGCACCATTTAAGATCAAAACCTGACTGCAGCAACTTCTGGATGGTTTCGTAAGAAGGATTATCATCCGCAGATACTTTACGTATATCCAGTATAGGAACCATTGAATTGAACGAACATGACTCCGGAATATCATATATCGAGATGTTGCCACCATATCTAACATAAACGTAGGACTGATTTCCAATATTCAAACAAGGAAGGCTTCTATAGGTGGGATCACTTATCTTACTAGAGCACCTCACAAAACTTGCATATGTAAAGTGATCAAAATACTCTCTAGAATACTCTATATTATAACGATAATCCGTATATTCTTTTATTTTTATTCTTGTTAGAGATTTTTGCGGAAGGCCACAGCTTCCATTGGCTAACTTGACATCAACAACCGTGATTATACGATCATCATAGGAAATATTCTTGACATAATACATCCCTGAATGGTATTCCAGGATGGTTTTGTTGCTCTCGCAGGAAAGTTCAAACCTGGAATCACCACATCCAGCTGGATCGTTTTTAAGCCGAAAAGGGTAGCTTATGTTTTTGATGTCTCCACATGAAGAAGTAGAACACTGTATTTGTTGAAGTTTTCTTGCCTGTACATCTCTAACGAAGAGAAAGATCAACAAAGAAAAAAGAAAAGCTAAGAAATTTGATGATTCTTCCCTTCTCATGATTCCTGATACGAGTTTAAATGAATATTTGGCATAAAAAAAAAATGAAAGTTGTCTGTTATTATATAACATTTTATTAGTACTTTTCTTATTTGAGCATAGATTAGCCCGTCAACTGCTCAATTTGGAATGTCACATTCAAGCGTTTAGGGACACATGATTCAGACTGGGCCTACTGCATTTCGACAAAACTAAAAAATGTACGGTGGGCAACTTAACTTGAGTCAACAAACAAACAAATTAATGGTAAAACTGAATAATTGAGTTTGAAAAGTCTACAAAAATGAATAAAGATTTTGTTCTGAGCCCATCTACGAATAAATTAGATTATGTTTGGGATTGATTTGTTTAACAAATAATCTGTTTTTAGCTTAACTTAAAAAATAATCACCTTAAAGATAAATTGACAAGTGTTTTGTAAATTAGTTTTATAAATAATCAACTTAAGAGAAAAAAATAATAAGAAAAAGGTGTTTAGTAAACTTTAATTGATTATGGAAAATGACTAAAATAGAATATATTATTAAGTATTTTTTTGTTTTTATTTTTATTTTTTCCTTTTTCTCTTTTTTTTTCCAGCTTTTTATTTTTTTCCTTCATCTCTCTTTTTTTCCAGCTTTTTATTTTTTCCAGCTTTTTTTTTACTTTCTCCTTTTTCTTTCTTTTTTTCCACCTTTTTTTTCCTCTCTCTCTCTCTCTCTTTCTTTTTTCTTTCTTCATTTATTCCCTTTTAATTTTTTTTTTACACGATTTTTAATTTTTCGAACTCAATATATAAAAAGTAAAATGAAAACATAACAAAGTATCGTATTACAAATACATGTAACATGATGAGTAAAATTTTAAAATGATAAACATCAATCTCCCAGTAAACTAGCAATTATCTGGTTTCTTAATATTTCAGTTTCTTGGGCTCCAAGACCGTTGGTCTCATGACTTTCTTCCTCGGAGCATAGACCGGAACCGGAACCGGCCTTAGGAGGTTCCGACGGTTTGGTTCCTTTTTTTTTTTTTTTTTACAAAAAAAATAAAATGTTTGAAATGACACTGTAAAGTATTGGGTCGTAACCCATAACCCTTGTCTAAGTAAGTATGTTTTCCTTTGCATTCTCCTTCTTTTTATATAGGTTAAGCCTCTCTTCAAATCTCTTATGTTAGGAAATTGTTTGCGGAAGCAATGCATTGCAACTAAAGTAAAGACTTGAGAAAAAATAGAGAAAACAGAACACACAATTTTACGTGGTAAAACCCCCAAATTAATCTGAGGGAAACATCCACGGGCAAAGACTAAAAGGATTTTATTAGACCAAAAAGATTACAACCTCTCTCTAATATTTTAGGAGAGAACTACAACCTTTCTCTACAAGAGGAAAGAACAATTAGGGAGAAGAGAAGAGAAGAGCTTGGGATGAGAAATTGGAGAAGCAAATGGGAGCTATTTATAGGCAAATAACCAACCCAAAAGTCTTCATGTAATAAATGTATGTAGTTGGCAAGAACAACTTCCACCGGCCAACACCACAAACAAATCTCCAATTTCAACCTTCTTAATTAATTACAATGTGTAAATGTGACTTTAACCTTTCATTCTCCCACTTGAAGTCATCATTTCACGGTCTGTTTATCCTTCTGATCTTTGCTCAAATTCCTGCTGCTTACGTTTCTGCTAGACCATAGGAGGATCTACACCATATGAACTTGTCAGTATTGATAGGCTTGGTCATTACATCTGCTAGATTCTCCTTGGTGTGTATCTTTTGCATATCCACACTACCGTCTTCCACTACTTCCCGAACAAAGTGATATTGAACTCCTATGTGCTTGGTTCTGGAATGAAAAGCTGGATTCCTTGCAATGTGCAAGGCACTCTGACTGTCACAAAACAAAATTATCTTCTCTTGTTTGTGCCCGAGTTCCTCCATTAGCCTTTTAATCCAAATTGCTTCCTTACAAGCTTGTGTAGCTGCCATGTACTATGCCTCAGTTGTAGATAGAGCCACAACTGTTTGTAACTTGGAAATCCAGCTCACAGCTCCTTCTGCAATTGTAAACACATATCCAGTAGTAGCTTTTCTTTTGTCGAGATCTCCAGCAAAATCCGAATCCACATAACCCCTGACAGTAAATTCTGATCCTCCATAACATAATGCAGCATCTGAGGTTCCTCTGATGTATCTCAAAATCCTCTTCACAGCATTCCAATGCTCTATACCAGGATTCGCCATGTGTCGACTAACCGCTCCCACTGCTTGTGCAATGTCTGGTCTTGTACATATCATAGCAAACATCAAACTTCCCACTGCTGATGCATATGGCACTCGAGACATTTCCATCCTCTCCGCTTCATTGCTAGGACTCATACTTGAGGATAATTTAAAATTCACAGGAAGTGGGGTAGAAATTGGCTTACAATCTTGCATATTGAAACGTCGCAAAATTTTCCTCAAGTAGTTCTTTTGAGAAAGCCAAATCTTCCTGTCTTTTCTATCTCGGTAAATTTGCATCCCTAGAATCTTGTTTACTGGTCCCAAATCCTTCATATCAAATTCCCTAGCCAACTGTGCCTTTAATTCTTGGACTCGATCTTTATTGGGGCCTGCTACCAACATGTCGTCCACGTACAACAATAGGATAATGAAATCACCATCACCAAACCTCTTGTAATAAGTACAATGGTCTGAATTGAGTCTGTTGTACCCAAGGCTTATAATGAAGGAATCAAATCTCTTGTACCAACACCTCGGCGCCTGTTTGAGACCGTACAGAGATTTTGTTAACCTGCAAACCAAGTTCTCCTTGCCTTCTTTGGCAAAACCTTCTGGTTGGAGCATATAAATTTCTTCTTCAAGTTCTCCATGAAGAAATGCAGTTTTCACATCTAACTGCTCTAAATGTAGATCAAACACAGCACTCATAGCCAGGACTACTCTGACTGTTGTAAGTCGAACCACCGGGGAAAATATCTCATTGAAGTCTATGCCTTCTTTCTGAGCGTATCCTTTCACCACCAGTCTTGCACGATACCGCTCCACTTGGTTATTGCCATCTCATTTGATTTTATAGACCCATCTATTTCTGATGGCTTTTCTTCCATGTGGTAGTGGAACAAGCTCCCATGTCTTGTTCTTATGTAGAGCTTCAATTTCTTCCTGCATTGCTGTCATCCACAGAGATGCATCTGAACTATTTCTAGCTTCATGGAAAGTCAATGGCTCTCCATCCTCTGTTAGAAGACAATATGCAACGTTGCTCTCTGTAACATACTCCGAGTGCCATAATGGTGGTCTCCTCTCTCGAGTTGACCGTCGAACTTCTGGGGCCTCAGGCTCATCTGGTACTTGTGTCTCGTGCTCTGGTTCTGCTTCAGAAGAAACTGAATCTTCTTGTTCTTGATTATTTTCCATATGAACATCAGTAGTCTCTGAATTTTCTTTTGAAGTGATGTTGTCTTCTTCCTTTTGGAGTTGATCTTCTACAAATATAACATCTCTGCTGATGACAACCTTGTGGGCAGTGGGATCCCACAGGCGATACCCCTTTACTCCATCAATATACCCTAAGAATATACATCTTCTGGATTTTGGATCCAGTTTTGTCCTTTCTTGGGCATTGTACATCACGTACACAGGACATCCAAATGAATGTAGATTTGAATAATCAGTTGGCTTACCAGTCCACATCTCCATTGGTGTTTTCAACTCAATTGCTATCGATGGAGATCGATTTATCATATAACAGGCGGTTTTGGCTACTTCTGCCCAAAATGAATTAGATAGGCCTGCAGTCCTCAACATAGCTCTTATTCTTTCAGCAAGAGTTCTATTCATCCGCTCTGCCACTCCATTTTGCTGAGGAGTGTACGTGACAGTGAACTGTCTTTCAATACCTTCTTGCTTACAAAATGCAAGAAACTCGCCATCTGTATATTCTCTTCCATTATCTGTCCTTAAACACTTGATCTTCTTTCCAGAATCAAGTTCCACCCGTGCTTTGAAGGCTTTAAATACTTCAAACACATCTGACTTTCTCTTGATCGGGTATACCCAACATCTCCTGGAGTAATCATCAATGAAAGTCACCATGTACTTTGCTCCTCCTAGGGATATATCTGGTGATTCCCAGACATCAGAATGAATCAAGTCTAGAATGCATTTGCTCCTAGCAGTAGAACTGCTAAACTTCAATCTATGCTGCTTACTTGTGACACAATGCTCACAGAATGGTAGATTCACTGATTTGAGCCCGGGAAGCAAATTCTGATCAGAGAGAATCTTCAAACCTCGTTCCGAGATATGGCCTAGTTTGCGATGCCATATTATCGTTGACTCTTCTCCATGGTTGTTTGATGCAACACATGAATCTGCTTCCTGAAGTGTTTCTCCTTTAAGCATGTATAAATTTGAAGTGATCTTTTCTGCCTTCATAACTACAAGCGCGCCTCTGACAATTTTCAAGATCCCATTTTCTATTTGGGTCTTGCATCCAAGATCATCTAATTGTCCCAACGACAATAGATTCTTCTTCAAGCCCTTCACATGTCCCACCTCCTGAATGGTACGAATTGTCCCATCATGCATCTTTATCTTGATGGTGCCAATACCAGCGATTTCCAAAGCATGATCATTACCCATGAATACAGATCCTCCATAGACAGGTTCATATTTGTGGAACCATTCTCTTCGAGAGGTCATGTGCCAAGTGGCTGCTGAATCTAGAAGCCAAACATCAGTAAACCGTTTTCTACTTTCAGCAACAGTATTGCCCTTGCTGTATAAGACTTCACCATCGTCTGAAGTGCTTGCTACACACCCTTGAGAGCTTGATGATTCTGGAGCTCTGTTATCTCCACTCTTTTTCTTGTTATGCCAACACTCACTTTTGACATGCCCTTTCTTGCCACAACTGTAGCATTTGACGTTCTTTCTACTTCTTGATTTTGACCTACCGTGATTGTGACTCCCACTAGGGCCACGTTCCGTTGATCTCCCTCTCGTCATCGTTAATGCCTCTGCCTGTTGTGAACCTTTTGATCTGTCTTCCTTGTTTTTACGCCTGCTTTCTTCTTCTAAAACAGCGGCTGCAACATCATCAAAGACTAGATACTCCACGAGAATATTGTTCGTGAGATTTATGATGAGTTGATCATACGAATCCGGTAAACTTTGAAGTAGAAGTTCTGCACGTTCATTTTCCTCTATTTTGTGCCCCAACTCTGTAAGTTGAGAAAATAGAGTATTCATGATGTTGATGTGGTTGGTCATCGATGAAGATTCCGCCATTCGAAAAGTGTAAAGTCTTCTCTTCAAGAAGATTTTGTTGTGTAGTGACTTGGCCTCATATAATTTTGTCAGAGTGTCCCATATCTCCTTTGCTGTCTTCTTCTCTGCTATACTTGATAACACTCCATCAGCTAATGCTAGATGCAAATTGGCAACTGCATTGCCATCCATCTCTTTCCATTTGTTATCATCTGTGATCTCTGCTGGTCTGTCTCCAATTGCTAACAAACAATTGTCTTTCAATAGAATTGCCCTTATCTTTATCTTCCACAACGAGAAATTACTCCCGTTGAACTTTTCAATCTTGAACTTTGTTGCCATTTTGTTGATACTGAACTGCTTCTCACCAGGATCGAGTTACACTATTTCACCGTGACAGTATCGTATATGTGAATAGTACCGTATACTGGAATAGTGACTGTAGTTGTGAACAGTACACCAGGTAGGTTCCCAGGAAAGAGAGGTGGGTCACAATGGTCCTCTTAAATACCAAGTCTTTCCTTAGCCAGAACCTTTCCTAGACATGCACTTTCCACACCACCACACTTATTTCCAGCAACCACGAATACTACAGGGAGCTCTTAGTCAGTAAACTCAAGAACAATTCTTTTCTGATGTGGAAGATCAGTCAATGCTGCAACCACAGAGCATACTAAGAATTTCCTAGAGAATCTGACAACTTAGCAACTTGGAATACAACCGGAGGCTCTGATACCACTGTTAGGAAATTGTTTGTGGAAGCAATGCATTGCAACTAAAGTAAAGACTTGAGAAAAAATAGAGAAAACAGAACACACAATTTTACGTGGTAAAACCCCCAAATTAATCTGAAGGAAACATCCACGGGCAAAGACTAAAAGGATTTTATTAGACCAAAAAGATTACAACCTCTCTCTAATATTTTAGGAGAGAACTACAACCTTTCTCTACAAGAGGAAAGAACAATTAGGGAGAAGAGAAGAGAAGAGCTTGGGATGAGAAATTGGAGAAGCAAATGGGAGCTATTTATAGGCAAATAACCAACCCAAAAGTCTTCATGTAATAAATGTATGTAGTTGGCAAGAACAACTTCCACCGGCCAACACCACAAACAAATCTCCAATTTCAACCTTCTTAATTAATTACAATGTGTAAATGTGACTTTAACCTTTCATCTTATTTATCCGATGTGAGATTATGTAACATAATTAGATTCTTAACTTGATATTTGTATTGTCCAGGGGTGATTATAACCATTGTTTCAAAACTGAATCTCTCAATATATTTGGAAGCAATGAACATGTTGAAATATTTTGTGTTTTTCCAATTTGTGCCGAGAGTAATTCGAATCTACCAATTATTCAGAAAAGCTATAAGGGCTTTCAGCATATATACTGGCTGAAGTTATATGGGCAAAATCTGCATTCAAGATTTGATCCATCTTTTTCTTTACATGTTTTCTGGTCATGTAAGTTTATATAATTACCATTTTATATGTTGATTTTACATGATTCAATATGCTTTCTATACACTAAATATTTTCATACTCAGAGGCTCAGAACAGCTTCTTAATTTCTATGTTTTATATATATAGTTGCTCATACATATATTATATATTTCTTTCTGATACAAAACGTGACTTGATGGTGTTCTGAAAAGAGGACCAAAAATAAAATATATAAATAAATTCATTGCATTCAAAAATCAAGCCTCTCATTCTTGCAACGATGATTATAATCACCACCTGGACAAAGTATAGCAGGTTTATAAGTAATATCCAAATGTATGCGTGTATATGCGCAGGAACAACATGTAGCTTTAGAAGTAGAATCTGCGTTACTTGTCGTAAAGGAAGAATTGCGAGAAGGTCAATTATGTGGTACTTTGGTAGCTAGTTTAGAATCTAATCAGGTTTGAATTATCAAGTTTATTCAATCTCACATCCCACATCGGATAAATAAGAGAAGTGAAGATTAGTCTAACCTATATAAAAATGAGGAGAATGCATAGGAAAATATATCTACTTAGACAAGGGTTATGGGCCACGACCCAATACTCTACAATGTCCATTCTCTTCTAAACATTTTAATTTTATAATTAAAGTGTCATTTGATTTTTTTTTATTTTAAATAATGTTGGAACCGTTGGTTTGAACCGAACCAGAATCGCCGGTTCCAATCTGGTTCAAACTAGGTGGTTCCTTTAAAAATGGAATCGGAACTGCCCTGGTCCCGTTTTGGTTATGGAATTGGAAAAACCGGTTTCGATTCTTGTTTTGTTGGTTCGGTTCGTCGGTTCGAACCGAACCGGCGCCAGGTCTAGCTGAGCATGTCTCTTAGTAGAATTGGTAGTGCACCTATCTTCTACGTAATTGGTGAGAGGTTCAAATTTCACCATACGTATTTTACAAGTATGTGTGGGGAGTTTTCTTCCCGGGTTGTTGGAGTAGTTATCTCCCATTATCTAGGCTGCACATGAGTTTATTTATATAATATATATACTCATTTGGTTGACGTAAGAAATTCACTTATCAGGTAACCACTTTAATTTTATGGCTTATCAGGTAACCACTTATACTGCTTTGGCAACCATTTCACGGCAACCGACCATTAAACAGCTTTTGTTTGAATGATACACGGACTTTTGACTGAGATTTATCTCAAAAAATTTAGTTCATATGTGCTTATCTCTAACAAATTTTAGAAAAGCACTTTTAGGAAGAAAAAAAAACTAATACGAAAGCATAATTCGATTCCTTTAGCAGAAGAAGCATATAATGAATTGATTTTATAAAAACATTCAATATTTGAACCATTTCTTTAAATACAACAATTTCTTTAAAATCTAAGAATTTTCAACCTTTTCAACATCCGAAGATATAAAGGGCTTGGGAGGCATCTCCAGGCTTTGTAAGTCACCTTCAAGCATTTGTATCACCATTGTCATGGAAGGCCTGTCTGTTGGATTCCATTGAATGCACCACAATCCCACAATTGCTAACTTCTTAGCATTTTCCTCATCTCCATCCTCCTCAATTTCTAAACCGATCTCTCTTCCTTGGCTTACTCTATTGTAAACCCACTCCGGAAAATAAACCTGGCTCTGATTTTCAATTTTAAGATCAATGTTCTTTCTACATCCAACCATCTCTAACAACATCATTCCATAACTGAAAACATCAGCCTTGTAAGAAACCTCTCCGAAATTTCTAGAGAATAGCTCTGGTGCAATATAGCCAACGGTTCCTCTAGCAGCTGTCATTGATACAATACTTAACTCCTTTGAGCATAGCTTGGCAAGCCCAAAATCTGAAATCTTTGGTTGGAAATTATGGTCTAGTAAAATGTTGTGAGGCTTGATGTCAAAATGAAGGATTCTTTGTTTGCATCCTTGGTGCAAGTACTCTATTCCACGGGCAACACCAAATGCAATCTTTCGCAACTTCTCCCAACTCAAAAGTCGATGATTTGATTCGTGCATCTTTGAGAAGATGATTTTTTCAAGAGATCCATTTAGCATGAACTCATAAATGATAGCATGTCGAGTCCCTTCTGAGCAGAATCCCAGAAGGCGAACGACATTAAAATGATGTATTCTACTTATAATAGCAACTTCATTGATGAAATCTTCTCCATTTGCTTTTGAATGTTCCAAAATCTTGACAGCAACAGGAATTCCATTGGAAAGTTTTCCTTTATAGACACTTCCATAGGCTCCTTGACCGAGTTTGTGCTTAAATTTGCCGGTTATTTTCTTAAGATCACCGTAAGTGTATCTTGTTGGATTGTGGGTCTTGTAGTCTTCCAGGAACTTCTCTACCCTTTGTTGAACTTCTTTTTCCTTGTCAGACTTTATTGATTTGTATATAAGGAGTATTACCAAAGCAAAGAAGATTATGCCTCCCATACATATTACAAGAATTGAAATTGAAAGAGGATCTGCATCTGAGGAAAAAGACGAAGTTGGTTTAAAGCATTGTCTACTTTCATTACCGATAAGGCGATAATACAAAGAATGCTTGAAGTATGCATAAAAACATTTTCAAATTGTAATGCTTCATATATAACGGTCTCCTTGGAGATTTGATTTGATTTTTTAAAAAAATTAATAAATAAATAAAAACTGATATGTTTTTCTTTTTTGATAAAAAAATATATTCGATCATCCTAACAATATTATATACAAACACATAACAGTTTTGTACTGATAATTCATTCAAATAAAAACTGATGATGTTACCTTCGTTTCCGACACAGATGATTAAATTGTTTGTAATGTTGAACCGACAAAAATTTCCAGATTTTTCACAGCTATGACATCCACCGAGAGCTTTCCATGCCATCACCATCCTTGGAGTTTTCAAAGAAATTGTGAAAGTGCTTTTGGGACCTGGAATCCATTTTGGTCGAGATAATATGCTGCAATATGGAGGCAGCAATTCCATTGGCCAAGAAGCATCAATTACATAAACAAATTTTTTATCATCACTTAAACAATCAATCGGCCCTACTGCTGCTCTGTACAATATGCTGCTCTGTACCATCTTTTCAGTGCAGTTCACTGTAGCGATCTCCTTCGTACTGTATTGTAAAAAAGGAGATACAAAGCTTGTGTGGTTTAGATAGAAAAGAGTTTTTACTGAGCATGTGGTTTCATTAGGATCATTATGATGATAAGAAATTTCTTGCACATAGAATTCTCTAGTCCTGCTGGAGGTATAATCAAGATGCAAGAGTGTGTTGTTATTGGAGCATGATAATTCAAAACCTTCAAGACGACAATAGATTGATTGAGTTTCGAATCTAATTGCTGGGCCTTTACCACCGCACGTTGCTTTTGTTAGACAGAATTCATATGTATTATTTGTGCTGTTGTTAACGCCATAGTTGTTTTTGGATTCTGAGTAAGGCGAGAGAAGGAAGATGAGGATTATACTACAACAAATGGACATGGAGAGTGAGAGAGAATACATTTTTAATTGAAGATGATTTTGGGAAGTATCAGAACAAATCAAATGAAGCACTTGGCTCCATCGTCTTTGACTGTGGATTAAGTAGACAAATTTCGTTGGCGTGAAAAGAAGCACTCGTTCTATTCAAGAGCAGTAGCCCCACATGTTTTTTCTTCGACTCAGAAATTTCAAGGAAAATGTATATTCACACCTTCTTTCCTCAAGTTTGTGTCGTTTCACAAATTCAAAGACAATCACAATGTAATAGATCCACATCTTCCCTACAATCACAATGAAATAATTCCACAAGATAATCTAGTCTAAGATCAAGAAGTCACAATCAAATCCTCCATACATGTTGTTGATGGTAATTTTGGGATTGTTATGAAGTCAACTGGTCAGCAACGCCACGTAGGTCTAAAGAGAGTTTGACAGGTCAAAGGTTACACATTCAAAATTCATTCTCCATGTGGGTCTGTTGAAATTGCCGAGTAGCTTCTCTCTGCTTGCTGATTCGGCGAGTAGAATCCTTGGTGATGTTCAAACCTATAATAAACCTGTAAATTGGGAGAACGTTAAGAGCAATTCGTAGAGTTTCTGCTAATTAGAGAATATAGATCGCATACCTCAACTTTGAATAGATGCTAATGGGGTATTGCTCTAATTCTTGCTGTGTAAGCAATGAACCGGTGAATCGTATTCTTTTGTGATTCTGGTTTCTATGCCAGTTTGGGACTTTGTTTCCAAATAAAGATCAATTTCCTTGAAGTGTGGAGTTGCTCCCTATTTGGAAGTCTTTGATTTAATGTATATATGCCATAAAAAGAATGCTCAGATTATAATTTATACAATTACAATGTATACAAAAAATATTAACAACATTATAAAAATTAAAAAAGAAATAGACATTTCCAAATATTTATAAATGAATACAAATAAAGTACAATGTAAATTAAAAGTGAAATATATAGTCTCAAAACTGTCAACTTATAACCCAAGAATACAAGCATGATTATCTAATGATTTGTCGAAATCTCTCATTCTCTTGCCCTTTGAAATTTTAGTTGTTGTAGTAGGCTGAGTCCAAATTTTACTGTAATGGAATAAAACACATATAAATAAATAAATGTTTCCAATAAATATATACATAAACATTATCATATAATTGAAAATATAAATATTTCGATTCAAGAGAGACTAACTAATTTAAACCAACAAATGTAAGAAAACTTACGTGAATTTCCACTGTGTTTTTCACTATGACAAACTCCATTCTGCTTGTTTGTATAAAAGTTATTCACAGATGTTACCGGTATTTCTTTTTGCTCTACACTCAATAAACAATTATTACATGTATTTATATAATAGTGCTAGTGAAGTTTGAATCCTACAAGGAAACACTTTTCTTCACGCACAAGACTTCTTATTCCATGCAAATTCCTTTTTCTTTATGCATAAGACTTTTCTGTTCCGCACGAAGATAAACTAAGGACGCAGTTGGTATCATTTTTAAAATTGTATTTTTAAAAATGAAAAATCATGTTTTAAAAACGATGTTCTTAAAAATGTAATGTAATTGGTAGCGTTTGTTAAAAGTGGTTTTCAAAAACAGAAAACAACTTTTCGAAAACATGCAAACAAACAACTTTACAATTGTTTTTTATTTTTGAAAACATAAAACCGTTTTTAAAAGCGAATCCAAAATGCACGTAAGAAATTGTAGGGAAAAAACGATACGGTCAACGCAGCGGAAGCGAGACTAAAAACGATTTAGTATATTTTAAAAATTTTCCCTTTGATGAACCTTAACCCTTTAAATTAATTAAACATACATATAATCTAACAAAAAGAAGAATACCTTTTGTCGCGTGATCTGATTGACTTACGTCGATGCTAATCCGCAAGATCTTCAATCCTAGCACGAACGTGAATCAACTAGGAGCGTGGTCTCTCTTTTCTTTGAATTGAGTACCTGAGAATGGACAAACAAACTTTCTTTTTCTTATTGTTAGTCACAAAACAACCAAAAGACTACAAAGATTATTCCGGTCACTTTTGAGTTCTCAATCTAATGATCGAAACTCGCATGAACCTAATTCGAAGTTGTACACACAAGCCTATTGATGTATAAACAATTAGTGTACTATCGAAAGAATAATCTCTTCTCTCTTTTTGTCTTGGCTGAATTTCACACACACTAATCACTAGAGTATGATTTATTTTCTAAGCAAAAGAAAGAATTCTCAAGCCAAGCCAATAGTAGGGTGGCCGAATTTCATCACCTCCCTTTATATAGGGTGACCGAAATTCAACCCTATTTTCCTTTAGGGTTGCCACATTCTCTCTTGTGAGAGTTTGTGTGTGACCGAAATCCTCACTTAAAGAGGATTTAGGTTTTACCAAAACTCTTACACTCTTGAGAACCCAAACCCTAATCCAACTCTATAGTGTAGTATTCAATTATGACTAAATTAAAAGACTTCTTATTTGATTAAATAAATAAACTTAATTATTTATTTTCTTACCAAATAAGTCTTTTACTTTTAGTATACTACTACCAATAGTATAATTCTAGGAAACATATTTCCTGATCAGAAAAAGATTTTGTTTCTTAATTAAATAATTAATTAATAAATTAATTAATTCTCATTTAATCAAACAATAAAATAAAATAATATTTTTGACTAAATAATTAGCTTTGCCGCCCACACCTTGTATATATGGGCTCAATATTATTTTCTTATTTTAGTTAATCCATTAGACTTTAATTAAAAAGCCCACATGTGAATCAGACCCATTCTTACTAAAAGAAACAAGCCTACATGCCTTTCATTAATATATTAATATAATTGATCAGCCCATTAAATAAATAATGTGCAAATTATATTCTGAATATATTAAATGCAATTCTAGATGGACCCATAAATTGGTCCGGTAGAATATATCAAGTAATCCATGCAAGTCCGTGTGGATTGGGGATCTTGGCGGACTATCTAAATTTAAGCTTCAATAGACATAACCTAATCACAATCAACAAATGATTCACTTAGGTCCAATCCATTAATTTTAACTCATTCCACTAAAGTGCTAAAATTGAACTCTTAAATAAAGATAGAATAAGAAGATGTTCCTTATTCATACCCTAGACAATCATATTAGAGATAGTGTATCCTCGTGATTAATATCAGTAATCGCCAAGAGTTCATAGACCGCATATAACTCTCCAAGTTACCTTATTTACTCATATAACCACGTTTTGAACTTTGATATTTTGACTTGTCCAGAAGCCATGTTTTCAATAGTCACTATCGAAAACTCAACGTTGAGATTTAATATCCAATTACCTCAAAACATCCATATGATGATATTATACTCTCATTTAAAAAATGGAGCCATGATGTCCATATCTATAAATGAAGTCCTCTATTGATTAACACATGAATATCACCAAACTATCGAGGATAGACTATGCTATATAATCGTACTCATTGATAACTCAAATGATACCACTTGCAACCATAAGTCTATCATTTATCTCAGGATTAAGATAGACTCTCTGATTGTCCTGATAATGAAAAGACTATTATCTATTGACGGTTCTAGATAAAGCTTTTCATTGTGATCCAGTTCAATGCACCCAGTGCACTAGATTCTCTTACTCGAAGACACTCCGATGATTTTAGACTCATCATATCTCATTTGATCTCACTCAAATGTTAGCAAAAGAATTCTACAACTTTAACAAGATAAAGGTGCCCAACCTTTAACTTAAGTTGTGAACATTATTCAAGACTAACTAAAGAATTGTGTCTACCTCATACATATCCAGATGTATGAACAATTCTTCTTTTCTCATAGTCTTTAGACCTTATGATTATTTACTTTGACAATTATAATATTAAACTATAAATGCTATAAGATTTGTTAAACCAGAAATCACTTTATTAATATGAAAAAGATTGTTAATTACAATATTACACTCTTGCTATTGAGCATAATCCTAACAAAAATTTGTTGATTTTTCCCTTCTCATGATTCCTACAATGAATTTGAATGAAAACTTGGTAAAAAATAAAAGAAAAAAGGTTCTTTGTTATCAATTTTTCTATTATCAGTTCAAACTGACAAAAGATATATCAGTTCCTTGTATGTGGGCCATTGGATTTAAATACTTTGACTTAGCTACATGTACTTATCAAAGCATCTTTTAAATCCAATGGCTCACATGCAAGGAACTGATATATCTTTTGTCAGTTCGAACTAATAATAGAAAGACTGTCTTTATTATTATGTAACATCTTATTAATTGCTTCATTGCATAGAGGTGGACCACTACAATGTGTGGGGAAAAACTATGCCATGTTGTGTGATTGTGACGGGACGCATGGTGCACTAGCTGAATCACCTCTTTAGACGAGGAAATACATTGATCGGCCGAATCCATGATTAATCGTCCAATTCACAATAAAAAAAGGGTTAACAACACCAGTGCCCCCTAAACTATTAGTGAATTTTCAAGTTGACCCTCACATTTTTGTGTGTGGACAATTTACCCCTTGAACTCTCTTCATTTGGCAAAACATGACTTTAAATGCCCCTCAAACATGCATTCAGGGGGCAATGGACATAACTGTTTTGCCAAATGAAAAGAGTTCAAGGGGTAAATTATCCAGAAAAAAATGTGTGGGGGCAACTTGCAAATTCGCTAATGGTTCAGGGGACATTGGTGCTGTTAACCCTCCAAAAAAAAAAAAGGTGGCTTTATTGCTACTAAAAATCGTTCTTTTCACACTTATTATAAAAAAAATGAAATTTAAAAGTTTACTCTTTGTAAAGCTTCAAAATGTCATGATTAACCTTAAATATTAATAATCATATTATAATTAATTTCTTCTATCCAAACCAACATAAAATCAATTTTGGATGAAGAATCATAAATCAAACAAACTTTTGACATTTTTTTTTTCTCTCTGTCATGCAAGATCCAATTTAATCCGGATGACTATAAATTTTATGGTTTTTATTGTGCTCTATAAGAGCATCCAAAATTGGGCTAAAAAGAGGCCCATTTGAGGAGACCCACTTTTATTTTGGTCTTATGGGAGGGCACAATGGTGCAAAATGAAATCCAAAAAAGAAGCTTCAAATGTGGGTCTCACCACACTAGACCCAAATTAGGTTCCAAATGTGGAACTCCATTTAGGTCTTGCCTAATGATTGGAATTGGGTTCCAAATACCTCCCAATCATTGGGCTTATATATATATATATATATATATATATATATATATATATCAGAAATTCTATTATCAGTTCGAACTGACAAAAATTATATCAGTTCCTTGCATGTGGGCCACTGGATTTAAATACTTTGACTTGGCTGTATACACTTGTCAGTCAAAGTATTTAAATCCAGTGGTCTACATACAAGGAACTGATATAACTTTTGTTAGTTCGAACTGATAATAGAAAGACTGTATATATATAGTCTTTCTATTGTCAGTTCGAACTGATATAAAATATATTAGTTCCTTACATGTGGGTCATTGTATTTA
This sequence comes from Acer yangbiense, assembly GCA_008009225.1. Taxonomy (NCBI): domain Eukaryota; kingdom Viridiplantae; phylum Streptophyta; class Magnoliopsida; order Sapindales; family Sapindaceae; genus Acer; species Acer yangbiense. Next base: position 50,310,113 of record CM017763.1, on the reverse strand, counting down.
AATACTTTGGCTTAACTGCATGCACTTGTCAAAGCATATTTTAAATCCAATAACCCACATGCAAGGAACTGATATATTTTATATCAGTTCGAACTGACAATAGAAAGACTGAATATAGATATAAATTTAAATATATAATTATTAATTTCAATAATTATATATATATAATGAAAAAATATAAATAAATTTAATTTTAATTTTAAAATTTTGTTTTAATGAAAACATTAATTTGTTGAATGTTTGGAACCGGAACCGAACCTTAATTTGAATGAATAAATATAACTGAACCGGAACTGGGGAACTGGAGAACTGGAATCGGAACTGCCGGTTTTGAACCAGAACTGGAACCAAACCGAAACCGGTGCCATGTCTAATCATAGACAATATTTTGTTTTAAATATTTATTTATATTGTTGATGTAATTCGGTTGTGATAATTTTAAATTAATAGTTTTTTTTAAAAAATTAATTATAATTTGTTAAATAATTATTGATAGTGTTGATATTTAAAATATATTATATAATTTATTTATTAATATATATATATATATATATAATATATTTTTTTTGAAAGGCAAAGTTTATTGAAAGAGTGGAAGAACACCCAAAAACAGGGGCAGACCCTGATACAACGCCCGACCAAAAAACACGAAAAGCAAGAAGCCAACCCAAGAAAACAGAATCATAACAGCAACAGCCAGACACAAACAGCAAAAAAAACAAGCAGCTGCAACAAAAAGATGCGACATTGGCAGCCCAAGGCTACCCCCACCTCAATTCTTTGGCTACTTCATTGTCTAAGATCCAAAAGATCTCCTTAGACTCTCCTTGATTCATACTTCGAATCTCGCTGCATCCTCCTCCTCTCTTCTCGCAATTTTGACCAACATTTCATCTTCAATTCCTGAAAAATCGACTCCTAACATAGAACCGACAGCCAAGACATTGGCCGCCTCATCCTCTGCCGATCCTGTCGACATCAATTGCTGCCCCACGCACTCACTTTGTCCACTTTGACCAGCCTCAACGCCCCTATTTTTAGAATTCCTAGTCCTCATGCCGTGAGAACTAGAACCTTTGGACTTGTTTCTACAGCTCTGTCCTCCTTTGCTTGACACACAAAGTTTCTCTTCATCACTGACCCTCTTCTTTTCCTCTACCACTGTCGCCCTGACCATTTCTTCCTTGAGTACTGAATTATCACTACTAGGAAACTCACCTGCCTCAATCTCGCCTAAACCGGCATCCACCTGGGTTATAGCCTCTATCTCAGCTGCTAAAGTTGCCTGGACTATGCTATCGTTGGAGGCACCACTTAAATAGGTGGCTTCAGACTACTGGAAACCACATTCGGACCCAACGTAGAACTAATCCTGCTACCCGAGTCCTTCCTAACTACTGGACTTACCTTTAAAGGGCCTAAATCCACACATAAAGCCACACTCTTGTTGGAGTTAGTTCCTGGGCCTGATGAAATATCCCAAGAGACTTTCTTGGGCCTATAAGAAGACAGCCCAACAGAATCAGACTCAGCAACTCTTGAGCAGCCACCCCTCTCAGTAGTAGACTCCAAAAAAACTCTTTTTCTCACATCAGAGTCAGACGAAGATGTAGTATCCGCCGAGCTACTCCCCCCTGCTCTAACACCTCCTATCCTCTTTTCCAAAATCACGGCTCCATTCTGAATCAAGGGAGAACACACATTTCCTTTAGTCTTCTTGAAATACTTCTTTTTACCTTTTTCAAGAAGTCTTCTCACCACCACACCCCTGTTTTTCTTCTCCAAGTTGCCTGTCCCTGTCCACCTACTCTTAGCTGTCTTTCCTACCTTTTCTCTCTAACAAACTCGGGATGAGAGCTTAGAAGACACCTCACCTACCTCCTTAGGCCAGCAGATTTGAAATTTTTCCTTTACCGGCGAAGACTTCCGGCCACCTTTGGACTGCTCTTTACTCAAAGCCAGTAAATTCTCTACCCATACAAAATCCACCGGATTCCTATCTTCTTCCAACTTAACCACAAACAGTCTGCTTCCTCCAACAATCTTAACCTTAACAGAGACTGTGTGTTTGTGAGGGATCAACACTAGTACTCTTCCTTTCTCAAAAAATATTTTGTCCCTTGTTTTGCTGTCAACACACAAAGGTTCCCCAACTTGCCAACCAAGCTTCATGAAGAATTCCGGTGACCAGTAAGATAATGGAATACCCCAGCAATTGATCCACACTAAGCGAGCCTGAACCACCAAAGAATCAGACCATCTCACCATACTAGAGAAACAATCACCCCACTCACCTCTATCAGCTATGAACCTATCTCTAAGAAATTCTGATTCGAAAGTCCAAAGAACACTCTTGTCTCCTAGATACGATGAGGAAAAAGCAATGTCCCTCAAAGAAAGTCTCCTGCAAACCGACGAAACCTCCTTGAATTCCTTAAGAATACCAATAGCACATCTATTCAACCAGGCCTTATCATACTTCCTAAAATCCCAGGACATTGAAACCATTTTCTCTGACAGAAATTGATCTCTACTATCTCCCTTAGCCTGGGAACCTCTCACTGCATCCACATACGACCGATAAGGATTCGCCTCCTTCCTCTGAAACTCCCTATCTTCCTTGAAGGAGGACCATTGCCTTTCCCGGTTGAAGCTTCTATTCTTCCATCCGCAAGCCGCCACTTTCGTCGCAATGGGCCAGCCATACACATGCATTCCATTCGTAGTCGCAGCCACCTTGGACGCTTCCTCTTGAGTCCCAAACCTAACAAAAGCAAACCTACTCCTCCTCCTAATCTTCTCAGCCGAAAGATAAATGTCCCTAACCTTGCCAAAAGGCTTGAAAAGGCCCCAAAGGCATTCATAATCCACCTTCAAATGAAGATTATCAACAAAAATGGCAAATAAGTTGTCCCTGAAATCTTCTTTGCTGTCTTTGCCGGTGGAGGCTGAGAACCTCTCTCTAAAATTCTCTCTCATGTTTACATGGCTCAGTTTCCAATATAAGTCATAAAAATTCTAATATTAAATAAGAGTAATGATTGTTTGGAAAAAAGTAAAAAAAAATGGATCCAATTTCTCTTTTCCAATTTAGCCCTATTATGGGAAAATGAGACCCATTTAAATTGGATCCAAATGAGAAGACCCTTTTTTTTTGAAAAAAAGACTCTTTTTTGATGATGTGGTAACAAATGAGTCTTGTGTTTGGGTCTTACCATTGTGGATGCTCTAACATGCGATTGTAAACCAAAAAGATTATTATTTTTTTTTTTGTTTTTGTGCGGAATAGTTCTGTGTCTTCGCTTTTGTGCAGTTATATAGGATAATAGGATATCACAATATATTTAAACTTTTTTTTTTTTTTTTTTTTGTCTTGCGTCTTCTCTTTTGTCCAGTTTTCTGGGATATTAGATATTATTTATATTCATGTACACATACACGAAGACTTTTTTTTAACAAAAAAAAAAATAATACACAAAGACTTTGGTTTCACTGGGTTGTGATAAAATTTATGGTTGGGTTAATTAAGGTAGTTGGGATTTTGATCAGGTTATTAATGAAATTGAAATTGTTTGGTTCCAAATTGTTCACGGTGAAGAACCCTAAACAAACTGCAAAAACTAAATTGAAAATATATGGAAAGATTAATGGAACGTTAGAAAATTATTATAAGCTTATCATCACAACTATTGGAAGGTTAGAAAACTATTAAAAGCTTAGCATTTTTTTTTTTTAATGTCCACAATTTGTATAATTTAGGGTTCTTCTTCCAAATTTTATTTTGTATGAATTTAAAGATAAACAATTTAATTAAAATGATTATTAATATATATGGTTAATCTTGATATTTTAGAGATTGTAAACAGTAAATTATTGGGATATTATCATTTGAGTCCCTATTTTTTTTTTTTTTTTTGAATTATTTGGTTTTTACTCACCTATTCATTTTTCACTGGATTGGTCCTTATGTTTTCAGAAACCACTCAATTTGGTCCATCTGACCAGAATTTTGACGATCAACTGTTACAGAAAATGCTAAATGATCTTTTTACCCTTTACTCTAAAATCAAAATAAAATATAAAGAAATCTTTTATTTTCTTAAAAAGGCAAAAACCGAAAAATTAAAAAAATAATAAAAAAAAAAACAAAAGAAAGAAAAAGAAAAAAAGAGGTGAAGATCCAATCTCCAGATTGGATGTCCACCATCCATCATGATTGATGGACAGTGGATATCCAATCTGGAGATTGGTCTCCACCAACATATCCAGCCTTTTCTCCATCTTCTTATCTTCAATCTATGATCTTCCTCTTCAATTAGTTTTATTTTCTTCGTCTTACCTTCTTCAATTTTCTCCATAATATCTTCACTTCACAACCTGCATATACAGAGCAAGTCAATCTCACAAACACTACAATATAACGACTCGTTTTCACTCAAACACTCAAGCACAACAGATTTTCTCTCTCGATTCCCTCATTCACAGATCTGATTCCTCTCTTTTCTCAAAACCAGATTCAAGTCCTCTTAAATCTCTCTAACTTCTTACCCAAATCATATCCCCAATTCATCTCCTTCACTTCGATCTTCAAACGCTCAAACCCTAAATCTCAAATCCTTCTTCTACAAACCCCCAATTGCATGCTTGAAACTTTCCTGACTCTTCCCTCATCTCAATCGCAATGAGAGCTCACATGCTTCTCATGAACAATCTCTCCTCTTCACCATTTTCGAACCAAAAATGTCAACTGAAACGGTCAATTTACGGCCCAAAACCAATGTCTCTTATTACATTTCTCAATAGAACAAGTTTCCATTATTTGACCCACTTCGCCTTCCCAGAAACTCCAACTTCAAGGTATTTCAATTCTTTCTTTCTTTTTCTATTTATTTGCGTTTATTTATGTTATTTTATATTGTGTTTATTTAGGTTGTTGAAGGTGTGAGGTTTGATGGATCCATTTTTTTTTTTTTTTAACAGCTCAATTTATTGAAGGCACAAATCCAGCAAAAACAGGGGGGGCACCTGAGCCACAGACTGGCTCTAGAAGCCAAACAAGCAAACAAACAGCCCAGCAACACGGACACTAAACACAAGCACAAACAACAACCCAAACAACTCTGCAGCACAACACAACAACCAGACTGCAAAAGAAAAACAGACACCAAACACAAGCACAAACAGCAACCCAAAAGTCCAACAAAACAGCACAACAACCTGCAGACAGCAAAAGAGAACACCCAAAGGGAGGACTAGCTGAAGTCCCAAATTAGAACATTCTCGTTCAACCCCGAACCTTTCTTGGCTAAACTATCCGCTAAAGTGTTGCTAGCTCTTGAATTAAAAACCACAGAAGTGCTGCCCAACAAACTCAAGAAACTTCGAATCTCATTGATGGCGAAATCACAATCCGAACTAATGGTGCCTATACCATTCACCCAGGCAACCGCCACTTTCGAATCACTCACAATAACAATATTTTTCATTCTTAATTCAGTTGTCTGATCACACAGTTCACAAGCCTTAAGGATGGCTAAAACTTTAGCCGATATGGCATCCTTGTAACCGATGTGTAGCGAGAATAGCCCCAAAACCTTGCCCAAGCAATCTCTCAACACCCCGCCAATACCTGTATTGCCAGGATTCCCTCTTGAAGAGCCATCAACATTAAATTTCATGGCACTAGAAGAAGGGGACTGCCACCATTTATTGAAAATTTGCTTCCTGTACTTAGAAGAAGAGCAATTGACTTGAATGTTCAACAACATATGGGTTATTGGCTCCAAACACTTCTTCCTCATGTATTTAAACCACCAAACCACTCTAAATCCAACCATATCAGTTGCCAAGGTCATGGAGGCCTCCTTGGCATTAAAAACCTTTTGGTTCCTTATCTCCCAGACTGTCCAGGCAAGCGCAAAGAACATGGAGTTCCACGCCCTGCAGCTACTGGAATTTGGGCACAAACCAGGCCAGCCCCTAGCCCAGTCAAGCATCATTTTGCTAGCACAAAATTTGACATCCCACCACTTCATACATCTAATCCATAACTCCCGAGTCCAAGAACAATGCAAAAAAAGGTGATCAATGGACTCCTCACCAGAATTACAAAAAGGACAGTCCAAGGTTATCCCAGCAACATAGCCAAATCTCTTCAAAACTTCACTAACCAGAACCTTCCCTTTCAAAAGTTGCCAAATAAACATTTCCACCTTTGGGGGACGAACACCTTGCCATATAAACAAGTGATCCGGGTTGGACTCAACTGAGCAATCTTCCAAACATCTTCGAAAGGAGCTCATCGAATAAATGACCTCCGAATTCAAAGTCCAAAATAACGAGTCCGTCCTATCCTTCGTTATTTGCACACAGTCTAGGATGCTGTATAGAATCTCCCCTTGAACTTTCTGGTTTGATGGATCCATTATAGATATTAATGAAATAATGGAGGGTGGTGGAGAATTGCATCACTTGTACTCTACCTCCAGCATTGACGCTTCTTCACTTCGAGATCCTGATAAGTTTTAATTATTATTTTTTTGTTTAAATTTTTGTTTTTTTTTGTTTCTTTTTTTGTTTTTTAATTTTTTTTATTAGGTTTCCATTTGAATCCACATTTAAAATTATTATTTTTTTTCTATCTATTTGTGTGTTGACACGTGGCATATCATTGTTTAGAAACAAAAATACCGTTAAAACTGTTTAATTTGACTAACGGTTGACTCATAGACGGACGAAATTGAGTGGTTTTTGAAAATATAAGGACCAATCTAGTGAAAAATGAATAGGTGGGTAAAAAAAGATAATTCAAAAAAATATAAGGACTCAAATGATAATATCCCTAAATTATTAAATTTCAATTTTGTACGGTGGGTGTTGGAAGTAAATGGGTGTGGCCATGTGTGGAGAAATATTTTGGGTGTTAGGCTTCCCAAATTTTTTTGGTAGAATTGAAAATAACCCCCTGACTTTTGATTAAATACCAAATCAAATTCTCTGGTTTGAACAATCAATAAAAAAAAAAACCCTACCATTAGTTGATTATTAATTGACCGTTAATATATTATAGGGGATTATCAATTTAGTCCCCGAAATATCAGTTTTTAACTGTATTTGCTTTTGTCGATCGCATGGTCCCTATGTCTTCTAAAATACATCAATTTGATCCTTCTATTAGTCAACAATTACTCAAACTTAATGGTTTCAGGGGTATTTTTGTCTTTAAACAAAAAAATACCACTTGTCAAAAAATAATAATTAAATATTTATATAACAGTATTTAAAATATATATATACAACACAAAATAAAATTAATAGTAATTAAAAAAAAACTGAAAACAACAACAAAAAATTAAAAAATTCCTGTCAAAAATTTAAAATTTAAAATTTCAACACAAAAATTAGATATTCATATAATGCATAAAACACAAAAAAAAATTAATATATAAAAAAAAATTGAATATGCGAAGAATTTGATTAAAAAAATTAAAACTTTAAAACAAAATTATTAAGACTTTAGAACAATTGTTACAATTATGAATGACAATGGGGCGGGTTCGGGCAGGTTTGGCAAAATCCAAACCCAAACCCACGAAATTTTGTGTTTACCAAACCCGCCCACGAACCCGCAATAATAGACGGGTTCGGGTTTGGGGGACATCCAAACCCACCCATGAACCCACCAATTACTATTTTTTTTTTAAAATTATTTCTATATTATTTAAATATATGAAATATTATAATTTTAAAGAATAAAAACACTTAATAGATTAAAATGTTTACATTTTATTCTCTATATAAATAAAAAGTTTTTATTGGAGTTTAAATTTATAATATTTTAAATATTAAAATATTAAAATATTATATAACTTTTATTGTTCGCGGGTACGCGGGTGACGGGTATAATTTTCAAACCCAAACCCGCCCATGGGTATGCTTATCCCAACCCAAACCCTCTTTAAGCGGGTTGGGTTCGGGCGGGTCCCACGGGTTTGGGTTTAATTGCCATCCCTAGTTACAATGGCTTCAAACTTAAAAAAATTAAAACAAATCTACTTTAGAACAAATGAACCGAGAGTACCGGCAACAATACCATTGTTGACTGAGTCAACTCGGTCACTGCTATTTTGACCAATGGCCTCAGACACATAAGATAGCAAATTTAATCAATGCCTGGAGCATCCCACATCTCCCCCACCCAGTTGAGATCGTTCCCTAATTTGTGTTGGGTTCTTCGAGTTTGAGTGATAAAGAGAGATGGATTTGTGATGGAGGTGGTGCATAAGATCACTTAATGAATGAATAACGATGAGATCTAACAGACTAACACAACACAATGGCCGGTGAGGAGGCAGCGCCACCTCTTCTCGAGGATTTCCAGTGGAGGCTGCTGTCTCCATTTTTCTTTTTTCTTTTCATTTTATTTTTTATTTTAACTTTTTTTTTTTTATCTTATTTCTTTAAGTATTTTTTTTGGTTAAAAAAGTTTAATTTTGATGAGTTGTTAAGTTTTTATTGGATAAAATGTCAAAGTAAAGTTTAAAAGGTCAGGGTCAAATTTGTACTTTGACCTCATGCAATTAAAGGAAAGGGTAAAATCGCCTATTCAAACTTTCTGTTAGTTTGACTATTAATTTTTTTTTTTTTGAAAGATTGACTATTAAATTTTTGATTTGAGGGTTGGTTGATATATTTTAGAAAACACAGTGACCATGCGAGCTAAAAAAACAAACACAATTAAAATACTGATGTTTCGACAAAAGATAGGGACTAAATTGATAATCCTCTTTAATATATTAAAGGTCAATTAACAGTCAATTAACGGTAGGGTTTTTTTTTTACTGATTGTTCAAACCAAAGGGTTTGATTTGATATTTAATCAAAAGTCAAGGGTTATTTACAATTCTTCCAATTTTTTATCAAAAAACTTTCCAAATTATGTGGCATGGTGAGTTGTCAATATCTTGTAAATCATAAGTTTATGTGGTGAGTTATGTTTTTTGTTTGTGTTGACTTTTGATATATCATATTGCACCAAGATCATTGTCAGATTAAATTAACACAATTTACTATCAAATCATATTGAGGGGTGGTACCTTACTACTTTGGTTAGAATTTCTTGGTAATTTATGTTTCTATCACAAATTGACATTTTCATAGTGTGATATTTGGTGAGTTGTAAGGAGCTGTAAATCATAACCAAATGATATTTAACAAAGTCAGTCAACTGGGTCCATTGGTATCTCGCATTCAATTGACGCCCTCAGCATTTTTTTTCACAAATATCAAAATTGTAGTAGGGTCGGCTTGACTTCCAATTCAATATATTTGGTTTTGATTTTATTTGAATAATGAAGTGGTTTAAGTTTTGGGAAAATATCATTTTCGTCCCTATGGTTTACCATATTATTCATTTTGGTCCCTGTCGTTCCAGTATTGGCCAGTTTAGTCCTTCTGTGACGTTTTCCGTGAAAATCAGACAACCTGACATGTACAGAAGGTCAAATGACCATTATACCCGTAATAACGATTTAAAAATAATAATTTTATAAATAATTAAATTTAAAAATAAAACTAATTAAACTATTAAAAAAATAACCTAAATTTATACAACCAAATCTTATTTTCCCTAACCTAAATTGAACACCCATTTTCCATATTTCCCATCATCTTCTCCACTCTCCAGTCTCCATTATCATATCTCCCACACCCAAACCCTAGCCACCTCTTTTCAATTAAAAACAATTAAAAAACTAATTTTTTAAAAAAAAAACTAATATTTTAAAAAATCAAATTAAAAAATAAAAAATGAAACCTACCACCATTACACCATCATCATCGACCATCACACCACCTCTTCAATTTTCCAAAAATCACCATCATCACAAACCCACACCAACCACATTCAACCCTCTTTAGATTTTGATTCAAATAACAAAACACCTCACCCAAACACCCAAATTTTCGATCTAGTGAACCAAATCAAACCCAGACCGAAACTCAAAAATTATTGATCTATTCATCACCCCCACCAGTGTTGATCGACCTGCCACCCTCAAACCAGAAAATCAATTCAACCCTATCAATAGCCATAGTTGCATTTTTGAATCGAGGACACATAAAATTCTTCGATTCAAAACCCCCTATCATCTAATCATCTAAAAAAATTCTCTTCCAAGCAACCCACATCTGGTTCTTTGCGTCATTTCTCGATCTGGGTTGAACCTCAAATCGATCAACATTTCGAATCTAAGGAAACCAACACCCACCCACACCAAAATCAATACCTATCTCCAGAAACACCAATCAACACCCATCTCCAAAAATCAAATACAAATTACAGATCGCAAACCACAAAATTGATTTTCAATAAAAATTTAAAAAAAAAAAAAAAAAAAAAAAAGAGCTTATGATGGATCGAGCATGAGCTTATGATGGTTGCTCTGGTTCTAGAGGATGTTGTTGTGGTGATGATGAAGATGCGATTGCGAGACAATTGATGAAGATGACTTCGTATTGACGGTGGCACTTGTGTTGTTGCTGTTGTTGTTCGTCGATTGTCGAAACGGTAGCTTGAAGAAGCTCCAGACTTTGTTGTCAGACGCCGATTTGTTGTTGTTGTAGTCGGCTATGGCCATTTCTTGTTCTAGTAGTGGTGGTGGTAGTCCGGTTCAAGGTCTAGTTCAAGGTCTCCAGAACTAGAGAAGAAATAGATGACAGAAGATAATTTGGTTGGCTAGGGTTTGATGATGATGATGATGAGATGTGGGAGGTGGGTTTGATGGTGAAGAGAGAGAGAGAGAATGAGAATGACTTTTATTAATGTTTTTTTAATTAGTTTTATATATTTTTTAATTTTAATTTTAAATTGTTTTAATTTTAATTAGTTTGGTGATGATGTTTAAAATAAAAATCAAGGGCAGAGGGTCGTTTGGCCCTTTGTCTGATTAAATATTATTATTTTAACTTAATAAATATTTAATATTATTATTTTCGTATTACTTTTTGATTATTTTTAATATTAATCTTTTATTAAAATATTTTAATTTGTATTTTAATTTGTATTATTTAATTTAATTATATTTATTAATTTGATTAAATGATTAACGATCCATTTACTAATATACTCTCACTTGTTTAACAGAACCCTAACAGAACCTGACGGTAGGGACCAAAAAAACAATTAATAGTGAACGTTTGGACCTGCATGACCAATACTGGAACGACGGGGACCAAAACGGATAATAGGGTAAACCATAGGGACGAAAATGATATTTTCCCTTAAGTTTTCCATTGTGTACGTAATTGATTGATCTTGGACGTTTTGTCTGCTTCTTACTTGAAGCTTAAGGGTCTTATTTTTTATGCGTATTTACAATAAAATAATTACAAGAGCAAAATTTGTTTCAAATGCATTTATTTAAGAGTAATGCTATTGGACCCAATTTTTCCACTCAAATTCTAACCCAAATGTCATGCCGCAACATCACACACAACGTGGACCCACATCACTCTTTCCAAGATCCCATGTGATGTTGCCACATGGGTTTGGGTTGGAAATTTGGGTTGGTTTTTTTGGGTCTAATAGCTTTATTCTTTATTTAAAGATGCACGCTGTATTTATAAAGAATTGTTTTCAATAATTTCTTAAAATCTATAGTTTTAAGGGCTTTGGAGGTATCTCCAAACTTGGTAAGTCACCTTCCAGCATTTGTGGTGCAATTGTCAATTTGTCACGGAAGGCCTATCTGTTAGAATGTTAGATGCATCGCTGTTCCACAATTGCAAGCTTCCTCTTGATACAATACTTTTCTCCTTTGAGCATAGCTAAGCCAGTCCAAACTAAAAATCTAACAAAGTCAGTCAATTGGTCAATTTGGTATGTCACATTCAGGGACACATTTTCCATTTGTTTTTCCACAGAAGATAAGCTTTATGCCGTGACATACACGGGTCTTATTGGGGCCATCAACTTTGGGTTGACTTGACTTGACTTTCGAGTTGATATATGCCAGTATATGCACTCGGGTTTGATAAGACTCGATGACTTAAAGTAACAAAAATTAATTGTAGCTGAATAATTGAGTTATAAAAGTCTCCAAAATTGATTTTATAATAAAGATTTTGTTTTGAATCCATCTACAAATTGATTGATGTTAAATTTTACATTACTACAAATTGTAGTAATGTAAAATTTAACATCAATCAATTTGTAGATGGAAGGCCGATCTGTTAGAATGTTAGATACATTGCTGTTCCACAATTGCAAGCTTCCTCTTGATACAATACTTTTCTCCTTTGAGCATAGCTTTGCCAGTCCAAACTAAAAATCTAACAAAGTCAGTTAATTGGTCAATTTGGTATGTCGCATTCAGGGACACATTTTCCAAAGAAGACCAACTTTATGCCGTGACATACACGGTCTTATTGGGGCCATCAACTTTGGGTTGACTTGACTTTCGAGTCAATGTATGTCGGTATATGCACTCGGGTTTGATAAGATTCAATGACTTAAAGAAACAAAAATTAATTGTAGCTGAATAATTGAGTTTTAAAAGTCTCCAAAATTGACCTTATAATAAAGATTTTGTTTTGAATCCATCTACAAATTGATTGATGTTAAATTTTACATTACTACAAGTCTACAATCCAATCTAGTTGGTTTAAAAAAATTCACGACAGCTCATATGCCAAAACCTTATGTAAATTTTCGCAACTGAAGTATTATTCATGCAAAATTTTAACTTGCATGGACTTTGATATCCCCATGAGATGATTCCAGGCTTGAAGCTAGAGATGTTAAAAGGGCTGGACTGGCCTGTACTCATAGAGGGTTATACCGTTTCTGTACAAATATGCCTGTACTCATAGAGGGCTTGGTTGGGCGGACTTCGACAGAAGCTGGTGGTCGACGGTAGTACAGGTCCATGGACCATAAGAATTACCCATATAGTTATATGTCATTTAAAGTGTGATTTTGGATGGACTTCTTTTAATCAATAATTTTGTTTTAAATGACAGAGCAAACATGACTTATGCCATCTGGAAATTCGTTATTATTTTTATTTTTATTTTTCAACCCTTGTTTGACAGATATGGAATGATTTTAAGTTAAATGTGTTGGAAATTGACTTGTATTCCATGTTATCCAAACTAATTCAACTGAGCGGAAGTGGTCAACACGGAATCGGATTGGTTTGGGTAAGGTTTGAAAGAAACGTTCGGGACGAGTGAAGCTTCTAGAAAGGGGTTGGGAGCATATGTGCCTTGGTTTTCTTGCTGAGAAAAGTCTTGGAATTACTTTGGTTCCAAGTAAAAGACTTTGGCTCCAAGCATATCATGACTTTGCCTCCAAGATCATATCCAGAAAGTTTTGGTTGGGTATTAGATCTAAACAGCATATGCTGTATATCAATATATCATATTATCATACAATGAATGTGAATAGCACCCCAGTCCCTTGTGTAAATTTGGTTCCAAAACTTGGATAAGCATTTCAATTTTGCTAAGGACATGTATTGTCAAATACTACCCTTTTTGCTTCAACAAGAGATGGTTAAGAATAAGATTATCTAATGGAGCAGTAACCATCATTTTCCTTATTCATATTGCATTACTGAGGATAACATATGTTTCAAAATTATGGTTTTTTTTTTTAAATTTTTTTTTTTTAAAATATTATAATTCTTTTTCACATTGATTGATTTTATTAAGATGTATTAATAATTTTTTGTTTTATCATTGTAATTATGAAATTAAGTAATTATTGTAAAACAGAAGGCTTTATATTTGTTTTTGTTTAAAATATTATATATATATATATATTTAGATATGCTTTGGGCTTGGGCCGCCCATTAGCTTATTCCTGCTTGGTAGGCCCAATCCAAGCCCAATTGTTTGGAGCATTTCTGGAGTCGGGTCGGAATCCAAATAGGTTAGACACATCACGAGTTGACTCGGGACACCTAATGAGTTAACTCAAGGGTTATAAGCCATGCCCCGAGTTGACTCATAACTTGACTGGGCACGTCACGAGTCGACTTGGGTGAGCGCAGAGCAAGAAATGGCTGTGATCATCGAATGAACCTGGTTACGAGAATCGAGAAAGAAAGATCAAAGAAAGATTTGCTTTTGAAAATGGCGACAACAATACAATGTCTCATGTCTTTGTCCAAAAATGTTGAACAAAGTGCTGTTTCAGTTAAATCGCCAAAATCAGTGTGCAGTTTTGAAGTTTCACGTCCCATGTTGTCTTCTACATAGGTAAAAACGAGACTTTTTGATAGTTATCGACATCATTATTATCATCAGTTTCATTTTTCAGTTACGAAGTTCTGAGTTTTACGAAGAACAATTATGGAAGAGGCAAGAATCTTTATTTTTGTTTCAACCATCATTCTACTGGTTTATATTGCGTTACTGAGGATAACAGAAGTTAGAGCTGTAAGATTTACAGGTGTTTGATGAAAATATAAAAGGTGTTCGATGAAATGCTTTAGAGAGAACTTTGAAGAAGAAGAATATTATTTAACCATTATTCTACTTTTGAAGAGGCAAGCATCTTCATTACTTTGAAGAGGTAAAAACGAGACTCTTTGACAGCTATTGACATCATTATTATCATCAGTTACATTTTACAGTTACGATCACGGCCGTGTTGCCGAGTTCTGAGTTTTGCGAAGAACAATTATGGAAAGTGTTAGAGAAGAGGCAATTATCTTTATTTTTGTTTCAACAAGAATAAGAATATTTAATGGTGCAATAAACATCATTTTACTGGTTTATATTGCTTTACTGAGGATAACAGAAGTTAGAGTTGTAAGATTTACAGGTGTTTGATGAAAATTTAAAAGGTGTTCGATGAAATGCTTTAGCTAGCTAAACCTTCATTAAAGAGAACTTTGAAGAACCAACTCAGCTAGAGAAGAAATTAAACCTTTTTATTAATTTATATAGACATGAATTTACAGCTTAACAACCTGATTAACTTTTCACTAATCTCGGGCTTCCAGTCATTACAATAACAGACTTTAGTGGTGTCAGCTTACTACAAGTAAATCTGGTAATTAACAAATCGGGTTTCCTCTGATTGATTTATTTATTGCTAATTCTCTGACTTGCTGCTGTATGATAACAAACTGAGAGAGTAAGCATTGTAGAATACTTGCCGAACATGTACAGGTACTTGTACTGATAGTATATTGCCATGTAGCACGTTAATTAAAACAAAACTTTTCTTCTCTCTCATTTTTCCCTTCACGATAGTCTTTTCATCTTTCTCAAATTGCAGTTTCATCTCCTTCAACTTCTTATTCCTTTCTCAAAACAGCCTGGTTTTTTTTCCAAAAAGAAATGTGCCTGAATCATCAAGCAAGCATTTATCATCTTCAACCAATGAAGTCACCATATCATTGTTACAAAGAATGTAGTCTTGCTATGGTCCAGTGTCAACTAAATACACATAACCTGGTCAAGAGACATCAAACCAATATGGTAAAATGGCCATCATGGTTGCAACTGTAGGCTGAGGTGGCAAGGCAGTTAGAAGATTCTAGCTGAAGTCAAAGACAGTTACAAAAAAGGAATGTTATTATCTATCTCATGTGTAGCTGCACATTACTAAAGTGTGATCATAAAGTCTGTTGATCTTGATGATGATCAGGAAAACAGTTAGAGATAAGAGGCTGAGATTGTCTTTGTTAGTTTAGCATGATCAAGGGCTGAGATTAACTTTTGTATTTATATAAATAGCCTCAATTGTAATCGATCGATTATTCAATATGAATCCAGAAAATTCTCAACTAAAATTTTACATTTATCTCTCTTGCTTTTCTGGTTCTTCACCATTAAAGAATCTTCAAAGCTTAGCTTCTCACAATTGAAGAAGGTGCTAGATACTTTGTCAACACCTTCATTCTTCCCTCTGTATTTTTTTTTTTTTCACATTTTTACAACAGAAGGTTTAAAATTAGGAAAATGCTACTCATCCCAACAAATTGTCCCAGAAATATGTACAATAGGATTGAACATATTTTTGGGACAATTTGTTGGGATGAGTAGCATTACCCTTAAAATTATGGTTTTTTTTATTCTTTCAAAAAATTATTATATTACATCTTCTAATTATTGATTAATAATTTTTTGTTTTATCATTGTAATTATGAAATTAAGTAATTATTGTAAAATAAAAGGTTTCAAAAATAATTATATATATTTAGATAGGCTTCGGGTTTGGGCTGCCCATTAGCCCATTCATGCTTTGGTTTAGTGTTTGGTAGGCCCAGCCCAAGACTAATTGTTTTGAGCTTTTCTGGAGTTGGATTGGACCCATCACAAGTTGACTCATCACTAACTGTTCACTAATCTCGGGCTGCCATTTGTGGTGTCAGCTTACTACTAGTAAATCTGGTAATTAACAAATCTAATTACTTTTGCAAATAAATCCTCTGATTGATTTAAAAATTATACGGAGTTGATTGTTACTCTCAAGTAAGTTAAACAAATCCAAGTCGTTCTTCTTCTTCGTTTCACATTTTATCACGTTAAAATCAAAGTCGGTTAATCGTTTGCTGCTTCTGATGTTGTTCAGAGCCGAAGAACAAAGCCGCTTACAGTTCGTGGAGCGAGAAGACTTTTTTGAAGCGATCGATTAATGTAGGTAAACCTTAGAAAATCTTCAAATTCGAATTGTTAAAGAGTTAGGGATTCGATTTCTGCTAGTGCCGAAATTCGATTGAGAGTTAGGTTAGTTTTTTGATTTTTAACTTAATTTTTAGCTGCTAGTGCCAAAACCGATCAACTTGGAATAACAGATCAATAAATTTCTTTTCAGTTCCATGTCTATGGAGAGCTGCATTGAGGAGTACTACGAGGGTGCTGGAGGAGAAATTTTGGTGGGACAATGATGGTTGGCTGGCAACTCATGGGAAACCTAAAGGTAACTTTAGAGTAGCTGTTGCAATATTTAATTTGAAAGTAGCTGCAAAATGTTAACAAACCTCTGAGTTCAAATGAGGAAACTAATGGAAACCTGTTTATGTGTTTTAGAGAGCTTAGTAGTCTTTATGTTAGCACGAAAATTGAAATTAAATAAGATAATAGATCCTGAGCCAGATATATTTTCATTTGAGCAATTCCAGATTCAGTGTATGGTAATGGTGAAGTCTGTACTGGAATGTAAAGAATAGAAGCCTAGTCTTACTGGTCGGGTGATTGATGAAAATGGGGTTACACTAGAGCATAGGAAGAAAAATATTTCCAATGTTGTTGGTGTCGTCCTGACTTCCCTTCTGCCTAGTGAACAGATTGTGCTTTTATGTAATGTATTGATAAGAAGGTTATGAAGCCCTGACCTCAACTTGTTGGCAATCAGATTTTGTTTAAAACACAAACTTTGAGGTGTAAAATCATTGCTAGGCGTTTGTTTAACGTTATTTGATAATTTTTTGCATATTGAATCATTTTTTTGCATATTGTAAAATCATTGTTTATTACACAAACTTTGAGGTGTAAAATTACTATAGAGGAGTATGTAGGATTAAGTGAAGTATTAGGTTGTCATTCAGGCTTAAAGTTCGATCAGTGAACATAGAGCAGTTCAGAGAAGCTGATGAGCGGAGTTGGTACACCTTTTGGGTAGCATTTGTTATTATTCTGTGGGACTTATTTTCAAAATGAAATGTAGGGTTTGAATTCTATTTATATATTTCCAGTATTGTATCTCAAGAATCATGTTACACATTTAACAATGGAGTCACACTACTGTTATCTTTAATGAAAAATTGTTAAACTTTTACAGATTTTAATTGACATTTGATGGCAATGTCGTGATGTGGTTGTGGTGCTCAATGGTACCATGAAAATGATAGTTTAGATTCTCTCAATTGGCAGCTGTACTTCTAAGTATCTTCACCTGCAGTTTGCTAGTACAAACACTCTAGAGAATGAGTATGTGTATAGGGTGAGCTTTGTCCATTCTGTTTAGACTCTGTAAGTTAGTTGGGTGCCCAGGTCCTAACTTGCTTTTAGAGCGATGACACAATAAGGAGTTGATGATTTACTAGACAAACTCTAGTTGCTATCTTAGAGAGAACATATAAACTTCTTTTGGAGAAAATGACGGTATTTGAATATAAAGTTTTCAATATTCTCTAAAACTGAATGCACCCTAAACATGACACAATGCACCCTAAACATGACACAATTTCTGTTTGAATTGCACAGGAGGTTGACTTGGTCTATTGGGAGCAGTGTAGGTGGTGTTACAATTGATCCTTCTTCTGCTGACAGCCCTAATGGGGGCACCGGCACACGATTAATTAGGGCCATCCAAGCTTTTCAAACCAAGTTAGGTGCAAGAATAAAGGAGTTGAGGAAAGATCTACCGATGAAAGTGTTCTTCTTCTTGGTGGGATTTTATTGTGCAACTGCTTTTGCTACTGTTATTGGGCAAACAGGTGATTGGGACATTCTTTCTGCTGCGTTGGCAGTGGTTGTTGTTGAGGGGATTGGGGCTTTGATGTACAAGGGTTCTTTTCCTTTACTGAACAAGATTAGGAGTCTGATCACCATGTTTAATTATTGGAAGGCGGGGCTCTCTCTAGGTCTCTTCTTGGATTCATTTAAGTATGAAATGGATAACATTATTGGGTCAAGTAACCCCTTCAATTTTGAAATAGATATATTCTCTATATTCTTGTAACACTTGTCTCCTAAAGATAGATGGCGGCTTATGTGTTTCGTGCAATCGCGTCCACCCATTACGAAGAAGTGTTTGGTTCATCGGAATCAGGACTTGAGTGTGAATTTGGAAGCTACATGGTACAGGTTGAAAGCCCTGCAAAGGTCGAGGAGGGCAAATGCTCATAGGTTCAAGCGTTTAAAATGAGCAAGATCACTTATGATTCAACAAATATGACAGTCTTGGATAAAGTGGGATTATCTACAAAACGACACTTCATAGGTACCAAAATCGAAACTGAAATCTCACCTGTGTTAATTCAAGCCATTTTAAATTCAGGAATAGAAAATTGAAGATTTGGTTATCAAGCTTAACAATTTATTTTGTTTCTGCTGTTTATTTACCTTATTATTATAGATAATATGAAATTATTTGTAAAACCCGCTTATTGATGGATTAATTCTATGTGAACGTAATGAATGTGAAAACATGAAATGCTATAATATCAACATATACACTTCAGAGTAAAAATTGTAGTGTAGTTTTACAAAATTGGGTTTAAAAATTGTAGTGTTGGAGTGCCATATTATTGAAGTGCTGGCATCTGATAGTTGCACGAACGGCTGTAGTTAACTTACTCTCAATTTCTTGTTTACCCTTACTGAGGGATACTCAGATTTGCAGTTTGATATTCTCATAAAATTTTAGTTGTGTATCTAGGTTGCGAAAGGCTTACGATCTTGATTGATGGCGGTATGATCCATTTTCATTGTTTTTTTTTTTGTTTTTGTTTCTGTTGTTATATATCTGTTGATATCTTAACAGATGGTGAATTTTTGGTTACAGGTTCTTCTGGGATACATTGGCAACAACAATGATGCTCCCAATGTATCCCAGAAGTGCTAAGCTTTAATTTGCAGATTTGAAGTGTGACAGATCAAGAGCTGCAGTTGTGGTACTTGCAGCATGTTGGCTGTTCAAGTAATTCTTATTAGCATAAGTTTGGATATGATATAGAAATGGAGTTGGAATATTAGAATATATTATAAAATCGTAAATTTGAATGTTTGGTTTACTTGTGATTTTGTCTTTATTTGAAAATGTTGTATTGCAATTTGGTTGATTATTTTAGAAAATATTGATTTTAGTATTTTTTGTCTTTTAATGATATAATGAAATATAATGAATTTATGAAGGTCTAGTCTTGTACAACTTTCATTGCTAGGTGTTGTTTATTAACTTTTAACAACAAACACTCTTAGTTGTAAAACTTTTTAACAACATGCACTCTTAAGGCCAAGTTTGGCATTGCTTCTCAAGCTGCTTTTGAGGCCAAAAGTGATTCTAGATTAGTTATAGGGTGTTTGATAAAATTTCGGGTAAGTGCTTTTGGGCACTTTTAGCTTCTCCTAACTGAGTTTTTGAGAAGCTACGATTTGTAGCTTTTGGAAATCAGCTTCCTAGGGAAGCGAATTTCAAAACGCACTACAGTGATCTTTTTAATGAAATTTTACCAAACTTCCTATTCTATCCTTTGCATTTCATGAAATTTACCAACCAGCAGCCACGATTCATTCGACCTTCATTCTCACCTCATCTCCAATTCTCATCTCTCTCTCTCTCTCTCTCTCTCTCTCTCGCTATCTCGCTTTCTCTTCTCCAATTCAGCCTCTGTATTCGGTTCGAGCTATCCAAGGTATTTTCTAATTTCCGTTCTAATTTCGTTATCTCAAATCAATTGCTTGTAGGGAATTCCTTTGAACGATTAAGTTTCGAAAGCTTTGTGTAATGTGTTCCTGTTTTAGGGTTTGATTTTTAATTGGAGTTTTGGTGATTTTATCTAATCCAAATCCAAATCCAAAAATCTTTGTACATGTATCCTGTTTTTATGTTACATTGTATATAAATAGGGAAAGTGTGTGTTGTATTGAAATAATAAAGGTAAATAATAAAGGTTTGATTTTTAAGTGCATTGATCTCATATCCTCATCGATTCTCTGTGAAGTTCAAATAATAATGCAAACTTGTAAGGTAAGTACTTCAAACTTCAAACTTGTGTCAAAAAGCAAGAGAAAAATTACTTTTTTAATCAATTGAGTTTTTGCTGTCAAAATTCAAACTTTGATGGTCCCCATGTAAATTGTAGATATCTCAATGATGAGGAAATCGGGGCTTTTATACTTGCAATTTTGTGTTCTGCTATAATAATTGTATGCTAGATTGTGTATGAAGTTTGCTTATAAACTTTATATGTTCTTTGAATTCAATTGTAAGTATTTCGTAGATATCTAGTTATGATGGGTGGAATCAAGGTTGTGTTCAACCCAAGGTTTAGGAATTTGTTGGCTGACAGTTTGGGAAAGAAGGGATCGGGGATGGGTGACAGTAGCGGTTTCCAACACAATTTCATCTCTTTGATATAAGTGAATTTGGAAAAGGAGTTGGAAGTGAATTATGAGTTTTTGATCCTATAGAATTGGAAATTTGGGATCAATTTTGATTATGCATCGACACAAATGCAGCCCTTCCAATGTTATGTATAATAATATGGTGTATGGATTTGTACACTGTTGATGTTTCGTGTCGAAAGGATTTCTTTGCTTATTAAATTTCTGTTTGAGCTTATAGATGGAATGCGACGGAGATGTGGGAGAAGTTGAGGGGGAAGAGGCTAATGTTTGTAGGGGATTCACTGAACAGAGAGCAGTGGATATCAATGGTGTGTTTGTTACAGTCAGTGATTCCAGAGAATAAGAGATCCATGACGCCCAATGCGCAGCTTACAGTTTTCCAAGCTGAGGTAAACCCGAACCCTTTTCTATAGACTAGTGTGGATAGATATTATAGTAAACATGCAGATAAATATCCGCGAGAAGAGAAATTCTTCAATGGAACACTCCTGTCTCGTTGGAGATGCTCTCCCCGTGGAAAATGTGGCCAAGTTTGTCTACACTATGCCTTGTAGAATGCCATTTGTGTATGGTCAATCTAGAAACTCTCATGGTAATGTGTGTCATTGTTTTGTTTTTGAGTCGTCTGCAGGAGTATAATGCCACGGTGGAATTTCTTTGGGCGCCACTTATTGTAGAGTCTAATTCCGATGATCCAGTGAATCACAGATTGGATGAGCGGATAATCCGTCCAGATTCAGTTCTCAAGCATGCATCGAAAATTTCGTGGTGGTTTTATATAGAAATATGGAAAGGAAAGCTTAATCCAAGTTGTTTTGATTTTCTGATAGGAAAATATATAGAAACTGACAGGTATATGATGATAGTCAGATGTTTTGGAATATTATAACAAGTAATGAAATCATACCGATAAGGATTTACAACTATATATATTCATCTACTGTCGTTTTTTTTTTTTTTTTTGTTACTTGTGGGCAGTGAAACCTGAACCTATCCTTCTACTACCATCCTATACATTTTTTCTAATTGAGTTTCGTTTCCGAAATCGATATTCTTTCTTCCTCAGATGAGATTGGTTGATGGACTTGGAAGTGACAGTGAGAGTGAGAGGTTAATATCTTCATACCCTTCTTGAGTCTTGTCAGTCGATGAAATGATTTTTGATGCATATATTCCATACTCCTCTGCAGTGCACCCATGTGATTGTTGCAATTACAATAGTCTTCATCTCCTGATACTGATTGACCTACATGGCTCCACAAGTATCAATTCCCAACAACTGTGTTGGATACCACTACTGGCCAAATGCTAAGATCCATTAATGTTTGAAGTAGGCATTTTTGGTAGTTGAACACACAAGATGATCTTTTGGTCATCTTCTTCACCACCCAAGGAAAAAAAAAATAGAACATCTGCTTCTGCTACAGTTTTCATCTTTTCCAACCAAAGTACCAAAAAGTGAAACAAGATATGCTTAAAAAATGAATCAAAAAGGCTATTTTTAGTGGAAGTCACTCAAAAGTAATGTTTTGAAGGCCTGAAAAGGGCTGGTTATGAACCCATCAAAATCAAAACGACAAATCGATTTATTTGCACACGGCATGAACATGAGCATGCCGATAAATTAATATTCCAAGTGGATTTATTTACACTGCCGTGATATATATTATTAAATTTTAGTCAAGAGTATTGGTTAGTGGTTATTTGTGACAAATACGAGTGTTGCTAGGATTCAACCCACCACCATCCTTGATCCAATGTTGTTGTTATAAGAATGATAAATGGGTTTCCATTGGTGGGCCTTTAATATATATATATATATGTGTGTGTGTGTGTGTGTGTAGTAGACTATTTTTAAAGTCATTTATGAATGGAGTTTTTATTGGTGAGTCTTATAATAAAAAATTATATGTATATGGTAGGCTATTTTTAAAGTTATTTATAGATCTGTTTTGTTTAAAATCTTATATGAACTATATGATTCTCAACACCCAAAACTCAATAAAATTCGAGTCTTTGATCTTTGGATGCTGTAAAACCCAAAATGGAAAAGCTGTAAGAGAGCAACAGGATTTCATCTGGTTCAATGCAGTTCTAGTGAAATGTGAAAATATATAATCTTGAATAAAATGGAACAGGGGATTTTTATAAAACTAAACTCAATTCAACAAATATGTAATACTACAAGTTGGAATTTGGATTTATTAATAAGGTTAAACATATCTAAGCTTGATTGTTCAGAATTGATGGTGGAACTAAACATCATAAGTATCAGCATATGAGCATTCCTCGATTGATTCAGACTCCAGCAATTCTGTTGAAGAATCTGATTGGATCTCCCTTATAGAACTCTGTTTAGAAGAAGAAGAAGAAGAAAAGCAAGGCTTGGGAGGCATTTGCAGATCATCAATGCTTCCTTCCAACATTTCCACAACTTTTGTTATCGATGGACGGTCTGTTGCCTTCATTTGAATGCACCATAGCCCAATTATGCAGAGCTTTCTTGCTATCACTCCTTCAATTTCACTCACATTCCGGAGCTCTAAATCTCCTCCTTTAATCATTTGATCATATACCCATGAAGGAAAGTACGCTTTGCTTGAACGAGTCGCCTTTGCAAAAGAATTCCGTCTCCCTCCAGCCATTTCCAACAACAACATCCCAAAACTGTAAACATCTGACTTGCAAGAAACTATGCCGAAATTTCTTGAAATCAACTCTGGAGCTATGTATCCAATCGTTCCTCTTGTGGCGCTCATGCATATGAAATCATTTTCCTTGGGGTGAAATTTTGCAAGGCCGAAATCTGCAACTTTTGGGATGAAATTGTGGTCTAGCAAGATATTGTGAGGCTTGATGTCAAAATGAAGAATGCATACATCACATCCGTTGTGGAGGTACTCCATACCACGAGCGGTTCCTAAAGCAATTTCATGAAGTCTCTCCCATCTGAATGCTTGATCATTTCCTTTCTTGGAGAAGATATGCCTATCAAGAGATCCATTAGGCATATACTCATACACAAGTGAACGTTTCGATCCCTCGGAACAGAATCCCAATAACCGCACTACATTGGTATGGTGAATTCTACCGATCGTAGAGACTTCGTTGATGAATTCTTCCCCATTGAACTTGGAGTTTGCAAGCACCTTAACGGCAACTAAGGTGCCATTAAGAAGTTGTCCTTTATAAACTGATCCGAAGCCACCTTGTCCTAATTTGTCTCCGAAGTGATTAGTTATTGCAATGATCTCAATGAAAGAGTATCTTTTAGGCATCCAGGATTGCTGATTGTATAGAAATTTCTCCACGTTATCAACTGTCATCTTGGTTTTTTTATATTTGTGTATAAGAAACACAACTAAAATTATAACAAGAATAAGCCTTGCAATAAGAATTAAAGCAAACTCACCAATGAATTCGTAAACGACAAAGGGATTTAGATAGGGGCTTAGAGGGTTATTTCTAAGATGGTTAAATAGATAGTTATGCGTGAGAAATTCCAACAGACCGGAAAATATCAAGGAGACAAGTGGATAATACGAGCACAATGAGAACAGGAGTAAGAAGAGGAGTTCCAGCAGGGAGCAAATGAAACGCAACAGAAAACTTGCTAGGAGTGGTAGTATCAATGATAAGATTACGTAAATCGGCGGATCTGTGTCTGATTGCATAAGAAATATAAATTAATATTAAGGCAGTGTACGGATATATGGTAAAAATAATTTCACAAAAATCTATATAAAATAAATAAATACATGAAGCATATATTGCAAAAAATATGAACCAATCAACAAACTCAATTTGACACTCAAAGCATATGCAGAATGATAAGATATATAAGCTCTTACTTACCATCAACTTTGATGCATTTATCCTGATAACAGTAACTATCGGCTGATCTGCAATCTTTGCACGCGACTGACCATTTAAGATCAAAACCCGACTGCAGCAACTTCTGGATGGTTTCATACGAAGGATTATCATCTGCAGATGCTTTACGTATAGGAATCGTTGAAATGAACGAACATGACACCTGAAGATCATCCATTATGTCATTGAAGCTATTATAATTAACATAAACGTATGACTGAGTTCCAATATTCAAACAAGGAAGTCTTATATAGGTGGGATCACTAATCTTACTAGAGCACCTCACAAAATCTGCTTGTATATGATTATAATCCTCTATACCATAACGATAATCATAATATATTTTGTGAAATGATAGAGATTTTTGCGGAAGGCCACAGCTTCCATTGGCCAAGTTGACATCAACAACCGTGATTATACGATCGTCATAGGAAATATTGTTGACATAATACTTCCCTGAATAGAATTCCAGGATGGTTTTGTTGCTCTGGCTGCAGGAAAGTTCAAAGTAGGAATCACCACATCGAGCTGGATCGCCTTTAAGCCGAAAAGGGTAGCTTATGTTTTTGATGTCTCCACATGAAGTAGAACACTGTATTTGTTGAAGTTTTCTTGCCTGCACATCTCTAACGAAGAGAAAGATCAACAAAGAAAAAAGAAAAGCTAAGAAATTTGATGATTCTTCCTTTCTCATGATTCCTGATATGAATTTAAAATGAAAGTTGTCTGTTATTATATAAATCTACAAATAAATTAGGTAATTTTTTAGATTGTTTTATTTAAGAAATAATCTACTTTTAACTTAACTTAAAAAATAATCGATGTTAAAGATAAGTTGATTGGTATTTTGTAAATTACTTTTATAAATAATCAATTTAAGAAAAGAGTGTGCTATTAGCACATCCCTGTTGATCTATTTATGTCACACTTTTTAAAATTTTGATTTAATTAAATAAAATTAAATATATTTATTAATTTTTTTGATTTATTTCCAAAACTACCACTATTGGTTATTTTTATTTTTATTTTTTTAATTTTTTCTAAAGAAAAGGAATGTGGGGGTGGGGGGTGGGTTTTAATAGATTTACTTTGTAGAAGATTTTTTTTTCCTTAAATTGTATGTCTCTTAAACAATTTCGATAAAGGAAAAAAAAAAACTGCATAATTAAAAAAGTGGGGCATAAATAAACCACTAGGGGTGTGCCAATAGCACCACTCTTAAGAAAAAAGTAAGTAAAAAGTGTTTGGTAAACTTTAATTGATTATGGAAAATGACTAAAATGGATATAATTGTTAAAATGTAATATATTATTCAAGTATTTCTTTTCCTAATTTTTTTTTTTCCTTTTCCTCTTTTTCCTCTTTTTTTTCGGCTTTTTTTTTTTTTTTTTTCCTTTATCCCTTTTTTTTCCAGCTTATTTATTTATTTATTTATTTTACACTCTTTTTTTTCCAGCTTTTTATTTATTTTTATTTTTTTCTTTTATCAATCTTTTTTTCCAGCTTTTTTTTTTCTCCTTTTTCTTTCTTTCTTTTTTCCAACTTATTTATTTATTTTTCACTCGTTCTCTCTTTTTACTAGGTTTTTTTTTTCTTTTTTCTTTTTTCTTTCTTCATATATTCCCTTTTTACTTTTTTTTTTTTTACATGATTTTTTTTTTTTCAAATTGACTATATAAAAAGTAAAATGAAAACATAATAAAGTATTGTAATACAAATACATGATGAGTAAAAATTTTAAATGATAAACATCAATCTCCCAGTAAACTAGCAATTATCTGGTTTCTTAGAGCATCTCCAATGCAAGTGTGGCTTGTGAAAAAAAGAGATGACACGTAGGATAAATAGACGTTTTGTTAATAATTGTGTCTCCAATGCAGCCGTGCATATTCAACCTCAAGTTGATGTGGCAAAAAAAATAATAGACATTGTTAACATGACTGTCTACTTTCAGACGGTCTGTTGCACAGCTATTTTTTAGGTTGACTCAGCAAACAATTAAAACTGAAATTAATTTTTCATATATTTTTGGTAAGGAAATAAAATATAAAATAAAATAGGAAAAAAAGATAGACACGTCATTAAAAAAATTGTGTTTTAGACGGAAGCATTGGAGACCAAATTTTGAGTTGATTGTCTATCAAGTCTATTTTTATGCCACATAGGAAGTAAGTCTCTTGACATTATTGCCGTATCAATAATTATTGGTATGCAAGCCACTTTTGTATCGAAGATACTCTTAATATTTCAATTTCTTGGGCTCCAAGACCATTGGTCTCATGACTTTCTTCCTCGGTGTCCTTTTCCTCTACTGTAACTCATCTTGATAATTCTTGCTCTTCTCAAAATGACGATTATGCTGATCATGTCTCATTATGTAATTATGGAGTGCCATGATACCAATGACTATTTTTACTTGCATGTTAAATGAAAAGTTAGGCATGGTCTTTAAAATTTTCCACTTTTTCTTCCATACCCCAAAACTGCCTTTAATAACTCTTCAAAGAGAAGAGTGTGCTTGATTGAACACTTCTTGAGGATGTGTTGGTTGCCTGCCTCGACGAAAATCTAGGATGTGATATCTTTTACCTTTATATGATCCTAAATATCCATTCATTTGTGGATAGCGTCTACTAAATAATATTTTTCTATTGAAAAAAAAAAAAACTTTTAGTTATGTTAATATAATAATAATAATAATAATAACTTATTGAAAAAAGATAATAAGAGAAAAAAAGTTAGTCAACTGCTCAATTTGGAATGTCCCATTCATCATTCAGGTGTTTAGAGTATCTCCAATGGTAGTGTGGGTTGTGAAAAAAATTATATGCCACATCTTCCACTTGTGTCTTACTAGGCCTACAAGCAACTTAACTTGAGTCAACAAAAAAACAAATTAATGGTAAAATTGAATAATACGTCATGAATGAATTTACTTATATACTATATACTCATTTGAAAACACAATACGTCACGTAAGAAATTCACTTATCAGGTAACCACTTTAATTTTACAGTTTTGGTAACCACCTCCGCTGCTTTGGTAGTAACCATTTCTACTGCTTTGACAACCATTTCACGGCAACCGACCATTAAAGCTCTTTTGTTTGCATGATGCAGGGACTTTTGACTAAGATTTATCTCAAATTTTTTATTCATATGTGCTTATCTCTAATTCTCTATCAAATTTTAGAAAAGCACATTTAGGAAAAAATAAAAAATAATACAAAGGCATAATTCGTTTCCTTCAGCAGAAGAAGCATATAATGAATTGATTTTATAAATACATTCAATATTTGAACCAATTTTTTTTTTTTAACAACATAATTTATTAAGGCACCAAAAGGCTAAGCAGGAACAAAAACAGAGAACAGACAACAAAAAGAAGGCACCCCAGCAAACCAAACACAAACAAGAAACCAGCAGCAGTGACACCAAAAACACACAAAACCACGCCTAAAAAAAGAAAAATCTAAGAATTTTCTACCATTTCAACATCCGAAGATATAAAGGGCTTCGGAGGCATCTCCAGGCTTTGTAAGTCACCTTCAAGCATTTGCATCACCATTGTCATGGAAGGCCTGTCTGTTGGATTCCATTGAATGCACCACAGTCCCACAATTGCTAGCTTCTTAGCAATTTCCTCATCTCCATCTTCCTCAATTTCTAAACTGATCTCTCTTCCTTGGTTCACTCTATTGTAAACCCACTCTGGAAAATGAACTTGGCTCGGATTTTCAATTGTATGATCAATGTTCTTTCTACATCCAACCATCTCTAGCAACATCATTCCATAACTGAAAACATCAGCCTTGTAAGAAACCTCTCCGAAATTTCTCGAGAATAGCTCTGGTGCAATATAGCCAACAGTTCCTCTAGCAGCTGTCATTGATACAATACTTATCTCCTTTGAGCATAGCTTGGCAAGCCCAAAATCTGAAATCTTTGGTTGGAAATTATGGTCTAGTAAAATGTTGTGAGGCTTGATGTCAAAATGAAGGATTCTTTGTTTGCATCCTTGGTGCAAGTACTCTATTCCACGGGCAACACCAAATGCAATCTTTCGCAACTTCTCCCAACTCAAAAGTCGATGATTTGATTTGTGCATCTTTGAGAAGATGACTTTTTCAAGAGATCCATTTAGCATGAACTCATAAATGATTGCACGTCGTGTCCCTTCTGAGCAAAATCCCAGAAGGCGAACAACATTAAAATGATGTATTCTACTTATAATAGCCACTTCATTGATGAAATCTTCTCCATTAGCTTTTGAATGTTCCAAAATCTTGACAGCAACAGGAATTCCATTGGAAAGTTTTCCTTTATAGACACTTCCATAGCCTCCTTGACCGAGTTTGTGCTTAAATTTGCTGGTTATTTTCTTAAGATCACTGTAAGTGTATCTTGTTGGATTGTGGGTCTTGTAGTCTTCCAGGAACTTCTCTACTCTTTGTTGGACTTCTTTTTCCTTGTCAGACTTTATTGATTTGTAAATAAGGAGAATTACCAAAGTAAAGAAGATTGTGCCTCCAATACTTGTACCCATTATTACAAAAATTGGAAGAGGATCTGCAAATCAGGAAAAAGACGAAGTTGGTTTAAAGCATTGTCTACTTTCATTACTGATAATACAGAGAAGGCTTGAAGTACGCATAAAAACATTTTCAAATTGTAATGCTTCATGTATAACAGTATCCTTGGAGATTTGAATTTTTTTATAAAAAAAATTAATAAATAAATAAAAACTGTAATGTTTTACTTTTTTGATAAAAAATATATTCGATCATCCTAACAATTTTATATACAAACAAATAACAGTTTTGTACTGATAATCAATTCAAATAAAAACTGATGATGTTACCTTTGTTTTTGACACAGACGGTTGAATTGTTTGTAAAGTTGAACCCACAAAAATTTCCAGATTTTTCACAGCTATGGCATCCATCGAGAGCTTCCCATGCCATCTCCATCCTTCGAGTTTCCAAAAAATCCGTAACAGTGTTTTTTAGACCTGGAATCCTTTTTGATCGAGATAATATGCTGCAATTTGGAGGCAGTTCTTCCTTTGACGGCCTAGAATAAAGTGAATCCATTACATAAACAAAATTTTGATCATCACTTATACAATCAATCGGCCCTACTACAGTTATGTATGGATCAATCAACAATCTGCTGCTCTGTTCAATCTTTTCAGTGCAGTTCAATGTAGCAATCTTCCACCTATAATAATATTACTCGTTTTTTAAAAAAGGAGATTCAAAGCTTGTGAAGTTTAGAGAGAAAAGAGTTTTTACTGGGCATGTGGTTTCATTAGGATCAGTAATGGCAATACTGCTATGAAGATAAGAAATTTCTTCCACATAGAAATCATTAGTACTGCTGTTGAAAGAAGGAAAATGCAAGAGTGTGTTGTTATTGGAGGAGCATGATAATTCAAAACCTTCAAGACCACAAAGGACAGGTTGAGTTTTGAGTCTGAAGGGAAATCTGATTACTGGGCCTTTTCTGCCGCATGTTGTTGGTGGACAGAATTCATAAGTAATATTTGTGCTATTGTTAACACCATAGTTGCTTTTGGATTCTGAGGAAGGCGAGAGAAGGAAGAGGAGGATTATACTACAACAAATGGACATGGAGAGTGAGAGAGAATACATTTTTAATTGAAGATGATTTTACAAATTTGGCTCAAACGATGCACTTGGCTCCATCGTCTTTCACTGTGGATTAAGTAGACAAATTTCGATGGCGTGAAAAGAAGCACCTGTTCTATTCAAGAGCAGTGGGCCCACATGTTTTTTTTTTCTTTCTTCGACTCGGAAATTTCAAGGAAAATGTATATTCACAACTTCTTTCCTCAAGTTTGTGTAGTATGACAAATTCAAAGACATTTACAATGTAAAAGTTCCATACTTCCACTTCCACGTCTTCCATACAATATTACAATCACAATGTAATAATTCAACAAGATAATCTAGTCAAGGGGGTGTATTCAAATTGAACTCTTAAAAACTTGGGTAAATTACATAAACTTACCCCCGGTTTAGTCTAAAAGGCATAATATTAAACAAATGACTTTAATTACACTAAGATCCCCTGCAGTTAGTCAACAATCATTACTCTTAACTGTTGACTGCATTTGGTGGTTGAAAGGTCCAAAGTGCCACTGAGCTGTATTGAAGCTGATGTGACTTGACATTTTAAGTATGAGAGCTTCTCCTTACAATCCATAAATTATCTATTCACACTCATAATTGAATTTTTTTATTAATGCCAATTTTGACCTAAACTAAAATTACTAAATAAGACAAAAAAAAATTAATGACACTCAAAACTAATTAAATTGTTGTAAAAGAAAAATCTCTCTCCTAAATCATTAGATTAATATTATATATTAAACTCTATTCCCTAAATATGTTATTATCATATTAAACACTCTCTCCTAATTAATCTCTCCATTTAAAAAATATATATATATCATATTTCTATACTTTCTCTATTAATCTCTGATTAATAGTTAACGAAAAAAAAACTTATGAATATTTTAGTTTTTTACTAACAGTAATATATATATATATATATATATATATATATATTAAAAAGTCAATTTTCAAACAAACAAAAAAAGATATATAAAAGCTTGAATTGTTTCAATTAGATTCAATTAAACTCGGAATTTCTAACACTAATGAAAAAATTAAAGTTCTCTAGACAATCACATACCTACAAGAGTAACAAAAAACATTTTCATATTTTGATTTTTTTTTTTTTATAATATATACATACATATGGTTCCTACAAATCAAACTTATTAGTAAGTTTTGTTTTTGTTTTTTCTTAACTGTTAGTTTTGCTTGAGAAAGAATGGAGATAAAAAATTAGAGATATTTATTGGAGGAAAGAGAGTTTAATATGGTAATTAAAAATTTAGGAGAGAGTATTTAATATGTAATAATTAATCCAATGATTTAGGAGAGATAATTTCTTTTTTTAATAATTTAATTCAAAAAAGATAAAAATGATAATCTTGTAACAAAATGAAGCGTCTTTAGAATTTTTCAAAATTTAAATTTTGAGAATGGAGTGTTTTTAGAAAAGAAGTGTAAAAAGAAAAAATTGGATTGTCAAAAGAAGTTCTCTTTAAGTATATTTGTTTACTATTAAAACTATTTAATACCCATTTTACCCTTAAACATTTTACAATTTTACAAATTTGGTATTCTTTTTGACCGTTGGTTGAATATCAACGTTCTTCAATTCTACCGTCACATTGGTTTGGTCTATTTAAAGACAGTTTGCCATGATAATATAGAGCATTCATCTGATTATCAATTTTTTTTTTTTTTGGAAAGTTCTGATTTTCTTTTTTTAATAGGCATTTTACCATGAATTTAAATTTTAAAGTATACATCTGAATTTTTTTTTCATGTTTTTTAAGCTTCTTCATCCTAGCTAGCTCAGCTCCTGGCCTCCTGCCATCAAGTCATCTGTGGGGGATTCTGGTATCATTGTAGACACACTTTTTTTTTTTGTTTTTTTTTTTATTTAATTTTTTTTGGTGGATTCTTTTTTTCATTTTTATCTTCTCAATCTTCCGTGGCAAAATATCATCTGCAAGGCTCATGTTGCTTCAAATGGGTGTAGATCACAGACATAATAACAATAATAAATAAATAATCAACAAACTGAACCAACACTTTAAAATCTAACAAATTTCAAAAAGCACCCACACGAAAAACCCATAAATCAAAAATTGAAAGTGAAAAATGAGATAAATTTAATGAATGTGATAAGAGAAGAGAGACTAAGAGGAGAAAAGAATAGATTAATCTTAATTGCAATGATAATAAAAATATTGTAATTATCATTAATGAAGAGGCAAAAAGCAAATAATAGAAGGCGAAATCAAGAACATAACAATAGTCATCCAGACCAAAAAAAATAAAAATAAAAAGAGAACAAAACAATAGTTGTAGTTCATGACTCTAAATACAAAAAAAAAATCCATTTTCTTTATTTTTAATTAGTTGGAATTATGCAAGAAATTTAGTAAAACTAACTTGACATCTGTACGAAAACCCCTATTTTTTTTTCTTTTCAAAATATCCAAATCTTTACGTAAAAGTTGATTTCTTATCAATAGATTTTGAACAACAAACCAAACGTTGACATCATTTTCTTTATTTTTAATTAGTTGGTATCATGCAAGAACAGAACAGAACAGAACAATAGTTGTAGTTCGTGACTCTAAATACAAAAAAAATCCATTTTCTTTATTTTTAATTAGTTGGTATCATGCAAGAAATTTAGTAAAACTAACTTGACATCTCTACGCAAAAGTTGATTTCATATCAATTAGACACTCTTTTGCAATAAATTTTGAACAACAAACCAAACGAATTAACGTTACAACAAGTACTGACAAAATCCCCAATTTGTTTTGAAGACCCTAATTGTTTCACAAAGCAAAATCAAAACATGTTTTCCATCTGAACATTCACTCTTAAGGAAAAGATATTAAAAAAGAAAAAAGAAAAAGAAAGCCATACATGCCTTTTACGACAGTGTCCAATTTTGTTTTTTCTGGCGCGAAAAAGAGGATGTGCAACAGGCACTCAGATGAATAGTGCATAATTGATGGAGATGGGACTTGATCCAGACGTGTATGGACCCTCAGCCTTTTTTACTAATTTTTATTATTTAATAACATGCAATGACTATTTTACCCTTCAAACGTTAATTACTGACAGAACACACTTAACGGTAGGGGATCCTGATGTAATTAAAGGCATTTGTTGAATATTATGCTTTTTAGACAAAACTGGCGGCAAGTTTGTGCAATTTACCCTAAAAACTTTTATGGAATTAAAAAACTTTTATGGAATTAAAAAGTTTGGATAAATTAAATATAGTATTTTAATGACTTTTAAAAAGCATATAAAGTTATGGGGTATTCAATTATAACTTTAAGAAGTCTATAAAAGTTTAGAGGTATTCAAAATAGGACAATGCTTACGTACTGACTGACCAGTACCCAGGGTATTGACTAACCAATAAGGTTTTGTCACATAGCCAATTTGTGATAAATAAAAGGAGATAAATATAAAAGATTAAAAGAAAAAAGCCACGTGGCAACACTCTAATTAAGGTTAGCTGCATGTATTGTGGTCGGTCGCCACCAGAATACCGTTTGAATATGCTTATAGTTCAGAGAAGACTATTAACTGTTTTAAGCAGATTTGTATGCACATTATGGTGCTACAGATCTACCACTAGATGCGTTTCGCCTATCAAATTCTTTATAACCAAAGGCTATGCAGTTTACTTTATTGATCACTATATATAACTGTTTTGATCTTTTTGGATATGATAAAATCCACGTGTATAGCTTCTGCTGTCCAACAACTGTATTCATATTGTACATGCGTAAGTATTCATGACACTTCTCTGATATTCTCAAAACACATATTAATTATTTCTTGAACATGTTTCAAACTTTAAGATTAAGTAAAAACAAGCCCCAAACACTGGGAGAACAGCATTACTAACATAGAATAGGAAAAATATTAAGGGAAAACAAGCATGATTGATTTCCATGAACTTTGGTGCTTGGTAGTCAAATTAATTTACTACTGCGTAATTGAATTATTTACAATTGAAAATTTAAGAGAAAAGGAGGTCGGTTGTTTGTGGGATAGAGTCCAATTTCTAACCTTTGTGTGGGACTCCGTTTCCAAAGATTTGTAGAGACATCCTTCTACTCTATTAACTTAAATTGGGATGGGTTTGTAGCTTAATGGTGTTTGTATAGAGAGATGGAAATACTAGTTAGAATTGTAGGGTGTGTTATTAACTTATGAGAATTTATAAATAAACTGTATTAAAATGAAAACATTCATTTAAATAAGGGTACTATTGTCATTAAGATGAGTGTTTCTAGTAATGTTTTAATTTTAAATTTTAGACATTAGTGTATTTATAAATATGGGTGCGCTTATTATTTTTATGGGTGTCAATATCTATACCCCAGCATAAAATCAAATTTGGGTGAAGAACCATAAATCAACCAAACTTTTGACAATTTTTTTTTCTCTCTCTGTCATGCAAGATCCAATTTAATCCAGATGACTATAAATTTTAGTGGAATTGGTCCAAAATATCACCTTTTTAAAGTGAATTGGTGAGAATGTCACTGGTTTAATAAGTTAAGTTTAAAAGGCACCTATTATGGTGAACTACCAAAATTGCCCTTAGTTAAACATTTATGTTATTCTCTTTGAGTTGTTCTCTGCAACTCAAACGAAGGCTTGAAATACTCAGTTACTCTCTCTCTACAAATAAAAGTTCAAGGTCTTGCCCCGACTTTCTTCTTCAGTAAAATAAGGTAATATTTCTTGAACTTGCTTCTTTGAAGTTGTTCACATTTTAGTATGTAAACTTGAAGCCATTTTGAAAATGATTTCGTGCCTTTTTGAAATATTTTCGTGCCTTTTTACACTGTCATCGTGCCTTTTGAAGTTGTTATCGAGCCTTTTTGAAAAACATTTCGTGCCTTTTTGAAATATTTTCGTGCCTTTTAACACTGTCATCGTGCCTTTTGAAATTGTTATCGAGCCTTTTTGGAAAAGTCTCGATAACTTTTCCAAAAGGCTCGATAACCTTTCTAAAAGGCTCGATAACCTTTCTAAAAGGCTCGATAACCTTTCTAAAAGGCTCGATAACTTTTCCAAAAGGCTCGATAACCTTTCTAAAAGGCTCGATAACCTTTCTAAAAGGCTCGATAACCTTTCTAAAAGGCTCGATAACTTTTCCAAAAGGCTCGATAACCTTTCTAAAAGGCTCGATAACCTTTGTAAAAGGCTCGATAACGTTTCCAAAATGCTCGATAACTTTTAACACTGTCATCGTGCCTTTTGAAATTGTTATCGAGCCTTTTTGGAAAAGTCTCGATAACTTTTCCAAAAGGCTCGATAACCTTTGAAAAAGGCTCGATAACTTTTCCAAAAGGCTCGATAACTTTTAACACTGTCATCGTGCCTTTTGAAATTGTTATCGAGCCTTTTTGGAAAAGTCTCGATAACTTTTCCAAAAGGCTCGATAACCTTTGTAAAAGGCTCGATAACTTTTCCAAAAGGCTGGATAACTTTTAACACTGTCATCGTGCCTTTTGAAATTGTTATCGAGCCTTTTTGGAAAAGTCTCGATAACTTTTCCAAAAGGCTCGATAACCTTTCTAAAAGGCTCGATAACCTTTGTAAAAGGCTCGATAACTTTTCCAAAAGGCTCGATAACTTTTCAAAAGGCTCGATAACCTTTCTAAAAGGCTGGATTGATTTTCAAATTTATTCGTGCCTTTTAACAATGTCATCGTGCCTTTTGTAGTTATTATCGAGCCTTTTTGACAAAAATATTTCGAGCCTTTTTGAAAAAAGTTTCCAGCCTTTTGGTTGATTTCGAGCCTTCTTCAAAAAATATCCGTGCCTTTCTGAACAAAGTTTCGAGCCTTTTAACAAAATATTCGTGCCTTTTCGAAATTGATTTCGAGCCTTTTTGACAAAAATATTTCGAGCTTTTTTGAAAAAAAATTCGAGCCTTTTTCAAAAAATATTCGAGGCTTTTCATGTAATATTTGAAGACATTGTGTAATCATGGGTTTTTGTTAATGGTTTGTGATTATTAATTTGACAGCCTCATGAATCGGGTTAGAATAGTAATATCTTACAACGGTCGATGGGACCAGTTACCCGACGGAAGTCAGAGGTTTGTTGGATCCGATAACCGGGGAATGTACGTGTCAAACAATATGACTTACGAAGAATTGGTGACGATCGTGCATACTATTGTGAACTATGATGTAAACAAATACAATTTTGAGTTGTCATCAATATCACTCGTTCCTGGCAGTACGTGTCGCACATTGATAAGGAATGACGACGATGTCCAGTTTATGCTAGGGGAAGATCGAGTGATCCCTCAAGTATGTGTCAGTCTAACTGAGCGGACAGCTGGAGATGTGGTAGGGAATAATATTCCTCCTCCTGAAAATACCCAACAGTTTGGATCCTTTAGCGGTAGCAACCAAGTGTTCACCCAAGGGGGTCCCAGCGAAGGTGTGGGAAACATGTGTGGTGTCCCAGAAGTTGCGGTCGACCATGCACATGCAGCTGAAATTCAATTGGGTGATGTGGGTGATGTGTTTGGCAGTCGAATTGAGCAGTACAATGAGCAATACGATGTGCAGTACAATGAGCAGTACGATGTGCAGTATAATGAGCAGTACAATGAGCAGTACAATGAGCAGTACGATGCACAGGACAATGAACAGTACGATGCGCAGTACAATCAACAGAGCAATTACCCGAACCATGAACAGGTTGATACTGAGGCAAATAATGAACATGTTCATGATCTCCAAAATGTAGATGAAGAGCCTGCACAAATGCAAACAAGCGGTAGACGTGTACAAGGAGTTAGTTGCACTGCACCAGATATGCCTGGGACTTCCGAGGTCCGTTGTAATATGACATCATCTGATTCTGTTAATGCGAGAACTTGGGTTATTCCAGGAGCAGATTCATACTCGTTTGGTATTGGTACAAGCAGCACCTTGGCAGCGCAAGAACCGAGAACCATGATTTATAAAGGTCAATTTTTTCCGAGTAAAAAGGATTTGAAGAGGCTAGTTGGCCATTTTGCGATGCGGCAGAACTTTGAATGGAAGGTGAAAAGGTCTAATAAGACAACTTTACATTTGGTTTGCATCATTGACGACTGTACGTGGAAATTAAGAGCGGTGAGGAGAGAAAAAGGTACTTACTTTCAAGTCAGAAGTTTTGTCAACGAACACAGCTGTCCCTTGGAGGAGATTCACCGTCGCCACCGACAAGCTGGTGCAGTCATAATCGGAGAAGTCGTTGCCCCTAGACTTCAACAAACCGATGGTCGTCTCATGCGTCCGAAGGACATAATCGCCGATATGAAAACAATGTATGGCATCCAAATCATGTACAGTAAGGCACATGATGCCTTGCAATATGCATTGTCATTAACCTATGGAAC
Source organism: Acer yangbiense (assembly GCA_008009225.1). Classification (NCBI taxonomy): domain Eukaryota; kingdom Viridiplantae; phylum Streptophyta; class Magnoliopsida; order Sapindales; family Sapindaceae; genus Acer; species Acer yangbiense. Next base: position 50,272,095 of record CM017763.1, on the reverse strand, counting down.
GCATGAAGAAAGTTTCCAACTGCTCCCATCTTTTGCGTATGTTCTCGAACAGCAAAATCCGGGCACAATCACGGACTTACAGTGCGATGATCATGGTAAATTCCTCTACTTTTTCATGTCGTTAGGGTCCTCAATTAGAGGTTTTCGGAGGTGTATGCGTCCTGTTATTGCAGTAGATGGTACCCATTTGAAGGGAAGATTCGGGGGTACAATGTTTGTGGCAACTGCACAAGATGGAAACGAACAGGTGTATCCAATTGCTTTTGGGTACGGTGACTCAGAGAACAACCTTTCATGGGAGTGGTTTTTAGAATGCTTGAGGGGTGCCCTTGGTCATATAGATGATCTGGTTTTCATTTCCGATCGCCATCCAAGCATTGAAGCAGGGATTTCTAAAGCGTTCCCTTATGCAACCCATACCGTTTGTGTCTGGCATTTTGGTGAAAATATGAAGAAGCGATTCCACAGAAAAGATGTTGCCCAGATAATGGATTACGCTGCTAGGTCGTACATTGAAATCCAGTATGATCGGCACATGGAGGAGTTACGTAAGCTGCACCAGGGTGCATACGATTATGCCATTGATGCCGGTCCACAGAAGTGGTCCCGCGTTCACTGTCCCCAAAGAAGGTACAGGTTGATGACCACAAATGTTGCAGAGTGCATAAACTCATGCCTAAAATTCGCTCGGCAACTGCCACTAATGACACTGGCAGAGTTCATTCGGAATATGATACAGAAGTGGTTTCATGATCGTCATGCAAATGCACAGTCCATGCGTCATCGATTGACCGACGCCGCACATCTTTTGATCCTCAAACGTGTCGAGAAGTGCGGTTATATGACCGTAAATCCAGTTGACTGGAACATATTCTCCGTCAGACACAAGGGAAAACAGTGGACGGTTGACTTAGCCCGGAAGACATGCACATGCAACAAATTCCAAATGGACTTTTTACCATGTAAACACGCACTTGCAGCGGCAAGGTACATTACAATTTACAGTTAACGGTTTATATTATCCAAACGTGAGTCTCACCCTTTTCATTGTTGCAGGGAGCGAAATTTGGATTTTACATCTCTGTGTGCGGACTACTACAAGAGGGAGACACTTATTGATGCATACTCAGTTCCTATTATGCCTGTTGGCCATCCTGCTTCATGGGTTGTGCCATCCGACATCGCATCACGGGTGGTTTTAAATCCAAAGGTGAAGAGGCAATCAAGTAGACCAATGGAGGGTCGACATGCCTCGTCTTCGGAGAGGACAACCACACAGTCGTGTAGAAGGTGTGGACAACCAGGACATAACAGCAGGAGGTGTTCCAACCCACCTATGGTTAATGAAGGTCCCAGCATAATTGTCCCCGAGGAATACCGCCGCAAGTGCAGTATCTGTCATAAAATTGGACACAACAAACAAACGTGCCCTGAGAAAGACTGTACCGTGGAATGAATGGAGCCTTACTTACAAGAGGAAGACGAATTGCCACCCTTGGTTCTTATGTTTTATGTAGAAGTAATATGATTGATTTCATGTTCGAATTTCGTTTGTTATAGTGTTTATGTATATCCCAACTTTATTTATGGATTTCAATGTATGAAATGTGTTGAACTTTTAATACATCAATCTCTCCAGCCACCTTCATTGCTTGAACTTCCCCAGCCACTACCCCCAGATGCTACAGATAGACCTGGCAAGGTTCCGGTTCTAACCGTCGAATCGGGGGGGTTCGTAACCGGGAAAACCAGGATCGGAACCGGATTTCTGGTTTCGATTCAAGAACCAGAACTGGAACCGGGGGAGGCCGGTTCCGGTTTTGGTTCTAATTTTTTTGAAAATATATTACAAAAGGTTCGGTTCTAAAACCGACGGTTCCGATTCCAGAATTGGAATCGAAACCGAAACCGCCAGTTTCAGAACCGAAACCGAAACCGAAACCAAAACCAAAACCAAAACCGGAACCGGGGGACCCGGTTCCGATTTCGGTTCCACCAAACCTTGGAACCGAAACCGTGCCACCTCTAGCTATAGAGGAGCCCCCAGTTGCAGGGCTTCACATTGGTACCATAGCAGCAACTGATCTAATTGATGGTGCTGACTCATGCTGAGGATCGTCGATATGCCTCTGGAAATATGCCACAAGCCGATCAATGTCCTCAAACATCCTTTTACTGAACTTAAATCCCTTGGGATATAGACCAATATACTCATGATGGGGATTTGTACTTCGTATATAAGTTAGAATGAATGTTCCCGGATGCTCATGAGAAATGCCAAAACAGTAAACTATCCGTGTGGGATACTCTGCTTTCTCAATCCTTAGATGCTTATCAACTTCCGCAATAGTACCTTTGTTTTATGAGGAACATGTCTCCAACCTGATGTCTTCCAACATCGTTCAAACTTTCACAACCATGCTCGATACAGTTGTTTGGTGAGACCCTTGGTTCTTATGTAGAACTAATGTGATTGATTTTATGTTCGAAAATATATTAGAATTTAGTTGTTCGTCTAATGTCATACTAGATGCTTTATTGAATTTGCTGTATTGTTTATGGATTTCAATGTATGAAATGTGTGTGTTTAACTTTGAACTGCAAACACTTCAAACACTTGAAGAAAAAAAATTCATCATTTCATTACTCAAAAAATGTTATGTACATCAACTACATCTACATCAACTATATGGGCTTCGAGTTACAAAAAACCTCGACGGCCATCTTCTCCCGGATGGTGGCCATATCAGCTTCGGACCAGTCGAAGGTATCCCTGTTCGCCACCAGGTACTCAATAATTTTCAATGTATGGGCCCCACAGTTTCCCCTGCAATTAACCACGTGAACAAACATTATAATGGGATGCTATTAAAACCGATTGTGATAGAATAAGAACTTCAAACAGTCATACCCCCGTTCCTGTTGCGGCACACGGTTGGCGTGCACGTAGAACATCCGGAACGGCTTTTCTTCCCTTTTGTACGTCGCATCACCTCTCTGTCTGTTCCGGTGAAAGTGTACCGCATCCAGCATCGAGGGTAGCAACCACCTTAAGCACGCGAACTGGGTATTCCTATGGCTATATCGGACCTTCTGTCTGAACGGGTCAAACACGAAAATGTGCCCTTTCACAAGGTTGACGCTGGCCACGACCCAATGGTAACCTCCGAGGTTGCAAGGAATCAGAACCTGCAGGTGTTTCTCCAAAGTGTTAGCAAATTTTTTTATTATACAGATGGACGCAAAGTCAAATTTACACTGACCGTGTCAACGTCGTGCCATGGCAGGTTTGCCTGCGGGAGCAGGCCACATACCACCTGAAGCTCATCACGAGGATACTGGCGATCCAGCACAGTCCAACCATCTGGGGGTCTCTTGTCCTCACCCATGCAGATTCTCTGCCAGCTATGATATGCCAATGTCTGTACATAGAAAATTAACCGACACGTCAGGCAAAAGATATTTGAACACATCAAGGTAGAAGAGAAAACCGTACTCAATAAACACTTACATAGAATTGTGAATCTAGTATGTTGGTCCTCCTATCGTACACAGTGGGGAATGCTCGTTGACGTTTCCGGAGAACGTTGCAGTATGCGTCAATGTGCTGACAAATATCAACAATTCGTATTGTTAGGATTCAACCATTTGTGAATGAAACTTCTACAGGTGAATCAAGTGAGGAACATACCGAATCGTCCAACTCCATGAAGTTGGTTTGAAACCGGTGGAACCAAGTCACATTGACACCAACTGGGTGGTGCAGATCCACATCACGTCTGCATAATTGGAAACAAATTTAACATAATACTTACTTGTACCTGTGGACGAAAAAACTATAAACAGATTGTAAGTTTTTAGATTATACTTACAATTCCCCTGTCATGCTCCTCTTGTAGGCTAGGTACGCCGCAAGCTGGTCAGGATCTACCAATTCGTGTGGCATCCATTCATGTGCTGGCTGCGGATGCGGCATCGTCCGTGGCCTCTTCGGTTCACAGGGGTTTGTGTATGGGCTCCGCTCCATCCAACCTCGACGTCGAATCCGGTCTCCACGCCTCAGGGGTGGTGGACTCCGGTCCAAATTAGGGTGATCGGGGTGGTGTGAGGAGGAACTCGTTCCCTGTTGATCACCTGAAATCGATCGGTGGGGTGTCAAATGACATACCGGAGGTCAGCTGGGGGGGTCGGCTACACTCGGGTCGACCGAAGGTCTATGCTCGTAGGAGGAACCTCGTACGCTGGGATCGACTGGACGATCGCGCTGGGTTGTGGCGTCAGGGGTGACCTCCTGGAAATGTATAGGTGTGAGCTCCTGGAAGTGAACAGGATCATCCAGCAGCTGTGATGAGCGGACTGTGGTGATGTCCTCAGGCAGTACCTGCTCCTGGGAGTGAACAGGATCATCCAGCAGCTGTGATGAGCGGACTGTGGTGATGTCCTCAGGCAGTACCTGCTCCAAGACTGCTGGCTCTATATCACCTGCTGTCTGTGTACCACCGCGCACCTCCTCTCGTGCTGTCACATCATGACCCTGCGGATCTGAGACTGTGTCTGTGGTACGTGGCTGCCTATGGCTGGTCCCTCAGTCTGTCCACCCTGTACCTGTGGGAGTAAATGCTCCGTCATGGTCATCAAATGGTTGGTCATCGAATGGTGGACCATCCATACGGTGCTGCGACGTCGGACCCTGTTGGGCCCGGATCAAATCCAGCAACTCCTGATGCTGCGCAGCTCTTTTCTCTTCACTCGTACGGAAAGCCTCCATGACATCCGTACGTAATGTTCGAACATCATCCATCACCTCTGCCAATTTATGCTCCCAAGCCTGAAAGGAATTCGGACTCTGTCAGTACTAAAACTATTAAGTCAATTGAAATTAAATCATGTGGTCCTAAAAATGCTTACGTACCTGTGGACGCTCTCCGACGCCTCCCCGTGAATGACCTTGAGGTCCAGGCTGTCTGTCCAAATTGAATCGTACCCGCCTACGCCTCACGGGAGTAGGACTGCTAACCTCCGGTTCTGAATCACGTCCAGCTGTAGGTTGTCTGGGCAAAGTCACGCGTACCCGCCTAGACCTCGTGGGACTCCCACGGCCATTGCCGACATCCGGGTCTGAGCCCTCCGTATCACTGGGTCCAGAGTACGAAGGATCCATATCACTAGGTCCGCAAGAATCCTCCGTATGACTGGGTCCGCCAGTCCTATGTAGTTCCGGATCCGGGAGGCCTCCAGATAAATCTACAGCATAGTGATCATACATAGTGGGTCCCTGATCTATGCCTTCGTAATACCGTTGACCCATCTCAACAGCTGTCGCCACCAATTTAGACCGCGCAGACATCTGCAATTGGAGTTACATCATTGTAATTACATCATTGTAATTATACACATACTAAAAATTATAAACATTAACAACAACAATATTTACAGTTTCAGAGAAAATCTCATCCAGCTTTTTCCCTCGCGGTCGCTTAGTCAACTTCCATTTCAGAATACGTGGAGGGGGTAGCTCGGGGTTAACCCTGCGGATCCCACATTTTTTAATGCCAAGGGAGGGGATAACCTCAAAAGCAAATACCTGCGTAATAGACAAGTACGATCACAAGTAAATACATCAGTCATATAAAAAATTCTCAATTAAAGTACGGATGCAAATTGTAAATGCTAACCAATAGTGCGTGCGCTAGACCGTATATGTTGTAGGACTCGATGGTGTCAACGCCCTGTCCTGCCTGTCGTGCTGCCTCCCGTGGACTATCCAAAGCATGCATGTAACCATAAATAGACCGCCTATACACGTATGCGCCCCATGGGAACGCATCAAAAGTGTCCAAGTCCTCGACTACTCGAAACTGCCATGCTGGAACTTTAAATCTCTCGTCCACTCCCATCAGTATCCAGTTCAGCAAAAACAATAATGACAGCTTCACTGCATCGTACTGCGAATGGAAAACACCAATCCGAAGCACCCCTCTCAGCTCTTGAAACTCGATGACTCGACGCTGGAAGTACCGGTCGTGTATGCCATTCTGTACCACCATATCATAACTCGCTGTGTCGGGAATCACTCCGAACTTCAATCCGGTGATTAGACAAAACTCAACCTTCGAGAACCGGACCGTATGGTTCCCTAACAGAAATCGCATCTCATCTTCCGGCCCGTTGTGATGCAACTCACGTAAAAGTAGCCGATGGACAATGCCGCCAGAAAAATTAATCTCACGATGCATCCGGAGGAAATGACCGAAACATGACTCAGTAAACCGACGTCGGTCTTCGATCCTTAGATTTTCAGGTACTCTTTCAAGTGCATTGTCGATATCTCTAAGGTCATCAAAATGGTCATGCCGAATAATTTTTCCATTGAACCATTCTCCCACCGGGGTTTTAAGGAAATCATTCGGATTCGCCATCTGCATATTGACGGAAAAAAAGCAAATAAGTTACTGAAAAGACTTGAAAACTGACGGTAAAATTCAAAACTGCACGATAACAGTGCAAAAAGGCACGATAAAATTCAAAAAGGCTCGATAACACTACAAAAAGGCACGATAACATTACAAAAAGGCACGATAACATAAAGGTTCAAAAAGGCTCGATAAAAGTATAAAAAGACACGATAACATCAATGTTTAAAAAGGCTCGATAACAGTTCAAAAAGGCTCGATAACAGTAACAAAAGGCACGATAACATATAGGTTCTAAAAGGCTCGACAAAAGTTTCTAAAAGGCTCGATAACTTTTCAAAAGGCTCGATAACAGTAACAAAAGGCACGATAACATATAGGTTCTAAAAGGCTCGATTTTGTTTCAAAAGGCTCGACAAAAGTTTCTTCTAAAAGGCTCGATAACTTTTCAAAAGGCTCGATAACTTTTCTAAAAGGCTCGATAACCTTTCTAAAAGGCTCGACAAAAGTTTCTTCTAAAAGGCTCGATAACTTTTCTAAAAGGCTCGATAACCTTTCTAAAAGGCTCGACAAAAGTTTCTTCTAAAAGGCTCGATAACTTTTCAAAAGGCTCGATAACTTTTCTAAAAGGCTCGATAACCTTTTTAAAAGGCTCGACAAAAGTTTCTTCTAAAAGGCTCGATAACCTTTCTAAAAGGCTCGATAACCTTTCTAAAAGGCTCGATAACCTTTCTAAAAGGCTCGACAAAAGTTTCTTCTAAAAGGCTCGATAACTTTTCAAAAGGCTCGATAACTTTTCTAAAAAGGCTCGATAACCTTTCTAAAAGGTTCTAAAAGGCTCGATAACCTTTCTAAAGGCTCGATAACCTTTCTAAAAGGCTCGACAAAAGTTTCTTCTAAAAGGCTCGATAACTTTTCAAAAGGCTCGATAACTTTTCTAAAAAGGCTCGATAACCTTTCTAAAAGGTTCTAAAAGGCTCGATAACCTTTCTAAAAGGCTCGATAACTTTTCAAAAGGCTCGATAACTTTTCTAAAAAGGCTCGATAACCTTTCTAAAAGGTTTTAAAAGGCTCGATAACCTTTCTAAAGGCTCGATAACCTTTCTAAAAGGCTCGATAACCTTTCTAAAAGGCTCGATAAGACTGCAAAAAGGCTCGATTCAGTTTCAAAAACTCTTGGAAACCCAGAACTTCATCGTTTTCACTACCAAAAGGCTCGAAATTTTTTCCTAAACTAAAACCCTAACCTAAACTCATCAAACAAACATAATGGACAACAAATGCGTGAGAGATAAAGACATACCGTGGTCGGTATTGACTTCGCCGGTACGTCGGTACTGTAGCTCCGTCGACGGTGGTTCGTCGTCACAATTTGGTCGACTGTTGCGCCGTCGGGGTTTTCTCTCACAGCTTTTCTTCCAAAGTTTCAAAACAAAGAAACAGACAACAAAGGGGTATTTTCGTCTGGTCCCATTAAATGGTGCCTTTTAAACTTAACTTATTAACTTGGTGCCTATTCCCCAAAAACCAACCCAAAAGGTGCTATTTAATTTTTGAGCCCTAAATTTTATGGTTTTTCTTGTGCTCTATAACATGCGATTGTAAAGCAAAAAAGTTTTGTTTTGTTTTTTTTTTTTTTTTTTTTGTAAATTTTCTCTGGTGGGCACGCAACTTATGTCACAAGTGCCACCTCATCCCTTTTTAAATTATCAACCACACCTGACTGTATGCATATGGTAAAAACTGATGATGTGACACTTGTGCTATAAAATAGGTATGCTATAAGTTGCGTGCCTACTAGAAAAAAAAAAAAAAAAACCGGTGGTCTTGTATCTTCTCTTTTGTGTAGTTATATGAGATATTAGATATTATTTATCCAATATAACAGAAGCTGAAACAACTTGTCCCCCAACTATACCCTGTTTTGTGAACAGTTAATATTTTAGAGATGACCCACCACACCGTTTAAGGATATGGAGCAAAGAACCTTGGTTATATTTTTCGTTTGTTTTGATATATCATATTGCATGAATTTGCACCCAAAACATTGTCGGATTAAATTAACCCAATTTACTATCAAATCACTTGAGCGGTAGTTAGAATTTCTTGGTAATTTATGTTTTTATCATAAATTGACATTTTCATAGTGTGATATCTGGTGAGTTGTGAGCATCTGTAATTTGTAAATCATAACCAAATGAAATGAAATTTAACAAAGTCATAGTCAACTGGTCCATTGGTATCTCACATTCAATTGGGGCCCTTAGATCAAAATTATAGTGGGTCGACTTCACTTCCAAGTAAATGTACATAGGCCTTACTGGGGCCATCAACTTTGGGTTGACTTGACTTTCAAGTCATTGTATGTCAAGACATGCACTCGGGTTTGATAAGACTCGATCACATAAAGAAACAAAAATTAATTGTATCTGAATAATTGACCTTTAAAAGTCTTCAAAATTGTCCTTATAATAAAGATTTTGTTCTGAATCTATCTACAAATTGATTGACATTACTACAATACAATTCAGTCCATACATGTGAGTTTTTCCCTTTCACTACATCAACCAATATCCGTAGAAGTGTGCCCAACCCGACTTGTCATATTTAATTAGGGCTTGAGCTCATACCTACCCTGCATGATTGGACGGACTTGGACATACATTATAGAGCCATTGGCTTTGAGGGTCAGATGTGCGCTAATGGTCGACAGTAGTGCAGGTCCGTGGACCATAAGAATTACTCATAGACATTTAAAGTGTGATGCATTTACTCATAAGAACTACTCATATGCATCTAACTTATTTCCAAGTTTATCTTCTATCTAAAACCTTACTGTATTAATACATTTTTTATTCTTATCACCGTAAAAAAAACTTTAGCATTACAAAACTAGTTGCTTCCCATTGGAATACAGTTTTTGATTTTTTTTTAATTATTTATATAACTTAATTGGAATACAGTTTTTGAGTGATTTCATATATACTTACAAATAGTAATTCTATTGAGTCCCCAATTCCCTACCAACAAAATTAATTTTACTTCAAGAAACTAGTAAAAAAAAAAAAGTAAAACATATTACGTACAGTAAACTTCTATTACAAATTCATATCGTGGAAGGCAATTCAATCGTGTTTACAATCAATTAATTCCAATGTTTGATAATAACTTTATTTTCATCCAAGTACATCATGTCATCCTTATAATAAAAATATATATTATTTCAAGGGAAAATAATATAGTGTTCAAATATAAGATCAATGTACCTCATCTCGTACGTTTCTATAAAAAAAAACTAAGATCTTCCTTTTGTAATACAGCTAAACAAAAAGTTTTGTTTAATTATTTGTATGAATTTGAAATATTATTAATAACTAAATACTTTTGTTTTAGAATTATTAAATTACTTGTTATAGTTGTTCTTAATATATTAAAATGTAAATATATAACAAATAATAATTAATTAGAGGGGCATCGATATAAAAATATTTATTTTTAGGTATTTGTAACTTTAAAAAATAAACAATCTATCACTTATATTCAATTTTCAATAAAAAAAACAAACAAACATGTTTTTCAGTTTTCGATTTTCAGTCACTATTCAATCTTCAGTAACATTAAGCACTGTTCAGATTTTAGACAAAAAATCAAACGGGGCATAAGCCTACAAATCGAAGTTGCTAAACCACTTTAGTTCAAGTAAGAACCAATATTCCTAAGCAACTAAAAATTAAAAGCAAAGGGGATTTTGACATGGAATAAAGTTAATGCAAACCAAAAACTAACAAACATAATTAGAAAATTATATAAATCGAGTCCTTACAATAAATACACAAGGATGAACAATGTACTTGTCGAAGCTTGCCTTTGTATCCTGATGAACCGAAAGATCAATAGAGAAAAAATAAAAGCTATGGGCGCAGTTGGTATCATTTTTAAAATAGTAATTTGATGATTTTTCCCTTCACATGATTCCTACAATGAATTTGATTGAAAACTTGGTAAAAAAAAATAAAAGACAAAAAAGGTTCTCTGTTATTATGTAACATCTTATTAATTGCTTCATTGCATAGAGGTGGACCACTACAACAGTACAACGTGTGGGAAAAAACTATGCCATGTAGTGTGATTGTGACGGGACGCATGGTGCACTAGCTGAATCACTTCTTTGACGAGGAAATACATTGATTGGCCGAATCCATGATTAATCGTCCAATTCTAAAAAAATTTAAAAAAAAATAAAAAAAAAAGTCCCTCTATTGCTACTAAAAATAGTTATTTTCACACTTATTATAAAAAAATTGAAATTTAAAATTTTACTCTTTATAATGATGTCATGATTAATCTTAAATATTAATAACCATATTATAATTAATTTCTTCTTTTCAAACCAACATAAAATCAAATTTGGATGAAGAATCATAAATCAAACAAATTAACTTTTGACATTTTTTTTTTCTCCGTCATGCAAGATCCAATTTAATCCGGATGACTATAAATTTTATGGTTTTTCTTGTTCTCTATAACATGCGATTGTAAACCAAAAATATTTTTTTTGTTTTGTTTTTGTTTTTGTGTGAAATAGTCTCGTGTCTTCTCTTTTCTGGGATATTAGATATTATTTATATCAATGTACACATACATAAAGACTTTGGTTTCACTGGACTGTGATAAAATTTATGGTTGGGTTAATTAAGGTAGTTGGGATTTTGATCAGGTTATTACTGAAATTGAAATTGTTTGGTTCCAAATTGTTCACGGTGAAGAACCCTATACAAACTGCAAAAACTAAATTGAAATTAGGGGGAATTGCATTTTAGTCCCTATAGTTTACCTTATTCTGGGTTTAGTCCACGATTATTTTTTTTTGTAACTTTTAGTCCTTCTGTGACAGAATCTGTCAAAAGACAGATTCTGCCATGTCAGTCGGACTAAAAGACTGTAATGCCCCTCTGACTTTCTGATACCCTTTGAAAGACCGTTTTACCCTTCACTAAAAATTAAAAACAGATTTAATAATAATAATATATATATAGATTTTAAAAAAACAAATAAATATAAAATAAAACAAAAAAAAAAAAGCTTTATCTCTCACCAGTATACAACACAATCATCAGAAGATCAGATCATAAAAAAAAATTCTTTAATTTATGATCTGATACAATTAGTGCATCACATTAATAAATTCATGCTCAACAAAAACGCAATTTTATTCAATAATAACACAATTACAAGAAGAAATTTGATAATGTCATCGTCTTCATATTGCAAACAATTGTTTTCCCAGATGCAGTTCCACCAGCAACACCTGGAAAACACAAAAAACCCACAATATATATCAAAACATGAACTTGAAAAATCAAATCAAATCAAAATCAAATCGAAGAGATGAGACGAAGTGAAATTGGGAGGTAGTTGATGTGGAAAATGAAACCCGGAAATCAAAATCAAATTGAGAAGCTAAGACGAAGAAAATGAAACCCAGAAATTGTATACAAACAAACAATTCGGTGAACCAAACCGATTTCAAGCCCCCTAAACACAGTAAATCAATTTCAACAACCACAAACACAAACCAAGCCCCAATCGAACCCAAACCATCCACAACCACACCCAAATCCAATCAAACCCATAAAACACCCAGGTAGTTGATGTGGAAAATGAAACCCAGAAATCAAAATCAAACAAACAATTCGGTGACCACAAACACAAACCGAGCCCTAATCGAACCCAAACCACCCACACCCAAATCCAATCGAACCCATAAATCACCCACACCCAAACCCAATCGACAAAGAAGAAAAGAGAGAAAGAGATCGGTTCGGTTTAGGGTTTGATGACAAGAAAGAAAGAGAAGATACGGCGGCCGGGATCTCGTCTGTGGTGGTGGTGGCGGCGGCGGCTAGGGTTTGATGGAGATGAATGAAGAAGAAGATATGAGGTTTGAGTTGATGATGGGGTTTGATGGAGAAGAATGAAGAAGAAGATGTGGGGTTTGAGTTGATTTAGGTCGATGATGATGATGTGGGAGATGTTTTGTTTTTTCTTTTATTTTATATTAGTTTTGTATAAACAAAATATATATAATTTGTTTTAATTGTAATTTACCGTCCAATTTAGTTTTTTTTTTTAATTATTATTTTTAATATTAATATTTTATTAATTATTATAATATTACTTATTTTATTAATTATTTAATTTTTTGATAAAAATAATTATTATTTGATTTAATAATAATATTTATTTGTTTTTTAAATTATTTTTTAAATTATTTTTATTTTATTTATTATTTATTATATTATTAATTGTATATATCAAATTACCTTTATATCCTTCTGTCCTAATTACCCTTCCTGCCCCACTGATGAATTTACCTATTTACCCTCGTTGACCCTCATTGACTTGACGGAACCCTAACAGAATTGGACGGTAGGGACTGGAATTCATATTGTCAGAATACAGATGGACTGAAAGTTACAATACCAAAAAAACGTGGACTAAACCCAGATTAAGGCAAACTATAGGGACTAAAATACGATTTTCCCTTGAAATTATATGGAAAGATGAATGTAACGTTAGAAAATTATTATAAGCTTATCATCACAACTATTGGAAGGTTAGAAAACTATGAATCAATGCCCGTGACCTGATCCCTGTTGGGGATCATTCCTCTAGAACCGATGAACGCGGAAACGCCGTGCCTAATATACGCACATAACTCATAGCAATTAATAACGTCAATAAGCAGAAAAATAGATGAGAGAGAATAAAACAATCACAACACAAGATATACGTGGAAAACCCAAAACGGGTAAAAAACCACGGGCCGTCAGGACGACAGAGAAAGTTCCACTATATGATAAATTATTACAACCATATACTTTAAGATTCTCTCTCACACCTAACCCCAAACCACTCTCACAAGATCCTCACCAAGAACCCCACAATATCCCCTAGGTCTCTTCTAAATATCACCCACGGATCTCATACTTGATCCACCGATATTCCCTTGGATCCCTCCCCAGATATTCCCTTGGATCTCCCCGGATCTCACTCACACTCTCTGATGTTACATGGTGTTCAACTCACACTTTCAACCTAATTGCAAGGTTCTATTTATACTAGTTACAGGGAGTATAATATAAAAGGAAATCCTACTCCTACATGTACAAGACTTACTTGTTCCACATAAATACTATTTCCTTTTATGACAAGTCTTCTTGTAAGGAGTAAATCATTTTCCTTCAAACACAAGAACTTCCAGAAATAAACTACTTCCTTTTCCGCTGAAGATTCATGTTTCACATATGCTTATTATTGACTACGATTCGAGTCACGGTTGTACACCTGCTTCCTAAATCGTTACAAATCACCTTAAATTACATCATTCAGAAAACCGCGATCCATACACTGAAACAAATTTGGCCGCTGCCACCACGATCGCTGCCGCCACCGCTGTGGCTTTTGCAGCGCCACTCGCAGTGCTCTCCACTGGACAAGGACTGCTACTATTACTGCTGCCGAAACCCACAACGTTCTTCATAGCCCAATATCGCTGCCATGACCGCTGCCAAAGCCAGAGCGGCTGTGACAGCGGTCATGACGGTTCTTCATTCCTTTTGTTCTTCATCCTCCATCAAACACTGCTTTCAACTCCCAAACATTATCCCACGTCTTCCAGGAAATACCACATCAGTTGAGTCTTGTTTGGTTCACATTTGTTTGCTTAGGAATACAAGTCAAAATCTAACAATCCGCACCAAGTTGAGATCGTTCCTGCAATCCTCTCTATTCCTATTATCGTGCCCGTGTTGGGTTCTTCGAGTTTGAGTGATAAAGAGAGATGGATTTGTGATGGAGGTGGTGCATAAGATCACTGAATGAATGAATAACGATGAGATCTAATAGACTAACACAACACAATGGCTGGTGAGGAGGCGGTGCCACCTCTTCTCGAGGATTTCCAGTGGAGGCTACTGCCTCCATTTTTGCAATTCAATCGTGTTAACAATCAATTAATTCCAATGTTTGATAATAACTTTATCTTCATCTAAGCACATCATGTCATCATTACAATAAAAAATATATTTTGCAAGGGAAAATAATGTAGTGTTCAAATATAAGATCAACGTACCTCATCTCGTACGTTCCTAAAAATAAAAAATAAAATAAAAAACAAAAAAAAAAACTATGATCTTCCTCTGATAATATAGCTAAACCAAAAGTTTTGATTAATTATATGTATAAATTTGAAATATTATTAATAACTAAATAATTTTGTTTTAGAATTATTAAATTACTTGTTATAGTTGTTCTTAATATATTAAAATGTAAATATATAACAGATAATAGTTAGAGAGGTATAGAAGTAAAAATATTTATTTTCAAGTATTTGTTATTTAAAAAAACAAACAACTTATCACTTATATTTAGTTTTCAGTGAAACACAAACAAACATGTTTTTCAATTTTCGGTTTTCAGTCATTATTCAGTTTTCAGTAACATTCAGTACTGTTCATACTTCAGACAAAAAATCAAACGGGGCATAAGCCTACAAATCGAAGTTGCTAAGCCACTTAAGTTCAAGTAAGAACCAATCCTAAGCAACTAAGAATTAAAAGCAAAGGGAATTTTGACACCGAATAAAGTTAATGCAAACCAAAAACTAACAAACACAACAAAACATAGTTAGAAGATTATATAAATCTAGTCCTTACAATAAATACACAAGGATGGACAATGTATTTGTCGAAGTTTTCTTGCCTTTGTATCCCGATGAATTGAAAGATCAATAGAGAAAAAAATAAAAGCTATGGGCGTGGTTGATATCATTTTTAAAATTGTATTTTTCAAAACTAATTTTTAAAATGAAAAATCATGTTTTAAAAACGATGTTCTTAAAAATGTAATATGTTTGGTAGAGTTTGTTAAAAGTGATATCCAAAAACTGAAAACCAAAAAAGTTTTTTTTTTTTTTTTTTTTTTTTTTTTTTGAGTGGAATAGTCTTGTGTCTTCTCTTTTGTGCAGTTAATGGGATAATAGTATATCACAGTATATTTAATTCTTTTTTATTTATTTATTAAGTCTTGCGTCTTCTCTTTTGTCCAGTTTTATGGGATATTAGATATTATTTATATCTGTGGGACTATGTACACATGCACGAAGACTTTTTTTTTTTTTTTTTAAACACATACACGAATTATGTAATGTTAGACTTCCCAAATTATGTGTTATGATGATTTGTTAACATCTTATAAATCATGAGTTTATATGGTGAAGGATGTGATGTTGATAACTCACCATGTAACATAATTTGGGAAGTTTTTTGGTAAACAATTTGGGAAGCTTAACATTACTAAAAAATAATTGCTCCAAAGAGTAATATTTGATGAAATGACATATTCTAACAATACTCTCCTAAAGGCAATTAACAAATAAATAAAAAATTCATACTAAAATAATTATGAATCGAACATACTACCAAAACGATTAAAAGAAAAAAAAAATTGAAAACAGAAGCTGAAACAACTTGTCCTCCAACTATACCCTGTTTTGTGAACAATTAATATTTCAGAGATGACCCACCACACCGTTTAAGGATATGGAGCAAAGAACCTTGCACCCAAAACGTTGTCGGATTAAATTAACACAATTTACTATCAAATCACTTGATATCTGGTGAGTTATGAGCAGCTGTAATTTGTAAATCATAACCAAATGAAATGAAATTTAACAAAGTCATAGTCAACTAGTCTATTTGTATCTCGCATTCAATTGAGGTCCTCACATCACACTTCCAAGTTAATATACACAGGCTGTACTGGGGCCATCAAGTTTGGGTTGACTTGACTTTTGAGTCATCAACTGTAGCAAAAAGAAACAAAAATTAACTGTAGCTGAATAACTGAGCTTTATAAGTCTCCAAAATTGACTTTATATTAATGATTTTGTTCTGAATCTCTACAAATTGATTGATGTTGAATTTTACATTACTACAATCCAGTGACTCCAGTCCATACAAGTGAGTTTTTCCCTTTCACTACATCAACCAATTTCCGTACAAGTGTGCCCAATCTGACCAGTCATATTTAATTAGGGCTTGAGCTCATACCTACCCTACATGATTGGACGGACTTGGACATACAGTAAGTTCAGGCCCGTGGACCATAAGAAATTACTCATATCTCATATGGTCATATTCATTTAAAGTGTGATTTTGGATGTCCCTCTTTTAATCAATAGTTTTGTTTTAAATGACAGAGCAAACATGACTTATGCCATCTGGAAATTCTGTTTTTTTTTTTTTTTTTTTTTTCAACCCTTGTTTGACAGATGAGGAATGATTTTAAGATAAATGTGTTGGAAATTGGCTTGTATTCCCATGTGATCCAAACGAATTCAACTGAGCAGAAGTGGTAAACACAGAATCAGATTGGTTTGGGTGAGTTTTGGAAGAAACATTCAGGACGTGTGAAGCTTCTAGAAGGGGGGTTGGGAGCATATGTGCCTTGGTTTTCTTGCTGGAAAAGTCTTGGAATTAAATTGGTTCCAAGTAAAAGACTTTGGCTCCAAGCATGTCATGACTTTGCCTCCAAGATCATATCCAGAAAGTTTAGGTTGAGTATTAGATGTAAACAGCATAAGTTGTATCATACAATGATTGTGAATAGCACCCCACTCCCTTATGTAAATTTGGTTCCAAAACTTGGATAAGCATTTCAATTTTGCTAAGGACATGTATTGTCAAATACTACCATTTTTGCTTCAACAAGAGATGGTTAAGAATAAGATTATCTAATGGAGCCGTAACCATCATTTTACCTATTCATATTGCATTACTAATGATAACATATGTATAAAAATTATGGTTTTTTTATTTTTATTTTATTTTTATAAATATTATATTACATATTATAATTCTTTTACACATTCATTGATTTTATTAAGATGTATTAATAATTTTCTGTTATCATTGTAAATATGAAATTAAGTAATTATTGTAAAATAGAAGGCTTTATAATATATATATATATTAAGGGCCAGTTTGGTATTGTTGTAACTTTTATAATAATCACTGTTAGCTGTGCTAAAAGAATAATCAGCCGCGAAGCTAATCAGTAGATGTTTGGTTAGTTATACTTTTAAAACTACTGTATAGCTCAAAAGCAGTATGCATATATTTGGTAATTTTATTTCAAAAGTGCTGAAATTAGTTATAATGACTAAAATAGACATGATTTTAGAACCTTATTTCATTTTTTTCATTAATTATATTATATTAAATCAATATTTAAGTAGAATATTTAAATTGGAAAAAAAAAAACATTTCATAAGAACAATAAAAATATTTTTAAAAAATTTTATAAATCAAATCAATATTTAATTAGAATCTTTAATTTTTAAATGAAATAAGGTATATAAATGATTTTAATTTGATTTCATAAGAATAATAATGATATTTTAAAAGATTCATTAAATGCTGAAATAGATTATTCCATAATCACTTTCGAAAAGTAACCCTCCACCTACTTCTCAAAATCACTGTCAAAACTTGTCAGATTATCAATTAATCACTTTTGAAATAGACTGTATATGTTGTACGTCTCCACGGTGTGTACGTCAACACCCTTTCATCGTTGTCGTTGTCGTTGTTTGAACCGCTCCCGTTGACCATCCAACGCATGCTTGAAACCAAAAATAAACTGCCTATACACGTGTGCACCCCACGGAAATGCATCAAAAGCGTCTAAGTCCTCGACTAGGCAAAACTGCCGTACTGGAACTTTCTCTCTCTCGTTCAACCCCATTAGTATCCAGTTGAACATATACAATAAGCACAGCTTTACTGCATCGCTACATATTCACCCGCTGGGGTTTTAAGCGAATCTTTGCGCTGATTCCTCATCTACATATTCATAGGAAAAAAAGCATATAAGTTCATTAAAAGGCTCGGACAGTGTTCTAAAAGGCTCGGACAATGTTTGAAAAAGCTCGGAGACATTGTCAAAAGTCTCGGAGATTCAAATTTCACTAACATATTCATAAAAATTAAAAGGCTCATATTACGGTTGAAAAGGCTCAGATAGTGTATTAAAAGGCTCAGATACGGTTTCAAAATTCTCGGAGAATCAAATTTCACTAACCTATTCATAAAAATTAAAAAGCTCGGATTACTGTTGAAAAGACTCGGACAGTGTATTAAAAGGCTCAGATACAATTTCAAAAGTCTCGAAGAATCAAATTTCACTAACCTATTCAAAAAAAAATTAAAAAGCTCGGATTACTATTTAAAAGGCTCGAACAGTGTATTAAAAAGCTCGGATACAGTGTCAAAAATCTCGGAGATTCAATTTTCACAAACTTATTCATAAAAATTATTACCACTTTCTCATATTACTGTTGAAAAGGCTCGGACAGTGTATTCAAAAGCTCGGAGACAGTGATAAAAGGCTCGGATATTTAAAATTGACAAACATATTCATATTCCTTACAAAAAACTCGGATTACTATTTAAAAGTCTCGGACAACGTTTTAAAATCGGAGCCAGTGTTAAAAGGCTCAGAGAAAGTGGTAAAAGGCTCAAAGATTCATATTTTAGAAATCTATTCATATTCCTTAAAATAAAGATCAAATTACATTTGAAAAAGCTCGGAAAGTGTTTGAAAAGGCTCGGATGAAGGTTTAAAAGACTCGGAAACTCAGATCTTCATCGTCTTCAACACAATTTTTTCATAAATTTAAACCCTAACCTAACTTCATCAAACAAACCTAATCAAAAACAAATCAAATCAAACCTAATCTACATGTCTAAACAACACCCAACATCAAACACACGCATAAAATTATCAAGAACAAAAACACATGAGAAACATAAACTTACCACTGTCAATTGCAGGTTCTCGTCGACTTCAGTACTGTAGCACCACCGCCGGTGAGTTCGCCGTGAGATTTTCCGCCGAATTTCTTGCAGCCGATGCTTTCTCTCTCCACTGTTCTCTCTCTCTCTCAACCTTTTTCTCTCTATGTTTGAAAAGACACAAACTAACAAAATAAGGGTATTTTTGTCTGGTCACCTAAATAAGTGCATTTTAAACTTGAATTAGTAAATAGGTGATATTCTTACAAAAACTGCCCCAAATAGTGACAATTTTTTTTTGAACCCATTCCTATTATCGTGCCCGTGTTGGGTTCTTCGAGTTTGAGTGATAAAGAGAGATTATTTGTGATGAGGTGGTGCATAAGATCACTTAATGAATAAATAACGATGAGATCTAACAGACAAACACAACACAATGGCTGGTGAGGAGGCGGCGCCACCTCTTCTCAAGGATTTCTAATGGAGGCTACTGCCTCCATTTTTGCAATTCAATCATGTTTACAATCAATTAATTCCAATGTTTGATAATAACTTTATCTTCATCTGAGCACATCATGTCATTATTACAATAAAAATATATATTCTTTCAAGGGAAAATAATGTAGTGTTCAAATATAAGATCAACGTACCTCATCTTGTACGTTCCTAAAAAAAAAACCTAAGATCTTCCTTAATAACTAAATAATTTTGTTTTAGAATTATTAAATTACTTGTTATAGTTGTTCTTAATATATTAAAATGTAAATATATAACAAATAATAGTTAGAGGGGCATAGAAGTAAAAATATTTAATTTCAGGTATTTGTAACTAAAAAAAAAACAAACAACTTATCACTTATATTCAGTTTTCAGTGAAATACAAACAAACATGTTTTTGAGTTTTCAGTTTTCAGTCATTATTCAGTCTTCAGTAACATTTAATACTATTTAGACTTCAGACAAAAAATCAAACGGGGCATAAGCTTACAAATCAAAGTTGCTAAACCACTTAAGTCTAAGTAAGAACCAATCCTAAGCAACTAAGAATTAAAAGCAAAGGGGATTTTGACACTGAATAAAGTTAATGCCTGTAAGACCCAAATTTATTTTCCTCTTTAATAATAATAATAATAATAGATAAATAGAATTACTGTTAGTTTGATAGTTGGATTTAGTTAGGAGATTGGTAGGTGGTTTAGTTGTACAAAACCACTAACTCTTTAAACTGATTATCTTTATCTCAATGTGTAGAGATATTAGAAAATTGAATTTGAATTGTATTTTTATTCTCTTTAAAGAGAGATAAAAGAGTTTTCACGTTAAAACTTTTATATTCTTTTATACGCTTTCTTTTCTAAAATTGATAACTCTCACAAAAGAATATAGAAAACTACTATTCTGTAGATTGAGTCAGAGTACTGTTTTCAAGGTAAAGTTCTTAAACTTTGTTTTTCTTTAGATATTCATTTACAGTTTTAATCTCTCTCAAAACTCTTGTTTTTTTTTTAAACATTAAAATATCTCGTTAACAAAGATTGGGCCTCTATCAATTGTTCGATTTTAGTTTTTGGATGGAGATGTTTTAATGCATGGATTTTGGAGTTCATTAAAGAGTTCAAATTTGAGTGTTAGTATAGGTTGTAATTTTGATTTGTTTTAGTATTGGAGAAGCAATATATTGTGTTGATAATTTTAATTATATCTGTAGATTGCAGTTGATGGTAAATTTTGGTATGAGCATAATAGACATTTATATCAACTTGGATTATAATTTTCGGAATTTTTGGTGGTGCTTATCTTAGAAAGATTTTATTTCTAAATCGGTTACATATTCAGATTTTCTGAATCATCAAACTGACCTTGTGGTATTAGAGTAATTTTAAACTGATATTGGGGATGTATTTAGGTCTGATTTTTGGTACTATGGTTGTAGAGATATAATTGAACCAGGATATAAAATTGCGTGAATTTTGATGATATGTAATTATTTTATTTCGTTGGGTATATTTGATGCTTAAGCCATAACAGTTTGGCTGATAGTCATGATCTCTTGGTGTCGTAGGAATTTAAATTCTATAACGGAGATGGATAGAATTCTGATTTTCAGTATAGAGATAGATTACTGGTATCGTAGTCTATAAATAAAATTTTGGAGTTTTTCATGGTATGTAGGGTTGTTAAACTTTGATACGAAATCTGGTTGGAGGATCGAAATTTACGCTGTCAGGATCGACCCTTGTGTGCTTAGAAAATTATAGAAATTCATAGGTGTTTGATAAAATTCTGATATTTTGAGGGGAGTTATTAATCTGATGTTTAGGTTTATTGACTAAGTTTTGAAATATTTTGAGGCCTTTAAGATTTTCGAATCACTAACGTTTGTGCACTAAAATCTGTTTTACTGAAATTTCTACAATAAAATGAATAAAAATGCATCTTCTTTAAAGAAGCGGAGTCAGATTTCTTTTATTTGGTTAGTTTGATTGAAGGATTATTATTCTAAATGTTTAGGTTTCCACGTGTGACTTTCCAATATCGCTAGTGAAGCATTAAACTTGCTATCTTCAAAGGTAAGTGGTTTTTGCATAGTATGTGGTCGCAAAAAGAAAAAAAATATATATAAATTTTTCATTACGAAGCAAATTTAATTATTATATTATTATGTTCTGAAACGATTTATATATAAATGATTATACTTATGTAAACTCATATATTCCCTACTTATATATTCGTTACCTTTATTTATCCAATTATTTAAATGAGTTTTGCATTTACTGGAACTCTTCTTTAAAAGTTTATATGTTCCATTCTTTTATGCTTTAGTAATGCAAATGTATTATTATACACATATTTTGAAAGTAATGTTTTAGCTCAATGTCAGTAGTAAATGAAATGTAATGAAATGGTGATCACTAGTGAAAATGTAAATGCAGCGCGCTCGACAAGTGAAATGTTATGATTTTGGTCATGTACCAATTTCTAAAATGTAAATGGCCGGGTTACCGGGGGTATTGGTGACACTACTTGACTTGAGCTTATTTTTATGAAATATTATTAATCATTATTGTACAATGAAAATGCTACTTTTACAAGTTTACTTGTATATGAATATTTGATTTTTGCTTTTATGTACTCTTTAAAAGCTTTTGGTATTTGTTATAAATGTTTTTGATTGTGTATTATGCAATGCTTATTGAGTTGATAGCTCACCCCTTGTCATTTAACATTTTGCAGACAGAGATTCTTAAGAGCTTACCGCTAGGGCGATAGACTTGGAGTTTGAAGTGATTGAGATTTTATATAATGACTCCCTTTGATTTTGTTACTTAGAATTTGAAGTTAGGATTCTCGGAATTGTTTTAATTTCCTTTAGATCGATTTGGACCTTATTATTGGTTTTATTTGGAGATATATTTACGTTGGAGAATGATTTGTTTGAAGGTATTTTATAATTATTAATTTTCTTTGGTAAATTAGTTTATGGTTTATGATAGAACATTCCGTATCAAAGTGCTTGATTACTCTTTGATTTTGGGGTGTTACAATGCAACCAAAAACTAACAAACATAATTAGAAGATTATATAAATCTAGTCCTTAGAATAAATACACAAGGATGAACGATGTATTTGTCGAAGTTTTCTTACCTTTGTATCCTGATGAATTGAAAGATCAATAGAGAAAAAATAAAAGCTATGGACGTGGTTGGTATCATTTTTAAAAACTAATTTTTGAAAAATTATGTTTTAAAAACGATGTTCTTAAAAATGTAATGTGTTTGGTAGAGTTTGTTAAAAGTGATTTTCAAAAACTGAAAACAACTTTTCGAAAATATGTAAACAAACAACTTTACAATTTGTTTTATATTTTTTAAAACATAAAACCGTTTTAAAAAGCGGATCCAAAATGCACCTAAGAAATTTGATGATTTTTCCCTTATCATGATTCCTATAATGAATTTGAATGAAAACTTGGTAAAAAAAATAAAAGAAAAAAAGTTCTCTGTTATTATATAACATCTTATTAATTGCTTCATTGCATAGAGGTGGACCACTACAACAGTACAACGTGTGGGAAAAAACTATGCCATGTAGTGTGATTGTGACGGGACGCATGGTGCACTAGTTGAATCACCTTTTTGACTCCATGATTAATAGTCTAAATTTTTTATCAAAAATCTTTCCAAATTATGTGGTATGGTGTTTTATCAACGTCTTGTAAATCATAAGTTTATATGGTGAGAGATGTGATGTTGACAACTCACTGTGTAACATAATTTGGGAAGTTTTTTGGTAAAAAATTTGGAAAGCCTAGTATTACTAAAAAAATAATTGCTCCAAAGAGTAATATTTTGACAAAATGACAAATTTTAGTTACATACATATTCTAAAAATACTCTCCTAAAGGCAATTAACAAATAAATAAATAATTCGTACTAAAATAATTATGATTCTAACATACTACCGAAACGATTAAAAGAAAAAAAAAATTGAAAACAGAAACTGAAACAATTTGTCCCCCAACTATACATATTCCAGAGATGACCCTTGTTTATATTTTTCGTTTGTTTTGATATATCATATTGCACGAATTTACACCCAAAACATTGTCGGATTAAATTAACATAATTTACTATCAAATCACTTGAGCGGTGGTTAGAATTCGGTTAGAATTTCTTGTTAATTTATGTTATTATCATAAATTGACATTTTCATAGTGTGATATCTGGTGAGTTTGTGAGCAGCTGTAAATCACAAATGAAATGAAATTTAACAAAGTCATAGTCAACTGGTCCATTGTTCTATCGCATTCAATTGGGGCCCTCAGTTTTTTTTTTTTTGGCAAAGATCAAAATTGTAGTGGGTCGACTTGACTTCCAAGTCAATATACACAGGGCTTTAAAAATCTAACAAAGTTAGTCAACTGGTCAATATGGTATGTCACATTCAATATGGTATGTCACATTCAACATTATGCCATGAGACATACACGAGCCTTACTGGGGCCATCAACTTTATGTCACATTCAATATGGTATCACATTCAACTTTATGCCATGAGACATACACAGGCCTTACTGGGGCCATCAACTTTATGTCACATTCAATATGGTATGTCACATTCAACTTTGGGTTGACTTGACTTATGAGTCATTATATGCTAGGACATGCACTCGGGTTTGATAAGACTCGATGACATAAATAAACAAAAATTAATTGTAGCTGAATAATTGAGCTTTAAAAGTCTCCAAAATTGACCTTATAATAAAGATTTTGTTCTAAATCCATCTACAAATTGATTGATGTTGAATTTTACATTACTACAATCCAATCCAGTCCAATTACAAAAATTCACATCAGCTCATATGCCAAAACCTTATGTAAATTTTCACATTTGAAGTAATCTTCATGCAAAATTTTAACTAGCATGGACTTTGATATCCCCATGAAATGATTCCAGGCTTGAAGCTAGAGGTGTTAAAGGGCTGGGCCGGCCTATACTCCTAGAGGTTTTTACTAGTGATACATGAGATATTATTGAAGATTTAGATTTTTAAAATACTATTGTAATTAATACATATTATTTTATTTCCATTTATTATATATTTAATTAGGTAATTAATTATGTTATGATTTAATTTTATTAAATCAAATATAATTTCCTTATTAGATAGGTTTTGATGTTTTAGAATTATAGTATTTTTAATTTTCTCCGTTATCTCAATTCTTTCCTTTTCTAGTTATTTTAGGTTTCTTTTAGGTTTTTAGTTTTCTTATTTAAATGCCTTGTGCCCTAACGGGATTGGAGTTAGTTCCATTTTCTGTACCTTTACGAGAGTTAACGAATTTGAAACCTATTATTCCTATTATCCTGGTGTCTCTTTCGAAACATTTGAATTTCTTTTGGATTACTTGGGAACGCGAGCCAGCATTTGGATGATAAGTCATGAAACTGTCAGAACAGATAATGGTTGCCTGGACATTATTTTTCTTTTTGTCAAATTTTGCAAATATGACTGTTTACGTACATATAATAAAGCAAAGCCATCAGTTTATTGTACCTGCAGAGATTTTCAACTTTTGCGAAATGCAAACCTCCATCCAGAAGAATAAGGAACACAAGACAATTAAGTATTGGGAAGCCTAACAGCATTACGGTGCATTGAATTCAAGAATACTCTGAGATGCCCTCCTTTGAATGGATCATTTGAGCTGAAACACAATCTCGAGACGGTAGATTTCAATTAATAAAGGGTGAGGAACCCATCAAGAGAGATGAAACCTGGACCATTTTTGGTGTCCATTGCTGCAGATATGTGGGTTTGTGCATCTAATCATACTGTTTCATCACCATCCTGTGCCTGGAGAACCAAAGCATCTTCCCATTTTTTTCTGTGAGGATACAGAAAACAGACATGCATCCATCATTTATTAGAACTTCAAGTTAGATGCATGATATAATGTTGAGCATTGTTATTACCTCATTCCAGCTTCTGTGTTTGCAAGATTCTTGATGTTGATAAAGTAACAAACCGACTACTAGATTGTGAAGACTAGAAGATTTATACTGCAAAAGGAAGAATCATAAATATGTGAACGGAAAGTTGGTTTCGAGATTTAGTGAAGTTTAGTAAAGCTAGTTTGTATACAGCTGTTTTCCTTGAACTTTATGGAGTTTAGGCTACCATTTCTTATTGCTACAATAAATGCATGACACTGAAGGAATTAGCATATATGTAAAATTGTTAGTGCAGAGGTAATTTGGCAAACTTTGTAAAGTTTTGACATAAAAATGGGATTTGAATATACTTACACAAATTAGTGAAGAAGGGAATTACGAAACAAGAATTTGACATGAAAATTTAAGCCTTTGAAATCAGTTTCCTTTAACTCCTCTGGGCAGGAAATAAACTAATCATCTGAAAAATCAAAAATTAACTTACCAAAGGAACTTTAGTATGTATTGGATAATTATTAATATATATATAGAAAATTTCAGAATATTATAATTGGACTCAATTCACAATTTTTTTATGGTCACCTTTCACCCACAACTGTTCAAAAAATCAGCAAGTAGAAGTAAAAGCTATAAATGAGCAGAGATGAACATTTCAATTTCGAGTATGTTTATACCAAAATGCCAGAAAGGCTACCGGTGGAGAACATGAATAAGAAAAACTCTACATCAAAATGTTAAGAAAGCAATCACATTCCAAGCCAAGACATTTTTATTATCCTAACATCATGCGATATCGTTAGCAGAGTAGTAAATAACTTTGCAAACCAAATATCTATCAGTGGAGAAACCTACATCTCTCAAGAAGTTCTGACATACACTGAAGGCTGCAATACATAGCCAGAAGATTTTCCAATATCTATCATACAAACTATATGCAATGTTCTGGCACAAAGAAGACTTCTCCAAATGAAAAGTCAAGATCCAAGAGAAAAGTATATATGAATGCAACAAAATATTTTTGATTACCTGAAATACAATGCAACCATGGCCTTCTTCTTATAGATCAGATAACCATACTGCTGTGGTTTAAAAAGTAAAATGAAATAAAGTTGAGTTTCAGATGAAAGGTAGTAGATTCATTTCAACCAAACTGAGATGGAAAAAGCATAGAACTATTGTTTACCAGACTTCAAACTTTTGTATAACCCTAATAGCATCTTCTTGAAAGCAACACTGATACCTCAAATTGCCTCAACAGGCCATCTGATGAGTGAAAATATGAAAATAAGTTAGCGAAACATTCAATTTAAAGCAGATGACTAATTACAAAAGACTAAAAAGAAGAACAGAAGTTGCAGAATTGAAATGTGTAATATACTCAAAGTCTCAAACACTCTTTATCATAAAATCTGAATAATGGTTTAGGAGTTAAGAAATTGGCTAACCTGGAATAGAGTATGAGGCTGGATAAGGTAATTTCTGATCCTACACTCTTCCTTTGTGAGATCAAATAGAATTCATTCTTCCCCCTCAATGTCATAAATGAATTTGTGCTCTACCTCAATGCAAGGGATGTTGGATATCTTAGACCATTCTTTTCCTTTATCCTTTTTGCAATGTTTTTTCAACAAAGGACAACCATCAGCATATAATTGCAAAAGTGAGCATGGCAAGCCCACCTCTGGGAAGGATGTGAGCCAGGGGCAATCTCTAATCCACAAAAATTCAAGAGAGAAAAGGTTCTGAAAACCCCTTGAAGATAGGTACTCCAATTTTGGGAATCTTGCTATGGTCAGCTTGATTAGAGAGGTGGGTAACAACATTCCCATCTCCTCCTGCAGAAAAGAAATTGCATCTGGACATCCAATAACATTGAGCTCTCTAAGAGAGGTGAGCTTGTGCAATCCCCAGGCAATCAGTGATGTAAAGATATCGGGATCCTCAATTGAAAGTGATGTTAGGTTGGAAGGAAAACTTTTATCTGGAAAGGATATGAGACTTGGACATTAGCATACTTTAAATCTTGAAGAAAGTTGACGTTGTGTAAGCAGTTGGGTAGGGCATTAAGTTTCTCACATCTACTGATCGAAACTCTTATAATGGCATCAGGAAGCCCTCCTTCTGGGAAGAAAACAAGACTTGGACAATCCTCTATGTAAATTTCACGAAGACTGCTAAGACTATGCAGGCCCTCAGGTATGGGTCTAAGATTTGCACATCTCTTGATACAAATACGTTCAATAGACCTGTTATTACAAAACCTCTCTGCTATTGAGTCTAGCTTTGGACAACACCGGATTACAAGGTTTTCAAGTGTCGCAGGTAAGTGGCCTCTTGATGATAAGGTCTTGAGATTTGAGCAATAACAAATCTGAAGGCATTTGACATCTGGTAATTGGCCTCTTGTTGATAAACACGTGAGAGATGAGCAGTTGTAGATATTCAAGTTCTCGAGAAGAGAAGTACTCAGGTGGTTAATATTCTCCTTGTTCGTCACAGAAGATGATGAAGTAGAAGCATCCTCTCTATCATCCAACAAATATTGTAGTTTCTCACAATTTCTTACAGAAAGGTATTTTAGAGACAAAGGTAGTTGGCCTTTTACAATAAATGTTAGAGAATCACAACCTCCTATTTCTAAACTTTCAAGATGTGCATTGTTGTGCTTCATTCCCTTAGGTAAGGATGTTAGAGCCTTTCAGTTGCTAATTTTCAGTTCACCAAGAGTGGAAATAAAACAAGCCTCTGGAATTGAAACAAGACTTGGGCAATTGGAAATGCATAGCTCTCTAAGCGAGGCGAGGTTATGCAGTACATGCGGTGGCTTCTCAAGGAGAATCTCATTCTGCCACATATATAAGAGTTCTTCACAACAAACAATCTTCAGACATTCTACATTTTGAAACCCTTGCATAAACCAATCTCCAAACTTCGAAATTTATGAAAGAGACATGGACTTCATCTGCTTATTGTCAGTTGAGCTACACCACACAATGCTTTCACATTGAGATGCATTTACTTCACAGAGTAGTGGAAGGCTTGAGAATGAAACCACCAGCATTGGACAGGCATTTACCGAAAGTTTATTCAAAGAAGGAAGATTGGCAGATAATCTTTCAGAGAGTTTAGGACAACTTCTAATGGAAAGATCACTGAGGCAAGGGAACCTTTCAACAAGTTCATTTTCTTCCATAGAGTCCCAGTGCTCCTAGTTTCCCAAATACCCTAAATAAAGAGTCTCCAGGGACTAAAAAGGCTTCAAGCAGCCTTTTCCATAAAACTCAGAACTAATGCTTTTCAGTTTTATCATCCCACTGATGGAGAGATGTTTAAGCGAGCTCAACAACCCAAGTGAAGGCAATGTTGTGCATTTTTCATAATCTTGTAATGTTAAGGTCACCATGCTAGAGAACGATGGATCCCCTATCCAAGACGGAAATCTTGAGCCACAGTAGCATTTTATCAAGAGCTCTTTTAGATTTCTATGAGGTGGTATTCTCCAATCTTGAAATACAAAGTTCTCCGTGGAGAAACTTTAAGTGCTTCAAATCTTCTATACCAGATCCACTATCTTTGCCCACAACAAAATTAGATAATGTCCGAAGATTCTTCAACTCTTTCATTCCCAATGGCATCTCTTTTATTAAGTTTACAAATCTTATATCAAGATGACGTAAATTGATCAAATTTCTAAAGTTGGATGGCAACTTCACAAGACAAGAGCAACTTCTTAAAATCGAAATTTGCAAGTTGAATAGTGAAACTGTTGACTTAGGTAAACTTCTGATCTTAATGTAAGAAAGATTAAGATACCTCAGATGTCGTAGACCTCCAATTGATTTAGGTAGACCAATGATGTTATATGCACTTAATGATAGCACCCTCAGATTTTTAAACTTTGGCAACAAATCAGAAAGAATATGTAATGAGTATAACCATCTTTGAGTAATGGTAGGAATGTCCTTAGGTGCCCAACTTCATGGAAAACTTCAAATTTCTTTTTGCCATCGTAATAACCACGGGTGTAAGAAGCGTGACGAGCCCTCGCTAATTTTTTCCATTGCTTGTTGGTGCCAATTTCATCTTCCAATCTAAAACTTGTTCCTCCGGAAGCCCATTGAGCTAGATCACTGACAAGATCATGCATTACAAATTTAGAAGTATTATTAACTGATACTTGAAAAATTGAAATCGACAATAGATCACGAAAATACACACTACCCAAATCTTCTATCTGTTTTTGTCTTCTGGTTGTTCAATTAGATCTTCTGCCATCCATTAAAGAATCAGTTCTTTCTCCTCGAATTCATAATCTTTCGGAAATATTGCGCAATAAGCAAAGCATCTCTTTAAATGTTAAGGATGATGGAAGTAACTTAATCTTAATACTGGCAGAATATCACTTTCTTCTGATAAATTCCATATTTTGTTATTCAATATATCATCCCACTAATCATCTCTCTGCTTACAGCGTAAAAGACCACCAAGAGTAGCTGCTGCTAGGGGTAAGCCTCTGCACTTTCTAATAACTTTCTCACGAATTAATTCTAAATTATGATGTGCATCAATATCTCTACCCTCAAATGCATGCTTTACAAATACGGACCAGCAATCATTGTCTGATAGAAGCTTCAAGCTGTAGTATTCAATTGGTCCTATTGTCAACGCAACATCTGTGCTTCTTGTCGTCATGATTATCTTACTTCCTCGTGCCCCAGCCACAAAAGGAGACTTCAAGGTTTTCCACAATCCATAATTCATACTCCACACATCATCTAATACAATCAGGAATTTTCTTCCGGCTATTGCCTCTTGCAAATGATCCTGCACCTGATTTAGTTCCTTTAGATCACATCGCAAACGAGTGATCGACTCAATAATTGCCTTTGTAATCCTCATAACATCAAAATCGTCACAGACACAAACCCATACCCTTGGGTTAAAATCTTCCACTGCCTTATCATTGTACACAAGTCGAGCAAGTGTTGTCTTACCAACACCTCCCAAGCCAACAATAGGTATTACAGAAAAGTTGGCAGCAGTTGGCTCATCCATTAAAACCATTTCAAGTATTTTGGATTTATCTTCATCCCTCCCACAAACAGCAATTGGACTCATACTAACATTGAACTTAACAGCAATTGGACTCAAGCTAGTGAAACAAAAAGGGATTAGATTCCAAACCTTGCTAGTGCCAGTAGTATCATGTTCTGCTGCCATCATTTTGCCCCAAAGCTTCAATAGCAAATTCATCCACTATGTCCTCCACATCATAAGCCATGTCTTGAAGATCATCAAGCACATTTTCACATGTTTGTCTGTCAATTGCTTCTCCTCTGCATCACTAAGCACGGCTTGAATCATCAATAGTGATTTTTCCCACTTTTTAATCTTTGACTGTACCCCTTCTCGACGAGCAAAATTGAGCAAATCAGGTGACGCCAATTTATCAAATAACACTTGAAGGAACGCAGAGAGAAAGAGCTCTCCCACAACCATCGTTTTGTTGGGGAAAGAGAGAATTACAGAGAATCAGAGATTACGATGAGACCAAACAAAACAAAAACTAAACACAGAACCCCTGTATAGAAAGACTTGTCTATTCCTACTACTACACAAACATCCCTAACCCATAAAGACTTCTAAAATGTCCACAATACCCTTATATTAGAAACTTTCAAGTGATGTCATCCAGATGGAGAGATCTCGTGCGGGATATGTCTAGGCCGTTGGATCGATCCATCGACCAAGAAAATTTTGTTTTTCATTTTATTTTATTTATAAAACAAATACTGCACACAGCCTAAAAATTTTGTCTAGTAGTGTTGTTCAACTTCTTACCACTGATTCTAGTCCTAACTAGGGGTGGGCAGAAAACCGGTAAACCGAACCGAACCAGTGGATCAAACCGGTTAGACCGGTTTTTTTTCGGTTTTTAATGAAGAACCGGTTCATTTCGGTTGATTTTTTAAAAAAACCGGTTAAACCGGTTTTTTTCCGGTTTGATGTATAAAACCGGTAAACCGAACCGGTAATAGTATAAAAAAAAACCCTAAAATCTATTTCATTTCTTCAGTTTACCAAACTAGACAGCAGCTCACACCTCAGGCCTCACGCAGTCACGCCCACAGGCCACACCAGTACACCACTGACCACACCCAGTCTCCACGCGTTCGCCTGCGAGCAGCTCGTCCATCAGACATCTCCGCCGGCCGTCGTCGATCAGCCAGCTTCCACCGGTCGTCGTCTTCTCGATTTCGCACCAGGTAAGCTTCGATTCCTCTTCTTTTTTTAGCTAGGGTATTCTTCAATTCCTCTTCAAAAGTATAGCAAGATTTCAAAAGTGATTATTTTAAATTATTTTCGATTCCTCTTCGATTCGTTTTATTCTAAATTATTTTGATTTTTTTTCGTTTTTCTTAACAGTTTGGTGTGTCTAATAATACTGTCTATATATGCTTCTTGGAGTTCTTGGTGCTGGGCTTGTGATTAGTGATATTTAATCAATAATTTTCAATAAATTTTAAATAATTTAATCAATAACTTGATAAATATCAACTGGGAACTCAACAACCCCAGAATCGGGAGGTCGATCCATTCCCGGAGTTTACAACGATGATTCTGCAAGATGGTTTGAGCCTGATGCCTTCCATGGTGGTGAACCATCTCTTCCCTGATCCAGGCCATTCATATAATCTAATATCTTGTACAGTCTACTAGTACCGTATATATTATTTTTACTGTATTTGATGCTATTTATTATGTTGTGGACTGTGGATTGTGATTTGTGATGCTGTGGAGTGTTGTTTTTATTGCTTTAAGATGAGGAAGTGTTGTTTTCACTATGTGGAGTGTGGACTGCTCATCATGCTGTGAAGTGTGATTTTTAAGATTGTGAATTGTGATTTTGAAAATCAGGTTAGCCATCATATGTGGTTTGTGATGCTGTGAATTGTGTATTTATTTTAATAAGTCCATAAATTGCTCATCAGATTGTGAATTGTGGAAAAACTATGTAATTTAATAAAGTCCATAAATTTGGCCCATTAGGCTCAAAACCGAAAAAACCGAACCGAACCGAACCGGTCTAATTCGGTTGGTTTTTGATCGGTTGGCAAATGTCAATTTGATTGGATCGGTTCACTTTTTCAAAAACCGGACTTTATCGGTTTTTTATCGGTTCTATAGAAAACCGAACCGGTCCAATCAACGCCCACCCCTAGTCCTAACCACCCGCTTTTCAGTCTCATTCAAAGCTGCAAAGAGATCATCAATGGTGAGTGGAGGTGTGTTGTGCAGCATATTTATAGAGAAGGAAATTTACTTGCGGATGGCCTTGCTCATATGGGTCACAAGATGGAGGATGGGGTTACGGTTCTTTGACAGACCACCTGCTGCGTTAAGAGAGATTTTCGACGCTGATTTTAGAGGCACCTGCCGTGTCAGGCAGTGTTCTATGAGCCTCATGTAGTGTGTGTTTTTTTTTTTTTTTTTTTCTTTCCTCTGGGCCTTGCCCTCCTCTGTACCAAAAAAAAAAAATGTACACGTTGACTTACTTCATTTTATGCATTTATCTAAAGAGAAATGATATTTACAATCCATTTGTTATATGTTTCCACTCTATTTTTTTTAATGACAGTTTTAACGAAAATTAAAAATTACTAAATAATACAAGAAAGTTTTAGAGACATTTCAAACCATTTTTTTTTTCATCTCTAGTTTTTTTTCCCACTTTTGTGTTTTTTTTTTTCCTATTTTACAAACCCTAAAATATCTTCTTTTTCTTTTCAAAATATTTTTTTTTCTCACACACTATCAAACCCTTCATCATTATCATCACCGGTATATATATATATATATATATATATATATATATATCCAAGTCTTACATCATGTGGACCACTGAGTGTGTATGCACTTGTCAGTGCTTCTCCATAATCAGTTGTCCATGTGCAACTCACTGATGAAGTTATATCAGTGCGCACTAACCAGAACGGGACTATATATATATATATTAAGTTTTTCTGTTTTCCGGTTCAACCAAATTTGATATTAGTTTTTTTTTTCCCTCAAATACTGTTTGGGATAATCCTTTAGAACCGATGAACGCGGAAACGTGCCTAATATACGCCCATAACTCATAGCAAATAATAACGTCAATAAGCAGAAAAATAGATGAGAGAGAATAAAACAATCACAACACAATATATATGTGGAAAACCCAAAACGGGTAAAAAACCACGGGCCGTCAGGACGACAGAGAAAGTTCCACTATATGATAAATTGTACAACCATATACTCCAGGATTCTCTCTCACACCTCAACCCCAAACCCCACTCACAAGATCCTTACCAAGTACCCCACAATATCCCCTAGGTCTCCCCTAAATATCACCCACGGATCTCTAACTTGATCCACCGATATTCCCTTGGATCCCTCCTCGGATATTCCCATTGGGTCTCTCCGGATCTAACTCACATTCTCTGATGTTTACACGGTGTTCTTTTTGCTCCACACAAAATAACCTAAATACAAGGTCTATTTATACTAGTTACAGGGAATTTAATATAAAAGGAAATCCTACTCCTAAACGTACAAGACTTACTTGTTCCACATAAATAATATTTCCTTTTATGACAAGTCTTCTTGTAGGGAGTAAATCATTTTCCTTCAAGCGCAAGAACTTCCAGAAGAATACATTTTTCTATTCTGCGCAACATTCCCAATCTCAGCAATACATAGTCTCTACCATATTGGTCACGGTGTGCACCCCACTCCCAACACGTCGAAACACGTCAGCTCCTGACCGCTCTTGTCGCCGCTGTCCAGCCACGACCGCTGCTGCCACCGCTGTGGCTTTTGCAGCGCCACTTGCAACGTTCTTCATTGGACTTTGAAACAGTGCCCGACCGCTCCCAACACCGCTGCCAAAGCTGCAGCGGTAGGGAGAGCAGTTATCTCCTTTCTTCCGTTCTTCTAGTCTTCAACTTCCCTCAAACACCATCATTCAACTTCCAAACGTTATCCCACGTCTCCAGGAAGTAACACATCACTTGAGTCTTGTTTGGTTCACATTTAGTTCGCTTAGGAATACAAGTCAAAACCTAACAAATATCACTCATGTTCAATCATCACCATCACTAGAATATATATATAATTTCTTCTTCTTCTTTTCTGGAAAAATATATTTAAAATTATTTTTTTACTCAACTTAAAATCCAAAAAGAAAAACAAATATTGTTTTCCTATTTTCACAAATTAATCTCCAAAAAAGTTTTCTTATTGTTTTGATCTTCTCACTTTTGTTCAATTTTATTCTCTGTTTTATTTTTATTTGAGTACTTCTCATTTATTTTCCATTTCCCATTTCAAAATTTCTAAAGAAAAGTATTCAAAATGGGTAATATTAAAAATAAAATAGAGTATCTTTAGAAATTTAATTTTTTAAATGGGGTGTCTTTAGAATATGAGTGTTAAAAGATAAAAGGAATAATTTTGGAAAAAATAAAGTTTTTAGATTTTTTTTTTTTTTTAATTTAAATTTGTAGAATGGAGTGTATTTAGAAATGAAGTGTAAAAAGAAAAACATTGGATTGTAAGGAGAAACTCTCTATCTAAATCTCTCATACTTTTAAAATTGAACTAATATAAAGACCAAATTGCCCTTAGTTATTAATTTTTTTAAAATATAATCTTTTTTTTATAAACAAACAATTAAATTATATATTATATATATAGTGTGAGTCTCTTATGAGGGATTCCTACGTTTTAACATAAAGTAATGATCGTCTTAAAATCCATCGATTTTAATGAATTTTGATCTGAATTTTTTTATTTTTTTATTTTTATTTTTTATTTTTTGTGTATATGACAAGTTCAATGAAATGTACTTGTAAACAAAATTTGAAATTTTTTCAAGGACTACAACTATTTTTTCCCGATTTTATTGATAATCAAGCATCGGAAAATGAGACGAAAAATAGGAAAAAAAAAAAAACAATTGTAGTCATTGAAAAATTTTCTATTTTTTTTTCTCACAAATAGATCTCATTGAACATTTAAATTTATCATCCACAAAAAATTCAAATAAAAAAAATGAGAGATGTCTCATGAGAGACCCACTAATATATATATGATGAAATTACATCGACTTTTAAGAATTTTAATATGAATATATATATTTTTTAATAATAAGTTCATTGAAATCTACTTTTGAATAAAATTTGAGAATTTTTTAAGTACAATAAGTATTTTTCTTGAATAATTTATTTCGTTCTAAAATAATTTTGAATATTTTATTTTATTGAAAATAATAAATCACAATAAATTTATTTCAAAATAACTTAAAAATATTTTTAAAAAATATTATAAAATAACTTTTTAAGTTATAATTTGAATTAATTTTATAAGTAAAACTAATTTTAAAAAGTAATCCTATACCGTCAAATCTCAATCTATAAGTACCAAACAATCTTACAAATTGTTTTGTAAGAAGCGCGTTTGGCACCACACATCGGCCAAACCATTCAGACGTAGAGGCAGCTTGATTTACTTCATAGGCAATTTCTTGACTTTATGGCCAATGATAAAGGCTGATCTATGATCTAACCTATGTTCCTAAAAAGTTGATGCCAACAAGGCAACAATGGTTCTCTTACACAAATTAATTTTAACCACCCACATGTTTAAAAAAATTCCACCACATCATCCAAGATTGCAATTTAGACTCACCTCTTAAATAAAAGAAAATTGTGTCATCCATCATAACATCATCTAGGATTTTCTTATTGCCTAGAAAGACACATTGAGCTACTAAAATTATGTCATCAAGAATTGCTCTTAATCTGAAATATAAAAGTTTTGCTATTATATTTCCTATTGTCTAGCAAGACACGTTGAGCTACTAGAACTGTGTCATCCAGAATTGCTTTTAATTCAAAAGATAAAGTTTTGCTCTCTCTTCTTCTATATACAAAAGGGCTCCATTGAAGACCTCAGCATCATGCATTAGTTGACCTTGCGTTAGCATACTATAGTGCCATATACAGTAGCCGATAAATTTGGATCTTCAGGTACCCTAATTGTTATTGCTTCTCCAACCCTTATGATAAAGGGATCACTTGTCTTTCTTGCCTGTAAAATTTAAATTATATTAGATTAGATACTAGTCTTGAATAAAATTGCTTAACAAATCATTATGTCATCTTCATTTGTGTATGAGGGGTATCAAAGCCGTAGGGTCACATCAACTTTTGATTTTGACCACGCCTTTGCATACACAGTTTGGACATCGCATAACAATATCTTTATTCTTAACATATTTTTCTTGTACCTGTATTTTTCTTGCATACCTTTTTCTAGGCTCAATTTATCCTAGTAGTGGGCAGTCAAATTTCCCAAATCAGTTGTGTTCTTTAAATAGTTTTGAAAGAAGCACATTTGGTACCAAATTTCTTTTAAAACAAATAATTAATAAGCAAAATTTCATTTTTGTGAGTTCACAAGTCCATCTATGCAGGTTTGTCCTCTTGAATCAATTAAACTAAATCATACACTAATTTTTCTTTATAGATAAAAAAATGAATCTTCAAGGTGTTGTAGCATCTAAGGGGTCGTAAGGAAATCATAGAATGTCCAAATCTAAATGAAGTTGAAACAACAAAAATGCAATATAACATTATAAGCCACTTTCAGAGAGAGTAGTCTTGTTGACATTGGACCACATGACACTATTAAGATAAGCTACAAAAGCCGAAGAAAATATAAGTATAGGCTAAAGAAATACAAAAAAAAAAAAAAAATGTAGTAGAAATAATATATTTTAAAAGAGAAAGAATGATTTCAGAAAAAAAAAAAAAAAAAAAAAAAGAAGTGTATCCGACCAACATTTAGTTCATATATGAGTCAATTGTTTATGTTATTTAGAAGTAAATATATTAATCTTTCCTAAAGTTTGACATAAATACAACTAGAGAACAAATATGTATTTATTTATAGCCAATTGAAGATACAATGTGAGCTAAAGATCAAAATCAAAACAGGTCTCTATGCAACACTAACTTTGCAAAACTGACTTTTTTAATGTTGATTGGTGTGAACAAATGCAAGTAAATCATAATTACTTTTATTTCTACATAAAATTGAAATAGTTAATAATTTTTGCATCTTTGGTTTTAGATTAGGTGGTACTAGTATTTCTACGTTAATTATTTATTTTTATTTCTTCATTGATAGGTACTAATGTACTATATAAGTTGAAGATCAAAATCTAAACAGGTCTTTGTACAAAACTAACTTTGTAAAATTGATTTTCTCAATGTAGATCGGTGTGAACAAATACAAGTAACATGAAATTGAAATTGAATAAATGCAAGTCAACGAACAAATGCAAGTAAAATGAAATTGAAATTGAATAAATGCAAGTCAACGAACAAATGCAAGTAAAATGAAATTGAAATTGAATAAATGCAAGTCAACACGAAATTGAATAAATACATTGAAATTGATTAAACATTTCAATAAATGCATGTTACTTTTATAACATGAAATTAAAAATGACCAAAAGCAAATTACTATGATATGACCTAGTGCTAATTATTTCTAAATTAGGGTTTATCATCAAAATTAGGTTTTATCATAAGTTAGGGTTTATCATAAGTTTTTTTTTTTTTTTTTTTTTTTTTTTTTTAATAAAGGGATATAGTCTAAGATATGAGTGTAATTAATGAGCGTACGTAGTATTTAGTTTATTTTTAATTAAACTAATTTGTCCTTATTAGTAAATTTCTATTGAAAATTTTTTGTAATTAATTTTTTTATTAAAATATGGGTATGTTTATCATATTTATGTATGGCAATATCACACCCAATTTTAATAGCAAATTTGCGAGTGATTAAAATAATTGAGTGAAAATATGCAAGTGACTAAAATAATTAAGTTACTCACCAAATGAATGGTGGCAAGAGACAGTTAGATTGACTCAGACGGAGAAGCGGCGGTTGGTGTGAGGGTTAGGGTTTTGAAAACAAATTAGGGATTATTATTGACCTCAGCATCATGCATTAGTTGACCTTGTGTTAGCATACTATAATGCCATATACAGTAGCTAATAAAATTGGATCTTCATGTACCTTATAATTGTTGTTACTTCTCCAACCCTTATGATAAAGGGATCGCTTGTCTTTCCTGCCTGTAAAACTTAAATTATATTAGATTAGATGTTAGTCTTGATTAAAATTGCTTAACAAATCATTATGTCATCTTCATTAGTGTATGAGAGATATCAAAGTCTTAGGACCACACCAACTTTTGATTTTGACCACGCCTTTGCATACGCAGTTTAAACATCGCATAACAATTAACCAAAATCAATAATGTGTATCTTTATTCTTAACATATTTCTCTTATACTTGTATTTTTCTTGCATACTTTTTTTAGGCTCACTTTATCCTCATAGTGGGCAGTCAAATTTCACAAACCAATTGTGTTCTTTAAATAGTTTTGAAAGAAGCACGTTTGGCACTGAATTTCTTTTAAAACAAATAACTAATAAGCAAAATTTCATTCATGTGAGTTCACAAGTCCATCGATGTATGTTTGTCCTCTTGAATCAATTAAACTATTGATAATTACGAGTTTTATTCTTAAGAGAGGAG
Organism: Acer yangbiense; assembly: GCA_008009225.1. Lineage (NCBI taxonomy): Eukaryota > Viridiplantae > Streptophyta > Magnoliopsida > Sapindales > Sapindaceae > Acer > Acer yangbiense. The sequence goes on along the minus strand of CM017763.1, from coordinate 50,232,713 downwards.
CCCAATAAATCATATACTCATTTTTCTTTAAAAATAAAGAAATGAATCCTCAAGGTGTTGTAGCATCACTAAGGGGTCGTAAGGAAATCATAGAATGTCCAAGTCTATATGAAGTAGAAACAACAAACAAGCAACATAACATTATAAGTCACTCTTAGAGAGGGTAGTCTTGTTGACATTGGGTCACACGACAAGATAAGCTACAAAAGCCAAAGAAAATTTAAGTATATGTTTAAAAAAATACAAAAAAAAAAAAAAAGTAATAGAAAGAATATTTTTTTTAAGGAGAAAAAAAGATTTCAAAAAAGAAAGAAAGAAAAGAAAAGTGTATCCTACCAACATTTAGTTCATACATGAGCCAATTGTTTATATTATTTAGAGGTAAATAAACTAATCTTTTCTAAAGTTTGACATAAATACAACTAGAGAACAATTATGTATTTATTTACAACCAAGTGGACATACAATAGGGGTGTGCGGCAGATCGAATCCAATAGATTTATCATGATCTTAAATCCGATCCGATCCGATCCAATTGGATCGAAGAAATTGCAATCTCATCTGATCCAATTTTATAGTGGGATCCGATCCGATCCTATCAAATTACTATTAGATCCAATCCGATCAGACCTGAATCATAGTGGGATCCGATCCGATCCTATCAAATTACTATTAGATCCAATCCGATCAGACCCGATATGATTCGATGGATATAATTAATATAAAGTCGTTCTTAATATATAAAAGTTATAATCTGAAATAACTAAAATCAAATAAATTATTCAAACATTACTAATTAATTCAAATAAAATTAACAATAAAAAAAATACATAAATACATAACATAACTTGTAAACTTTATATAGTTCAAAAAGCCGTGAAGAAGCAGATGAAGAAGTGAAAGAAAACTTAAAATAGTAACATTAGAAATTGTATTTTGGTTGGGCCTTTACATTAGAAAGTAGTGAAGAAAATAAATTGCCCAATATAAAAATAAGGCATGATATTTTAGATGGATTGGCGGATTTCCAAATGGAAATCAAAGATCCGATCCGATCCGATCCAATGGATTTTAGAATTTAAGATTCAATCCGATCCAATCACCTCCCTGGATCCGACCAGATCCAATGGATCGTATTGGATTGGATTGGATCCTGCACACTCTTAAAATACAATGTGAACTAAAGATCAAAATCAAAACAGGTCTATGTGCAACACAAAACTGACTTTCTCAATGTTGATAAGTGTGAACAAATGCAAGTAAATAATTTTTAATAAAAAAATAAAATTACTTTTATTTCTACATAAAATTGAAATAGTTAATAATTTTTGCATTTTTGGTTTTAGATTAAGTGGTAGTGTGGTACTAGTATTTCTATGTTAATTATTTATTTTTATTTCTTAATTAATAGGTGCTATATGAGTTGAGATCAAAATCTAAACAGGTCTTTGTGCAAACTAACTTTGTAAAACCGACTTTCTCAATGTAGATCGATGTGAACAAATGCAAGTAACATAAAATTGGAATTGATCAAATCAAGTCTCTAAGCAAAACTATGCAAAACCGACTTTCTCAATGTAGATCGATGTGAACAAATGCAAGTAACATGAAATTGAATAAATGCATTGCAATTGAATAAATATTTCAATAAGTGCATGTTACTTTTATAACAAGAAATTGAAAATGATCAAAAGCAAATTACTATTATATGACATAGTGCTAATCATTTATAAGGGGGAATTGCACAAACATCCCCTGAGATTTGATAAAATTATATAAATATGGCAGTTTTGACCATATACGCACAAACTTCCCTTAACATTTGAAAATTGTTGCACAAATATCCCATATTGTTATATGCATCCATTAGTCAATGGTCAAACGTGTAAAAAGTCCAAAATACCCTATTTTTTTTTTATTTTAAACAAAATTCAAAATTCAAAAATAAGATAAAAAAATATTAAAAAAAATCTTTTAGAAATATATGAATGTATTAAATTAGAAAGTTGGAAAAAAAAGTTCATCTTCAAAAATAAATAAAAAATAAAAAAAATTTAGTTTGTGCAATTCCCCCTTGATTTTATATAAATTTAAAATTTAAAATTTATTTATTATTAAATTGTTTTAAAAACTATTTTTCTTATTTGTAAAGATGAATTATTTTTTATAGGTTTCAGATTTAAGATACATTCATATTATCTATTTTTTTTATAAAAAAAAAATTATCTTTTTTTTTAAAAAAAAAAATTAGTTTATTTAAAATAAAAAATAAAGGGTATTTAAGACTTTTTACACTTTTGACCATTGACTAACGGATACATCTAACAGCAGGAGATGTTTGTGCAACAATTTTCAAATGTTGAAGGAAGTTTGTGTATATATGGCCAAAACTGTCATATCTGTGCAATTTCATCAAACCTCGAGGGATGTTTGTGCAATTCCCCCTATTTATAAATTAGGGTTTATCATCAAAATTAGGTTTTATCATAAGTTAGGGTTTATCATAATTTTTTTTAATAAAGAGATGTAATCTAAGATATGGGTGTAATTATTGGATGTACATAGTATTTGATTTATTTTTAATTAAACTAATTTGTCCTTATTGGTAAATTTCTATTGGGATATTTTTACAATTAATTTTTTTATTAGGGTGTACTTATCATATTTATGTGTGGCAATATCGGCACCCAATTTTAATATAGCAAATTTGCCCATGATTAAAATAATTGAGTGAAAATATGCAAGTGACTAAAATAATTGAGTTACTCACCAAATGAGCGGTGACAATTAGATACTTAGATTGATTCAAACAGAGAAGTGGCGGTCGGTGTGAGGGTTAGGGTTTTGAAAAAAAATATTAGGGATTATATATATAGGGGATTTACAATTGAGTCCCTAGATAATTTGGAATGTCACTTTGTTATTTATCTTTACATTTTTATTTTTTTTTGTCAAACAGGTTCTTACATTTATCAAAATGACCCATGTAGGTCCTTCACTAAATTTTTTATGGTCAACAGTCCTAAACTCATTTAAAAGTCTATTTTGCCCTTGAACTTTAAGTTGACGAATAAAAAAATTGTAAATAAATAAATAAATAGAATGTTTAAACAGGAACAAAATAAATAAATAAATTTTAAAAAAGAAATTGAAAAAAACAAAAAACAAAAAAAAAGGTAAAAAAAGAAAGGAAATTAAAACAACCGATATTATCTATAACAAAAAAAACTGATTTTTTTTTAAATAAGAAAGTTTTTGTTCTTAAAAAAAAAGAAAAAAAAAGAAATTAAAAAACTAATCCCTTTTTTAAAAAATCAATCTTCACCATGGAGATCCATTTAAATGAAAAAAAAAAGTCTATTTTTTTGTTTTGTTTATATATATAATAAATTTCTTAATCTCCACCGTCCATCTAGAGATGGACGGTGGAGACTCATCTATCTATTTTTAATAAAAAAAAATTTCTTTTTTAACAATTATGAGCATATAATAAGACTAACTTAAATTTGACCATGACTACTGTGTTTTATGTTTTGATTGATCTGTCATGTTTTTTTTTTTTCAGCAATTATTGTGGTGTGTATGGTAGCACAAATATTAAAATTTTTCCAATGAAAAATTTCTGTTTTATGTTAAATGATGTTATAAATCCATAATGTCGAGTAACTTGGGTCGAAAAAATGTCTCCTCTTAGACTCACAAGGCCAATATATCAGGCTTTTCTTGGTTTGTCATTGCCCATGGGCTTACAAATTAAGTGAATTCTAGTTAACAACGATTTAGTTTTAAATAAAACAATCAAGAAAAAATAAAAAGATTTCCTGAACATCCATGGATTCCGACTCTTGAAAACTTTCTTTTAACTTTAACTTAAAAAAAAGAAAAAAAAAAGAAAAGATATATATAATTGTGATTAACCTTGAAATGTACATGGTAGAACTCGAACCTTTCATCACCATTGTGGAAGAGATGTGTACTACCCTCTCTGCTAAGATATGATGTGCATATATGTATATATTGTATAATATTAATAGGGATGACAAAATACACCTAGTGCCTTGCCATGGTGGTGGGCCTTCCCATGGGAACTCCCACCACCCAAGTTCAAGGCCGAGTGTAGGCACTATATATGTGCAAATTTTCCAAAAAAAGTGTGGTTCTTGTCCCACTGTTTGTGGGTGCTCTTTCTCCCCATCCGTGGGAGTTGCAGTCCGGGCTGAGCTCGTAGGGCCTATCTCTCGCTGGTCTCGGCAGTTGTAATTGTCTGTGTTGTACTTCAAAAAATAATAATAATAATAATAATAATAGGGATGACAAAATAACCTACGGGTACGGGACCCCGCAAGGACCCGCACTTATGGGGTGGAAATGAGTTTCAATTTGGTGGGGATGGGGTAGGGATGAGCCGGGGATGGGGATAGATAGTAAAATTTACAATGGGTATGGGGTGGGGATAGGTTTTATAATCCCTGCCACGCCTTGTTTAAAATATAATTTTTTATTATTATTATATAGTTTTTTTTTTCTTTTAATGTTATGTTTAAAAATTATTGAATTTATTTGTTTAATTGTGAGATTTATGTTTATTTTTAATGTTTATTAGAGGATTTTCAATAATTTTTTAGAATTACTTTATATATCATATCATATTTATTAGGTTATTTATTTATTATTTTAATAAATAATTTTGATAAATGAGACAAATTGGGTAAATGGGTAGGGATGGGTAATGCATACCCCGCCCATATATTGTGGGATTTTATGTGGGGATGTGGTTTCAAAAAATATGCGGGGAGGGGTGCGGGGAGGGACCCTGCACTGAACCCACCCCATTGTCATCTCTAAACACATTAAGAATTGAAATTTCAAATTAATTGCAAAATGTAGGAGAGTTTTCTACATTTTCAAAATAATTTATCAAACTCTAATAACTCTCAATTAATTTGTTTGAAGACGCATTTATAGATATGCATATGAATATGATTTACCCAAATATTAATATATAATCACATTTTTAAAGTTGTTTATTTTATGGGAAATTAAGGTTAATTTTGTGATGAAGATAGATAAGGTGGCAAAATGTAAGCACAATTGACAGCCTGAGGCCTTGGCATAAACAAGAAGGGCTTGGTCTTCAAAATATTGTAACATTTAACGTACATGTATAATTGTAAAAGGTTTTTTTTTTTTTTTTTCTTTTTTTTTTTGTATTTTCAAAAAAAGTATAAGGTTTTTTCTGCTCATTCACCTTTCTTCATGAGGTGTGTGGTAGAAAAAAATGGCCCATAGGCCCAAGGTATTAAAACCCAGACTTTGTAATATAAGATCCTATCCAGGCCCATTATATTGGGTTGATCCAACATAGATATCAGCAGCAGCAAGACTTGGTCTTTTGGGGGACCAAGTCAAAACGGCTGGATAACTTGAAGAGGGAATCTCTCCCAATATCTCGCCCAATCTTCCAAGTATCTCGCCCACGATTTACAGTTTTCAGTGGATGTTGGGACTACATCTTCCACTATAAATAAGAGAGCTCCCTCACTTGAAAGCTCTCTGAAATCTTTCTTATCAAAAGCTTACTTAGGCGTACTGAAACTCTACTCATATTCCAGCCATCGAAATTTGGCCGGATTCAATATCACGATCATCACAAAATATTGCTCAGCCCAAGCACACCTAAGGCTAAATAACTTAAACCCATCTTCTTCATTCTATTTGTTTTATTTCTGTTCTAATTATATTTGCAGGTTCAACAAGGTACCCGACCTAGGTTAATAGACGTAATATTGCAGGTTCAAACGAGGAGATGACTTCATTCATCCTACAAGTTCAAGCAAGTTGCCTTGGGTCTAACACAACCCGACCCGATTCACGTAACACGTAGTTCAACCACCTACAGTTTGGCGCTCACCGTGGGGCCCATTGCAACTATTTTTGAACTCGAATCAAATTACTTCAACGACCAATCAACATGTCTGGAGATGGCTTTGCCCCCAATCGTCGAAAAGCAGATTGTCGCGTTGATTGCCTAGATGACCACAAACACTGAGAAATTATAGGCGCTTGAAGCGAAGAATGCAGCAATCTGAGCGACGAATGAAGAATTGAGAGCGTTGGTCGACGAAGTAGCACTTGATTCAGCAACGTCGGAGCGTCCAACCTTAGCACCAAACAGTGAACAAGTTGTCGATCGAACAGCTCCAAGAGCACCAGGCAACCCCATCAGATCAGATATAAATCTAGTCGACCATCAGAATCAGCCGACGCCTCAGACAGCTCGAGTCGAAATCGACCTCAACAATATGCCAACTCGGAATGAGATGTTGAACGAGTAAGATCCAACAATGGATTAACAGCCCAACAACGTCCACAGGATGACCACGTCGCTCCAGTCGACGCCCGGATTGGTAAAACCCAGATCTGATTTACCTTTATCTGCTAATTTGGAATTTTCTCGCAGGTTTACAGAAATGGAAGCTCTCATTCAAAGAATTCCTGGAGTTCCAGCTCCAATCAAGAAAAGTACAGCCAACAGCTTTTCCGACTCACCATTTGTCGACGCGATAGCTCTCACCAAAATGTCTAGAAAATTCAACTTCCCACCTTGATGACTCGAATTAATTGTAGATCCGATCAACTACAACTGTATTTTTCCCTCTTGTTTTACCTTCTTTCGGCATCTGTTCATCTTCCTTTACCTCATGAGTCATGAGATTTTCATCTCCACAAATTCGTTTAATTTCTCATTCCTTTAAATCTTTTGAAAATTGAAGATATTTAAAAGGTAAGTTATAATGTTTTTTCATTGGTTTATATATTTCTTACAATAACAAAGTCAATTTGCTAATTTTGTCTTTAAATTTGTTGAATGCATCTACATCCACATCCACATCCGCTAAGAACAAGAGAACCAAAACAATAGAGCAACAATTTACAAACACCAGATTATTTGTTTATTCTCAAAACTCAAAACTCTTTTCCTTTTTCATTTAAAGAAATAGTAATAAATAAATAACCTAAATTATTTTCTAAGTTAAGGATGAAGTTGAGATTTGAGAGTAAGATAAAAAAAAAAAAGATGCATAAGAACTTAAGAGTTAAGATTAACTTCGAGAAGAAATCTTTGGAGTCGGAAAATGGAAATACTAGAATCGAAAAATGGAAATAAAATGAGTTGAGAGTATGAGGCGCCATTTGTTGTTGTAAAGAGAGGAAGAGATGAACCAATCAAATGTTAGAAAATAGGTTTAGGCTGATTTACATTTGTGTTATATATTACGGTTTTAATTTTGTAAAAAACTTAGCTAGGTGTCATTATTTGATTGGTGGAGAAAAAGTAAGTGAAATCATTGGTAATGCGTATCCGCTCACAAAGTAACACATTAGTTGCAACATGAGTTGTGATTGAAAATGTTGGATTGTGAATGAGATGTCTAGCATTACTATATGGTTGATTGTCGTAATAAATTAATAATAGAATGATGAATATATTTTTTTTCTTCTTAAAATTAGTAAATATACATATTATATTTTTTTCATAAAACAATTCAACTATATATATATATTTTCAAAATACTATTTTCAATTATTTCTACTGTAATTTTAGCATTTTCAACTTTTGAAAACATTAAAATCAATTTCTTATTTTCAAATGAAATTATATAAAACAGAAAATGAAAAACGAAAGCATTATTGAACAATATGTTAGTTACTCGAATTGGCCTTAAAAATAGCTTCAACCAAACACGCCAAGTAATTTAAATTTTTAATTAAATTTTCTATCTAACAAAACAAAAACTTTTTTTTAAAGGTTTATGATATGTGACAAATAGACCTGACACGGTTTTGGTTTCAGAACCGCCAGTTTCGGTTCCAATTTCGACGGTTCTGAACCTTTTTTATTTCTAAAAAAAAAAAAAAAAAAACTCAGTCACATAGACACATACTCACATTCACATAATAGTATACACATTCTGGAAGTTCCAAATGACCAGATCAGTCCAAGACCCCCCAACCTAGATCAGTCCAAGACCCTCCCAACCAAGACCCACCCCCCGGATCAGTTATTGAAGAACAAGGGCCTCGAGATCGAAGAAGAAGAAGAACTATAGCAGAAGAAGAAGAAGAAGTGAAGATGATGCTGTAGTTTTCGATTAAGAAAAAGGAAGCCTTCAATTCGTGTCAATAATGCTACAGTAACCCTTGATCGAAAAAGAAATGGAAGAAGAAGAATCTGATTTGATGACTGAAGAAGAAGAAGGATTTAGGGATTTAGGTTTAGGATTTATATATAAAAAAAATATGTTGGAATCGTCGGTTTCAGTCCGGTTCGAATCGGGCGATTATGTGAAAATTGGAACTGGAACTGGAACTGGAACTGGAACCACCCTCCTCCAGTTTTGATTTTTCCAGTTCGGTTTCGGTCCGAAACCGTGTCGGGTCTAGTCACAAATACATTAGTGGTCTCACCGTTAACTTAGTGTGGCTGTCCCACACTACCACATAAAATTTTCTCGACAATTGATAACATTTAGCCATTGATATGATGCCATGTAGGCATGTAGCTGCTATATCCAATCACATTATAGGATTGGGTGAATTGTATACGCTCGGTGGTACTGAATTATTTCTCGTAAAAGTCACCGTTAATTACAGATGGTTGACGTCACACACCCATTCATGTAGTTATTACTTATTACAGAATCCTACAAGTTAGATTAGATTTTTTTTTTGAATGTACAACAACTACCGGACCTGTGAGGATTGGACACTACGAGCATAGACCAGACAATTACTCCCACTTACTCCCACAATTGGAGAGAGGACACTCACACATGAGGTGGGACAAGGAAATAATGGGTGTATATATATACAGTGCTGAGAGTTGAACCGTGATGGTGGAGTCTCCCTTTAGAGAGTCACACCACATTGACAAGAGCCCAATGACAAGTTAGATTAGATTTTACATTTTAGATTTTACTATTTTTAAAAAGTTTTAAAAGCTCCGTTTTCCTAAACCTAACCCAAAGTATGTTCGCTGTCTGCCGTCGCCTTATGTTATCACCATTCCATATCAGATCTGAAACCGGTAAGCCTCTCATCTCTGAATTTTCCTTCTTCTTCTTCTTCTTCTCTGTTCATGACTTCTTTTTCTTTGGGTTCTGTTTCAGATCTGTTCTGGGGTTTTTATTTTCTGCAATTATTATGCGTGTATGGTGGTTAAATCACATAGTAAGGCCCTGATCTCTAATTTTTTTTCTTCTTCTTCTTCTTCTTATCTGTTGATAACATCTTTTTCCTTGGGTTCTGTTTTAGATCTGTTCTGGTTTTTTTTTTTTTTCCTGCAATTATTATGTTTGTTTATGGTGGTTCAATCACATAGTAAGGCACTGATCTGATCTTTTTTATTTATTTATTCTTTTTTCTGCAATTATTATGCGTGTCAGCGTGTGTATGGTTAAATCACATGATTCTCAGTCACCTTGTGTTCTCACTATCATGTATCAGATATGAAACTAGTAAAGCTCTGATTTTTTTTTTCTTCTGTGATGATGAACTCTATCTATCTCATCTTTTTCCGTTTTTTATTTTCCTGGATTTCTTCTGTGATGATTGATCTTTTTTTTTTTCCTGGAATTATTGTGTGTGTATTGCTACCATAAAGATTTAAATTTTTTCCATGAAAAAATTGTACTTTATGTCAAATGATGTTTATTCATAATGTTTTGATTTAGATTTCTGAACAATATCAAAGGTTTTCCATGTATTTAATCTCATAATTGAGTTGAATAGGCTTAGAAAATAAACTCATATATCTTTTGATTGATCTGTTCCATTTCTTTTCTGGAATTATTGTGTGTATGGTGGCACAAAGATTAAATTTTTACTATGAAAAATTTCTGTTTATGTTAAATGATGTAAATTCATAATGTATTGTATGTTTTGATTTAGATTTCTGAATAATATCAAAGGTTTACTATGTATTTAATCTCATAATTGAGTTGGATAGGTTTAGAAAGTAAACACATATAATTATAAAATGGTTACAATTAAAGAAAAATATCCACAAAGCCAGTGAACAAGCCATTTGCAAAACAATTGGCAGCCATAAGGCAAGCTAGAAAACCTCAAAAACTGTCCATAAAAGCTAGAAACTTTATCCTCTCCAAATGGAACGAGCATCAACCCCCCTAAAATCTTAAAAAATTATATTATTTCCTTAATTTAACAACCCAGAAAACAGCAATTACTGCTCCTTTTCTCAGACCATAGCTTTTTTGCCCCCTCCAAAGCCCTTAGGATTCAGCCAAAAAGTTCCAACAAGATGCTAGCATTGCCGAGCCGAGATCAGCTTAAAAGGATAATTGACTTTTAAAGCTTAGAGATCAAGGGGCAATGAAGCAATAGATGGTCTTACCTCTCCGACTGTCATTTGCTTAGGATACACCATTGTTGGGATAGACACATGAAAGACCTATTCTTTTGAATTCTATCCTTGTATTTACTCTACCATAGCTGAAACCAAGTGTTTTAACCTTATTTGTGATCTAGGCTTTCCTATTAAAGGTGGCTGAATCCAAAAGAGGGACACTAGAATCTTTTGTAAGAGCATGATGCAAGATCTAACTTTAAATGCCCTTGACTAGTCAAGGATCCACACCCTACTGTCTTCCTTCATCTCCTCTAGAAAAAAAGAACATTTTTTAACTTTCTGGAAGTCGATAATCCCCCCTTTTTATAGTCTACCCAAATCCATCGGTTGGTTATCTTTAAATCTTACAAAATCTGCAATGAAGGGTTTTTTTTTTTTTTTTTTGAGAAATAAAAATCAATGGTATATGACCGTTAGATAGATAAAAATGGAGGCTATAAAAACTGTTTAGGAATTGAAGAAAAAACTGTCCCTAAAAGCTAAAACTTAATCCCCAGAAATGGACTGAGCATCAACCCCACTAAAATCTTAAAAAACTCATTTTCTCAAGACCATAGCATTTTTGCCCTCTCCAAAAGCCTTAGGATTCAGACAAAAAGTTCCTACAAGTTGCTGGGCCTGGCACTGCTGCCAATATCAGCTTAAAAGGATGATTGTCTTTACAACTGAGAGATCTAGGGGCAATGAAGCAATAGATGGTCTTAAGTCTTAACTCTCCGACTCATTTGCACCATTGTTGGGATATACACATGAAGGGCCAAATTCTCTATCATTGTATTTACCGTACCATAGACCAACTCCTTAGCAACTTAACATGAATATGGAAATGAAACTAGTTAGTTAGTAAGTAGGCATGCTTAAAAATATTATATTGTAAAATGCTTATAAAATCCTTCAAGAATAACATTTTATATTATGTGTAATTAGACTTTAATCATATATCAGCTGATCTCAGGTAGGTAACCGTAGCTCCATATACTGTATCCAATAAGTTTGGAGCTTCAGCTTTCATAACTTCTATTGGTACTCCTCTCGGTAAGATAAAGGGCACACTCATCTTTCCATCCTGCAAAATTCAGATTAGATTAGATTAGATTAGATTATATTAAGAAGCTAGTTTCCTTAACAAATAGGTGTAAACAAATTGATTCCAATAAAATTACTACCACAACTGCCTGCAGTTTATTGGATAATTCAATTTGATCAGGTCTAGTTACCAGTTCAAATTCTGATATTTCTATGTTTGCAATCTTGGTCGGTGTACTACTGTCCATAAGAGTCTGAGGGCCACACCAACTCAGGACTTTCACAACTCCTTTTCATCCACAATTTGGACACTACACAACAATTAATTAAAAGCATCACATACAACTAGTATAATGTGTACATTGATGCATAACAATTAATAAAAAGAGTTGCAAACAACTAGTATTATATACCTTCATCTTTAGGCTCACTTTGTCATCGTTGTGGGAAGTTGGATGTGGCAAACCGATTGTGTTGAACCCGAAATCGTGACCCTCTCCCTTTGTGCATTGTAGCTATTACATAAAACAATCCAGTTAAAACCAGAAATGACCTTGATCCAAATCACAAATTATGTAATACTTACTGGAATTTTAATTTTTGAATTCTGAGGCCATGATGCTATGATGCGAGTCTGTTTTTCTTCCGTAAGAAAGGTAACAAATACCTCGTAAGCAGTTCGAGGTTCAGGGTCGTGGCGACGCTATTGACGGCGGGTGAGAGCTCGTGTAAACATTTCTTTCTGAAATGATTTAATGTCAGTACTTAGTATTGTTATTAGTAAACAATTATATGTTTCAAATTATTTTTGAAATAAATCATTTTTAATAAAAAAAATAAAATTACTTTTATTTCTATATAAAATTGAAATAGTTAATAATTTTTGTATTTTCAGTTTTAGATTAGGTGTTGTGCTTGTATTTATATGTTAATTATTTATTTTATTTGTAATTAACAGATACAATGTGAGCTTTGTATCTGTGCGGAAGATCATAATCAGGTCTATCTGCAACAATAACTTGCAAGTATTTCATTTTTAATATAAAAATAAAATTACTTTTATTTCTATGTAAAATTTAAATAGTTAATAAAAACAGGTCTGTGCAAAAACTTTTCGTAAAACTGTAGATCGGTGAAATCAAAACAGGTCTGTGCAAAACTAATTTTTTATGACTGTAGATCGGTGAAAGTAAATGGAATTGGAATTGATCAAATCAACCGACTCTGTAATGTAGATCGGTACGAATAAAAATACAAGTAGTATGAAATTGTAAAAATGCAAGTAGTACGAAATTGAAATTAAATAAGAGTAATGCTGCTTTGTTTAAATTTGATGTTCAAATGATGTGGTATCCTTGTAGGCATTGCCACATCATTCATTAATTTTAATGAATTAAAACTTAATATTTTAACCCTTCTGTTATCATTAATCATATACTAATTCCTCAAAAATTGAAAATTAATATCAACCCCAAATTAGGATATTTCTCTTTAAAAAAAAAAAAAAAACAAAAAACACAATATATCTTGAATTAAAACTCTTCACAATTTAGGATTATTTCTAAAACCCAAAAACCCAATAATCTCAATCTTCCATTTGAATACATAGAAATCAAACAATCAAAATTTATACGATCGCTCTTGTCCAAGGTACAAATCAACCCCAAAATTATGAGTGCATTTTTGCTCACTCACACTAACTAGGGTGAATCATTACCTCCCACCTCAAGTGTTGACACGTGTAACTTAACATCAACAAGATATATAACAACAGGGAAAATGACCCAAAAATTAACACACAATTTCACCAAATCATATCTGTTTTTAATGTTCAATGAATTGGAAATATTGATTTGCATATGGTCATAGTTAGACCAAGAAACATATTAATGCTATTACGGTATTAATGGTTGTAAGAGATCAAGTGAAATAAACAACATTTCTTCTTAAGAAAATAGAAAATTGAAAATCATCCAGACTTGAATATATCAAATATTATTAATTAAAAACGATCATAGTAATGACATTGATCAACAATTTTAGTAGATTTAACATTTAAGAATTCCATAGAAAAGTACATGTCAATCTTAAGTTCAAGAGAAATCGAAAAGAAAAAAAAAAAGGTTCGTATGTGACTTCTGTTTTATTCGCTTGAGATATCTCTCTCTGATGAATATTTGTGTTCCTGCGATTAATAGCAAAACAATGAGCCAACATGAAAAATAAAATTTATAATCCATAAATATTATAACAAACAAATAAAAATTACCTGTAACTGAGATATATACTGTTCATCAACTTGATACAAAGGATCAAAAAGTCCTCCATGAACTTGAGGGAATTCTGAATCCTATAATTCAATAAAGTAAGTGTATTATATAAATTGGTTGTAAATATTTAAATAAAAAATACCTGCAAATTGGTTGTATTATTCATGTTATTCCACTGTTCATCAATTTGATAGAAAGGATCCAAAAGTCCACTATCAAAAAAAGTTTCTTCAACCTTCCCATGTATAACTTGAGGGACTTCAGAATCCTGCAATTCGTTAAAATGGTGGTATCTTAGAACCAATTTGAAATAATAAAACAATAATAAAAATAATAATTTGTTAAGATTTTACTACCTTTTTAAGAGAGCTTTCCTGTGTTCCACATCTTTGTCCTTTGCAATTAGAGGCAGATATAATCCCACCACTACTAGTAGACCATGTGATTTCATCCTTGACTTGGTTTGTTTTCTTTTTCGAACAATTTGTTCAATCTTGGATTGTTTTCGTTTAAAAGGAGGACGACCTTTACATCGAACTGCTCGTGGACTTTGAATGTTATTGTTCTCCTCTGAAGTTCCATGAAACTTTGTATAATTTCTCGTATCATCATTCGTTTTGGTGCTGGGATGATTGATTCCGTCGACACTTTCTTTCGGTGATAATTTTATTTTGAGTTCATTGATCACCTCTATCACGGTATTGCACTTTTCATCACTACTTGCTGCCCACTCTGCTAGCTCATGAAATGAATTATTCATCTTATCAAATCGACGACCTTCAGGTTTCGTGTTCCAATTATCGTAGCCTATGTTCACCTTAGTGTGACGTCTGTTCACATCCTTCCGCCATCGCCTTAAAATGTACTTACTTGGAACACAAAATATTTTCTTGTGAATTAGCACTGCAATTACATGTCGACATAATATTCCTTTAAACTCAAATAGTCGACAAATGCAATTAATCTCACATTCCGCCTCATTTAACCAAACAGTGAAGTCAACAGTAGGAATGTTATTTCCAACCTTTACATTCTCAGCAACAATAAACTCTAAATAAGGAACATTCTCTTTCTTTAAGGATACCTCACAATACAATTTAGCGGATAACTCGTGTTGAAACTCTCTGAATTTTTTTTTTGTACAAGTATCTTGGAATTGCTTCTCAATGGGATAATGATTCATACATGGAATCCAGGGGCGGAGCCCTTCAGGGGCTTGGGTGGGCTGTAGCCCACCCAAGTTTTTTGAAAAAACATTTTAAGTTTTAGTTTTAGTTAATTAAATGAACAAGTAATTATACCCAAATTCAATATTTGTTTGGCCCATAACAGTTTGATTTTAACTTTAAACTAAACTTACTAAAGCCCAACAAACAAAACTTTATAAAATATGTTCAATTAGCCCAATAAACAAAACTTTAAAACTCTCTTAAAATAGATCAATTAAAATTAAAAAATTAAAAAATTAAAAAAATAAAAAGGTAAAAAAACTCATCTTCTTATTTCAGCTAGGGGTGGGCACGGTTCATTGAACCGAACCGAACCGAACCGAACCGAGTCGAAATATGGTGTTTGGTTCGGTTCACATGGTCAATTCGGTTCAATTCGGTTCGAACCGAATGAACCACATTAAATATGGGTCGGTTTCGGTTTTGGACCTTCCAAAACCGAACCGAACCGACGAACCGAACTTTAAATAAAAAATAAAATAAAAATGCATAATTTTACTTTTCTAGTTTTCCTATCAGACCCTATCTAGAATGGTGGTAACTATTGAGTAGGACAGAAGGTATATATATATCTAGAATGGTGATTGATTTGGATTAAATTTGATTAATGGGGTCTATTTAGATGTGTTTTGAATGTGAGGGATTGTTAAAAAAAACAGTCCAAAATCAATTATCCAAAGGTCCAAATACAAAATAGTTGTTAAAGGATACAAAAAATGAAAAATTATATAAAAAAAACCTCAAAGCCCAACAAGCCCAATAGGCCCAAAACCGAATTGAACCGAACCGAACCGAACCGAGATAAAGGTGTTTGGTTCAATTCGGTTTCATGATCCAATACGGTTTAAACCGATTCAAGTTTTCAAAAACCGAAAATATAACGGTTCAATATGGTTTTGGCCAAAACCGAACCGAACCGCGCCCACCCCTAATTTCAGCAATTATCATTCGAGGGATTCTCAAACCCCTCACTTTTCTTTCTTTTTCACTTTCCTAAATCCCAAACTCTAACTTCTCTCTTCTCTTAAATCTCTCAATTTGAAAGTAAACTTTAATATTTTTTTTATTTATTTACTTGGAATGAATTTGATTTTAGGTTTTGTATTTTATAATTGTTATTTAAGTATTGTATTTTATTATTGAGATTTAGCTCTAGTATTTTAATGTGTCTTCTTATGGGATAGCAAAGTTAGAAAAGAGAAGAAAATTCTTAGGAAAGCTAAGGTTTATTTTACTTTTGGGGATTTGAAAAGAAAAATATACATTGAAATTTTTTATTGTGTTTTACCATTATCTCTTACTAGCTATATCATTGATTTTTTTTTTTTTTTTTTTAATGAAATTTCTCTTGTATCGTTTTGATTTGATTATTACAAAGAATAATTTTGTTTAGTAGTTAGTTTAAAATTTTAGGATTTTTAAATAAGAAAAAAAAATTAAATTAGACCACCCCAATTTTTTTTTCCAGCTATGCCCCTGATGGAATCTGTGAATTTAAGGAACTAAAATCAGCATGATTCTCTTTTTCCACTTTATCTCGTAACGCATTCTCATATTGTTCCACAAATTGTTTTAAGGTAGTTTTTGAATTTACAAACCCGTCAAAAAAAACATGCATACTCTCACTACGTTGTGTTGTAGACATTCCTGCCCAAAATATATCCTTAAAAAATGTCGGCACCCAACGGTGTCTTTCATCATATAACCCAAATAACCATTCATTACTATGCAGATCATATTTTTCAATTAAATGGTTCCAACGATTTTCAAAATCACTATTTGTTAAGGAATCATATACAATATTTTGTAGTGCAAACTTGATCTCTGCATATTGTTTGTATCTTCTTAATTTTTCAGGCAATTTTTTCATAATATGCCATAAGCACCATCTATGTCTTGCGTTGGCAAAGACAATCTCAATTGCCTTTTGCATGGCCTTATCCTGATCAGTTATAATTGCCATTGGAGCCCTATAAAATATACAAGTCAACCAAGAATTAAAAAGCCAAACATATGTCTCAATATCCTCGTTAGAGATCAATCCACATCCAAATAGTATCGACTGCCCATAATGATTCACTCCTACAAAAGCCGCAAACGGCATATCATACTTGTTTGTGAGGTATGTTGAGTCAAATGTTATAACATCTCCAAACTCCTTATACACAGCTCTACTCCTTGCATCTGCCCAGAGCACATTCTTTAATCTACCCTCTTCATCTAAATCCATCGTATAAAAAAAATTTGAATTATCACTTTGCATCTTCAAAAAATATTTTTGAATTGCATTAGCATCTCCTTCCCCAAGCCTTAAACGTCTGATTTTATCAAGATAATTTCGACAATCTTTTTCCAAAAAAGATAAATTATCATGACCACCTGCTTTAACCACAAAAGAATTATAGCTTTTATTTGGTCTTATCCCGGCTCTATCATTCACTTCCAACTGTCTTTTCACATGTGGATCAATTGCTCTATTGGTTTTAAAATATCGCACTTTTCCGGGAGTACTAAGTTTATGGTTATGCTCAAGCTCAAGCTCAATAGAGCGTATCATCCATGTTTCATTAGAGCATACAGATGCAGTTACCTTAGCTTTGCAATCAGTTTTTATCGTTGGAGGCAATTTCAAAATATTTCTCGAAACAGATCTAGACTTACGACTACGTGAACATGCAAATGTCACATACTTCAACTCCCCATCAATACCCTTGTTTGAACTTCTTCTTGTAATTTCAAATCCCATTTTGATTCTTTCAGAATATTTAACAAAAAACATAAGAGTACATATATACGAGAAAAATAATAATTAAATAAACAAATTTACCTCAGCAAGAGTGACATCAGGTAACAATTCTTCTGATTCTTTTGAAAAAGATTCTTGCATGGTCTTTTATTTTGATCTAGAGACAAGTATGATTGAGAAAGAGAAATTATTTTAGGTTCACTTTAAAGGAAAAAAAAAAACATACATGCTTCGAATAATGTTTTTCATACAAATTATGAGACCTAAATTTTTTATAATTTAGCCAAAAAGAAGAAAAAAAAAAAAGGTATTTAAAGCAAAAGCAAATCATCATTACGCACTCCATAAATAACAACAACAACAAAAACACTAACAAAAATTTAGGAGCAGATTGAACAACCTAAATTTCTTCTCTAATGAGGATTCGATTAAAAAAATTCAGAACTCAAACCATGTAATTCAATTAACTATCAGTTTCTTATGATTAAGTACTTCTGTTCAAAAAAAGTACAGAAATTCTCTACCCACCTAAACACTTTAATTTCTTGATCCAGTATACATGGTCTCAAACTACTACAAAATTGAATCGTATGCCAATCTTATGCACCCACAAACCCTATTATAATTCTACCAACATTTCAAAAAACGTGAAAAATCAAACAAACAAAAAATAAAAAATAAAAAAACTGATTCCTGAAAACTACTACTTAACTATCAAAACATAATACGTGATTGTTGGGTTATCATAATAATAACAATTAACCGTATGAATCCAGAATGTTTCTGCATAAAAAATAAGTAAAAAGTGCTTAATTTGTACCTTGGCAGCGATTCTAACAAGAGCAATTGTATAAATTTTGATTGTTTGATTTCTTTGTATTCAAATTGGAAGATTGAGATTATTGGGTTTTAGGGTTTTAGAAATAATCCTAAATTGTGAAGAGTTTTAATTCAAGATATATCGTGTTTTTTGTTTTTTTTTGAAAGAGAAATATCCTGATTTGATTTTTATAATTTTGGTGTTGATATTAATTTTCAATTTTTGAGGAATTAGTCTATGATTAATGATAATAGAAGGGTTAAAATATAAAGTTTTAATTCATTAAAATTAATGAATGATGTGGCAATGCCTACAAGGATGCCATATCATTTGGACACCAAATTTAGGCAAAGTAGCTTTACTCATTAAATAAATGTATTTCAAACATGAAATTGAATAAATGCATTAAATGATTAAATATTTTAAGTTGCTCACCAAATGGAAGGAAGACAGCAGAGGCTGAGATGCGGCGGTCGTGAGGTTAGGGTTTTGAAAAAAAATAAGGATTATATATATATATATAAATTCTATTATCAGTTCGAACTGACAAAAGTTATATCAGTTCCGTGCATGTGGGCCACTGGATTTAAATACTTTGACTTGGCTGTATGCACTTGTCAGTCAAAGTATTTAAATCCAGTGGCCCATATACAAGGAACTGATATAACTTTTGTCAGTTCGAACTGATAATAGAAAGACTGTATATATATATATATATATATATATATATATATATATATATATATATATAATATAGGAGTTTTACAATTGAGTCCTTGGATATTTGGAATGTCACTTTATTGTTTATCTTTACATTTTTTTTTCCAAACAGGCCCTTAGATTTATAAATGTGGTCCAAATATGTTCTTGACTAAATTTTTGATGGTCAAATGTCCTAAACTCATTCGAAAGTCTATTTTGTCCTTGAACTTTAAATTGATGAATAAAATAATTGTAAAAAAAATAAAAAAAATAAAATGATTAAAAACTAAAAAGGAACAATAAATAAATAAATTTTAAAAAAGAAATTGAAAGCAAAAACAGAAAAAGGTAAATAATAAGAAAGGAAATTGAGAAACCAATATTATTTAAAAAACTGATTTTTTTAAATTAAGAAAGTTTTTTAAATTTTATGACTTCGTGATCAGGCAAGTACGTGGTACATGGTACACGTTGCATTTGGATGTGATTCGGTGTGACTGGGAACACTCGTACGATTTGTGAAGTTGAGTGGATTGTGTTAATGAAAAACGCGTGGCGGGATTCTGTTGGGTGATGGAGGTTGCTGTTGTGGGAACAGGGGCTGAGGAGTGTGACTGAGAAATAAAATAATAAAGTAGAAAGTGGTCGATGGCGGAATCGAAGGTCAAGTGTATTGAATATTTAGTACAAATGTCCACTACATCCTATTCGCTTGTCGGGAGACCACGTGTCGCAATATTCTTACTCGACTATTAAATTGTGTCTCGTGACTCGTGATATTTTGTTTTTCTCACCAATTTCTCGAGATAGAAAACTATATAAATGATCAAATAAAACTCCCAGAGTTTCAAAAGTGAAATTTTCGGAATGAATGAAAGTTTTTTACCACCAAACCAACCAATTAACCGTTGTCTTGAGGAAGAAAACAGTATACGATTGAATCTAAAATTGATGGATTTTGAAGAGATGGAAGGTGGAGAATAGAGATCAAATTAAAAAAAATAAAAAAAAAATAAAAAAATTGAAAGAAAGAAATTGTTTTTATAAAAAAGAAAAACTGATGGATCCATCTCCGCAATATCAGTGTCACGTTTCTGGCAACTGGAAAAAGAGAGGAGAGGAGCTCGTGTTTGAAGATTGTTGGACCGGCGGCGAGGGATCCAAGGGGCGGAGAAGGTTTGAGCTGCAGCGACGTTACGAGAGGAGGCGACAGTCTCGATTTTCAGCCACGGTTCCGAGTGGCAGCGATGGAAAGAGAGGAAGACGAGGGCACCACCATGCTGGAGAAGGTCAAAAGCCACTTCATGTTGATAATTTGAAGGATGCTCTTCATCAATATGGAACTGGAACTTCTCTGTTTCATCTAAATTGGCGTTTTCCCAAATTCGTTAAGAAGGCTTAAGATATTATTTTTGCCCTTTGAATGATCTTCTGAATAATTAGTACTTATGTTAAAGTGAAATTTATTATAAAGATTTTTCTGTATATTTTATCGATGAATTGAATGTTACCTTTGATCCATATTTGTTTCACTGGTTTGATCAGGTGGTATTAATAATGAACTTTTTTCATATCCATCTGTGGATTTGAGACCAAAAATCGAACTCAAACCACTAGAAATTGTTTGTGGCTTGTGTGATTCCCATATTTTCTTACTACCTAAAAGCTCTCATTTATTATTGTGTACTTAAAGATGAAGATGGTTCAAGATCCTTGTGTGTACAAGTAATAAAAATGAAACCACTAGGCTGCATTGAAGACTACTGATGTAAAAAGGTAGATCAAGACATTAATGTAATCAGAGTGTATCATGCAATGCTATAAAGCTGCGTTTACTTTGATAAATTGACAGGTCAAGTCTCTTGTGCAGCCTATTTGCCTTTTGAGTTGTGAGTTCAAAAATATATCAAGACTGTGACCCTGTGAGTGCAAGCATGAGAGAATCAATGTAAGGTTTCACAATGCCAATGGTCATCTACTTTCTTCTGTTTTCTTTCGTAAGAATTGCTGCCACCACACTGGACACCATTGCACTTGGCCAATCAATCAGAGATGGTCAGATGGTGGTTGCAGCAGGTGAAGTTTTCGAGATGGGATTTTTTAGTCCTGGTAAATTGCGAAGCCGATACATGGGAATATGGTACAAGAGAGATACTACTGAGCGGTCAGTTGTATGGGTGGCCAATAGAGATACTCCAATTTCTGGTTCCTCAAGATTTTTAAGTATCAACGGCGAAGGAATTCTAGTCCTGATGATGAATAGCTCAAATGACATTGTTTGGTCATCATCCGAAGCATCAAGAGCTCCAAAGAATCCAGTTGCAGTGCTTTTAGATTTTGGAAATTTGGTTGTAAAAGATGGTAATGATAGTGATAATAACAATCCAGATAACTTTTTGTGGCAGAGTTTTGATTATCCTTGTAATACTTTATTACCTGGTATGAAAATCGGAAGAAACTTTGTTACTGGTCTGGACTCATTTCTATCATCATGGAAGAGCGCAGATGACCCTTCGCAAGGTGATTTCACTCTTCGGATTGATCCTGAGGGGTTTCCACAAATGGTTCTTAAAAAGGGAAATTAGATACAAATTCGATTAGGTTCCTGGAATGGCCTTCATTTCACAGGGCTTCCTCAATTGAAGCCAGACCCGAATAATACATTGGTCTTTGTGTTGAATGAAAAAGAAGTGTATCACAAGTATGTGATCCGGAACAGTTCACTTCTTGTAAGGTTGGTGCTGGATCCATTTGGTATTGTGGAGCGTTTCACATGGAGATATAGAACATCAAGTTGGGCACAAATCAATGCAGTGGTGCTTGATGGTTGTGACAATTACGCGCTGTGTGGTTCGAATGCTGGCTGCAACATCAGTAACACTCTTCAATGCAAATGCTTGACAGGATTCGTGCCAAAATCTCTCGGAGAATGGAATCAGTTAGATTGGTCTGGTGGATGTGTTCGGCGTACGCCATTACATTGTAAGACTGGAGATGGTTTTCTGAAGTACGAAGCTGTGAAGTTGCCGGACACAAGTTATGTCTGGTTTAATAAGTCCATCAGCCTCATTGAATGTAAAAAATTGTGTTCAAACAATTGCTCTTGTATAGCATATGCAAGCCTAGATGTCCGAGAAGGAGGAAGTGGCTGTTTGCTTTGGTTTCGCGACCTCATTGACATAAGAGAACTTGCTGATGGAGGACAAGACCTCTTTATACGGTTGGCTGTTTCAGAACTAGGTACCTTCCTATATTACTCCATAACTAAACTTATCGGTTTGAATTGAAGTAACAGTGTTCGAATTCAAGATTATGTTTAACAACTACAAATATTTCGATATTTCAGAAAATATTGAGGCCAGAAGACATCCCAGTAAGAAGAAGCAGGTGATAATTATAGTGACATGTATAATTTCAGCTATATTCGGAGTACTTGTGTTCGGATGGATCGTTTATATGTGGAAAAAGAAGCTTAGGAGTCAAGGTAAGTTAGCTCAATATCAAACTTGCTCTTAATTTCATCAACAGTAAACTATTTTAAAGACAGGAAGTGATTTATTTGAAATATCTATTGTTCTTTAACTGTAAAGAATGCACATTGATTGCTTCATATAAATGGGATGACAACAAAGAAGGGAGTAGGGAAGATGATATGGAATTACCGATATATGATTTGAACACCGTAGCTGATGCTACCGACAACTTTTCTGATAAAAACAAGCTCGGAGAAGGTGGTTTTGGACCTGTTTATAAGGTAACATAACAATACACATTTAAGGTGTAGTGTTTTATTTATTTGAACCAATGTTTTATTACTTTGAATGATGGTTTCTAGGGTACATTGATGGAAGGACAAGAAATTGCAGTTAAAAGGCTCTCAAAATGTTCTGGACAAGGAATGGAGGAGTTCAAAAATGAAGTTGTTCTGATTGCTAAACTTCAACACCGAAACCTCGTAAAGCTTCTGGGTTGCTGCATTGATAAAGATGAAAGAATGTTGATTTATGAATACATGCCAAACCAAAGCTTGGACTACTTTATTTTTGGTTTGATAATCTTCTCTAAACTCACTCACTTTTATTCTATAAAACGTAGGGGCTGAGGACTAACTTGGATGAGAAACCTTTCAGATAACATGGGAAGAAAATTACTGGATTGGAACAAGCGCATCCGAATTATTGAAGGAACTGCTAGAGGGCTTCTTTATCTTCATCAAGACTCTAGACTGAGGATTATACATAGAGATCTCAAAGCTAGTTATGTTTTGTTAGATAATGAAATGAACCCTAAAATTTCAGACTTTGGCATGGCTAAAATATTTTTGGGAGATCAAATTGAGGCGGAAACGAATAGAGTTGTTGGAACATAGTAAGTAAATTTGCATTTGTTTCATTACATTATGTCTTCTAAGTTTTAATTCCATTAATTCTTTCTTTGCGATGAAATTTTGTAGTAGATATATGAGTATGCAGTAGATGGGATCTTCTCGATGAAATCCGACGTCTTTAGCTTTGGAGCTTTGGTAATAGAAATCGTGAGTGGGAAGAGAAACAGAGGATTTTGTCATGCTGACCACAAACATAATCTTCTTGGACATGTAAGCCTTAAAGTGGAATTCTTTTGACACTTTTAGAAAACTCCTTTCGACAATGATGCTTGGAGAGTAACTATTGGTTTTTATATGTTTTAGGCACGGAGACTCTGGAATGAAGAGAGGGCATTGGAACTAATAGACAAATTGTTCGATTACTCTTCCGCTTCATCTGAAATACTACGATGTATTCATGTCGGTCTGTTATGCGTGCAACAAGGACCAGAAGATAGGCCAAACATGTCATCTGTGGTTGTAATGTTGAGCAGTGAAGGGTCATTGCCTCAATCAAAACAGCCTGGATTTTTCACAAAAAGGAATCTGCCTGAATCAGAGTCATCATCAAGCAAGCATTTATCATCTTCAACCAATGAAGTCACCATATCAATGTTACAGCCTCGTTAAAGAACACTGATATACAGAGAAAAGCAAAGGGGTGGTTTCCAGCAAAATCTGATTGAAACAAGTAATCAACAGTGTTCATCAATCATCCTCAGTGATGTCTGTTTCTTTAATTAATTGTCCATTGATCATCTTCAGAAAATATTGCTTGACTATTAGATCTAAACAACATATGTTGTATCATACATTGTTTGTGAATAGTATTCCACTCCCTTTGAAATAATGAACCCACAAAAAAAAAAAAAAAAAAAAAAAAGCTTTGGTTGATCTGTCTCTATATGATTATAGGGATATATACTGTTTGCTTTTTATTGTTTTCTTCTGCTAATTTATGCATCTGTTTTTATCAAACAAATATAAACCAAAGAAATGCTAGGCCATGTACTATATCTACCAAAAATGGAACTTGAACCATTAGAATTTTTTATGGCTTGTGTGATTACCTTAATTTTGTACTGCCTCACAAGTCACAATTATAATTGACTTGTAAGGATGAAGATGGTTCAACTAAATTATTGGTGATTATTTTTGAAACCAACGGACTTAAAAGGTTAGGCTTATACGAAAGGGTCCAACACTAGTATTTAAGCACCGATACCCTATGCGTAAACCAAAATTGTCACGTAGCTTAAATCTAAACACATATTCAAACTTAGAACAAATTCAATTGGGTGTGGGGACACTCTTGAATCAAACCAAGCTCCAATACCGCCAACCAACCTAAAAGCTTAAGCTTATAGGAAATGATCTAACACTAATATTAACAACATAACAGATAAATTAGTCTTTGTCCCATCTCTCAAGATCCTTGTGAACAAAAAAACAAAAATGAAAGCACTGAATTGAAGACTGAATTGTCATAAATATTTACCCAGAATTTGAGGCCACTTTGACAGATTGACAGGTCCAGTCACTTGTGGAGTCTAATGCCCTTGAATTTTCTTCTCTTTTTGGGGTCCATATAACCAACACATTAAATTCCAAGTTCCCTAATATCTGTACTGATGCAATTGCAAGCGTGAGAGAGTCAAAAATGGAATGCTTCAGATTTCTTATTCTATTCTGTTTTCTATTTTCTTCCATAAGAATCGCCACCACTACACTGGACACAATCACACTTGGCCAATCCATCAGAGATGGTGAGACAGTAGTTTCAGCAGATCAACGCTATGAGCTGGGATTCTTCAATCCGGGCACATCGAGAAGCCAATACCTGGGAATTTGGTACAAGAATATAGCTCCAGTGACAACTGTATGGGTTGCTAATAGAGATGCTCCAATTTCTGATCATTCAGGAATTCTACATGTCAATTCCAGAGGAATTCTTGTACTTCTTAATAGCACAAACAACATTGTTTGGTCTTCCAACGCATCGAGAACTCCCCAGAATCCAATTGCAATGCTCTTAGGTTCAGGTAATTTGGTTGTGAAAGATGGAAATGATAACAACCCAGATGACTTTTTGTGGCAGAGCTTTGATCATCCTGGTGATACCTTATTACCGGGCATGAAGCTTGGAGTAAACTTGGTAACTGGTCAGGAGTGGTTTTTATCTTCCTGGAAGAGCTCAAATGACCCTTCTCAGCGTGACTTCACGATGCGGATTGATCCTCATGGATCACCGCAACTAGTTCTTAAAAAGGGTCCTGAATTGGTGCTCAGAGCAGATTCCTGGAATGGACTTCACTGGACTGGAGCACCTACGTTGAAAGCGAATTCTGTATATTCATACAACTTTGTGTCGAATGAGAAAGAGGTTTCTTACGTTTATTACATCCATGACAGTTCAGTACTTTCAAGAACTGTGATGAACCAATCAGGTCTTGCGCAGCGTTTCATGTGGATAAATCAAACCAGGACTTGGGCAGAATTCTATGCAAAAATGCGCGATGAGTGTGACAATTATGCTCAGTGTGGTGCATATGCTATTTGCAACATCAATAACTTTCCTGTATGCACATGTTTTGAAACATTCAAGCCTAAATCAGAACAGCAATGGAATGTCTTGAATTGGACTGCTGGGTGTGTTCGAAAGGGCTCCATTGGATTGTCAGCGCGGAGACGATGGCTTTCTAAAGATTGAAGCATTAAAATTGCCAGACACAATTCATTCCAGGGCTGAAAAAAACATTAGTGATGTAGCGGAAGCTTACGAGAAAAACCTACAAGACGACAATAAGAAACAACCTACTAATATCCTGTTGATCCGCGCACGGATGCCAGAATATCAGGCTACTGATAACATTCAACTTCGCGCACGAAGGATTGTTAAAAGGCTTCAATTACAAATAGTAACTGGAAATTGAGAAACAATTCTCTGGTATTTTTTTATTAATCAAAAGCTAAAGAATTAGAATGCAATTACATGAATATAAATAGGCAATAATTAACCTTAACAAAAGAAAACTCAAACTCTAAATCCTAATCAAACTCTGAAACACTTAAACTAATCCTAATTTGAAAAGAATTCTGCTGCTAATAATCCGAACAATCCTGGACTCCAATTCCTGAACCATCAAGGAACCAATTCGGCCAGCTCATGTGACCTGCCACATCACCTCTATTTGTCCAGCTCACGCCTCCTTCCAGTCCAGCTCACGCCTCCTTCCAGCTGGAACATCAGCCTTGCAGCTGAATCATGACAATAATTAGAAACAATAAAACAAGAAACAGCTCTCTTGGTGCGCATGAAACTTAATGGCCGAATACGGATATGCTGCGGCCCGTTATAGAAGACGGAGTCTTCACAACATTTGTAGGGCTCGTCTTGGGCTTTTCGGAAACATATTATAATAGATAATCCGACCTCATATTCCCTCTGTAGAGGTCCACGAAGTTCAGCCCGGATCATCTCGTCCAGCTCTCGTCCATCTTCGCGCAATAATCTAGATGGCCGAAATTGGATATTCTGCAGCCCGATATAGAAGACGGAGTCTTCATAACATTTGTAGGGCTCGTCTTGGGCTTTCCGGAAACATATTATAATGTTGATTTTGAGTTCGTTTTCCCTCTGAAAAGGCCCCCGAAATTTGCCCATTAAAACCATTCCGAGTCCTTGCTTCCTCCTTTCCGCACCCTTCGTCTTTGAGTCGATTCCTCCGCTCCATGATATCCAAACCTTTGTTTTCCGTATCGTCTTTGATGGCTGCATCATTCTCTCTAGGTTGGAGAAAATTCGTCCTCGAATTTTGGAAAGATAAACTGAACACACCAACCTATACGGCGTCGGATGCTTTTCGGTCTTGATTCCCAATTTGCTAACCACATCGGCGGACACAATGTCTTCGCAACTTCTGCTGTCAACAATAAATTGGCACACCTTGCCAAGGATGGTACAAATCGAATGAAACACATTGTTCTGAAGCCAATCACTCTCATCTGCACGTGGAGTCAAACACCCATGCTTCATCACCATGGCTGTTCCTTGTTCGACGGCAGCACCTTTGCTGTTCTGAGCCTCTTCTTTGGTGAACGGTAGTTCCGTTGGCACCTCCACCTGCTCATCCACATTAGTAATTGTTGCAAAGGCTGCATGTGGAGTCAAACACACAAGCCTCTCCACCATGGTTGTCCCTTGTACTTCTGCTGTGTCGCCTCTTCCTACTTCTGCTGTGTCGCCTCTTCCCAAAACCACCTCCTTGTCGAATTTTGGTGCAGAATAACACTCCTCTTCGTCTATCTCTGGTTTGACATCATCAATAATGGTGATGACAGCGGGTTGTACCATTAACAACGGACCAACATCGCCTTCCACCCCATCTACATTGACTACTTCGTATTCGTCAAACTGCGGTTCAGCTCCAACATTATCCACCAATTCTTCTTGGACTTCCTCCTCTTCATCAAATATGGGTTCAACTCCAATGTTTGCTTCTACATCCTCTTCATCAAATTGTGCCTCTTCTCCAATCTCTGCATCTCCTTCTCCACTGTCATCCGTCTCATTGAAAAAGACTGGTTTTTTTCCCATCTTTCGGCACTCCGTTTGACGGTGTCCTACTTCTTCACAATTGAAACACCGCACCCTTGCTGCCACTGTTCTCGGCTGGAACTGATTGGTGGTTGGACGTGGAGCTCTTCCCCTATGTGTGACAGTCTTCTCCACTTGCAAGGCTCTTCGATGGGCTTCAGATACAGTACCTGGGTCAAAGAGTTTCACCACATCAACGATTTGTGAACGACGACCACCACAATACCTTAATTTCTGAAAATTGAGGGGCAAAAATTGAGCGCGCAATTTCTGAGTCATCTTCTCCCAATCTGTGATTTTTGATTTTCCCATTCGAGTCCGTGAGAGCTTCAGTTGCTGCCACCATGTGGCTGCCCGTCCTCGAAGCCGAGTTGCCACCAAGGCTACCCTTGCATTCGTCGGCACCTTTTTAAACTCCAAGATCTCCTCCACATCTCTTAGCCAATCAAGGAATTCTTCAGGTGAAAGGTCTCCCTGAAATTTCGGAATCTTTGTCTGCATACCCAACTTCCACCGCTGGCTATCTTCACACACTCGAGCTCTTCGACGTGGCCACGGAACCAAGTCTTCATCACTTCCTTCCTTGTCTCCATTCGAACTTGAGTCTAGGGGACGGAAGGTTTTTTGGTTGGCCATTAACATAGCAATTTGCTCAGTTAATCGCGAAACCTGTTGCCCCAATCGTGCCATGCGGTCACATTCGATGGCTTCTTCTACGGGAACCTGGTTTGGACGTCTTCTCGGCGGCATGATAATGTCGTCCCGAACGAACCAGGCTTTGATACCAAACTGATGTAGCGGAAGCTTACGAGAAAAACCTGCAAGACGACAATAAGAAACAACCTACTAATATCCTGTTGATCCGCGCACGGATGCCAGAATATCAGGCTACTGATAACATTCAACTTCGCGCACGAAGGATTGTTAAAAGGCTTCAATTACAAATAGTAACTGGAAATTGAGAAACAATTCTCTGGTATTTTTTTATTAATCAAAAGCTAAAGAATTAGAATGCAATTACATGAATATAAATAGGCAATAATTAACCTTAACAAAAGAAAACTCAAACTCTAAATCCTAATCAAACTCTGAAACACTTAAACTAATCCTAATTTGAAAAGAATTCTGCTGCTAATAATCCGAACAATCCTGGACTCCAATTCCTGAACCATCAAGGAACCAATTCGGCCAGCTCATGTGACCTGCCACATCACCTCTATTTGTCCAGCTCACACCTCCTTCCAGTCCAGCTCACGCCTCCTTCCAGCTGGAACATCAGCCTTGCAGCTGAATCATGACAATAATTAGAAACAATAAAACAAGAAACAGCTCTCTTGGTGCGCATGAAACTTAATGGCCGAATACGGATATGCTGCGGCCCGTTATAGAAGACGGAGTCTTCACAACATTTGTAGGGCTCGTCTTGGGCTTTTCGGAAACATATTATAATAGATAATCCGACCTCATATTCCCTCTGTAGAGGTCCACGAAGTTCAGCCCGGATCATCTCGTCCAGCTCTCGTCCATCTTCGCGCAATAATCTAGATGGCCGAAATTGGATATTCTGCAGCCCGTTATAGAAGACGGAGTCTTCATAACATTTGTAGGGCTCGTCTTGGGCTTTCCGGAAACATATTATAATGTTGATTTTGAGTTCGTTTTCCCTCTGAAAAGGCCCCCGAAATTTTCCCATTAAAACCATTCCGAGTCCTTGCTTCCTCCTTTCCGCACCCTTCGTCTTTGAGTCGATTCCTCCGCTCCATGATATCCAAACCTTTGTTTTCCGTATCGTCTTTGATGGCTGCATCAATTAGCCTTGTAGAATGTGAGAAATCGTGTCTTAAAAATTGCTCCTGTACCGCGTATGCAACTTTAGATATCGTAAGTGGATCCGGTTGTTTGCTCTGGTTTACTGATCTGATGGACATCAAGGAAATTCTGGGTGGTCAGGATCTTTACGTGCGAATAGCTGCTTCAGAGCTAGGTATCTTCCTTTCCCTAATCACAATCACACGAATATGTTTGGTAACTCTAATCAATGTAATCTTCCAGGTAAAATTGAATCAAGGAGACAAAACAGTTGGAAGAAAAATGTGATCATCATAGTCGTGTCTATAGTTTTAGTCATGGGAGTGCTTGTATTAGTCTGGATCATGTATGCGCGGAAGATAAAATGTAGGAATGAAGGTAAATAAAAGCTCAATCGAACTCATTGTTGATTTCATTTCTTGTAATTTAGCTCTACTAATATCTTCAAAGATAGGAAATGATTGATTCTAATGACTAATAATGAAAATGCATACTTATTTCTTTACACCCAACTTTTAGGAAATACAAATGACAATCGCAAAATGGATGAGAATGGTGAAGGTAGCGGAAAAGATGATATTGGACTAACAATGTATGATTTGAAGACCATAGCTAGTGCCACCGACAACTTTTCTGACAAAAATAAGCTTGGAGAAGTAGGATTTGGACCTGTTTACAAGGTAACATATCAATAAGCAACTGATTAAGGCTGTGTTATTTCCAATTGAAACTATGCTTAATATTTTGAGTGATGATTTATAGGGTATGTTGATTGAGGGACAAGAAATTGCTGTTAAAAGACTCTCAAAATGTTCTGGACAAGGAATGAATGAGTTCAAAAATGAAGTTATTCTGATTGCAAAACTTCAGCATCGAAACCTCGTAAAGCTTCTGGGATGTTGTGCTGAAAGAGATGAGGGAATGTTAATATATGAATACATGCCTAACAAAAGCTTGGACTACTTTATTTTTGGTTTGATAAATTTCTCCATATTGCTTGTTTAATTATAGTTATCTTTATAGTTTCTTTTGAGAATTTTGTCAAAGGTCTTAGTACTAACTTGGATGAGATATGTTTCAGATATAACAAGAAGAGAATTTCTGGATTGGAGCAACTGCATCCAAATTATTAGAGGGATTGCTAGAGGGCTTTTTTATCTTCATCAAGACTTGAGATTGAGGATTATACATAGAGAGCTCAAAACCAGTAATATTTTATTAGATAATGATATGAATTCGAAAATTTCAGACTTTGGCTTGGCTAGGTCATTTGGGGGAGATCAAACTGAGGCAGAAACCAATAGAGTTGTTGGAATATAGTAAGTACACTTAGTGATTGTTTAATTATATAACATTAATACATTATCCATTAACCCCATTTTCTATATGCAGTGGATATATATCTCTTGAATATACAATAGATGGGATTTTCTCGGTGAAATCTGACGTCTACAGCTTTGGTGTTTTAGTACTAGAGATAATATGTGGGAAGAGAAATAGAGGATTTTGCCACAGTGATCACAATCTAATCTTCTTGGACATGTAAGCTTATAGAAGGATTGATTTGATGCCAAGCTCATTTCTTTGTATGGACTTGAAGAATTGGGCAATAACTATTGGTTTTTATCTGTTTCAGGCTTGGAGACTCTGGAATGAAGAAAGGGCAGTGGAACTAATCGATAAATCGTTAGATTACTCTGCTGCCTCATCTGAAATATTACGATACATTCATGTTGGTTTGTTATGTGTGCAACAAGGACCAGAAGACAGGCCAAGCATGTCAAATGTGGTTCTAATGCTGGGCAGTGAAGGTTCATTGCCTCAACCAAAACAGCCTGGATTTTTTTCAGAAAGAAATGTGCATGAATCAGAGTCATCATCAAGCAAGCATTTATCATCTTCAACCAATGAAGTCACCATATCATTGTTACAGCCTCATTAAAGAACACCGATATACAGGGAAAATCAGAGGGGTTTCCAGCAAAATCTGATTGAAACAAGTAATCAACATTGTTCACCAATTATCAGTTGATGTCTCTCTTTCCTTAATTACTTGTCCACTGAAGTACCAGCTGAGAGATTCTCTCTCTCCAGAAAGTATTAGATGTAAACAGCATATGTTGTATCATACAATGATTGTGAATAGCACCCCACTCCCTTGTGTAAATTTGGTTCCGAAACTTGGATAAGCATTTCAATTTTGCTAAGGACATGTATTGTCAAACACTACCATTTTTGCTTCAACAAGAGACTGTTAAGAATAAGATTATCTAATGGAGCAGTAACCATCATTTTACTTGTTCATATTGCATTACTGAGGATAACATATTACATATGTTTAAAATTATGGTTTTTTTTTTAAAAAAACCAAAATTATTATATTACATCCTCTAATTATAAGAGGTCTTTTTTTATATAGCACTGTTTCTAAAGCTATTTGTGGAAAAGTCACTAAGTTATTAAGTCTTGTGGAAATAGCACCAATTATTGTGCTCTACCAAAATTGCCCCTAATATCACCTCAGCTTTGAATTTGGGGGATTTGTTTCCTTTTCACTGTCTGACAAGGAAGCACGGATACGGATACGGGATACGGATACGGCACGATACGGGGATACGGCAAATCTAAAAAAACTAGGATACGGATACGGCAGGGATACGTTTATTAAAATAATATATATTTATATTTTATTTAAAATAAGACTATATAAAAGGATATTTGATAATTCATTCAAAAATCAAAACATATTCATATCCAATCATCTAAATAAATATTGTAACATATTACAATATCCAAATTAAGTTTTTGTGCTCTGTTTTGTGCCCGGTTCACAAAACTCTTTCTTCTTCTTCCTCTTTTCTTCTCCTTCTTCTTTTCTTCTTTCTGATTTTTTTTTTTTTTTTTGAAAGGCAATCTTTAGGAGGAAGATGACTCGAGAAAAGAGACGCAGCCAACGGAAGAGACGGAAGCCAATCTTTAGCAAAACTTTAGCAAAACTACTACAGCCAACGGAAGCCAAACAGGAGAAAAGAGACGCAGAAAGAAATCCAAGCAAAAACAAAACACAACAACACAGCCAGCCACTGCCCAGAAACAGAGAAAGCAAGCTCACAAGAGAAGAAAAAAGAACAAGAACCACAGCCCACCGAAGCCACGATCAAGAGAAACTCCAATTCAGCACATCAACCTCACCACCGGCACCTTTTTTAGCCAGAAAATCAGCCAAAAAATTGGAAGCACCTTTTTGATTTTTCTTTCAAGCGGCTGCTGAATGAAATTGAAACGAGCCCTAATTGCAATTGAGTAATTGACCTAACCTGATATATTTCTTTAAAATTTCGTTTTGACCCATACATTTTTAAAATTATAATTTGACCCCGTTTTGTATTAAAATATTTATGATTTTGCCCCAAACGTATCCCTTGCGTATCCTAGCCGTATCCCCCAAGTATCCGAGCCGTATCCCCCAAGTATCCGCCAGTCAAACTTGTCAAAAAGTCAACGGATACGCCATTTGGCGTATCGGATACGTATCCTAGTGTATCCGGGGTGTATCCGAACTGGATACGAGTTCGATACGGGTTACCTCCACCAAACGGAGTATCCGTGCTTCCTTGCTGTCTGAAGAGAGACCCACCAAACCCACCATTGTCGTTGACGGCGATGAATCGAAGAAGGGACGGCGACGACGAATCGGGGAAGGCGATGATGATGACGATGACGAATCGGAGAAGCCGCCGCTGCCGACGAACTTGAAATCGTTTGTGAAAACGAAGAAGTGACGAGGAAGTGAAGGTATGTTGGTAACAATTTCACTGTCAGTTTTCACGAATTGTTCTTCAATAAATTGGGGGTTAGTCCATTTATCGTGTTTGACAATCTATGACTCAGCTTTAATACTTGTAATGTCGAGAACTCGAGATCTCTGTAGTAATCTCTCTGATATGTTTCTCTGTTCCATTTTCAATGATTTGCTTTGCCAATGCTCTTGAAGGATCTCCTTTATTAGTGAAAAGATTTGATTTGATATGGGTTTCAAATTGAGTCCTTACATTTTCTACATTCGGCTTGCATGTGAATGACTGAAGCTATTTTTCATTATTTTATTTTTTTCTGGGTTTGGAAATGAGCTATTTGTTGCTGTTTGTTCGAGCTTATTAGATTATCTTCCAGTTAACCATTTTAATGATGATGTGAATATGATAAATTTTCTTTATGTTTATTTGTTTGAACTAAAACAATAGGGCTTGTTTAACTTGATTTTCTTTTTCAATTACATAAATATGTGATTGAAAACAGCAATGGACAATAATTTGAATGATGGGTTTGGACTTGACTCGAATACAAATTTTTGCACCATTTCCTTTTCGTATTCCGTGTATTTTAGTTGATCACATCTTTGCTGTTGTCTTAATGGATATTGACTTAATTAGTTTGCTTAATTAACACTGTTTCAAGTCATTGGTCTGTTTGATTTGTGATCTTGTGGGATATCTTTAGGTTTGTTTCTACCCCCTTCTTCTTCCCTAATCCAGGCATATGATTTATTAAGTTTCAATACAAGTGAGCTGACAACTGTATGTTATATTTTCTGTTGTCTTGTTGCTTGTTCTGCTGCTGTTGTTGGTGTTTGTGGGGTGGGGTGCTTGGGAGGTTAGTTTGTTTGTGGTTTGGCGCTTGTGTGTTGCCTGGTTGTTGGGTTTTTGTTCTGCTGCTGGTTCGTTTCAGCTGGCTGTTTTTGCATCCTGTTGTGTGTTGGGGGTTCCCCTGTTTGCCTTTCGGCTTTTATAAAGTTCCATTTTCAAAAAAAAAAAAAAAAAAAAAAATGTAGTGTAGGAACTTATTTCATATATTTTGTCGAGAGGAATTATTTTGCATGTTTTATGTAAATACTTATGTTAACTATACACATTTAGGTGTAAGTACCTTTTAGGAAATTAACAGGGTGCTTTCCTTAGTTTATTGGGTTTAGATACATTTATTTTCAAAGTTTATTTTTTCTTCTTTATAGATTCCAAGTGTTGACTTACTGCATTTCGATATTTAACAGAATGGTGTTCTGAAGCTTGGTCGAGCATTCTAATTGACTTTGTCCAAATTCCAGGGGTAACTGTGGTCCTCATACACTAAAAATGATCGAGTACACAGTAGCAAAGGAAAAAAAGTTTAGTTGGACAGATGAAGACATGTCTCAGATACGATTGAAAATGGCTGTTGAAGTTTTTTCTAACTCTACTGAAGTGGCTTCTTGACATACTTGTAAATTTAATAAGTCTCGGATTTGGATATACAATGTTAAAGTCTATTTAATATATTTGACAGTAGTTAATATATTTCCTTTCAAGTTAATTGCTCCTGCTATATTTGATAGTAAGCCTATTTAATAATATAAATCGTGGCTATGGATATATATATATATATATTATAGTTAAAATAAGTTTAATCAAATAAATAATAAATAGTCTATTTAATATAAGTGATTTTTTTTTAAAAAAACTCACTCTCTGGTTTCTAAATTCTTGATTCCAGCAAGTTCTCAAACTTTCAATAAGTCTCGGCTAAAATATATAAGTCTTGGCTATCTTACAATAAGTCTCGGGTATCATCTAATAAGTCTCGGGTAACTAACCGAGATTTATTCCATCATAGCCGAGACTTACTGTAGTTTACCCGAGACTTATGTTCCCAAAAACTCACTTTCTGGTTTCCAAATTCTTGATTCCAGTAAGTTCCCAAACTTCCAGTAAGTCTCGGCTATTTTCTAATAAGTCTCGGGTATACGTAAATAAGTCTCGGATATCATCAAATAAGTCTCGGTTAGTTACCCGAGACTTATTCATCGTAGCCGAGACTTATTTGATATTACCTGAGACTTATTAGAAGATAGCCGAGACTTACTGGAAGTGAAAAAACTGAAAAAAGATACCACGCCTTATTGGGTTAATTGTACGCAAATTTTCATAAAATAATTTGATTGTTCCACATAATTTAATTGTTCCACATAATAAACTCATAATCAAAGTAGTCAAACATAACCATAATTCGAACTTAAGGAGTCAAACATTAAGTCAATAGTTCCATATAATATACTCAAACTCAAATGTAGTCAAACATACAACCATAATTCGACATTACAGGCGTCAAACTTTAAGTCAATAGTTCCACATTTTAAACTCAAACTCAAATGTCTTGCTCTTTATTTGGACAAGTTTGTTTGTTGTGGCCAACATTGTGACATACACTACATTTCCTCCGATATTGGGTTGGGACAGGGTTGCTAGTACTTGCATCGTCGGCCCTCTGAATCATTAGTGGATTTGGACAATTTCTACTGTTGTGTCCCTGTGCCCCACATTGGGAACATTTCTGACTGTTTCGCCTTTCGGAAGCTGAGCGCTGTCGGCTGTTACAAGGCCTACCAGGTTGATTTCGAATATCCAGAGGTATGACAGGATTTATGATGTCCTCAAGTACTACCCAACTACTAGGATGCCCTACGGGCATGATAGGTATGGAATATGCATCAATGAGGACTTCCTTTTTATAGTAGTCCGCGCATAGGGAGATATAGTCCAAGTGTCGCTCCCTGATAAGTAGAAACGAAAGTAAACATACAAAATTAAAATATAACAAACAAAAGCCACATGTACATAACAAATAAATGTACCTACCTAGCTGCTGCAAGTGCATGAGCACAAGGTAGAAGATCAAGATCGAAAACCTTGCATGTGCATGTCTTTTGTTGCAAGTTTACTGTCCATTGTTCTCCTCTTAGCTTCACCTGAAAGATGTTCCAGTCAACAGGAGTCGCAGACATATAATTACACTCTCCTATTCGCTTCGCAATATGCTTATGTGCAGCATCAGTTAGTTGTGAACGCATGGATTGGCCAACACAATGACGATTATAAAACCATTTCTACATTAAGTTCCTAATGAACTCAACTAAGGACATTACAGGCAATCGACGAGCAAATCTCATACATGAGTTAAGACACTCACATACATTGGATGTCATCAAGTTAAATCGCCTATATGGATAGTGGATCCGGGACCATTTAGGAGGCCCGACCTTAACAACATAATCGTATGCTTTCTTGTGCATCCTATGTAACTCTTCCATCTCGAACGCATTTGGATGCCATACATTTGCTTCATATCAGTGATGATATCACTCGGACACATAATACGCCCATCTTCATTGTGGATCCTAGGAGCTACCACTTCCCCAATTACAGCTGCACTAGCCTGCCGGTGTCGACAGTGAACCACCTCCAATGAACAACTATGCTCATTAACAAAACTTCTAACATGAAAGTATGTCCCTTCCTTTAACCTCATTGCTCTTAATTTCCAAGAACAATTTTCTATTTTGCATACCATATGTATAACAGACTTGTTTGACCTCTTCACCTTCCATTCAAAATTCTGTCTCAAAGCATAAAGGTCTGCTAATCTTTTTAAATCCTTTTTCCTTGGAAAAAATTGTCCCTTGAAAATCAGAGTGTTGGAAGAGGTCGATGTCATGGTGGTCATTGCATCACCAAAAGAATATGACTCGAATCCTGGGATAGTCCACTCTATCATATCATTCACATTTTCCGTGTTCACATTTTCTGTGTTGACATTTTCCACATTCACATTTTCCATGTTCAAATTTTCCGTATCAGTTGGAGTCCCACGCACATCTCGTGGTAGTGCACTACCACGGGTAGGTTCTTCATGAATAGGTTCTTCGAATGTCTGATGTTCTTGAGGATGATTAACAACAATTACACAGTTGTCTCCATCATCAAAATTAGGTGCAGCATAACTTCTATCAAGGTTGACTATTTCGTATGGTTCTAAGCAAACATTATTTGAACATTGGCGAATTTCGTCTGGAAATATCAAACTTCGTTGAGTGAACACTTGGTTACTGCCACTGAATGATCCATAGTGCTCATCCCATATTTGTTGCGGATGTTCGAATCTTCTTTCGACCAAAGTGACACATACTTGCGGAACTGCCTTGTCTTCCCGAAGTACAAATTGAACATCGTCATTGTCGCTTATCACCGTGCGACATGTACTGCCTAGAGCAACAACTATTGATTGCATCTCAATAGCGTATTTATTTTGACTGTGTTTCACAATAGACTAAACAACCCCCAAGAGTTCTTTGTAAGTCAAGTTCTTCTGCACCAAAATTCCTTTATTTACTGCACCAACATACCGTTGGCTTCCGTGCGGTAGTTCCTCCCACCGTCCATTATATGATATCAACATTCTAACCAAATCCATTGTCCTACCAAAACAAAACGTCAACATTTATAAAATACGGCTGAAAGTAAAACTGTCAGTATCATAAATTAAAGCTAAAGCAACACCACTGGATAGTATCAAATACGTCTCGAGTACTATGAATTTAAGTCTCTGATAAAGTCCAAGATACTAAAATTTAATTTTTGGGAACACAAGTTTTTTCAGTTTTTGGGAAATAGGTCCACTAGATCAAATACGTCTTGAGTACCTTTTTTCAGTTTTTGGGAACACAAGTCTGGCTAAACCAGCAGTAAGTCTCGGCTATCTTCTAATACGTCTCGGGTATTGTCAAATAAGTCTCGGCTATGATGGAATAAGTCTCGGGTAACTAACCGAGACTAATTTGACGATACCCGAGACTTATTTGCATATAGCCAAGACTTATTAGAAAACAGTCGAGACTTACTAGAAGTTTGGGAATTTACTGGAATCAAGAATTTGGAAACCAAAGAATGAGTTTTTGGAAACGAATAATTCAAGTTTAGTTTTCTGCATTGTGTGGGTAACTTTAAATAAGTCTCGGTTAACCTTAAACTAGTAGTTGATGTCTTGTTTAACAACAAGAGATTCCAAGTGCCAACACTAATCAAAGAAACAAATGAGCTTGAATGAACTTATAAAAAAGGTTTATTCAAGAGATGAATTACCTTACAATGTGATGAGCTTGTACAATCCTTATTGAGGAGAGAAGTTGCCCTTTCAATGAGGTTTGTAAGCTCCAAATCGACTATTTTCAGAGGTTTGTGAGGTCAACGAAAATCTGAAATAGATGGAGTGAGAGAGAAAGCTTCGTTTTTCTCCAACAAGAAGAAAGAAGAAAGAAGAAAGAAATTATCAAGGGCAACAAAAATCTGAAACAAGAAAGAAGAAAGATGAAAGCTTCATTTAAGAAGAAAGAAGAAAGAAGAAATAAGGGAAAATCTGAAACAAGAAAGAAGAAAGAAGAAAGCTGCGTTTAAGAGAAGAGAGAAGAGAGAAGAAAGAAGAAATAAGGGCATTTTTGTCCACCTCTATACTTTGGTGCTATAAAACATAGAATTATTAAGTTGGTGATATTACCATAAAGCCAATCAAATTTAGTGCTATTTTCCCCTATTTCCTCTAATTATAATACACATTGATTGATTTTATTATGGTGTATTAATATTTTTTTTTGTTTTATCATTGTAATTATGAAATTAAGTAATTATTGTACAACAGAATGTTTCAAGAATAATTATATATATTTAGATAGGCTTCGGGTTTGGGCCGCCCATTAGCCCATTTGTGCTTCATTTTAGTGCTCGGTAGGCCCAGTTCAAGACTAATTGTTTTGAGCTTTTCTAGACTTGGATTGGATCCATCATGAGTTGACTCGTGACGTGCCCAGCTCGTTGCAAGATTTTTTACGTTCTGAATTGACCCACATGCGGCCTTACAAGTTGACTCAGATATTATAAGACACGCCCCGAGTTGACTTATGGTCACGAGTCGACTTGGTCAAGACTAAGAGCAAGAAACAGCCGTGATCATCGAGTCAATTTGGTTACGAGAGTCGATAAAGAGAGAGCTCACGAGTCGAGAACTGAGAAATGAAAGAAAGATTCAATTTTGAAAATGTCGACAACAACACAATGTCTCATGTCTTTCGGTTAAATCGGTTGGTTGTAACCGATTCAACCGAAACCAGTATGCAGTTTTGAAGTTTCACGTGCCACGTTGTCGTCTTCTACACAGGTAAAAATCGAGACTCAGCTCTTATGGCTCTTGACATTGTACATTTGAACTAGAACATTAAAAATTGATTGTAAAGTAATTTTTGTTTTTTTTCAACAAGAGATTGTTAAGAATAAGATTATCTAATGGAGCAATAAACATCATTTTACTGAGGTTAACAGAAGTTAGATTGTAAGATTTACAGGTGTTTGATGAAAATCAAAAAGTGTTTGATGAAATGCTTTAGCTAGCTAAACCTTCATTAGAGACAACTTTGAAGAACTAACTCACCTAGATAAGAAATTAAACTTTTTTATTAATTAATATAGACATGAATTTACAGCTTAACAACCTAATTAACTGTTCACTAATCTTTGGCTGCCAGTAGTGGTGTCAGCTTACTACTAGTAAATCTGGTAATACATTTTTAATTGAAGATGATTTTGGGAAGTAATAAAACTAATCACATGAAGCACTTGGCTCCATCGTCTTTGACTGTGGATTATCAAATTCTCCATACATGTTGTTAACAGTGATTTTGAGATCGTTGAAAAGTCAACCAGTCAACAATGCTAATAAATCTAAAGCGAGTCGGGTTTGTGTCAATCATAATTTGGTGACATATATATGCATATCTTGCTGACTTGCTCGATCCATGTAATTAGAAACGGTTTCGTGCGTACGGATAAATTTCTTTGTGAAATGCATTCATAATTTATTTGTCTCATTGATAATTGTATGGGTTAGATTTATACATATAAATAATGGAGTTGGTCATTTTAGATGTGTAAACAATACATTACTATGTATATATATATATATATATATATATATATAATCATTACAAAATAAAATAAACAAATACAACCAGGAGAATATTTGTGCATAAATCATGGAGCTAGTCATTTTCTGCATTTCGGCTTCACATGTGTATCACCAATTCACCATATCAATCCTACAGCAACAGTGACAGAGACTTTGAGTTACATTATTGATGACCATTGACCAAGACTTCGTGCCATTTTGTTTGAAAAACGCTTCAATAGCTCAAGCACAAAACATGACATGGCATGCATGCATATGGATTTGGTTCCTCTTGGTCAATGGTCATCAATAATGTAATTAACTCAAAGTCTTTGTCACTGAAGAGTGAAGATTTCGTGCCATTTTGTTTGAAAAACGCTTCAGTAGCTCAAAGCCTTACCGTAAAGACTTTGAGTTACATTATTGATGACCATTGACCAAGACTTCGTGCCATATTTTTGTTTGAAAAATGCTTCAATACCTCGAACAAGGATCCTTAACTGAACATGGTTTATGCTGAATTTTGCTGACTTTTAGATGCGAAAACAATATATATTATATATATATAATCATTACAAAATAAAATAAACATAAATCATGGAGCTAGTCATTTTCTGCATTTCGGCTTCACATGTGTATCACCAATTCACCATATCAATTTGCAAGCCCATTTATGGCATCTTGAACCTACATGGCTACATCCTACAGCAAGTCTTCAGTGACAAAGACTTTGAGTTACTTCATGCCATTTTATTTGAAAAACGCTTCAATAGCTCCAGCACAAAACATGACATGGCATGCGTGGCACGCAAATGGATTTGTGACAAGCTCGCTTTTTGTGTCGTTACCAAATTGCGATTATCAAAAGATTAGTTATATTTAAAAAGTTCCTACGCAATGTGCTCTAACTAGCAAAAGACTAGTAAAGCGGCAAGCGAGGGTATCGTTCCGCAGAGAGGTGTCATCCATCCACCGTTTCGAGTTCTAGTGTTTATTTGAAGCATGTAAATAGAATACGGATGTGGTGAGAATGGTGTGTGTGAGGTGTATGTGTGTGTGTGTGTGAAGGAATGTAAATAAAAAGAATGCTAATAAATTAAAAGGAATATGGAGGGGTGAGAATGGTGTTTAAAATGACAAATAATAAAATGGTGGCTAGGAGAGATGTAGGATAATGATCACACAAGGTACTTATTAGTTCACCAAAAACAAGTGCACACCTAGTTGATTGTTAGGCATTAAGTTCATCAAATTCAAGTTATGGGCTTGTTCTCACGATTAAGGAGTTCCGAAACCAAATCATCTATTATTACGAATCATTCGTTGATTAAGGAAACCAAAATCTATTCTTGCTCCCCAAAGGCCATGGAAGAGCAATGTGTCTTAAGGCCAAAGACCCATTAAGCACCGGAACATTGAGCCAAAACCTATTTTAGCACGGCCATACATAAAACAAGTTTCATCCATTCTTTTAGAGCTAAGTGGCCAAGACTATACCCGGAAGGCCATCCATGGAGGCACAATCCTAACCCACATACACTCAAACCCATCAAAACAAGGCATTTCGACCTTCCATCAACATACATACACAAATAGGATATTTGATTACAACTACTCCTACATATTAAGTTAATCTACTCCTAATCCTATCCATGAACACATATCAATTTCCAATCTCCATACACATGCATATCAAGACAAGAGATTTTGCAATAATAACAAGAATAAATCAAAACCCAAATGGATTTAAGAACAATCATAACATAAATGAGCACAAATATAGGTTTACAATATTTCCCAAGTGGGGTTACACATTCAAGAAAACATGAAATACAAAGAGAATGAGTTTTAAGGAGACAACCCTTGAAGAAATCCCTCCAAGAGCTCCATGAATCCCTAGCTCGAAATTGGTCATAGACCACTCCTATCTCCTTGTAATCAACTCCCAAATGTGGTGGAGGATGTGTAGAAAATGGTGGTGGTGAGCTTCCCATGGAGGAGAACCTCCATGGGAGCTTTGAAAGCTTCTCTCTCTCTTGGTTTGGGGAAGAAGATGAAGATGGCTGCTGTGTTGTTCTTGGTGTTGGTGGCTGGTTTTGTTGTCTCAAGAGAGGGCTCAAAATGGTGTATAAATAGGTTGGGAAACTTAGGGCACGATCTGGGTATGAAAGGACCAAAACGCCCTTCTAAATTGGCTTGAAAACTGACTTTTCGTTGAGCTGACAACGGAAGGTCGCTGCCAAGTTCGCTGTCAGGGGGCGACCAGCTAGGGGGCGAACATCACTGCCCCTTGGAAGAATAATTTGGAAGACGCTCATATAAGTGCAAAAGATCTCATGAACGAATCAAACATTAAGAACAAAGATAGAGCACATGTAACTTCACTCTCAAGCAAGCATTACCAAGAGATCCGCTAGGTCTTTCATGGGTTGTAATAGGGCCATGGGTGTTGGCTAAGAAAGAATGGGAAAGTGAAAACAAATAGCCCGTGACCATAACCAAGGATTTTGCTGACCATCTACAATGCAATATCAGAATCCTAGGTTGTATTTATCGAGGACTTTGCTGACCATCTACAATGCAATATCAGAGTCCAAAATACATTATGTAGGTCTATTTCTAGGCTATCCTTTTGTTATTTGTCTCTTTAAACACCATTCTCACCATTTCATATTCTCTTTGTTTTTATTTGCATTCTTTTCCTTACATTTTCATACACACCACACCGCAATATGCATACACCTCACACACACCACTCTTATCACATCCGCATTCTATTTAAATGCTTTCAATAAACTCTAAAACTCGAAACGGTTGACGGATGACACCTCCCTGCGGAACGATACCCTCGCTTGCCGCTTTACTAGTCTTTGCTAGTTAGAGCACATTGCGTAGGAACTTTTTTAAATATAACTAATTTTTGATAATCGCAATTTGGTAACGACACAAAAAGCGAGCTTATCAAAATGGCGCCGCTGCCGGGGAAAGATTAGTGAACTTGGTCAATGGTCATCAATAATGTAACTAAAAGTCTTTGTCACCGAAGACTTCGTGCCATTTTGTTTGAAAAACTGATGTAGAACCAAAAGGAAATAGAACCAGAAAAGGAGATTGGAAAACAAAGCAATTCAATTCTTTATTCAATTCATCAAGTCTGATTACAATAGGCTCTGAAGGGGCCTATTTATAGCTTTTTTTTTAAGAGCAAAATATATTCAAGGGGTCAAAAGACCAAGCAAACACAAGAACAAAACCAGCAACACCAAAAAACCGCGACAGCAGCGATAACACCCAGCTAGTGTCTCTGAATTTTGACAAGGAAGCAAAAGAAGGAACAAAAACACCAAAAACCCCCCAACACAAAGCCCCCCCACAGGACAAGCCCCAACTTGGCAGAACGCCAACCCACAGCCACCAAAAGCCAAAAAACAAGCAAGCCCAAGCTGCACCCGAGACACAAACAGAGAAGAAAAACAGCAGCACTGTAGCAAAACAGCAGAACCAAACAGCTGAGAAACCCAACAAACCAAGGCTAACAATCTGCCCACTCCACAAAATCACCTGACTTATTAGAGCCCATCTTAGCAAAACTATCAGCAAAAGAATTGTAAATTCTTGAATCAAAGACAACTCCCAAATTACCAGCAGAACTCATAATGCTTCTAATATCGAAGATAGTATTCACAGGGGCCTATTGATAAGGATTCACAGCTGACATTATGAAAAGATAACAACTAACTCTTGATAAGGATAAATAACCCTAAAATAATCTCTTAATAAAGATAAATATTCATAACTAATATTAAATAGATAACTATTCCCTATTCCCCATCATTCTCCTCCACTAAGAAGAACTCAATTCCTGGCGAGTCAAATAGGTTACAAC
Source organism: Acer yangbiense (assembly GCA_008009225.1). Classification (NCBI taxonomy): domain Eukaryota; kingdom Viridiplantae; phylum Streptophyta; class Magnoliopsida; order Sapindales; family Sapindaceae; genus Acer; species Acer yangbiense. The sequence continues at coordinate 50,188,027 of CM017763.1, read as the reverse complement.
CATCGAACAAGAAAATACCACATCTTGTTCCTGTTTGGAGCAGCCAAGTCATCAACCCAAAGTCCATTCTTCGTAGACATAGCAAAATGAATAATCCCAAGACCCGTAGGTAAATCCGTTAACATCAACAAAACATCACGAATTGTAGTTGTAGCAGTAGAGAAACATTTTGTAGGGATCACAAAAGAAACGTGAGAGAGTTCATTGGTGTGTTTATGTACCCCATTGAATGTCGTTTCATCTAATGTTTGTACAGTTTCATGAGTTTGAACCACAAGCGAGGATGAGTGATTAGCTGTTTGAACTTCACAAACATTACCACTTGGTTCATATGCTTTTGAAATGGGTTGTGATGGATCAACCGTCTCTAAAGCATCGTGCACTTTGCCCATTATTTCTTTCCTTAACTAGGTTGTTTCCTTGCTTAAAATATCTGGGTAGAATGTTTTGACCAGCAACTATGAGTTTTCGTTGTTGTTTAGGCCATTCGTGGGCATATGGCTCAACTTGCCACGAGCGGGAGTGTTGCTCGATCATCATCTGGGTATATGGGTAGAATGTTTTGACTAGCAACTATGAGTTTTCGTTGTTGTTTAGGCCATTCGTGGGCATATGGCTCAACTTGCCACGGGTGGGAGTGTTGCTCGATCATCATCTGGCTCAACTTGCCATGAGTGGGAGTGTTGCTCGATCATCTGGGTAGAATGTTTTGGCCAGCAACTATGAGTTTTTGTTGTTGTTTAGGCCATTCGTGGGGCATATGGCTCAACTTGCCATGGGCGGGAGTGTTGCTCGATCATCATCGTAGTTTGCTAGCAACGCATCATAGTTTGAAAATTCGATGTCCATCTAACAACAATCACCATAAATACATTGACCCTGAAGAGAACTTCCTGCTACAAGAGTACGCTGGTGTGATCGAAATCGGATATAGGCCTGAACACAAGTCGACTTCTGAATTATAATGATCCTTTCCACAAATCCATAATGAGAAAATACTTGATGTAGCACTTCCTCAGTAATAGGATAAAGTACATAACGGATCGTAACTAGGAGAACTCGATTCAGCTCATATATGGTATAAGGATCAAAATCTTTGTAGCCATAGTAATAATCGTGATATTCAGACATAGTTGCAAACAGTACGAAGCATATGGAAATCTGGACTCAAGTGAAAATTTTCAATATGGATAATTATGGAAAAGTTCCTCTAGAATGCATAATTACGAAAACACCCCTGAAGTATGTGTAATTTGCGAAAAGCCCCAAAAAGTTTCAGAATTCATGCAACAGCCCAGAAAAATTTCCACCAGGTCCCCCAACTCATAGAAATTAGCGCGAAGTCCCTAGTCGAAAAACAATCACCTGGACACCTGTATATCGGAAACTAGACCCATGATCAGAAGAAGTGGTAGCTGGAGAATCGTTTGGAACCGGCGGTGAGATTCCACGCTCCGTCTATCGATGGTGAAGGCGAGCGACAGCGGTCAGTTTTTTTTTTTTTAAACGTAGATCTGCGTTGTTCAAGGTAGATCTGGACGTTGACGATGAAGGGAAAAGCGACGGCCAACCTTGTTTGAATTTGATGGTGTGAGCGGTGGTGACCACGCACCAGTGCTGGTGGTGATGCGTGAGTGGTGGTGCGTGGGCACGTGTACTTTCGGCAGGTAAGGTATCTGGCTTGTGTTTACGTGTTTGAGGCTTGTTGGGTGCAGATTTGTGTGGGGAAAAAAAAAGAAAAAAAAAAAAAAGAAATTGATGGAAGTGTATAGGAACGAAAATAGGCTTTGATACCAATTGATGTAGAACCAAAAGGTAGAACCAGAAAAGGAGATTGGAAAACAAAGCAATTCAATTCTTTATTCAATTCATCAAGTCTGATTACAATAGGCTCTGAAGGGACCTATTTATAGCTGACAATATGAAAAGATAACAACTAACTCTTGATAAGGATAAATAACCCTAAAATAATCTCTTAATAAAGATAAATATTCATAACTAATATTAAATAGATATCTATTCCCTATTCCCCATAAAAAAACGCTTCAATAGCACAAAACCTACCGTAAATCATCACAACTGAAGTAATTTTCATGCAAAATTTAATGCTTGAAACATTGTATATACGTATTTTTCTACACTGCTTTTCTTCCTTTTGTTCTTTTGCAATTAGAAAATTTATTTTGTTGGTTTGAACCACATTTTTAATGGGACTAATTACTGTTCCTGTATCGGCTTGCATTTAATTAACAGCAACAGGACTTCAATGCAGTTCTAGTGAAATGGGAAAATATATAATCTCTGTTTTTTAATAATATAGGAACAGGGGATTTTTATAAAACTAGACTCAATTCAACAAATATGTAATACTACAAGTTGGAACTTGGACTTATTAATAAGGTTAAACATATCTAAGCTTGATTGTTCATAATTGATGGTGGAACTAAACATCATAAGTATCAGCATTTGAGCATTCCTCGATTGATTCAGGCTCTAGCAATTCTGTTGAAGAATCTGATTGGATCTCCCTTATAGAACTCTGTTTAGAAGAAGAAGAAGAAGAAAAGAAAGGCTTAGGAGGCATTTGCAGATCATCAATGCTTCCTTCCAACATTTCCATAACTTTGGTTATTGATGGACGATCTGTTGCCATCACTTGAATGCACCATAACCCAATTATGCAGAGCTTTCTTGCTATCACTCCTTCAATTTCACTCACATTCCGGAGCTCTAAATCTCCTCCTTTAATCATTTGATCATATACCCATGAAGGAAAGTACGCTTTGCTTGAACGAGTCGCCTTTGCAAAAGAATTCCGTCTTCCTCCAGCCATTTCCAACAACAACATCCCAAAACTATAAACATCTGACTTGCAAGAAACTATGCCGAAATTTCTTGAAATCAACTCTGGAGCTATGTATCCAATCGTTCCTTTTGTGGCGCTCATGCATATGAAATCATTTTCCTTGGGGTGAAATTTTGCAAGGCCGAAATCTGCAACTTTTGGGATGAAATTGTGGTCTAGCAAGATATTGTGAGGCTTGATGTCAAAATGAAGAATGCATACATCACATCCGTTGTGGAGGTACTCGATGCCACGAGCGGTTCCTAAAGCAATTTCATGAAGTCTCTCCCATCTGAATGCTTGATCGTTACCTTTCTTGGAGAAGATATGTCTATCAAGAGATCCATTAGGCATATGCTCATATACAAGTGAACGTTTCGATCCCTCGGAACAGAATCCTAATAATCGCACTACATTGGTATGGTGAATTCTACCAATCGTTGAGACTTCGTTGATGAATTCTTCCCCACTGAACTTGGAGTTTGCAAGCACCTTAACGGCAACTAAGGTGCCATTAAGAAGTTGTCCTTTATAAACCGATCCAAAGCCACCTTGTCCTAATTTGTCTCCGAAGTGATTAGTTATTGCAATGATCTCAATGAAAGAATATCTTTTAGGCATCCAGAATTGCTGATTGTATAGAAATTTCTCCACGTTATCGACTGTCATCTTGGTTGTTTTATATTTGTGTATACAAAGTATTACCAAAGTAAAGAAGATTGTGCCTCCAATACTTGTGCCTATGATTACAGAAATTGGAATAGGATCTGCAACAACTGAGGAAAAAGACGAAGTTGGTTTAAAGCATTGTCTATGAAAATAAATAATAAACGTGTCCTAAAGTAATCTAGAGGGGGGGTGAATAGATTTTAAACAATTTTACCCAATTTTTTCGAGATTAGTCCAAATTACGAAAAAGCCCCAATCTAGTCAATATACAAAAAACATACAAGTGCGGAAATTTGAGGACACACAATATTTACGTGGAAACCCACACGGGGAAAAACCACGGGCTGTTATGTGCGCCACACGAGAACCTCGAATCCACTATTTGCAAATACGATTACAAATTAGGTTGACCACATCACACCTAAATTTACTAATCCGTCTTTGCTACCCGCGGGCTTTTAATAGTGACTCTAGTCCCTTGCTTGCAAACTACCTAAGAGGTAAACACAAGACTTGTCTCTAAAGTGAAGAGATAGCACAACCTAAGGTGAATATGTGAAATACTCAAGATGCTAAAAATGCAAGGTTAGACATTTTAAGCTTATCTAGGCAAGGATGAACATGTTAGACAATCCTAGATATCATATTACTAGATGACATGCATAAACCAACACTAGATAAGCAACCAAAATCCTATATGCATTATCTATCACAATACAACTCACAAACCACAATAAAACAATCTTGAAACTAAGTCAAGTCATAAAGATGCAATCTTGAATCAATTCAAGTGATAAAGAAGCTATCTTGTAAAGCAAGAACATATAGATATGAGAATGATGTTCTAGATACAAGTCATGTGAGCAAAACTAAAAACCCTAGATGAAATCAACCTAGAATTATGCTAGATGATAAATGAAAGATGCAATATGAAGGGTTTTGTGATTTGGAAGCTTAAAGATGAAGTCTTGATACCTTGGCTTGAAGATACTCAACCATGCTCTCAAAAGTGTAATTTTTTGCTCTTGAAACCGAGCCAAGACTATCAAGACATATATAAATGGGATCCAAGTGAAGTGACATCGTTTTTGAAAAAAACGGTTCAGATTCCCGTCAGCTGCGCTGGTGAAGCGCTGGACGACCAGCGCAACTCACCAGCGCACGCCCTTTAACTGGTAAGGGCGCTCGACGAGTGGCGCGTCTCAAGGGCGCAAGACCAGCGGCAACATTCTGGACGAGATGCGCTGGTGGAGCTTGCGCTGGTGACGACCAGCGCACCAACAGCGACAACCTACTGGAGGAGTTGCGCTGGAGGAGAGCGCCGGTGCAGACCAGCGCACGACCAGCGGTAGTCCACTGGACTAGTTGCGCTGGTCAGCTTGCGCTGGTGACACCAGCGCATGACCAGCGCACACACTCCCTTAAGCACACAAACAAAAGTGCAAGGGTCAAAAGAAATGCATCCTAAGCCTAACTAGATATGCCATTATAATCACAAGATGTAAGAAGAGAGATTTAAATACCCAATGATGCACAAAAACTTCAAACACAACATACAAGTAAGAGTTATGCAAGTGTTGTGTGTGTGTGCAACTACATCTCTTCAAAGTAGAGTAAGTTAAGAAATCTACCTTCCTTGAAGCTCTTGATCATGCAATGAGGTTTTCTTCCATCCTAAGCTATCCTTACATATAGAACCCCATTGTGATTTTGCTAACGAAATACACCAATAAAAAAAGAGGCACTTACAATCTCCCCCTTTGGCTATTTCGTGACAAAATCACCACTCACATAGCATCCTCACAAAATAAAAGATTGGTCAACAAAAGTTTTCTACATTACAATTAAGCTCCTAGTCTAAGTCTTGAACATCTTCAAGTCAAATCCAAGCTTGTAGAAAAGAAATCCAACCTACACACAATCAACAAGAAAAATACCTTTCAAGAACAAGTGTGGGAGAGATGCTAATAACAAAAGAAATGTCATTTCAAAAGGTTTCAAAAAAAAATCAAACAAGCAATGTAATGCAATGCAACTCCCCCTAAATGCAATCATCTCCCATCATGGGTTACTCACTCTCAACTCCCCATAAATGCAATGCCTAGAAGCACAAATTCTCCCCAAACCTACTCCCCCTTTTTGTCATGAGATAGGCAAAGGGAGTCTCCCCTAATAGGTAAGCATTAGCAAGGAGAGCTTGTAGCACGAACACATATGCAATCAAATAGGCAATTTTATGCACCTCAATCAAGTAAGAGAGATTCAAGGAGTTTTATTTTATGACAAATGTGTGACAATGATGCTTTGCATGCAAGACATGTTGCATCTAAGACCAAAACAATGGTATTTGGCAAAGCAAACAACAAAGGTTTCCAATAGAATTCAAACCAATTTCACCCTTTGTCATGGAAAAAGCAAGGAAATAGAATTTTAGTATTTCAAGACAAACAACTATATCCAACTTTATAGGCAAAACAAGACATGAGCGACTTTGCACCCTATTTGATTTTTCCGGGTGAGATACCCGTATGATAGTAGCCTTGTTCTACAAATAAAGAAAGAGAGACTTTGGATATGAGGATCCTTTTGATTTAAGTCTCAATATTGCTTTTGCACACATATTTGCATTTAACATTTGCAATCAAACATTTCACATTTTCATTTCATACTTTTCAACTTAGGTATGTCATTTAAAAAGAATCATCATGTCATGGAGATCAATTAAAGGTCATTCAAAAAGTACTTCCGAAGTACATCTCCTATTCCAAAAATGCATGTTTGAGCATAGATATGACATGGATTGCAAGCAAGGCAATGTAGCACACTTATTTAGAAAAATACATATAAGTATGTACAACCAATCATCTCAAGCAATTAACTAAGAGGCATAAAATATATCAATGTGGCACAATGTATGATCATGCAACTTTGCTCTCTTTGCTTGAGCTCCCCATATGGGGTCAAGACACACCAAATCAACCCAATTGACAAATCCCAATAGACTTGCTAAGGTTCCCAAATCTAATGGTGTCTAAAGGCTTTGTAAACAAATCCGCTAGTTGGTCATTTGTTCCTACATGTTCCAATGCAATGGTTTTGCTCTCAACTAGCTCTCTTATGAAATGGTGTCTAATGTCAATGTGCTTTGTCCTAGAATGTTGGACGGGATTCTTAGAAATGTTAATGGCACTCATGTTATCACAAAATAAAGTAAGAGTACCTTGCTCCAAGCCATAATCGGCTAGCATTTGTTTCATCCACATCAATTGAGTGCAAGCACTACCGGCGGCAATATATTCCGCCTCGGCCGTGGATAGGGAAATTGAGTTTTGCTTCTTGCAAAACCAAGAAACCAAATTGTTCCCAAGGAAGAAGCAACCGCCCGATGTACTCTTCCTATCATCACAATTTCCCGCCCAATCGGCATCACTAAATCCAACAAGACTTGGATTAGTGTCAAAGGAGTACCATATCCCATGATTTGAGGTACCATTCACAAACCGAATGATCCTCTTCACCGCCACAAGGTGAGACTCTTTGGGATTAGCTTGGTACCTAGCACAAACACCCACACTAAAACAAATATCGGGCCTACTTGCGGTCAAGTAAAGCAAGCTACCTATCATGCCACGATATAGACTTTGTTCCACATCCTTTCCACTAGCATCTTTGCTAAGTTTCAAGGTGGTGCTCATGGGTGTGTCACAATGTTTGGCATTCTCAAGGCCAAACTTTTTCACTAGGCTCTTAGCATACTTAGCTTGGGATATAAAGATCCCATCATGCATTTGCTTGATTTGCAAGCCTAGGAAATAATTTAGTTCACCAACCATGCTCATTTCAAACTCATGAGACATGACATCAACAAATTGTCTAACTTTGGATTGGTTGGTGGAACCAAATACAATGTCATCAACATAAATTTGAGCTATGAATAGCTCATCTTTAGTGCACTTGATGAACAAAGTCTTGTCAACACTACCTCTTGAGTAGCCATTGTCAACAAGATAAAGAGTGAGGCGCTCATACCAAGCCCTCGGTGCTTGTTTCAACCCATATAAAGCCTTCTTGAGGCGATAGACATGAGAGGGGTGGTGTGGATCCACAAACCCCTTGGGTTGCTCAACAAACACTTCCTCATGCAATAAGCCATTGAGGAAGGCACTCTTGACATCCATTTGTTGTAACTTGAACTTGTACACACAAGAAATGGATAAGAGAAGCCTTATGGACTCAAGACGGGCAACGGGAGCAAAAGTCTCTTCAAAGTCAATACCCTCAATTTGAGAGTATCCTTGTGCAACAAGCCTTGCCTTGTTTCGCACAATGTTGCCATCCTCATCGGATTTGTTCCTAAACACCCATTTAGTTCCTATGACATTGGTGTTTTTGGGTCTAGGAACAAGAGTCCAAACCTCATTTCTCTCAAATTGGTTTAGCTCTTCTTGCATGGCAAGAACCCAAAACTCATCTTCCAAGGCTTCATCAACCTTTTTGGGTTCTATTTGAGAGGTGTAACAAGTGTAGCTAATTTGATTAGCTATTTGACGCCTAGTCCTAACACCCTCTCTAACTTCTCCAATGATATCATCCTTATCATGGAGCTTTCTAACCCAAGGAGCGGGTTCATTAGAGTCCAAAGGGGGAACTCTATTAAGAGGCAAATCATCCTCTTCATCTTGGTTTGACTTCACACCACTAGAAGTCTCACCACTTTCCTTCAAAGGAAAGTCATTCACCTCACAAACATCCTCCTCATGGTCATCATGTTTGGGCCTACAATCATCAAAGACAACATTTGATGATTCCATAACACTTTGAGTCTTTAGATTAAAAACTCTATAGGCCTTGCTATTAAGTGCATACCCAATGAAAATACCCTCATCACTCTTGGCATCAAACTTGCCAAGTTGATCCCGGTCATTTAGTATATAGCACTTACTCCCAAAGATGTGGAAGTAGCTCACATTGGGTTTTCTACCCTTCCATAACTCATAGGATGTTTGTTTAGTCCCGGGCCTAAGGAAAACTCTATTCCCTATGTAGCAAGCCGTATTGATGGCTTCGGCCCAAAGATTTCTAGGGACTTTGTTGCTAAGCAACATCACACGGGCCATCTCTTGGAGGACTCTATTCTTCCTCTCAACAACACCATTTTGTTGAGGAGTCATAGGGGCCGAAAATTCATGGGAAATGCTAAGCTATTGCAAAAATTTTCAAACTTAGCATTTTCAAATTTTTTCCCATGATCACTTCTAATTTTCTTAATGCTTTTAATGTGAGAAGTTTTCTTATTTTGAATTTTGACACAAAGCATTTTGAATTTCTCAAAGGCTTCGGACTTTTCTCTAAGGAAGTAAGTCCAAGTAAACCTAGAGAAGTCATCAACAACAACAAGAATGTACCTTCTACCACCTAAACTTTCGGTTTGAATGGGACCCATAAGGTCCATATGGATGAGCTCCAATGGCTCTTTGGTGGAGAGGTATTTGCCTTTCTTGTGCACACTCTTAGTTTGCTTTCCTTGTTGACAAGGTCCACAAACTCCCTCAACCTTTTTCCCAAACTTGGGAAGGCCCCTAACAACATTCAACCTATCAAGGACTTTCAAGTCCCTATAGTTCATATGGCCAAGTCTTTGGTGCCACACCTCAATTTGCTCACTAGTAGACAAGTTACAAGAGATGAGATTAGACTCAAGACAATAACAATTGTCACTTGATCTCTTGCCTTTCAACAAAACTTGCCCATTTTCCTTAAGAATAGAGCAATCAACTTTTCCAAACATAACCGAAAGCCCTTCATCACTTAAGTGTGATATACTAATGAGATTGGCTTGCAAGCCATCAATATAGAGAGCATTAGGCAAGGAGGGTAAACCGGGAATAGATATATTACCTTTCCCTATGACCTTTTTCTTAGATCCATCACCAAAGGTGACATACCCACCATCCTCCATCACAAGAGATTCAAAGAAACTCTTGTTTCCGGTCATGTGCCTAGAACACCCACTATCAAGGTACCAAGTGTTAGAGGCATTTGCTTTTAAGGCAACTTGGGCCACATAGCAATAATAGTCATCATGTCTACTCATCCTAGGTGAAACATGGTCATTCCTAGGAGCCATTGGTCCATTAGCTCTAAAATTTCTAGGTGCATGCATTGTGGCTCTTCTAAGCATATTTTTCTCAATCATACTTTCTCTTCTACACAATTTAATATACTTAAGGCAATTAGGCCTAATATGGCCTTCAATTCCACAAAAATGGCAAGTAGGAGTAAAGTAGGAATTCATACCATAGCCTTGAGCAAACATTTGTGGCCTCCTTCTATTTTGAGTTGCTATTTGATGTTGAGGCAACTCTCTCCTTTGTGGTTGAGCCAAGTTGGCATGTCTTCTAGGTTGAGCATGAAAGACCCCATGTTGAGCTTGTGGGATCCTTTGTTGTGGAGGTCTTGGTTGTGGAGCTCTAGGTTGAGGAGGTCTTGGTTGTGGAGCTCTAGGTTGAGGAGGAGCTCTAGTTGGAATCCTTGCTTGTGCTTGCTTGGAGGATTCACCGACTTCAACCCACTTGGTTGTTTGTTGAGGGGTTTGAACATTCTCAACCTCCTTGCTCTTGACAAAAGTTGTCTTCTTCAAGGATGTGGCTTCCATTTCTTCCACATATCCTAACCCCTTCTTGTCACTAGGACTCTTCCCACAAGATAGCATCTTGTCAAGCTTCTCGGTTCCGGAAGTCATCTTAGCAATCAACTCTTTTGCTTCCATGAGCTCTTTCCCCAAGCTTTGTTCACTTTTCTTGACCAAGACTAACTCCATCTTCAACCCTTCTTCTATCTCCTTTGCCTTACTCATTTCCTTGCTCAAATGAGTCACTTTGGATGTCAACTCAAGCTTCTCCCCTTTCAACTTTTGTATCTCCTTTTTCTTCTTCAATCTTGAGTTCTCAAAGAATCTCATGAAGTCATCATAGTCCATCTCTTCATCAAACTCAAAATTTGACGTTGAGGAGTTACTCCCACCATTTGAGTCATTTTCATCCACTTCTTCTTGCTTGTCATCTTCCTCTTCTTTATCACTCATAACTTCATTGCTATTGTGAGAGGATGAGAAAGCAATGAAGTTGGCAACTTGGTCTTCCTCATCATCCGAAGACTTGTCTTCATCTTCTAGGTCATCACTATCACTCCAAGTAACCGCCATAGTAACCGCCATGGCTCTTCCTTTCTTCTTCTTCAAATTTGCACATTCGGGAGCAATGTGTCCAAACCCACTACACTCATAGCATTGGACACCCTTCTTATGGTCTTTCTCTTGAGCTTGCTCCACTTTCTTGAAAGGAGCCTTCTTCTTTACAAACTTTCCCTTGGAGCCAAACCCTCTCTTCTCAAATCTCATGAATTGCTTGAACTTCTTTGCCATCAAAGCAATTTCTTCATCCGAGTCTTCTTCATCTTTCTCAACCTTGACACTCTTCAAGGCAAGACTCTTTTGCTTCTTTGGAGGTGTAGTTGTAGGACCTTTCCTAGATTCATACGCCAAGAGCCTTCCAATGACTTCACTTGGCTTCATTCTTGAGTAGTCACTATTTTCCTCCAATGCCGTCACTTTGGATTCAAACCTCTCTGGAAGTGACCTCATGATCTTTTGTTTAATTCTTCTATCCGAGTAGGGATCACCAAGTTGGTGACTTTGGTTTACTATATCCATGAGCTTCACTTGGAAGTCATTGAAGCACTCATCATCCTCCATCCTTATGGTCTCAAATTGCGTTTGGAGAACTTGAAGCTTGGAATCCTTAACCACATCGGTTCCTTCATGAGCCGTCTCTAATATATCCCAAGCTTCCTTTGCTATCCTTGTAGTTTGAATGAGCTTGTATTGGTTGTCATCCATGGCACATAGGATTGCATGCATGGCTTTGTTGTTCCATTTTGAAGCCTCAAATTCTTGTGGAGTCCATTGTGCCTTCGGCTTGAGGACTTCCTCTCCACCTCTCGTAGGAGTCATCATAGGTGGAGTGTATCCATCTTCAATCGCCATCCATGCCCGGTCATGAATTTGACTCACATAAGCTTCCATTTTGCCCTTCCATGAGGCGTAATTGACCCCGGTGAGCAAGGGGGGTCTTGTGCTAGAGGCACCCTCACCTCCCATTCCATTTCCACTCATTGTGTTTGGGTTTGAATGAGATGAATGCACACAAACAAACTAAGCACACACCACAATGCAAACAAATGCAAGAGACTTTAACAAGAGCAAGGGATCTCCTAATTATGTTAAGGAACCCGCTCTGATACCAATTGAAAATAAATAATAAACGTGTCCTAAAGTAATCTAGAGGGGGGGTGAATAGATTTTAAACAATTTTACCCAATTTTTTCGAGATTAGTCCAAATTACGAAAAAGCCCCAATCTAGTCAATATACAAAAAACATACAAGTGCGGAAATTTGAGGACACACAATATTTACGTGGAAACCCACACGGGGAAAAACCACGGGCTGTTATGTGCGCCACACGAGAACCTCGAATCCACTATTTGCAAATACGATTACAAATTAGGTTGACCACATCACACCTAAATTTACTAATCCGTCTTTGCTACCCGCGGGCCTTTAATAGTGACTCTAGTCCCTTGCTTGCAAACTACCTAAGAGGTAAATACAAGACTTGTCTCTAAAGTGAAGAGATAGCACAACCTAAGGTGAATATGTGAAATACTCAAGATGCTAAAAATGCAAGGTTAGACATTTTAAGCTTATCTAGGCAAGGATGAACATGTTAGACAATCCTAGATATCATATTACTAGATGACATGCATAAACCAACACTAGATAAGCAACCAAAATCCTATATGCATTATCTATCACAATACAACTCACAAACCACAATAAAACAATCTTGAAACTAAGTCAAGTCATAAAGATGCAATCTTGAATCAATTTAAGTGATAAAGAAGCTATCTTGTAAAGCAAGAACATATAGATATGAGAATGATGTTCTAGATACAAGTCATGTGAGCAAAACTAAAAACCCTAGATGAAATCAACCTAGAATTATGCTAGATGATAAATGAAAGATGCAATATGAAGGGTTTTGTGATTTGGAAGCTTAAAGATGAAGTCTTGATACCTTGGCTTGAAGATACTCAACCATGCTCTCAAAAGTGTAATTTTTTGCTCTTGAAACCGAGCCAAGACTATCAAGACATATATAAATGGGATCCAAGTGAAGTGACATCGTTTTTGAAAAAAACGGTTCAGATTCCCGTCAGCTGCGCTGGTGAAGCGCTGGACGACCAGCGCAACTCACCAGCGCACGCCCTTTAACTGGCAAGGGCGCTCGACGAGTGGCGCGTCTCAAGGGCGCAAGACCAGCGGCAACATTCTGGACGAGATGCGCTGGTGGAGCTTGCGCTGGTGACGACCAGCGCACCAACAGCGACAACCTACTGGAGGAGTTGCGCTGGAGGAGAGCGCCGGTGCAGACCAGCGCACGACCAGCGGTAGTCCACTGGACTAGTTGCGCTGGTCAGCTTGCGCTGGTGACACCAGCGCATGACCAGCGCACACACTCCCTTAAGCACACAAACAAAAGTGCAAGGGTCAAAAGAAATGCATCCTAAGCCTAACTAGATATGCCATTATAATCACAAGATGTAAGAAGAGAGATTTAAATACCCAATGATGCATAAAAACTTCAAACACAACATACAAGTAAGAGTTATGCAAGTGTTGTGTGTGTGTGCAACTACATCTCTTCAAAGTAGAGTAAGTCAAGAAATCTACCTTCCTTGAAGCTCTTGATCATGCAATGAGGTTTTCTTCCATCCTAAGCTATCCTTACATATAGAACCCCATTGTGATTTTGCCAACGAAATACGCCAATAAAAAAAGAGGCACTTACAGTCTACTTTCATTACCGATAATACAAAGAATGCTTGAAGTATGCATAAAAACATTTTCAAATTGTAATGCTTCATGTATAACGGTCTCCTTGGAGATTTGATTTGATTTTTAATAAATATTATTATATAAATAAAAACTGTAATGTTTTTCTTTTTTGATAAAAAATATATTCAATCATCCTAACAATTTAATATACAAACACATAACAGTTTTGTACTGATAATTAATTCAAATAAAAACAGATGATGTTACCTTTGTTTTCGACACAGATGGTTGAATTTTTTGTAAAGTTGAACCCACAATAATTTCCAGATTCTTCACAGGTATGGCATCCACCGAGAGCTTCCCATGCCAGCACCATCCTTCGAGTTTCCAAAAAATTTGTGACATTGTTTTTGAGACCTGGAATCCATTTTGATCGAGATAATATGCTGCAATTTGGAGGCAGTACTTCCATTTTCGGAAAAGCACTAATTAGATAAACAAAAAATTTATCATCACTTATACAATCAATCGGCCTTACTGGTGCTCCTGCTCTGTACAATCTGCTGTTCTGTACAGATTCAGTGCAGTTCACTGTAGCGAACGCCCAATTATCATACGCGAATTTTAAAAAAGGAGATTCAAAGCTTGTGAATTTTAGAGAGAGAAGAGTTTTTATTGGGCATGTGGTTTCATTAGGATCAGTAATGGCAATACTGCTATGAAGATAAGAAATTTCTTGCACATAGAAATCACTAGTACTGCTGTTGAAAGAAGGAAGATGCAAGAGTGTGTTTTTATTGGAGCATGATAATTCAAAACCTTCAAGACCACAAAAGACTGGTTGAGTTTTGAGTCTGAAGGGAAATCTGATTTCTGGACCGTTTCCACCGCATGTTGTTGGTGGACAGAATTCATATGTAATATTTGTGCTATTGTTAACACCATAGTTGCTTTTGGATTCTGAGTAAGGCGAGAGAAGGAAGAGGAGGATTATACTACAACAAATGGACATGGATAGTGAGAGAGAATACATTTTTGATTGAAGATGATTTTGGGAAGTAACAAAACTAATCACTCAAAGCACTTGGCTCCATCGTCTTTGACTGTGGATTAAGTAGACAAATTTCGTTGGCGTGAAAAGAAGCACTTGTTCTATTCAAGAGCAGTGGCCCCACATGTTTTTTCTTTTTGTGGGGCAATTTTCTTCGACTCATAAATTTCAAGGAAAATGCATATTCATGGCCTTGGGTGATGTGGCAGCTGTTGATTGGTCCGTTTCTCCCTCTCTTTCATCTCTTTTAAATTCTCCATTTCTCTCCCATTCATTTAAAGAAGAAAAATTAGAATTTCTCAAGAGCAGAATTTTCTCTCAATTTTTTTTCACTTTCCAAACACCATAACTTTCTCATACGAAGTCGGAATTGGTTGATTCAAGTTAGAGATTGTTCATAATCGAGTCCTCTACCTTTTCCAAGTGATCTTGCAGCTATTTAATTGAGTTTTCAAGTGGTTCTACCTAGAAAACCGAACCAACTCGTGATTGCAAGGTAGTGTTCATATCTTTGAGATTTCTTTTTTTTATAACCTTCAATTTGCTTGGGGTTTCTTCCTCTATATGTATGTATATGTATGGTGAATGCTATTGAGAAGATAGCTTCATAATCAATCTTAATTAAAAGTCTAATTAGAGACATGTGAACTAGTTTCTTAGATTCTAGGTTTTTCACATGTTTGAGAGTTGTATTGTGATTAGACTGATATCTAGGATTATTTGTGACTTGATTGAATCATTTTATGATTAATAATCTTTGAAATATGATTTGATCCTTTGATTGATAATATCTAGGATTAATGCTTGTATATGTGTTTTTAGAGACATCTAGGATTTAATTGATTTATCATTATATACTTGCTGTAAATCTTTGGCTAGAATATTCATTGAATATATTTTATGATTCTAGCATCTTTGTGTATGTTTGTAGCATCTTGAATATGTGTTTCATGATTATGATTTATTCAAGTATTATTTATGTGAATGAAACTGGGAGCTTTTGTGTTAGGTGTTTTTCACATGTTCTAGGTTTAATTCATGTTTTGGCATCTAGACTATATTACTTGTATTCTCACATGTTTAGGTCTAGTTGTTCCATGGAATGTATTGATCACATGTTCTATGATGATTTGATTGTTTGCTTCATTTGCATTCACATGATCACACTAGGAAGTCCTTGTAAAAGGCATGAAGTCTTGACTAGGACAAGGTGTCCGGATAATCAAGCAAGGAAGACTTGGTTAGGACAAGGCGTTCGGATAACCAAGCAAGAAGTCTTAACTAGAGTCGGGATAACTTGGATAGTTAAGCAAGAAGTCATGGCTAGGATCGGGAAGGTCCGGATACCTATGCAAATGAGGTTCTCTAGAGGCATGAGTATCTTGGATAGGGAGTTGGCTACAATATTAGTAGGCCTGGGTGTTTGGTATGACATAGACTCCAATAGAGTGGTACATGGGATGTGTATGTATGCTTGAGGAATTTCTAATCATCCAACGATGTTGGTTTGGTATGGAGTCCAACATATGGTGGTTTTGCATCATTGAGGGTTTTTGTATCTTCCAATAGGGATTGGGTAGACATAGACTCCAATAGAGAGTAGATCATAGGTTGGCCACTTTTGAGGAATTTCTAATCTATCATCTAATATATATAGTACCCAATGGTTGTAGTTCAACCCGTGGATGTTTCCTCCTTGGAGGTTTTACCACGTTAAAAAAATCTATTGTGTTTATTCTTCATATCTTTATCTCTTATATTTGTTTATGTGTATGTTGTTATTTTGTTGTATATTATTCACTTGTAATGTATATTAGAACAAGATTTTGTAAAGTGTGATTTGTGTACAAATTCATTTGATCATATTTGTATATATAACTCTTGTGTATAGTGTTACTTTTGTGCTTTGTTATATTTGTTAATACTTGTAATACATTGAACAAATATTGAAATACAAGTATTTTTTTGATATTGAGTTTTTGTGTTGTTATACCTCATGCAACCAATTGATATACATAGACTATGCTTATATGATCATATGCTTATATTGTTTATGTATGAATTCTTGGTTTATGTGTTGTATGTAAGGTTACCTTGAGGGACAAACGTAAGTTTGTTCAAGGGATTGAAAAAGGCGTAAAAACCTATTCACCCTCCCTCTAGGTATGCTTTAATCTATTTAACTATGTTTGTATACTTTCAATTCCCAAACTAGTCACGATATAAAATCAAGTGTAATAATACGGAATTTAAAATACACTCGATTTTTACGTGGAAACCTTCAATAAGGAAAAACCACGGTCTGTTATGTGCGCCACACACGAACATCGAATCCACTAATTGTAATGGTGTTTACAAACTAGGTTGACCTCAACCTTTCTCGGCCTATAACCCACCACTACTACCTGTATGCTTTTAAAAGTGAACCTAATCCAATTTGCTTGTGGCCTAAGCAACCTTAGCCACAAGACTTATTTATCAATGAAGAGATTAAACAACCTAAGTGAATATGCAAAGATATCCAAATATGCATTTAATGCTAGGTTACACTAAATGCTTATCTAGGATTTAAAAGATGTCAATTAAAACAATCTTAGATATCAAGTGCTATATGACATGGCATACAACATAGCTAACATAGATTAAACAATCTTAGGTATAGCTATCACAATACAACACTCAATCAAAACACCACAAACAATCTCTATCTTGTATTTAGAATATGATCTAAGAGCATACAAGTAATTAAAGAGATGACTTGTTAAGAAAGACACTAAGATTAGATGAAATTAGTGAAAACCTTACCAAGCAATATGTGATGTAGAAAACCTATGTATGGATGCATCCTATATAGTCATAGATGATGCAAGATGAACTTTGATGCACAAAGTAATAGCTTTAAGTGTTTAAAGGTAAGTTTTTGTGAATTTTTTCTCTTGAAAAATGTTCTAAGAGAAAAATATGATTTTTGAACTCTCTAACTCGACCTAAAACTAAAAAGGCATATATATATAGGGTGTCAAAATGAAGTGACATCGTTTTGAAAAGTGACCCTGATTTTTGCCTTGGGCGTTGTACAAGTCGTTGTACGTAGAGCGACTTGTACAACGCCTACCTGGGAATGAAGAACGATCTTCATAGGCACTATTCATACAATGCCTTTGTAGGGCGCCTGAATAGTGCTAAATCTCTGTCCTCTCGGGAAATAGAGTGTCGCTGTATAGGCGCTATATGTACAGCGCCTTTGTACAGCGACCGAATTAAATCGATCAGGTATGTACAACGCTTTGCCCAATTCCCACCAGGTATCAGGTGGGCGCTGTACGTAGAGCGCCTAAACAACGCTTTGTACAGCGCCTACATACAATTTTGCATCCTAAAATCTTAACATGACATGGCATTTGAATCACAAGATGCAATCAATTTAAACATGCAAGAAGAGATATCAATGAACATGAATGCACTCATATAAACCACACAACATACAAGAATTAGAGATATGCATGAGTTGTAAGTGTGTGCAACTAGATTTCTTCAAAGCAAGTAAGCACAAGAATTTTACCTTTGTGCTTATTCTCTTGAGGTCATGAGAGGGCCTTGGTTTTGCAACGCACCAACCATCAAAAGCCTAAGCTACCCTTACATCAAACCCCACATGTGGTATGTCACTGAAATAAACCAATCAAACTTGAGGAACTTACACTCTCCAAAAAATATTCTTGCATTTAGAGTTTTTGATGATACACATGCTGCTCCTAATATTTTTAGACTGCTTAGAATTATTTTTGCAGAGTATCAAATTAAAAACAAAATTTTTGCAATTTGTTTTGATAATGCTTCTAACAATACCGCTGCTATTCATGCTTTAATTGATTTATGCAAACCTTATCTCGGTGATAAATTTTTTCATCAAAGATGCGCATGCCATGTTTTAAATTTATGTGTTCAAAAAGGATTACAAACTCTTCAACAGTTTATTCAACCTATTAGAGATGCCCTCTATTTTTTGTGGAAACATCCTTCTGCAATGAAAGCATAGGCAACATATTGTAAACAAAATTGTAGGCATATATATCGTTAGATTTCCTCGTGATGTTCCAACACGTTGGAATTGCTAGAAGTTATGATTATAGGGATTTATTAGTTACTTTTATGCAATATCATGTTAGTCACATTAATCTTTATCCAAGTAATAATTGTTGTATTCTGTTTGTTGGATTTCTTGGTGGTTTGGTGGTTGTAGCGGGGTGTTGTGGGGTTTCTGTTTGCTGTTTTTCTTTGGTTTGCCTTTGGGGCTTTTGCCTTTTATAATAAATTTGCCGTTTCAAAAAAAAAAAAGTAATTGGGATGTTTGTCACAAAGTTTGTAATTTGTTAAAAGTCTTTCATAATGCTACTAACAATTTATCAAGTGTTTATTATCCTACAACTAATTTATTTATTATTGAGAGTCTTAATATTGCTGGTGCCTTTGCTCATTGTGCATCCGATCCACAATTACTTGAGTCCGTTATTGCTATAAAGGAAAAATGGTTACACTATTATAAGGAGTTTCCAAATATTTATTTGATTGCTATGTGTTTTGATCCACGTTGTAGATTAGAAAATTTGTCTGATTATCTAACTACTTATTATTCACAAGGTTTACAAATAGAGTATGATGTTGATATGTGTTGTGATAACGTTAAGACATTGTTGTATGAGTTATATGATGAATATCTTAGAGTTTATGGTCCATCAGTGAACATAGATGTTCCACAAACTCAAAATGTATCTCATTCTTCATCATCCTCTGGATTTATGAGTATAGAGTATAATCTGTTATCCAAAAAAACCAAAACATTACGAGGTTCTTCATCATCAAGCTCTACCGTGTATTCCGAGCTTGAATTTTATCTAGGTACCTCTTTTGAGTTTATAGAGGACACTGAAACTAAAAAATTAGATGTCCTACAATGGTGGAAAGAGTATGAAAGATACTTTCCAATCTTGGCTATGATAGCCAAATAAATTCTTTCAACACCAGTTTCGACGGTGGCGGTGGAACAATAGTTCAGCGCCAGTGGGAATATTTTGGACGCAAGACGTTCACTTTTGAGTCCAAAATCAATACAGATGCAAGCTTGTGTTGATGATTGGACAAAGGCGCAAAACAGACAACAGGAATCGATCAAGACGAACTGTACAATTTCTTTAAAGATGACCAACCTGAAAGTGGAACGGATGATCATGACAATGATTAGTCCACGTCATCACCAAACATGCAATAAAAGGTAAGAGAACTACGTGATCTTTGATTCCTTTAAACCCCAAGAGGATACGTATGCAACTTAATTGTAGTAACAATAAAGTGCAAGACCAATTTTACATTTTTTAGTTTTATTTTAATTTAATTTTTTAATTTGTCATTTATTTATTTCATTTTATTTTCGGGTGACCCAATAAAATGCATTTACAATTTTACATGTCTATTTTTTTATTAAATAAGATTAAACAGAAAAAAAAAATAATGGTTCCGAACCACCGGAACCGACGTCATGACTCATTTATCTCAATTTTTTTAGTTCATATGTGCTTATCTCTAACAAAATTTAAAAAAGCACTTTTAGGGGAAAAAAAAAAAACTAATACAAATGCATAATTCGATTCGTTTAGCAGAGAAGCATATAATGAATTGATTTTATAAATACATTTAATTTTTGAATCATATCTTTAAATACAACAATTTCTTTAAAATCTAATAATTTTCAACCATTTCAACATCTGAAGATATAAAGGGCTTCAGAGGCATCTCCAGGCTTTGTAAGTCACCTTCAAGCATTTGCATCACCGTTGTCATGGAAGGCCTGTCTGTTGGATTCCATTGAATGCACCATAGTCCCACAATTGCTAGCTTCTTAGCAATTTCCTCATCTCCATCTTCCTCAATTTCTACACTGATATCTCTTCTTTGGTTCACTCTATTGTAAACCCACTCGGGAAAATAAACTTGGCTCTGGTTTTCAATTATATGATCAATGTTCTTTCTACATCCAACCATCTCTAACAACATTATTCCATAACTGAAAACATCAGCCTTGTAAGAAACCTCTCCGAAATTTCTCGAGAATAGCTCTGGTGCGATATAGCCAACAGTTCCTCTAGCCGCTGTTATTGATACAATACTTATCTCCTTTGAGCATAGCTTGGCAAGCCCAAAGTCTGAGATCTTTGGTTGGAAATTATGGTCTAGTAAAATGTTGTGAGGCTTGATGTCAAAATGAAGGATTCTTTGTTTGCATCCTTGGTGCAAGTACTCTATTCCACGGGCAACACCAAATGCAATTTTTCGCAACTTCTCCCAACTCAAAAGTAGATGATCTGATTCATGCATCTTTGAGAAGATGATTTTTTCAAGAGATCCATTTAGCATGAACTCATAAATGATAGCACGTTGAGTCCCTTCTGAGCAAAATCCCAGAAGGCGAACAACATTAAAATGATGTATTCTACTTATAATAGCAACTTCATTGATGAAATCATCTCCATTTGCTTTTGAATGTTCCAAAATCTTGACAGCAACAGGAATTCCACTGGAAAGTTTTCCTTTATAGACACTTCCATAGCCTCCTTGACCGAGTTTGTGCTTAAATTTGCCGGTTATTTTCTTAATATCACTGTAAGTGTATCTTGTTGGATTGTGGGTCTTGTAGTCTTCCAAGAACTTCTCTACTCTTTGTTGAACTTCTTTTTCCTTGTCAGACTTCATTGATTTGTATATAAGGAGTATTACCAATGTAAAGAAGATTGTGCCTCCAATACTTGTGCCTATGATTACAGAAATTGGAAGAGGATCTGCAACAGGATCTGCAACTGAGGAAAAAGATAAAGTTGCTTTAAATCAAAGAATGCTTGAAGTATGCATAAAAACATTTTCAAATTGTAATGCTTCATGTATAACAGTCTCTTTGGAGATTTGATTTTTATTTTATAAAAAAAAATTAATAAATAAATAAAAACTGTAATGTTTTTCATTTTTGATAAAAAATATATTCGATCATCCTAACAAATTTATATACAAACACATAACAGTTTTGTACTGATAATTAATTCAAATAAAAACTAATGATGTTACCTTCGTTTTCGACACAGATGGTTGAACTGTTTGTAATGTTGAACCCACAAAAATTTCCAGATTTTTCACATCTGTGGCATCCACCGAGAGCTTCCCATGCCATTTTGACAATGTTTTTGTGACCTGGAATCCATTTTGATCGAGATAATATTCTGCAATTTGGAGGCAGTACATCCATTGGCCAATTTTTTTCAGTAAAAGCACTAATTACATAAACAAAATTTTTATCATCACTTATACAATCAATCGGCCCTACTGCTGCTCTGTACAATCTGCTGCTCTGTACAATCTTTTCAGTGCAGTTCACTGTAGTGAACTCCCAATTATCATACGCGATTTTTAAAAAAGGAGATTCAAAGCTTGTGAGGTTTAGAGAGAAAAGAGTTTTTACTGGGCATGTGGTTTCATTAGGATCAGTAATGGCAATAATGCTGTCAAGATAAGAAATTTCTTGCACATAGAAATCATTAGTACTGCTGTTGAAAGAAGGAAGATGCAAGACTGTGTTGTTATTGGAGGAGCATGATAATTCAAAACCTTCAAGACCACAAAAGACTGGTTGAGTGTTGAGTCTGAAGGGAAATCTGATTACTGGGCCTTTTCTGCCGCATGTTGTTGGTTGACAGAATTCATAAGCAATATTTGTGCTATTGTTAACACCATAGTTGCTTTTGGATTCTGAGTAAGGCGAGAGAAGGAAGATGAGGATTATACTAGAACAAATGGACATTGAGAGTGAGAGAGAATACATTTTTAATTGAAGATGATTTTGGGAAGTAACAAAACTAATCAAACGATGCACTTGGCTCCATCGTCTTTGACTGTGGATTAAGTAGACAAATTTCGTTGGCGTGAAAAGAAGCACTTGTTCTATTCAAGAGCAGTAGCTCCACATGTTTTTTCTTTTTGTGGGGCAATTTTCTTCGACTCAGAAACTTCAAGGAAAATGTATATTCACAACTTCTTTCCTCAAGTTTGTGTCGTTTGACAAATTCAAAGACAATCACAATGTAATAATTCAACAAGATAAACTAGTCTAAGGGGGTGTATTCAAACTGAACTCTTAAAAACTTTTATGGAATTAAAAAGTTTAGGTGAATTCAATATAGTATTTTAATGACTTTTAAAAAGTCTATAAAGTTATGGGGTATTCAATTATAACTTTTAGAAGTCTATAAAAGTTTAGAGGTATTTAAAATATCAATGTCTTTTAATGACAATGACTTTTAAATGTGAATGACATTTAATGAGTTTTAGTTATATCAAACCTTACATCACAGACTTTGAATGACTTTTACTTAAGAAAGAAAGAAAGAAAAAAAACTCTATCAAACCTTACACTTTACAATCATGTGTTGGTGTGAGTGGTTCGGCGCTCTCATCTCTTAAACAAGGTCGTGGGTTCAACTCCCCTTGTGAACGGAACTACACATATTGGGAGCACTTTACCCCTTAGTGGGCCGACCCGGTGCGAGTCCGGATTAGTCGGGGTGTGGTCTGGGCTGATTGCACCGTATGGTGAATCCGCCCCACCCGGAAACCGGATGGTGTAAACCAAAAAAAAAGAAAAAAAAAAGAAAAAAAAAAAAAACTCATTGAAAAAATATGACATTTTATTTTCTAATAAATAAAAAAGAACACATTCATTCTTATTAACAAAATTCACACATAAAATAAAGTGGTCATCTTTTTTATTTTCAACTTTTAAAATAAATCTATAACAAAAAAATTATATGTTAAACTAAAAAATTATATAAAATAAAACCTTTCCCCAATCCCCACCAGTTATGCCATAAATACGAGAGATTCAATTTCTTTTTTTTTCCTCCACTTATCACTTATATTCAGTTTTCAGTTAAAAACAAACAAACATGATTTTCAGTTTTGGTTTTCAGTCACTGTTCAATATTCAATAACATTAAGCACTGTTCAGATTTCAGATAAAAAATCAAACGGGGCAAAAGCCTACAAATCGAAGTTGCTAAACCACTTAAGTTCAAGTAAGAACCAATATTCCTAAGCAACTAAGAATTAAAAGCAAAGGGGATCTTGACGCGGAATAAAGATAATTAGAAAATTATATAAATCGAGTCCTTACAATAAATACACAAGGATGAGCAATGTACTTGTCGAAGCTAATTGCCTTTGTATCCTGATGAACTGAAAGATCAATAGAGAAAAAATAAAAGCTATGGGTGCAGTTGGTATTTTGATGAGTTTTCCCTTCTCATGATTCCTATAATGAATTTGAATGAAAACTTGGTAAAAAAATAAAAGAAAAAAAAAATTCTCTGTTATTATCATCTTATTAATGTCAAAACACCAATAATTTTCTGATAATATTATTCATTGTGTTTCTACAATATATAGAATACATACAAGGATCATTTACAAGGAAAGAATCAAGCTACAATCAAGCAAATCAATCTATAATCAACTACACTAATTAAGCTAATCAATCTATAGTCAACTACACAATCTCAATCATGATTGAGAATATCCTATAATTAAGAAGAGAATAAAGGCAATCATTGACTAAAAATATTGCTCAATTTAATCCCATAATTCTTGCCCAATTCAATCCCATAATTTTATCAATTAAAGCTATGGGCGCAGTTGGTATCATCTTATTAATTGCTTCATTGCATAGAGCCATAGAGGTGGACCACTACAACACAGTACAACGTTGGGGAAAAAACTATGCCATGTAGTGCACTAGCTGAATCATCTCTTTGACGAGGAAATACATTGATTGGCCGAATCAATGATTAATCGTCCAATTAAAAAAAAAAAAAAAAAGTTACTAAAAATAGTTCTTTTCACATTTATTATAAAAAAATTGAAATTTAAAATTTACTCTTTGTAAGCTTCAAAATGTCATGATTAATCTTAAATATTAATAACCATATTATAATTAATTTCTTCTATTCAAACCAACATAAAATCAAATTTGGATGAAGAATCATAAATCAAACAAACTTTTGACATTTTTTTTTTCTCTGTCATGCAAGATCCAATTTAATCCGGATGACTATAAATTTTATGGTTTTTCTTGTGCTCTATAACATGTGATTGTAAACCAAAAAAGATTTTTTTGTTTTGTTTTGTTTTTGTGTGGAATAGTCTTGTGTCTTCTCTTTTCTGGGATATTAGATATTATTTATATCTATGTACACATACACGAAGACTTTGATTTCACTTGGTTGTGATAAAATTTAGGGTTGGGTTAATTAAGGTTGTTGGGATTTTGATTAGGTTATTAATGAAATTGAAATGGTTTGGTTCCAAGTTGTTCACGGTGAAGAACCCTAAACAAACTGTAAAAACTAAATTGAATTTATATGGAAAGATTAATGGAATGTTAGAAAATGATTATAAGCTTATCATCACAACTATTGGAAGGTTAGAAAAGTACTAAAAGCTTATCAATTTTTTTTTAAAATGTCCACAATTTGTATAATTTAGGGTTCTTCATCCAAATTTGATTTTGTATGGATTTAAAGATAAACAATTTAATTAAAATAATTATTAATATATAGGGTTAATCTTGACATTTTAGAGATCGTAAAAAGTAAATTATTAAATTTCAATTTTTTACGGTGGGTGTTTGAAGTAAATGGGTGTGGGGAGAAATATTTTGTGTGTTAGGCTTCCCAAATTTTTTAGGGAGAATTGTAAATAACCCCCTAACTTTTGATTAAATGCCAAATCAAACCTTTTGATTTGAACAATCAGTAAAAAAAACCCCTACCATTAGTTGACTATTAGTTGACCGTTAATATATTATAGGGTATTATCAATTTAGTCCTCGAAACATCAGTTTTTAACTGTATTTGCTTTTTTAGATCACTTGGTCACTATGTTTTCTAAAATACATCAATTTGATCCTTTTATTAGTCAACCATTACTCAAACTTAATGGTTTCAGAGGTATTTTTTGTCTTTAAACAAAAAACATGCCACTTGTCAAAAAAATAATAATTAAATATTTATATAACAGTATTTAAAAAATATTTATACAACACAAAATAAAATTAATATTACAAATTAAAAAAAAAAAAAAAACTGAAAACAACAACAAAAAATTAAAAAATTCCTGTCAAAAATTAAAAATTAAAAATTTCAATACAAAAATTAGATATTCATATAACGCATAAAACACATAAAAAAAATTAATATAAATGTAAGAAAATAAAAAACAATTTTGAATATGAGAAGAATTTGATTAAAAAAAAAATTAAAACTTTAAAACTGTTGTAAATTAAATTGAAACGATAGATAATATAATAGAAACAAAATGAGAGAATAATAACATGATAAAGTGAATAATTAATGAGAGAGAAATAAAATAAAATAAGAGATGAAACAAGAGAGATAGGCGAGAGAATATTGCCTTTTTATTGATTTTGAGTGAGAGTGTTAGTTAAACAACCTAAAATATTTACAATGAAAGCCATATATATAGGCAATAAAGAGAGGGATGGTTATTGTAATATTCCACCACCTAATTCACTTAAGTATGAAGCAAAACAAACCATGCTTCTACATGAAAAGCTTCTTCAATAAGCTAAAGAAATATGTGGTGGAGAGAGTTACCTTCTTCAATAAGTAAAGGAAAACATGTGGTGGAAAGTCACACACTTGTTTTACATGTATTGTAACACATGTATTGTAACACTCCCCCTTGGATTTCCACCATTTATATTTTAATTTGCTAGGAAAAACCCAGTGAGACATAAACCTTAGCAAAAAAATATATATAATGATCTTCTAGATCAAGTGATGTAGATGTGTTCAGAACTGCCTCATTAAAACCTTTCCGGTAAAACCTAGTAGAAGGAAAAAGAGTACAGTACCCATATTTACATTTAAAATTTTGCTCCCCTTGAATGAAACTTTAATATCAATCCTGTAATTTGGAGAGTCGACACATGCCAATCCCATATACCAGTTTCTCAAAAGTTGATGTAGACAATGTTTTGGTAAACAGATCCGCAAGATTATCTGTAGACCGTATTTGTTTAACATCAATCTGTCGGCTCTGTTGAAGTTCATGAGTATAGAAGAATTTAGGAGAAATATGTTTGGTTCTATCTCCTTTGATATAGCCCCCTCTAACTTGAGCGATACAAGCCGCATTATCTTCAAATATCAGTGTAGGCACTTTTGTAGATAATGGAAATCCACAAGTATTTTGAATATGATAAATAACGGACCTTAGCCACACGCATTCTCAGCTTGTTTCATGAAGTGCAAGGATCTTAGAATGATTAGAGGATGTAGCAACAAGAGTTTGCTTTGTGGAGTGCCAGGAGATTGCTGTGCCATTATATGTAAAAACATATCCCGTTTGTGAATGGGCTTTATGGGGATCAGATAAATATCCGGCATCAGCATAACCAATTAAACCTGAAAAGTTGTTAGATTTTGAATAATATAATCCTAAATCTTTCGTTCCACGAAGATAACGAAAAAGATGTTTAATCCCATTCCAATATCTCTGAGTTGGTGTTGAACTGAATCTTGCAAGCAAATTTACTGAAAATGCGATATCTGGTCTAGTATATTGAGCCAGATATAATAAAGCACCAATTGCATTAAGATATAGTACTTCAGGACCAAGTATCTTTTCACCATCTTCAAGTAGCCGGAATGGATCTTTCTTAGGATCAAGATTTCTAACAATCATGGGGGTACTTAATGGATGAGCATTGTCCATATTAAATCTTTTCAGGATCTTTTCAATATATGTTGATTGATGGATAAGTATTCCGTCTGATTTGTGCTCAATCTCCAGGCCGAGACAATATTTTGTCTTCCCTAGGTCTTTCATTTCAAATTCCTTTTTCAAATATTCAGCAGTTTTCAGGAGCTCTTCAGGTGTTCCAATTAAATTCATATCATAACATAAACTACTATAATAGCAAATCCAGATTCTGATTTCTTTATGAAGACACATGGACATATGGGATTATTGATATATCCCTCTTTAGTCAAATATTCACTGAGGCGGTTGTACTACATGCGCCCAGATTGCTTTAATCCATACAAGGACCTTTGTAATTTAATCGAATATAAATTACGAGGTCTCGAGCTGTATGTTTCTGGTATTCTAAATCCTTCAGGGATTTTCATGTAAATATCAGAATCGAGTGAGCCATATAGGTAGGCAGTTACTATGTCCATAAGACGCATTTCAAGTTTTTTCTGAGACAGCTAAACTTATCAGAACTCGAAACGTAATTATATCCATTACTGGTGAATATGTCTCATCAAAATCAATACCAGGTCTCTATGAGAAACCCTGTGCTACGAGTTGTGCCTTATATCGCACCACCTCGTTTTCCTCATTACGTTTTCGTATAAAAACCCATTTGTATCCAACAGGTTTGACGTCTTCAGGCATCTGGACTATTGGCCCAAATACTTTACGTTTGGTTAACGAAGTCAATTCTGCTTGAATTGCTTCTTTCCATTTAGGCCAATCAGATCTTTGCCTACAATCGTCGAGGTTATAAGGCTCACAATCATCATTTGAAATTTCAGTAGCCACTGTGTACGAAAATATATCATCAATGATTGTTTCTCCACGATTCCACATTCCTCTTGTATAATTTATATCATCAATGATTGTTTCTCCACGATTCCACATTCCTCTTGTATAATTTCTAGGTTCTTGTATCTTTTCAGAGATTCCTTCCCCTGCGGGGGTTTCTTGTGTCCTTTCATGGACATCTAACTCTTGTGGAGTTGATTTAGAGAAAGTGGATTTATTTATAATTTCAGGAGTATGATCCTGATATTTTGTTTTCTTCCTCCAAGGAACAGTATCTTTCGAACCAAGTGGCCTACCATGCTTCTGGCGTACAGTAGATGATTATTTTGCTATTATTTGTTTAGATTGTTCTCCCGGAACAATCACCCATGCTGGTACATTAACAACTGGGATGTGTGATTTTATTACCCTAGTAGCATCTATAAATGCATCTGGTAACTGATTTGCTATTGTTTGAAGATGAACTATCTTGCATACTTCATTCTCACATTGAGATATGTATGGGTCAAGATGAATTAGACTATGGACTTTCCAAGAAAATTCACGCTTCTCTTCAGGAGAAGTTTTTCCTTTCCCTAATGATGAGAAATTTTTCTCATCGAAATGACAATCTACAAATTATGCAGTAAAAAGATCACCGGTTAAAGGTTCTAGATACCTAATAATTGATGGTGAATCTAGATCAACATATATTCCCAAACGCCGTTGGGGTCCCATTTTAGTTCTATGTGTGGGTGCAATTGGGACATATACTGCACAACCAAAAGTACGCAAATGAGAAATATCTGGTTGATGGCCAAATACAAGTTGTACTAGAGAATATTGATGATAAGAAGTGGGACGAAGATGAATTAATGCAGCAGCATGCAAAATAGCATGTCCCCAAACAGAAATTGGTAATTGTGTTCGTAATAATAAAGTTCTTGCAATTACCTAGAGACGCTTGATAAGTGACTCTGCTAATCCATTCTGAGTATGAACGTGTGGAACTGGATGCTCAACATCAATCCCAACTGATTTGCAATATTCATCAAATGTTTTGGAAGTAAATTCACCCGTATTAGCAAGGCATATTGATTTAATCGGATGATCGGGAAAATGTGCCCCGAAGCCTGATAATTTGTGCGAGTAACCTTGCAAAAGCAACATTACGTGTTGATAATAAGCAAACATGTGATCATATGATGGATGCATCAACTAGGACCATAAAATAACGGAACGGTCCACTTGGTGGATGAATGGGTCCACATATGTCCCCTTGAATCCTTTGTAGGAATGCCGGGGATTCAAACCCAACCTTAGAATGGGATGGTTTTATTACTAATTTCCCTTGTGAACATGCAGTACATAAATTTTCATGGGATAAAAGAATCTTCTGGTTCTTTAGTGGATGTCCATGAGAATTTTCAATGATTTTACGCATCATTGTAGATCCTGGGTGACCAAGACGGTCATGCCAAAGCATAAATATTTTTGGATCTGAGAACTTCTGGTTCATAACTGCATGAATTTCTACACCTCTTATAAGAGTGTAATATAATCCAGATGATAAAGCACACAGCTTTTCCATAATGAGTTTCTGGCCTGAACCATGAGAAGTAATGCACATATACTCAATATTCTCATCACTTATAGTTTCTATGTGGTATCCATTACACCGTATATCTTTGAAACTAAGTAGATTTCTTTGGGATCTGCTTGAATATAAAGCATCGCTGATACATATTTTAGTATTGTTTGGTAACAATATCATGGCTCTACCGGAGCCTTCTATCAGATCTGCTGGACCTGATATTGTATTAACATTTGCTTTAAACAAGGTTAAATTCAGAAAGTATTTCTGATTTCGTAGAATCGTATGTGTCGTCGCACTATCGGCTAGACATATATCTCTTGTATTTTGCTTTTCAATGTCACCCAACTTATTGTTTAAAGACATATCTGATGCAGCCGTCAAAGACGATACGGCAAACAAAGGTTTGGATTTCATGGAGCGGAGGAATCGACTCAAAGACGAAGGGTGCGGAAAGAAGGAAGCAAAGACTCGGAATGGTTTCAACCGTCAGAATGGGAAAATTTTGGGGGCCTTTTCAGATGGCAAACGAACTCAAAATCAATATTATAATATGTTTTCGGAAAGCCCAAGACGAGCCCTACAATTGTTATGAAGACTCCGTCCTCCGTAACGGATCACAACAGGCCCAAATTCGGCCATTTAGATTATTGCGCGAAGACTTGAGCTGGACAACAGCTGGACACTGTGAGCTGGACGAGATGATCAGGTCTAAACTTCGTGGACCTCTACAGAGGGCATATGGGGTCGGATTGTCTATTATAATATGTTTCCGGAAAGCCCAAGACGAGCCCTACAAATGTTATGAAGACTCCATCTTCTATAACGGGCTCCAGCATGTCCGAATTTGGCCATTAAGTTTCATGCGCGGCAAGACAATTGTTGCTTTAATTATTATTTCCAATTATCGTCATGATTTGATACGTTTATTTTATTTCCTTTTAGTTTATATGTAATTAGGTTATTAATTATTTTATGATTTGATTTTATTAAATCAAATCCAATTTCCTTTTTAGATAGGTTTTTAATGTTTTTAGGATTCTTTTGATTTTAGGAGATTTGATATCTTTTCCATTTAGGATTCTTTCCCGTTTGTTTAGGATTTTCTTGTTAGTCAAGTTTTGCAATTCTATTTAAGTAGATTGTATTAGGGTTTGAAAGACAGCTTTTGATTAATAAAAAATACAGAGATTGTTTCTCAAAATCCATGTACAACATTCTTTGCGAAGATTGAAGTATTTGAAGCCTGTTAACAATCCTTCGTGCGTGAAGTCGAATGTTATCAGTAGCCTATTATTCTGGCATCCGTGCGCGGATCAACAGAATATTAGTAGGTTGTTTCTAATTGTTTCTTGCAGGTTTTTCTCGACAGAGCTTCCGCTACATCAATATCTATTCACAAAACAAGGAAAATAAAAAAATAAAGTACATATCAGATATAGTGATCAAAAGCATATATTACATAAGGAATATTTACATAAACATTTCACATGATAACAAACACAAAAATATTACAAACAGTACTTAATTGGTATGGATATTTCCATCACCAGTTGAAGTGGTCACTTTATCAGTCGGATCATTTAGGAAATCAAAAACATCAAACTGGGTGATATCCATAAAATTTGAATCTTCCAAGAAGTTGGTTTCAGGATTCTTTTCTTTTCCCTTTTCTTTGATCGATGCTTGATAAAGTTCAACCAGATGTTTAGGTGTGCGGCATGTCTGTGACAAATGGTTATGACATCCACATCTGAAACAAACGCTATCATCCTTCTTAGGCCCCTTTTGGATACTCTTCCCTTTATCTGGTTTGGCCTTATAAACATTCCACTTCTGGGGAGTGTTTTGATTATAACCACCCTGACCAAAATAACCATATGATCCTTCATGACCTCGACCACGGCCACGACCACGACCACGACCACGACCATGGCTAGGACCACGACCACGGTAGGAACTGCGACCGCGACCACGACCATGAGTATGTCCTCCAATAGTGTTGGCATTCACTTCTGGGAATGCTGTAGAGCCGGTCGGGCGTGATTCATGATTTTTAATTAAAAGCTCGTTATTTTTCTCTGCAACCAGGAGACATGAGATTAGCTCTGAATATTTTGAGAATCGTCGTTCTCGATACTGCTGTTGTAATATCATGTTAGAGGCATGAACGGTTGTAAATATTTTTTCTAACATATCATTTTCTGTTACATCCTGACCACACAATTTCAGATGTGTAGTGATTTTGAATAAAGCAGAATTATACTCAGAGACTGATTTAAAGTCTTGGAAGCATAAATGTTGCCATTGATATCTGGCATTTGGTAATGCAACATCAGGTTGGTTATCAAATCGGTCTTTCAGCTCTTGCCATAGAACATCTGGTTCCGTGACAGTTAGGTATTGGGCTTTTAGATCCTCATGTAGGTGGTGACGGATAATAACCATGGCTGTTGATTTGTCTTGTTCATATGCATCAGCCGCATTTTCAATAGTGTAATACAAGCCTTCTGATTTTAGGAGTAATTTGATATCAATAACCCAAGACATGTAATTTTCTCCAGACACTTCTAGTGCAGTAAATTTCAAACTTGCAAGCTTTGGCATTGTTATGGCTTTTGGTTATTTGAAAATTACAATTGGAGTCAGAACTTCTGGTCTGATAAAAATCCGAGGAATTTAAATCTTTGTTTGTAAGTAAATAAATCCAGAAGCTTCAGGTTCCGATAATGATAAATAAATCCATGAACTCCAGGTTCTAGATGGGTGACCAAATTGTTTAAATAAAAATTACATAAAAGTAAATAAAGTGCGAGAAAGTAAATTACGCAAAAATAAAATGCGGGAAAGTAAATTCAGAACTGCAGGTCCTGGTATTAATAAATAAAAGTATAGAAGCTTCAGGTTCTAGTAATAATAAATTCAGAACTTCAGGTTCTGGTAATAAATCTAGAAACTTCAGGTTCCCGTGGTAATAAATTCATAAGCTTTAGGCTTTAGTAATAATAAATTTAGAACTTCAGGTTCTGGAAATAACAACATCGTGCTGATAACGTGTTGTAAATTAAATTGAAACGATAGATAATATAATAGAAACAAAATGAGAGAATAATAACATGATAAAGTGAATAATTAATGAGAGAGGAATAAAATAAAATAAGAGATGAAACAAGAGAGATAGGCGAGAGAATATTGCCTTTTTATTGATTTTGAGTGAGAGTGTTAGTTAAACAACAACCTAAAATATTTACAATGAAAGCCATATATATAGGCAATAAAGAGAGGAATGGTTATTGTAATATTCCACCACCTAATTCACTTAAGCATGAAGCAAAACAAACCATGCTTCCATGTGAAAAGCTTCTTCAATAAGCTAAAGAAATATGTGGTAGAGAGAGTTAGCTTCTTCAACAAGGAAAGGAAAACATGTGGTGGAAAGCCACACACTTGTTTTACATGTATTGTAACACATGTATTGTAACAAAAACAAAATTATTAAGACTTTAAAACAATTGTTACAATGGCTTCAAACTTAACAAAATTAAAACAGATCTACTTTAGAACAAATGAACAAATTGATAATTCAAGACCAGAAGATGGAATCAAAGGAACCCAAAAACAAAACACGAGCTAACAAATTAAGACTCAATCTGGCTCTGGTCTTCAGACACACAAGATAGCAAATTTAATCAATGCTCGTGACCTGATCCCCACCTAGTTGAGATCGTTCCCGCAATCCTCGCTATTCCTATTATTGTGCCCGTGTTGGGTTCTTCAAGTTTGAGTGATAAAGAGAGATGGATTTGTGATGGAGGTGGTGCATAAGATCACTTAATGAATAAATAACGATGAGATCTAACAGACTAACACAACACAATGGCCGGTGAGGAGGCGGCGCCACCTCTTCTCGAGGATTTCCAGTGGAGGCTGCTGCCTCCATTTTTCTTTTTTCTTTTCATTTTAACTTTTTTTTCTTATTTCTTTAAGTTTTTTTTTTTTTGTTAAAAAAGTTTAATTTTGATGAGTTGTTAAGTTTTTATCGGATGAAATGTCAAAGTAAAGTTTAAAAGGTTAGGGTCAAATTTGTACTTTGACCTCATGCAATTGAAGTAAAGGGTAAAATCGTCTATTCAAACTTTTTGTTTAGTTTGACTGTTAAATTTTTGATATGAGGGTTGGTTGATAAATTTTAGAAAACATAGGGACCAAGCAAGCTAAAAAAACAAACACAGTTATAAAACTGATGTTTCGACAAAAGATAGAGACTAAATTGATAATCCTCTTTAATATCTTAACGGTCAACTAACGGTAGAGGGTTTATTTGTTGATTGTTCAAACCAAAGGGTTTGATTTGATATTTAATCAAAAGTCAGGGGATTATTTACAATTCTTCCAATTTATGTGATATGGTGAGTTGTCAATATCTTGTAAATCATGAGTTTATGTGGTGAGGGATGTGATGTTGACAACTCACTATATAACATAATTTGGAAAGTTTTTTGGTAAAAAATTTGGGAAACCTAGCATTACTTAAAAAAAAAAAAAAATTGCTCCAAAGAATAATATCTGATAAAATGACAAATTTGAGTTATTTACATATTCTAGAAATACTCTCGTAAAGGCAATTAACAAATAAATAAAAAATTTATAGTAAAATAATTATGATTCGAACATACTACCAAAACGATTTTTATTTATTTATTGGAATACAACAACAGGAAATGATTACAACAACTGGACCCTACGAGGATAAGACACAAAAACGATTAAAAGAATAAAAGAAATATGAAAACAAAAGCTGAAACAACTTGTCCCCCTGTTTTGTGAACAATTAATATTTCAGAGATGACCCACCACACCATTTAAGGATATGGAAGCAAAGAACCTTGGTTATATTGCACGAATTTGCTCCCAAAACATTTTCGGATTAAATCAACGTAATTTACTATCAAATCACTTGATATCGGGTGAGTTGTGAGCAACTGTAAATCATAACCAAATGAAATGAAATTTAACAAAGTCATACTCAATTGGTCCATTGGTATCTCATATTCAATTGGGGCCCTCAGATCAAAATTGTAGTGGGTCGACTTCACTTCCAAGTTAATATACACAGGCCCGTGGAATATTAACTGGGGCCATCAACTTTAGGTTGACTTGACTTTCGAGTCATTGTATGCTAGGACATGCACTCGGGTTTGATAAGACTCGATCACATAAAGAAACAAAAATTAATTGTGGCTGAATAATTAAGCTTTAAAAGTCTCCAAAATTGACCTTAAAGATTTTGTTCTGAATCTCTACAAATTGATTGATGTTGAATTTTACATTACTACAATCCAATCCGGTCAATACATGTGAGTTTTTCCCTTTCACGACATCAACCAATTTCCGTACAAGTGTGCCCAAACTGACCTGTCATATTTAATTAGGGCTTGAGCTCATACCTACCCTGCATGATAGGACGGACTTGGACATACAGTAAGTACAGGCCCGTGGTTACTCATATGGTCATATGCATTTAAAGTGTGATTTTAGATGTTCCTTTTTTAATCAATAGTTTTGTTTTAAATGATAGAGCCATCTGGAAATTCTGTTTTTTTTTTTTTTTTTTTTTTAAAAATTGTTTTTCAACCCTTGTTCGACAGATGAGGAATGATTTTAGTTAAATGTGTTGGGAATTGGCTCGTATTCCCATGTGATCCAAACGAATTCAACTGAGCGGTGTTGGGGATAATCCTCTAGAACGATGAACGCGGAAACGCCGTGCCTAATAAACGCCCATAACTCATAGCAAATAATAAAGTCAAGAGCAATTACCAAATTGGTCCTGGACTTTTTTCTTTATTCCAAGTTGTTTGCGACTTTTACAAAAGTGACCAAATTGGTCCCTAACATTTTTATGGAGTACCATTTGAGTCCCTAACTTTTAAGAAACAACCAAAAACATCCCTTGTCATTAACCTCAGTTATTTATACTGTTACTTTGATTATGGTTTACTTTTAAAAGACTAAAGTACCCCTAAAAACTCTAAAGTTAAAAATGTTTAAATTAAAATAAAATAATTATTTAAACAAGAATGTAATGAAAACAAAACAAAATAAATTATCTGCAACTCTCTCATTGATTCGAAAAACAATTCATATCTTTTCAATTTTTCATCGATACAAAACCCAAAAAATTATACAGGTTTCTATAATTTTTTTTTATCAATATTGAACCCAAAAAATGACTCATTTTCAAGAACTTGAACCAGGATGCCTTCAATATATAAGCATTAGAGACCCATTTTTGAGAGAATAACCCCATTGACTCCGAGCCAAACCAGAAAACATGTCATCCACGAAGCTGCCCCAGATCTCCCCCGATCTCTGTCTAGTGTTCTCCATCGGAGATATGAGATTTCTAATTCTTGAGGCACTGGCCGATTCTGGATTTGTCAACCTTTGATTTTTTTTAAGGGGTCAGATTGTTGGTAGTAAGTGTTTCCAAGTTCAGTAGTGATTTTCGAATCAATGAGAGAGTTGCAGATAATTTATTTTATTTTGTTTTCATTACATTCTTGTTTAAATAATTATTTTATTTTAATTTAAACATTTTTAACTTTAGAGTTTAGAGGGGTACTTTAGTCTTTTAAAAGTAAACCATAGTCAAAGTAACGGTATAAATAACCGAGGTTAACGATAAGGGATGTTTTTTGTTGTTTCTTAAAAGTTAGGGACTCAAATGGTACCCCATAAAAACGTTAGGGACCAATTTGGTCACTTTTGTAAAAGTCGCAAACTACTTGGAATAAAGAAAAAAGTTCAGGACCAATTTGGTAATTGCCCGACTAAAATACCATTGACTGTTAGGTTTGACTAACAGAAAGTTAATTGATGGATGGAATTGGTACAATTTAAAAAGTTAGGACCAATTTGGTCACTTTTGTAAAAGTCGCAAACAACTTGGAATAAAAAAAAAAGTCCAGGACCAATTTGGTAATTGCCCTAAAGTCAATAAGCAGAAAAATAGATGAGAGAGAATAAAACAATCACAACACAAGATATACGTGGAAAACCCAAAACGGGTAAAAAACCACGGGCCGTCAGGACGACAGAGAAAGTTCCACTATATGATAAATTGTTACAACCATATACTCCAGGATTCTCTCTCACACCTAACCCCAAACCCCAAACCACACTCACAAGATCCTCACCAAGAACCCCACAATATCCCCTAGGTCTCTCCTAAATATCACCCACGGATCTCTAACTTGATCCACCGATATTCCCTTGGATACCTCCTTGGATATTCCCTTTGGGTCTCCCCGGATCTCACTCACACTCTCTGATGTTACATGGTGGTTCAACTCACACATTCAACCTAATTACAAGGTTCTATTTATACTAGTTACATGGAGTATAATATAAAAGGAAATCCTACTCCTAAATGTACAAGACTTACTTGCTCCACATAAATACTATTTCCTTTTATGATAAGTCTTCTTGTAAATGGTAAATCCTTTTCCTTCAAGCACAAGAACTTCCAGAAACAAACTACTTCCTTTTCCACTGAAGATTTCCCGTTTCACGTATGCTTATGATTAACTACGTTTTGGGTCACGGTTGTACACCCGCTTCCTAAACCGTTACAAGTCACCTTAAATTATATCGCTCAGAAAACCGCGATCCATACGATGAAACGAACCACTTCTTTAGTTCTTTATGATCTTCAAACCTTCCTAAAACACCACCTTCAACTTCCAAATGTTATCTCATGTCTTCTAGGAAGTACCACATCAGTTGAGTCTTGTTTGGTTCACATTTGGTTCGCTTAGGTTCGCTTAGGAATATAAGTCAAAATCTAACAAGCGGAAGTGGTCAACACAGAATCAGATTGGTTTGGGTGAGTTTTGAAAGAAACATTCGGGACGCGTGAAGCTTCTAGAAAGGGGGTTGGGAGCATATGTGCCTTGGTTTTCTTGCTGGAAAAGTCTTGGAATTACTTTGGTTCCAAGCAAAAGACTTTGGCTCCAAGCATATCATGACTTTGCCTCCAAGATCATATCCAGAAAGTTTTGGTTGAGTATTAGATCTAAACAGCATATGTTGTATATCAGTATATCATATTATCCTACGATGATTGTGAATAGCACCCCAGTCCCTTGTGTAAATTTGGTTCCAAAACTTGGATAAGCATTTCAATTTTGCTAAGGACATGTATTGTCAAATACTACCATTTTTACTTCAACAAGAGACTGTTAAGAATAAGATTATCTAATGGAGCATAACCATCATTTTACTTGTTCATATTGCATTACTGAGGATAACATATGTATAAAAATTATGGTATTTAAAAAAAAAAATTATTATGTTACATATTATAATTATTTTACACATTGATTGATTTTATTAAGATGTATTAATAATTTTCTGTTTTATCATTGTAAATATGAAATTAAGTAATTATTGTAAAATAGAAGGCTTTATAATATATATATAATCAGAAATTCTATTATCAGTTCGAACTGATAAAAGTTATATCAGTTCCTTGCATGTGGGCCATTGGATTTAAATACTTTGACTTGGCTGTATGCACTTGTCAGTCAAAGTATTTAAATCCAGTGGCCTACATAGAAACTGATATAACTTTTGTCAGTTCGAACTGATAATAGAAAGACTGATAATATAATATTAAGTAATTATTGTAAGATAAGCTTTAGGTTTGGGCTGCCAATTAGCCTATTCGTGCTTGGTAGGCCCAATACAAGCCCAATTGTTTTGAGCTTTATTGAAATTGGGTTGGAATCCAAATTGGGTTAGACCCATCACGAGTCAACTTGGGACGTGCTTGGACACGTCACAAGTTAACTCAGGGGTTATAAGCCATGCCCCGAGTCGACTCATAACTTGATCGGGCATGTCAAGAGTCTAACTTAGGTGAGCTCAGAGTAAGAAACAGCCAATGTTGAACAAAGTGCTGATTGGTTAAATCGTCGAAATCGTTGTGCAATTTTGAAGTTTCAGGTCCTTGTTGTCTTCTACACAGGTAAAAACTATTGACGTCATTATCATCATCAGTTTCATTTTTAAGTTACGATCACGGCCGTGTTGCCAAGTTCTGAGTTTTACGAAGAACAATTATGGAAAGTGTTAGAGAAGAGGCAAGTATCTTTATTTTTGTTTCAACAAGAATAATATTATTTAATGGTGCATTGCTGAGGATAACAGAAGTTAGAGCTGTAAGATTTACAGGTGTTCGATGAAAATTTAAAAGGTGTTCGATGAAAAGCTTTAGCTAGCTAAACCTTCATTAGAGACAACTTTGAAGAACTAACTCAGCTAGAGAAGAAATTAAACCTTTTTATTAATTTATATAGACATGAATTTACAGCTTAACAACCTGATTAACTTTTCACTAATCTCGGGCTTCCAGTCATTACAATATCAGACTTTAGTGTTGTCAGCTTACTACAAGTAAATCTGGTAATTAACAAATCTAATTACCTATGTATCATCTGATTGATTGATTTATTGCTAATTCTCTGATCTGCTGCTGTATCATAACAAACTGGGAGGGTAAGCATTGTAGAATACTTGCTGAACATGTACAGGTACTTGTACTGGAACGTGTACATGGACTTGTAGGAGCTTTGAGATGTACTGAAACTCTGAAAGCTTCTGAGCTGGACTTCAAGATCGTAGTTTGAGTTGAACTAGGATCTTTTGAGCTAGATTCCACACTACCTTTGACAAGATTCTTGTGAAAAAATTGATGGAAAGGAAATCACAGGGCTTAATTGAAGATTCCAGTAAAAGGTAGAACAAAAAATCAATGTATTGCAAGTGGATCATGCAATGCTAGTAGCCTTTGCCAGGAAACTGAGGTTACTATGACAGGTTGACAACTCAAGTCACTTGTGCAGCCTATTGCCCTCCACTTTTCTTCTCTTTTAGGGGTTAAAAAAATATACCAAAATTATAAATCCCAAGTTTCATTAAATCTGAACTGATGCAATTCGCTGAATTTGGAGACAAAGAATAAGAGATCAACTGTAAGTGCAAGCATGAGAGAGTCAATGGAAGGGTTCAGATTGCTTACTCTATACTGTTTTCTATGTTCTTCCATGAGAATTGCCACCACTACAAAGGACACAATTACACATGGCCAATCCATCAGAGATGGTGAGACACTAGTTTCAGCAGATCAATGCTTTGAACTGGGATTTTTCAGTCTAGGCACATCGAGCAGTTGATACCTGGGAATTTGGTACAAGAATGTAGCTCCAAAGACAACTGTATGGGTAGCCAACAGAGATACTCCAATTTCTGATCCCTCGGGAATTCTACATATCAATGCCGGAGGAATTCTTGTCCTTCTTAATAGCACAAAAGAATTGTTTGGTCGTCCAACGCATAAAGAACTCCCCAGAATCCAGTCACAGTGCTCTTAGGATCGGGAAATCTGGCTGTGAAAGATGGAAAGAAAATACGAAGATTTTTTCTAGAGGAGTCTTAAGCACACCAAGGCTGCACAAACTACAAACAGCAAAAGCAGAGGGTGAAGGATTTAAAATTAATCCAAGTTCAATGAGCTGCATCCTCCTGGATCAAGGCTTCTATTTCATTACCTATTTCTGTATCATCTCTTTAACATTCACAAAGATTTTTTCTGGAGGAGTCTTAAGCACACCAAGGCTGCACAAACTACAAACAGCAAAAGCAGAGGGTGAAGGATTTAAAATTAATCCAAGTTCAATGAGCTGCATCCTCCTTGATCAAGGCTTCTATTTCATTACCTATTTCCGTATCATCTCTTTAACATTCATGCAAATTTTATAAAGAAGCTAATTAGGACATCAATGTTGAATCTCAAATACAAATAAGTAAATAAAAATGACACGTGTTTGAAAGCAAACGTATATTAAAAAGGAATGAAATTTCTGTAAAGAAGCTCGATGATATATACACCATTTTAACAATATGATTCTCAACATCAATCAGTGCAAAATCAAATAAAATTCGAGTCCTTGATCTTTGGATGCTGTAGAACCCAAAATGAAAAAGCTGTAAGAGAACTTTGCACTTATTTTCCCAAGGGAACACACAACTATGCCACAACTATGCCACAACTATGCCCTGCATGGCAATGACACACGAAATAACCCTGCATTGCAATGACACACGAAATAACTAGTTGACTTCAAATCCACTTAAATGCCCAACTCCACCTCAATTAGAATACTTACCTTGATTTTGTGGAACATGTATGGACAATGCAATAACAGCAGCTGCTTGAACAGATGAAGAAGCAGAAGCTTTAGCCATCCAACCTGCTAAAGAACCGACATCAGCTATAATTAATCAACCTGTTAAATTTTTATATTCAAAAGAGATCTTCTATCATAGTCATGACTACTACTCTTTAGCTTTCAACTATAATTGATCAATCAATTCACTGGTAAAAAGTTAAAGAAAAAAGCTTTGTAAAAAGCCTCCTTTAATTCGAGAAGTTAACAGAAACGAAGGTTTTAAAAATCATCATATAACAAGTAAAAAGGTAAAAAAAAAAAAAAAGAACCATAGAAAGAAGAACATGATTTGCAACTTTATTCTGCAGAATCTAACCAAACTGCACATGCAATGATTTAAACAACAAAGTTTCATCACGCTCTGCATTCCACAAACGAACAAGATAAGAAAAACAAAAGGTGGAGTGATAAAAAGTGAACATCGATAGCTATGACTAACTAACCTCTGCATGAAGTTT
The DNA here is from genome assembly GCA_008009225.1 of Acer yangbiense. NCBI lineage: Eukaryota > Viridiplantae > Streptophyta > Magnoliopsida > Sapindales > Sapindaceae > Acer > Acer yangbiense. The sequence continues at coordinate 50,146,573 of CM017763.1, read as the reverse complement.
CTGGTTTTCAGCTTGCAGTGCATCATTATCTGCTTTGAATAGAAGATATTCTCTGATTTCTATAATCCTTATAGAGCAGCTCATAAGGTTAGGCTTTGAATTTACTAATAAAGGTTATTATACAATCAAAATTGGTAAGTTAAATAACAAGAGACAATTCTTATTATGATGGTAAAGAAAATATCGTGACAAGTAACTGTGAACAGAACCATAGACAATAACATGAACATAGGATAACTGACAACAAGTTCTCGGAGACTTTCTGATGGCCAAATTGTTCCACAGACCCGACATCATCATCATCTGCTCAAACGGCGACACGCCTACACCACCGCCTTCAATGTAAGAGATATAACATCAATAGCTTCAACAAATGAGAAACTAAATCAATAGCTCCAAGGAAAAAATTCAAGTATCAATAATAGAAGCATATTCAACATAATTCACTCACCATTAAAACGATCAAGGAAAATCATAATCATAATAAGATGACATTCAAAAAGGCTAGGACTATCACTTATTTATTATGCTAAGAAAATAGCATCTGAATAGTGACCAAATGACTCACCTATTCACAGATTTATCAGAAGCAGTTAAATCATACCACAGACTGACATGAGCATCACTGCCACCAGTTGCAAACATTTATGTCTTCTTCCAGACAGCCGAGACCCAAACCTGCAAACCGGAATTTAACCGTGGAAATATCATTTGGACACAAGATAAACAGTAGAGTAAATGGGAAAAAGAGATCTAATTAACAAAATTGAACGGCTGACACACCGAGAAATAAACCATCAAATCCGATTATGCATGTTCATCAAACCTCTGCTAGAATTAAATTCAAATTACCTGTACTCTGCTAGAAGAGTCATTCAGGCAATCACCAGCAAGAGGACAATGTAAGGAAAAAAGTCGTACCTGCTAAAATACAGAATTATAGATAAATATTATATGGCAATTGGTAAGCACAGGTGTTAAGAACCAATAGTTATACAATTACAACAAGAAAATTGAAAGATGCAAAGAACATAATAGAACTCAAGTACTACGACAAACACCATGACATGACGGTGGGACTGTGATGACTGAAGTAAATCACATTATAATTACTGGGACTAATTAAAATAACCTTAAGGCTCTTCTGAGTTATATAAACTAGAACACAGGCATTACTCATACACAATTGCTGAACATGTAATCCACTACCCATGAAATACCTGACAGTGAGGAAATAAGATTTGCGAAGAGGCAGTGAGAAGATCGCAACAATGGCGAGAGTAACCACGACGAAGACAGAGACAGTTACAGAGACGGATACGGCGATGGAGATGGCCATAGCTGAAAGCGACGACGATGATGACGGCCACAGTTGGTAGCGACGGCGACGGCGACGGCATGACATTGACGAAAAATCGGAGACTGTAACAAGTCCAACAATTAAAAATTAGAGATTGAGGAAATTGAGTAACAAATCAAAGATCGAGAGAATCAAAGATCAAAATGCGTTCGAACCATAAAAATAAAATTGATTTTTTTGAATGCGTTTGAAACCATTAGAATAAAATTGGGGAAAGTTTTGGATCCTTTTGTCTGTTAGCTGTCAGCGTATGTTAGCCAAATAGAAAATTTGTATTGTATTTTTTAATAAAAAAACTTGTTGGGAAACCCGCGTATTTCTTTTTCTTACAAAAACAAAATGATCCTTACAAGTTACAACATTTTAAAACTGCTGTAATAGAAATAAATCCTTAAAAAATTCATGTGTATATTAATATATATATATATATATATATATATATATACAGAAATTCTATTATCAGTTCGAACTGACAAAAGTCATATCAGTTCCTTGCATGTGGGTCACTGGATTTAAATACTTTGACTTGGCTGTATGCACTTGTCAGTCAAAGTATTTAAATCCAGTGGCCCACATACAAGGAACTGATATAACTTTTGTCAGTTCAAACTGATAATAGAAAGACTGTATATATATATATATATATATATATATATATATATATATATATATATATATATGGCTTTTCCACTTAGTTGACTATAATATACTTAGTCACTAAGCCAATCCATCCACATAGCCACGTGGTCAATCCTTTGCCTATATATATATATGATTGCCTCATTTGTAAATGTTAACTGATGAGATCATTTTATCCAATATAAAAGTAATTCTCCGATGTTTTAGGTTTATTTAGGTTTATGTTAATTTAGCTGCTTCCCTCTTAGTGAGGGTGTTTGTCCCCCTAGTGTGGGTTGTCCCACCTTTGTGTGTGGGTTTCTTTCCCCTTCGTAGGAGATCTTGTCTGGGCTGTGCTTGGATGTCGATAGTTGATGGGTCCCAACTATTGTTTTCATGTAATCCTGTCCTGGATATGCATTCCAGGCGTTGTAATCCAGTTGTTGTTTGCAATCAAAAAAAAAAAAAAAAAGTAATTCTCTACTCTCACTCACTTGTTTATCTCTTCTCTCATTCTCTCGCATCTCTCATCTCTCTATTTATCATTTATTCACTTTATCATATGATCTTCAAATATTCTTCATGTTCTTCAATTGATCTTCACATATTCTTCATTTATTTCTTCACTTATTTCATAACACGTTATCAGCACGATTGCATATAAGTAGAGAGGATCCCCTGATGAGTGATTTACTTACATCTCAATATTCTTGATCTATTTATAGTTCCGTATACAAGATGGCTATGCCGTCAACGGATCCTCTATATATAGTTCTGGATTTATTTAAACTGTTTAAATATTCAGCATTTATCTTTACGCAATATATGAGACTGGCTTATGCTGTGTCTCGGGACTGGCTTATGCTGTGTCTCCAGATAAACTGTTTTAATATTCAGTATTTATTTTTATGCAATATATGAGACAGGCTTATGTTGTGTCTCAGGACTGGCTTATGCTGTGTCTTCAGATAAACTGTTTTAATATTCAGTATTTATTTTTATGCAATATATGAGACTGGCTTATGCTGTGTCTCCATATAAATTGTTTTAATTCATTATGCTCTTTAATTATATTCGCACTAAATTAAATTGTAAATTTAATTTACAGAAAAAGGAAGTTGTAAGCATGGCTAAACTTGCAAGTCTGAAGTTTGATGCACTCCAAGTTTCGGGAGATAATTATATGTCTTGGGTTATTGATGCGGGGTTATACTTAAAATCCCAAGGCCTGTATTATACCATTGATGATGGTAGCGAGGCTAATGAACATGACAAATCCACAGCGATGGTGATACTTCGTCATCACTTACATGAAAATTTAAAAGCTCAGTATCTTACTGTCATAGAACCTGAGGATTTATGGCAAGAGCTAAAAGATCGTTATAATCATCAGCATGATGTAATGTTACCAAATGCTAGATATGAATGGCAGCATTTACGATTTCAGGACTATAAATCAGTTTCTGAATATAATTATGCTCTGTTTAGAATCACCACAAGATTGAAATTATATGGTCAAGATGTATCTGAAAAGGACATGTTGGAAAAGACTCTCACAACTTTCCATGCCTCAAACATAATATTGCAACAGCAATATCGAGAATGCAGATTCTCAAAATATTCAGAACTGATCTCATGCCTTTTAGTAGTAGAAAAAAATAATGAGCTACTGATAAAAAATCACGGATCACACCCAACTGGTTCTACAGCATTCCCAGAAGCAAATGCTAATACTGTCGGATATCGTGGTCGAGGTCGTGGTCGTGGTCGTGGTCGTGGTCGTGGTCGAGGCCATGGGTATAATCGTAATTGTAATACCTCAATTCCTGAAATTTTCCCAAGCCTGGAATCCAAACCCAAACTCATGACCCAGATCCGAGTTCGAATCCAAGCTCGAGATAAACATTCACCATTGTGCAGAAAAGTGTGAAGATTAAAATAATAATTAACAATGTTGAAGTGGTGCATGATGATTGATGAGGAGAGTTGGCAAGTTGGGTGATAGGTGGCGTGTGATTATGAGTGCATGTGTTTGGTGGTAAGCAAGCGGTGGATAAGAATTAAGAAACAAAATATAAAGAAGAGATATGTGAGAGAAGGAGAGACTTGGCAAGAGACAAAAACAAATCAGAAAAACAGAAAATAGAAAAAAAAAAAAAAAAAAGAGAAGTCAGGCGGTGGAGCTTGGGGAAGAATACAGAGAAAGAAAAGAAAGAACGATGGGAGGTGATAGATTGAGAGATTGATAGTGTGAGAAATAAGAGAAATATCAGAAATTAAGAGACAAATCAGAGAATCAAGAAGAAGAAGAAGAAAGTGAAGACATGCGATGGAGAAGAATAAGAAAAATTGAAAAGAGAGAAGGGAGAAGTCAGACGATAGAAGAGAAATTAAAGAAAAGTGTTAGACAAGAGACAATATGGAAGAAATAGAGCAAATATAGTTATAGAGAAGAGATAAATTAGACAGATGAAAGCTTGAGATAAAAAGAAAAGAACATGTGAGAAAAGAATGGAGAAAGAGAGGCAGATCGGGTGAGACAAAGATAGAGACAGTGAGAAGATGAAGATGAGAAATGTGGTGCAGCTGTTGAGATTACAAGTATATTGGATACAGGGTGAATCCAGAGATGGAATCCAGTCCCAGAAGCAGATTTGAGCACAGGAGTTCTGTGAGTGGATACGTTTTATTAAAAGTTATTTATTTTAGAATTATATGTTAGATTAAGTATTTAGAGATTAATAGAAATAAATGATTTATTCATTTATTTAGAAAATAGATTTCCAGATTACGTATTTATTTAGAAATCAGATTTCCAGATGAATTGAGGTGTTTTAAGAAATGTTTAGATTTCTAGAATTCAGAAATAGATTTATTAGAGAATAGATATATTGAGCAAGACTTTATCAAGAAGATGAGTAAAAGCATTTTCAGAATGAAATCCAGATTTCTAGATTTTCAATATTTTAGACAGATTTCCAGATTTCCAGATTTCAGTTATTTAAGAGATTTTCAGAAAAGAAAAGCAAAGAATATTTATGCATGTTTTAAAGAAAAGTATTTATAAAGAATTATATGTATGGTCAGAAAGAGATTTCAAACACCAGATGTGTACCCGTCTCCAGCAGAACAGATTCAGATTGTTAGCCTTTGGGGCTTATGCACATGTGTATGTCAGAGTCAGAGTTGCTCTGCACGTGTATGACCAGATGTTTAGTCAGAGTCAGAGTCGCTCTGCACGTGTATGACCAGATGTTTATCCCCCGCTCTGCGTGAGCCCACAGAGATCAGGGACACGTATGACCAGATTTCCCTGGGTACTAATTTGGTGTAGATTTTCAGATTATATATATTATATATTAAACTGATTACGATCAGTAGAGAAAGAAAAGAGATTATCAGATTTACACCAGATATTTGAGAATCAGAAATTCAGCAGTATATGATTTACAGCATTAAATGTTTTAGAAAGAAAAGAGATTTCTTCATTAAGTATTCCAAAGATACTTTTAATGGCTTTATTGCATAATTTATAAAGAGGCAACAAGAGATTTGATTGAAGTAAACCTTTTTATACAATAATATACTATTATATCAAACAGTTTTGTAAAAGATATATATATATATTAGATTTATAAAGACAGAATGTTTGTATTATTTGATTTTAAGTTTGTAAGTTATTTTATAAAAGGAAACAAAGATTTTATTATAAACTTATAGAAAATGGGTTTTATTTACAGAGAAGATTTTTAGTTAGTTCTCAGCTTGTATTACAGAACAGATTCAGATTACAGAATAGTTACAGATTAGATCCTGAGCAGTTTCAGGAAGTGATAAAGAATTTAGAAAGAGATAGAAAGAGATACAGAACCAGAAAGGGATAGAAAAGTTACGGTTTCAGAAAGAGAAGTAGAAATAGAAATAGAAATAGAATTCAGAATGAGGTATAGAAACAGATTCAAAATAGTTTTTCTACATATTAGATTGAGGTTAGCCAGCTTTAATTTAAATGAACTACGAGGGCTTTGATCCTTATGGAGTAAAGGGTACGTAGGCGTTTGGGATGTAAATCTCAGACTCACGCCCACCAGAGAAAGTAAAAGATAAGATTCTAGCTAGAAGGTTCGTGCAGATTCATTAGTAATGTGAGATGGGCCACATGTGATGAAAGAAATGGTAGTTCATGTTTTTAATTAAAGCATGCAAATGTGTATATTTTTAGCAGCATTATGCATAGTCGATTTTGCATGGTTTTCAGATATCATATTTTTCATAACTAATTATGAATATGCTAATATTCAGCAGACGGGTCCAACACAAGAAAAGCAAATTTCTTATTTCAGTTGAATTGTATTTTTGTGATGGGCCATAACCCACAGATTTAAATTACACTTTAAAAAAGCCAAGGTCATAGTTTTAAAGATTTCTAGAAGATTCAGTTTTCAGTTAGAAAGATCGAGTTCCCACAGGATTCTCTCAGACTCAAGATAGGAGTCAGGGGTGGATCCTGTCAGTAATTCTGATCATGGTCGTGGCAATGGTTATAATCCTAATCGCGGTCGTAATTTTGGCCGGGGCCGTGGTCGTAGTTTTAAAAGAGGGCGTGGTAATCCTGGATCAAGTGGTTATAGTCAAAACTCTCAACAGAAGTGGAATGTTTATGAAGCCAAACAGTATAATGGAAAAAATGTTCAAAATAGGCCTAATGCGAATGACAGTGTTTGTTTTAGGTGTGGGTGTTATAATCATTGGTCAAATGATTGTAAAACACCTAAACACCTGGTGGATTTGTATCAAGCATCAATCAGTGGAAAGGGAAAGAAACCTGAAACTCATTTCATTGAAGATTCATACCCTAGAGATATTACACATCTCAATGTTACATATTTCTTTCCAGACCCGAAAGACATGCCAGCTGCTTCAATTGGTGATGGGAATGTCCATACCAATTAAATACTACTTACAGTAGTAGTATTTTGTTATTTTGTTTATGTAAAATATTTCCAATGCAATATATATACTTTTGAATCACTTTGTCTGATATGCATTTTATTTTTCTTTATGAAGCATAAAAAATGAATCCAAACGATAAATTGGGGGTTATTGAAAAACTAGAAGCAAAAGATATATGTTTAGTTGATAGTGCAACAACTCATACAATTCTGCGGAGCCAGAAATATTTTATAAATTTAAATTTACTCAGAGCAAATGTTAATACAGTATCAGGTCCAGCAGATCTGGTAGAAGGCTCTGGAAGAGCCATGATATTATTACCAAACAATACTAAAATATATATCGATGATGCATTATATTCAAGTAGATTCAGAAGGAATCTGCTTAGTTTCAAAGATATACGGAGGAATGGATATCATATTGAAACTATGAATAAAGATAATATTGAATATCTATGCATTACTTCTCATGATTCACTCCAGAAACTCATTATAGAAAAGCTGCGTGCTTTATCTTCTGGACTATATTACACTATTATCAAAAGTGTAGAAGTTTATGCAGTTGTGAATCAGAAATTCTCAGATCAAAAAATGTTTGTACTTTGGCATGACCGTCTCGGTCACCCAGGATCTACAATGATGCGAAGAATCATTGAGAATTCTCAAGGGCATCCATTAAAGAACCAAAAGATTCATTTATCCCATGAGAATTTATGTATTGCATGTTCCCAAGGGAAATTAACAATAAAACCATCTTTTTCTAAAATTGGTTTTGAATCCCCATCATTTTTACAAAGAATTCAAGGGGATATATGTGGACCTATTCATCCACCAAGTGGACCATTTCGTTATTTTATGGTTCTAGTTGACGCATCTGCTAGATGGTCACATGTATGCTTATTATCAACACGTAACGATGCTTTTGCAAGGTTACTTGCACAGATTATCAGGCTTCGGGCTCATTTTCCCGATTATTCAATTAAATCCATACGCCTTGATAATGCTGGTGAATTTACTTCCAAGGCATTTGATGAATACTGCAAAGTGGCTGGAATTGATGTTGAACATCCAGTTCCACATGTTCATACTCAGAATGGATTAGCAGAATCACTCATTAAACGTGTCCAGATAATTGCAAGGACTTTACTATTACGAACGCAATTACCAATTTCTGTATGGGGGCATGCAATTTTACATGCCGCTGCATTAATTCGGCTTTGGCCCACTGCTTATCATCAGTATTCACCAGTACAACTTGTACTTGGTCATCAACCAGATATATCTCATTTACGTACATTTGGGTGTGCGGTATATGTCCCAATTGTACCAACAAAAAGAACTAAAATGGGACCCCAAAGGCATTTGGGAATATATGTTGGTCTTGATTCACCATCAATTATTAGATATCTAGAACCCTTGACTGGTGATCTTTTTACAGCACGGTTTGCAGATTGTCATTTTGATTAAACAAATTTCCCATCATCAGGGGAAAGAAAAATTTCTTCTAAAGAGAAGCATGAACTTTTCTAGAAAGTTCCTAGTCTAATTCATTTAGACCCATACACATCTCAATGTGAGAATGAAGTACGTAAGATAATACATCTTCAAGCAATAGCAAATCAGTTACCAGATGCATTTACAGATTCTACTAAGGTAACGAAATCATACATACCAGCTGTTAATGTACCAGCACGGGTGATTATTCCAGAGAAACAATTTAAACAAATTATAGCAAAAGAATCATCTAATGCACGCCAAAAGCGTGGTAGACCGATTGGCTCAAAAGATATTGTTCCTCGAAAAAGGAAAATAAATAAATCCACTTTCTCTAAGTTAACTCTAGAAGAGTTAAATGTCCCTGAAGGGACACAAGCTACTAAAGTGACAAAATCCCTTGTGGAGGAAAGAATCTCTGAAGAGATACAAGAATGTAGAAATGAGGAAATTTCTATAAATTATACAAGAGAATTGTGGAATCGTGAAGAAACAATCATCGATGATGTATTTTCATACACAGTCGCAACTGAAATTATAAATGATGATTATGAATCTCATAATCTCGATGATTGTAGACAAATGTCTGATTGGCCTAAATGGAAAGAAGCAATTCAAACAAAGTTGACTTCAATGACCAAACATGAAGTATTTGGGTCAATAATCCAGACGCCTAAAAACGTCAAACCTGTTGGGTACAAATGGGTTTTTGTACGAAAACGTAATGAGAAAAATGAGGTCGTGAGATATAAGGCACGACTCGTAGCACATGGTTTCTCACAGAGACCTGGCATCGATTTTGATGATACATATTCACCAGTGATGGATACAATTACGTTTCGATTTCTAATAAGCATGGCTGTCTTGGAAAGACTGGAAATGCTTCTAATGGACGTAGTGACTGCTTATCTATATGGTTCACTGGATTCAGATATTTATATGAAAATCCTTGAAGGGTTGAAAATGCCAGAATCATGTAACTCAAGACCTCGTAATTTGTATTCGATAAAATTACAAAGGTCCTTATATGGATTAAAACAATCTGGACGGATGTGGTACAACCGTCTAAGTGAATATCTGATAAAGGAAGGATATATTAATAATCATATATGTCCATGTGTTTTCATTAAGAAATCAGAATCTGGATTTACTATCGTAGCAGTTTATGTTAATGATATGAATTTAATTGGAACCTCTAGAGAACTTCAGAAAACTGCTGAATACTTGAAAAAGGAATTCGAAATGAAAGATCTGGGAAAAATAAAATATTGTCTCGGCCTTGAGATCGAGCATAGATCAAATGGAGTATTTGTCCATCAATCAGCATATACTGAAAAGATTTTAAAAAGATTCTATATGGATAAGGCTCATCCATTAAGTACTCCTATGGTTGTTAGGACTCTTGATCCTAAAAAGGATCCATTCCGTCCAAAAGAAAATGATGAAAAGATACTTGGTTCTGAGGTACCATATCTTAATGCGATTGGTGCTTTATTATATTTGGCTCAGTGTACTAGACCAGGTATTGCATTCTCTATGAATGTACTGGCTAGATTTAGCTCAGCACCAACTCGAAAGCATTGGAATGGAATCAAACATCTTTTCCGTTACCTTAGTGGAACGAAAGATTTAGGATTATTTTATACAAAGTCTAATAATTTTTCAGGTTTACTTGGATATGCTGATGCCGGGTATCTGTCTGCTCCCCACAAAACTCGTTCACAAACGGGATATGTTTTTATATATAATGGCACAGCAATATCATGGCGCTCCACGAAACAGAATTTGGCTGCCACATCATCTAATCATTCTGAAATCATCGCACTTCACAAAGCAAGTCGGGAATGCATTTGGCTAAGGTCAGTTATTCATCATATTCAAAATACTTGTGGATTTTCATTATCTACAGAAATGCCAACACAGATATTTGAAGATAATGCGGCTTGCATTGCTCAAATTAGAGGGGGATATATCAAAGGAGATAGAACCAAACATATTTCTCCTAAATTCTTCTATACTCATGAGCTTCAACAGAACCGACAAATTGATGTTAAGCAAATACGGTTTACAAATAACCTTGCAGATCTGTTTACCAAATCATTGCCTACATCAACTTTTGAGAAGCTAGTATATGGAATAGGCATGCGTCGACTTTCGAAAGTACAAGATTAAATGCTGAAGTTTTATGAGGGTGAGCGTTCAATCAGGGGGAGCAAAGTTTTGAATGGACATATATACACTATACTCTTTTTCCCTTCGATCATGTTTTTTCCTATTGGGTTTTCCTGACAAGGTTTTTTAATGAGATAGTTTTTAATGTCCAACCCCCACTAGATCCAAAAGGTCATTGTATGTATTTTAACTAGGTTTTATCCCATTGGGTTTTTCCTAGAAAATTACAATTCAAGTAGTGGAAAATCCAAGGGGGAGTATTATAATATATATATATGGCTTTTCCACTTAGTTGACTATAATATACTTAGGCCCAGTTTGGCATTGCTGTGCTGTGGGGGGAATTGCTTTTAGATCTGCTGTGGGGAGAATTGCTTTTGGATTTGCTGTGGGGAGAATCAGCTGAATGTTTGGTAAACTGATTTTCAAAAGTGCTGTGAGAACCAAAAGCAATTTCAAGGTGTTTGGTAAACCGTAAGTAAAAGTGTTGTGACTATACAAAATTACTAGAAAGGACACAACTGAATATTGATCCAATCATCATTAATCTGATTTTGTTTTCTTAAATCAACCATTTTCCAGATTTTTCTCGTAGAGTTTTAGTGAATATTTGTGGATAACAAGTACAAAGAAAATGATGTGGAAATATATATATATAAGAAAATCAATTACGAAAATCAAAGAAAAAAATCTTACCGAACATCATTTACTAGCCTATTTTTTTCCGTATCTCTGGTATTGTAGTGCTTGTTTATTTCTCAGTTTTGTATTTTTTTTAGCTCAACAACATCATTAATTTTAATGGAAGGAGTCGTATCTGGAAAATTTTCCAAAACTTCAATATGGTTGGCCCAAATTGAGAACAAATCATTCTTCATGATTCTATACGATAGAACTCTTCATATATGATTTTGATTTTCATACAATTGCACGCTCATTTGTGATGGTTTTCTTCTGTGATGCTTCAAGAGGTTTCAATGGTATGTGATGCGGCGAAATGTTGGAGGTAAAATCAATTACGAAAATCAAAAAAATCTTCTTCTTTCTTAAAAGAAAAAATCCCCATTTTCCAGATCTTCTTCTTCTCTCTTAAAAGAAAAAATCAAAGAAAAACTTAGAAAAAATCAAGGAAAAAAATCGAAGAACCCATATCTTCTTCTGTTTTCAACCTCCAACATTCACGAACCAGACCCCCAAATCGTCATCTTCAACCTCTTGCTTGGCAGCCATGGTCGAACCAGATCAGACCTTCACCTCGCCACGAAGCGCCGCCGCCGCGAACCAGATCGGCGACGTAGTCATCTCACCACTCGTCTCCAGCAGATCACGGTATTCTTCGTCTCGCCGACGTCACCAAACCGATCTCCTCCAACAGCCTTCCACGACCACTCCTCTCCTTCGTTTTGCTTGGTTTCCAGATGATGTTGAATCTGGATTTGGTTTGATGATGATTGATTTGGGTTGACGATGATGAATCCAGATTTTAAGAACGAATGGAAGATTGCTGGAGGTTTGATTTTGTTATTTGGTAAATTTCATGAAAGGCAAGGGTAAAATAGGAAAGTTGGTAAATTTTCATTAACAATCACTGTAGTGCGTTTTTGAGAAGCAGAAGCGGAAATCCAAAAGCTACAAATTGTAGCTTCTCAAAAACTCAGTTGGGAGAAGCTAAAAGTGGCCAAAAGCACTTCTCCACAATTTTACCAAACACCTTGTCATTGGTTCGGAATCACTTTTGGCCCCAAAAGCAGCTGGGGAAGCAATGCCAAACTGGGCCTTAGTCACTAAGCCAATCCATCCACATAGCCACGTGGTCAATCCTTTGCCTATATATATATATATGATTGCCTCATTTGTAAATGTTAACCGATGAGATCATTTTATCCAATATAAAAGTAATTTTCTACTCTCACTCACTTGTTTATCTCTTCTCTCATTCTCTCGCATCTCTCATCTCTCTATTTATCATTTATTCACTTTATCATATGATCTTCAAATATTCTTCATGTTCTTCAATTGATCTTCACATATTCTTCATTTATTTCTTCACTTATTTCATAACAGTGTACACATATTTGGCGACATTTTTGGTAAAAAATCTTGTAATTAGAATCAATTACAAGTTCATTTTTACTTATTCCCTTTTGGGGGGGTTGAGCATTACCCCCCTTTCCTGACCCCCTCCCCATTTCCTGACAAATGTCCAAAGTTAACTCAAAAGTTAACTAAAGTTAATTAATTAATTAATATATATTTTAAGATTTGTTTTACCAGTTTTACCCCTTAATTTTCTTAACACTGGATTTTTTTATTTTTTTTTTAAAAGTCAAACCAGATATTGAAAATCAATCGAAAAAAAAAAAAAATCCAGATCAACACTAGAGACGACCAAAACCCACCACCGTCATCTCAATCACCAAAACCTAACCCTCAAATCCATACATCCCACCAAGAGCCACCCCAAACCCATCAAGGCTCAAATCCGACCAAACCCATCTAACAAAACCACACCCACCGTTGCCTCACATCCAACCACCACCACCCCAAAACTAAACCCAACCTATGTCTCCAAAAAATCAAACCCAGCAATTTCCCACCACAGAAAATCAAACCCTTTTTTGTTTCCAGTGAAAAATGGGTCTTTTCAACCTCTGATTTTTTTTATTTTATTTTTATAAAAATTTTTAATTTCTGATTTGGATTATAAAGAGAGAGCAGAGAAGTGAAGTGGAGAGCACGGCTACGATCTTTTCCGGCATAGTGAAGGAATAGAGAAGGAAACCGAGTCTGATCCGGCCTGCACGAACCGGTCGGACATCGCCCTCATTCAGGACTACTTGCGTCAACAAGATGGTTGGGGTTTGATTTGATGTGGACTTGTTTGGAATCTTCTCTTGCAGAGGAAAGTGGGAGAGTAAAAAACAAAAGAAATGAAAGATGATTGATTTGTGAATAGTGGTGATCTCTTCTTCTACCTGGGAATGATCAGACAAATTCAGATCCAACAAATACAAGAAGAGAGAGAGAGAGAGAGAGAGAGAGAGAGAGGGGGAGACGGTGTCTCTTCTGGAGTTGTGGTGTTAAGAAAATTAAAAATAGAGGCATGGGTAAAACTGGTAAAACAAATCTTAAGAGAGAGAGAGAGAGAGAGAGAGAGGGAGACGGTGTCTCTTCTGGAGTTGTGGTGTTAAGAAAATTAAAAACAAAGGCATGGGTAAAACTGGTAAAACAAATCTTAATATATATATTAATTAATTTATTAACTTTAGTTAACTTTTGGGATAAATTACAGCATTTTTTATTAAATGCCGGTAAATGAATATCGTAAAATGTGAAACTTCTTGTACTGGTTAAAAGCAATGAACTTAAAATCGATAGATATACCGAAATGTCCACCGATATATCTGTATTTTGGAGGGACCGATATCGAAACATGTAAATATCCAATATCCTGTAGAATATCCAGCCGATTTCAAAATATCCGTAAAAATCTCCCGATATTCCCGAAATATTTTGAAATTTCTGAAATTTCACGAATTTCACCCCGAAAGTCCATGGATATTTTGCATATTATTAAAAGAGTTTTTTTAATCCTAAACAATTAAATTATTGTTAAAATAATTTAGATTGAAAATTATTTTAGAAGACGTATTAACAAATTTATAAAAATTTCCAACATAATAGTTAATAGTAAAATCATTGAGGACTTGAAGTAAAATTGGATAAAGAACCAAAAAGTGGACATGTAAAATATGTAAAATTTTGTGAAAGCAATCTGAAAAAAAAAAAAAAAAAAAAATTGTTTGTGACTCAAATGTGTAAGCTTGAATCCAAATGTAAAATTGTAACCACATTTGCTTTAATCCACACAAAACAAAGGAACCGTCTTGTCTATTTTAAGCTTCAACAACTTGTTTATTGTTATTATAATATGAAATTGAAATTTAGGGATATGGCAGCTGAAAAAGATAAAGTAAATGAAACTGATTTTATGGATCTACTTCAAGTAGTTGCTGAAGCAGGTGACGATAATGATAATTCTATTTTTAACTGGGTTAGACTTGCCTCCTTGGATGATGATAAGGAAAATCATGATTCACATATTGCTTCTCATGCTCGAGACATGAGAATAAATGTTGAACAAGTGATTAGAGAAGAAGTCGGTGTAGATCGTGGAGTTATTGTTACCAGCTCTTCCGATGACCAACATACCTTTGATGTAAATAGTGGAGGAAAAGATGATGAAGATGATGAGGATGGTAAGGATGAGGCAAGAGGTTGGGATTCTAGTGCAGGAGGTTGGAATGCTGGTACAACAAGTTGGGATGTTCGTCCTGGAGGTTGGGATGCTAGTGCAACAAGTTGGAATGTTAGTGTGACAGGTTGGGATGCTCATGTAGGTAATTTTGATCAAAATCGCAGTAGACAACATGGAGGAACAAGTCAAATTGATGAATATTCTTTGAATATGAATCTCTCCTCAATGAGTATAGACATTGAAAATAGTTCTTTGAGTGATTCACAGACAGTGTCAGGTTCTCATGTACCATATTATGGTAGTTATGGTGGCTACAATATATTTGATTATCCTTTTCCACAAATGTCATATGCAATACCTATGCATGCAGATCAACAATATCTACCAAGTTGGGTAAATCCAAACTATCCAATTCATGGATCAGTTGGAAGAGATCAAGCAACATACGTGTGGCATATTAATAACTACATTGAAAACTATGCAAACACGTTTTCTTGGGAAAATTATTGTTCGAATCAAGATAGAAATGTATATTATGTATTTGAACCAGCAAGGAATTCATTTTGGTTTTAAATTTCAGACACGCAATGTATTATTATGTATGAATTATGATTTATGATAGAATCTTGGAAGTGTGGAACTATATATATATTTTAATGATAATTTTGTTTATTAAATATTTAATCGCTTTATATTGTATATAATATTATTATATTAAATACTCAATTTTAAAATATTATATACAGACTCTATATATGTTATAATTTATAATAAACTCATAACTATGCTAATTTATCATTGAAATATGATTCATTTGATGTATAATTACTTGTTTAAGCTTGTCCTAAAATTCCACAAAAAAAATCTAACTTTACATGTAAATATCCATCATTTTTTTAATTTTTGACAGAATATCCACCGATATCGATAATATCCCCGAAATATCCGTAAATTTAGAAGCCCGATATTGATACCGATACCGTTATTAAGTTCCTTGGTTAAAAGTGATTTTCAAAATCAGAAAACAATTTTTCGAAAATATGTAAACAAATAACTTTACTATTGTTTTTAGTTTTTGAACACATAAAACCGTTTTTAAAAGTGGATCCAAATTGCACCTAAGAAATTTGATGATTTTTCCCTTCTCATGATTCCTACAATGAATTTGAATGGAAACTTGGTAAAAAAATAAAAGAAAAAAAGTTCTCTGTTATTATGTAACATCTTATTAATTGCTTCATTGCATAGAAAAAACTATGCCATGTAGTGTGATTGTGAGGGGGACACATGGTACACTGAATCACCCATTTGACTACATTGATTGGATGAATCCATGATTAATCGTCCAATTCACAATAAAAAAAAAAATGGGTGGCTCTATTGCAACTAAAAATAGTTCTTGTCAGAATAAAAAAATTGAAATTGAAATTGAAAAAAAAAAAAAAAATGGGTGCACTGAATCACCCATTTTCTTTTTACACCCACTATTAAAAAAAAAATTGAAATTTAAAAATGTACTCTTTGCAAGCTTCAAAATGTCATGATTAACCTTAAATATTAATAATCATATTATAATTAATTTCTTCTATTCAAACCGACATAAAATCAATTTGGGTGAAGAACTATAAATCAAACAAACTTTTGACACTTTTTCTCTCTCTCTCTCTCTGTCATGCAAGATCCAATTTAATCCGATGACCATAAATTTTATGGTTTTTATTGTGCTCTATAACATGCGATTGTAAACGAAATTTTTTTTTTTTTTTTTTTTTTGAATAGTCTTGTGTCTTCTCTTTTGTGCAGTTATATGGGATAATAGGATATCACAGTATATTTAAACCTTTTTTTGTCCCTTGCGTCTTCTCTTTTGTCCAGTTTTCTGGGATATTAGGTGTCTGTTTGGGAGAATTTGTCTACCGGATAAAAGAGCTTATTTAATTAAAAAAGCTCTTTTTAATTTTTTTCATGTTGTTTGGTTGACACTTCAGTAGAGCTTTCGACAATTAAAAAAGTTGTTTTACATCTACTTAGAGAAGCTCAAATTTTAGATTTTTCCAAATAGACCTTTTTAAGCTTTTTAAAAAAACATTAAATGTCTAATATAACCATAATATATTTTATTAATTACACAGTATCTTTTTAAAACCCTAAACAAATATTTCTTTTACACGTTAAACACTATTTCTCAACAATAACGTTTCACTTTGGCTTTTGTTTCACTTCAAACTATTGAAGATTCATCATATTAACCTGTAAGTTTCAAGATCTCTCCTTTCAAAAAAAAAAAAAAAAAAAAATTCTGTAGTAAAATTTTATTTATGTTACATCTTTCTAAATTCTGAATTTATGTTATTTCTCCGGTCTGATAATCATTATAAATAATTCAGTATAGAGAAACAACAAGTAGAGAGAATTCTAGATGAATTTCAACATGGATTTAAAGCCAGAATTATAAAATACGAAACACTTAAAAAAAATTGCTTCGAAAGTTTTATTGAATTGTTTAGTAGAGATTTGTAGTTTCTGCTGTTAGGGTGGATTGTAACAAACAGCTTCATAGATTTTATTGAATTGTACGTGTCAAAGAGATTACTTTAGAGCTCATACCTATGAGCAGATTGACGTACTAGTAGGGGTGTGATCTGAACTCTGTGTTGGTAGTAATGTGTGCATGAACAATGTTTTTAAACCCATTTGTGTTGTGGCAGAGATATTGAACTTGATAAATTTACTTTTCTTTGGTATTAAAAAATAAATTGTGCTAAAAATAAAAAACTAAAATTTTATATTCTTCAACTCTTATGTATCTTTTTCTTTTTGGAGTTTCAATTGCACTTGTATTATTTATAAATTTATATTATAATACAGTTTTTTTTTTTTCAAAAACATAAAAAAAAATAAAAATAATATGTTCTCATAATCTTATATTTGTTTGGTGAAGTGTATGTTAAATTCTTTTATATATCTTTTTCGGTAGTTCTATCATTTAAAAGAGCTTTTATTTCTTTCACCAAACGATCTACGGTTGAAAAGAGCTTTTTTAATTGACAACCAAACGACCAACATCTACTCCCTAAAAGCTCTACTTGTGGAAGCTCTACTTCAAAAAGATCTACTGCAAAAAGATCTATTTGAGAAGCTCTCCCAAACGGACTTTAGATATTATTTATATCTATGTACACATATACACGAAGACTTTGATTTCACTAGCAGGTTGTGATAAAATTTATGGTTGGGTTAATTAAGGTAGTTGGGATTTTGATCAGGTTATTAATGAAATTGAAATTGTTTGGTTCCAAGTTGTTCACGGTGAAGAACCCTAAACAAACTGCAAAAACTAAATTGAAATTATATGGAAAGATTAATGGAACGTTAGAAAATTATTATAAGCTTATCATCACAACTATTGGAAGGTTAGAAAACTATTAAAAGGTTATCAATTTTTGTTTTAAATGTCCACAATTTGTATAATTTAGGGTTCTTCATCCAAATTTGATTTTGTATGGATTTAAAGATAAACAATTTAATTAAAATGATTATTAATATATAG
Organism: Acer yangbiense; assembly: GCA_008009225.1. Taxonomy (NCBI): domain Eukaryota; kingdom Viridiplantae; phylum Streptophyta; class Magnoliopsida; order Sapindales; family Sapindaceae; genus Acer; species Acer yangbiense. The sequence continues at coordinate 50,128,169 of CM017763.1, read as the reverse complement.
GGTTAATATTTCAGAGATGACCCTCCACACCGTTTAAGGATATGGAGAAATATATGCTCTACAATATGGAGCAAAGAACCTTGGTTATATTTTTTGTTTGTTTTGATATATCATATTGCACCCGGAATATTGTTAGATTAAATTAACACAATTTACCATCAAGCAACATTGAGCCAACCTGAGTGAGAGTTCAAGAAAACCAGAACCGAGTACAGATTATAGCGAGAACAGGACCTATGGGAGGGAGGAAGACGGTTGATGTAAGTGAGAGGTGGTAACTTACTACTTTGGTTAGAATTTCTTGGTAATTTATGTTTCTATCACAAATAGACATTTTCATAGTGTGATATCTGGTGACTTGTGAGGAGCTGTAAATCATAAATAACCAAATGATATTTAGCAAAGTCATAGTCAACTGATCCATTGGTATCTCGCATTCAATTGGCACCACAGCTTTTTTTTTTTTTTTTCTTTCCACAAAGATCAAGATTGTAGCGGGTCGACTTGACTTCCAAGTCAATATACACGGACCTTTAAAAATCCAACAAAGTCAGTCAACTGGTCAATTTGGTATGTCACATTCAGCATTTAAGTACATATTTTCCATTTGTTTTTCCAAAGAAGACCAACTTTATGCCCTGACATACACAGGTCTTATTGGGGCCATCAACTTTGGGTTGACTTGACTTTTGAGTCGATGTATGCCAGGACATGCAAGCAATGCACTCGGGTTTGATAAGACCCAATGACATAAAAGAAACAAAAATTAATTGTAGCTGAATAATTGAGCTTTAAAAATCTCTAAAATTGACCTAATTATAATAAAGATTTTGATCTAAATCCATCTATAAATTGATTGATGTTGAATTTTACATTATTACAATCCAATACAGTCCAATTACAAAAATTCACAGCAGCTCATATGCCAAAACCCATCATTTTATCATTGTATCATACAATGATTGTGAATAGCACCCCACTCCCTTGTGTAAATTTTGCTAAGAACATGTATTGTCAAATACTACATTTTTGCTTCAACAAGATATGTTTAAGAATAAGATTATCTAATGGAGCAGTAACCATCATTTTACTTGTTCATATTGCGTTACTGAGGATAACATATTACATATGTTTAAAATTATGGTTTTTTTTTTTTTTTTCTTTTTAAATTATTATATTACATCTTATAATTATTATACACACCGATTCAACCTAAATCAGTGTGCAGTTTTGAAGTTCACATCCCATGTTGTCTTCTACACAGGTAAAAAAGAGAGACTCGATCTTTGATGACTCTTCACATCATTATGTAGCCAAGTTACGATTACCGAAATCAGTTGCATTTTTCAATTACGATCACGGCCTTGTAGCCAAGTTCTAAGTTTTACGAAGAACAATTATGGAAAGTGTTAGAGAAGAGGAAAGCATCTTTATTTTTGTTTCAACAGGAATAATATTATTTAACCATCATTCTACTGGTTTATATTGCATTACTGAGAATAAAAGAAGTTAGAGCTGTAAGATTTACAGGTGTTTAATGAAAATTTAAAAGGTGTTCGATGAAATGCTTTTGCTAGCTAAATCTTCATTAGAGACAACTTTGAAGAACTATCAGCTGGAGAAGAAATTAAACCTTTTTATTAATTAATATTGACATGGATTTACAGCTTAACAACCTGATTAACTTTTCACTAATCTCGGGCTTCCAGTCATTACAATAACAGACTTTAGTGGTGTCAGCTTACTAATAGTAAATCTGGTAATTAACAAATCTAACTACCTATGTTTCCTCTGATTGACTGATTTACATTGTAGAATACTTGCCGAACATGTACAGGGACTTGTACTGGAACGTGTACAGGTACTTTAATGTGTACGTACTGGAACGTGTACATGTACTTGTAGGAGCTTTGAGATGTACTGAAACTTTGAAAGCTTCAGAGCTGGACTTCAAGATCGTAGTTTGAGTTGAACTAGGATCTTTTGAGCTAGATTCCAACTACCTTTGACAAGATTCTTGTGAAAAAAATTATGGAAAGGAAATCACAGGGCTGCATTGAAGATTCCAGTAAAAGGTAGAACAAAAAATCAATGTATTGCAAGTGGATCATGCAATGCTAGTAGCCTTTGCCGGGAAACTGAGGTTACTGTGACAGGTTGACAACTCAAGTCACTTGTGCAGCCTATTGCCCTCCACTTTTCTTCTCTTTTAGGGGTAAAAAAAGTACCAAAACTATAAATCCCAAGTTCCATTAAATCTGAACAGATGCAATTCGTGCTAGGCTGAATTTGGAGACAAAGAATAAGAGATAAACTGTAAGTGCAAGCATGAGAGAGTCAATGGAAGGGTTCAGATTGCTTACTCTATACTGTTTTCTATTTTATTCCATGAGAATTGCCACCGCTACACTGGACACAATTACATTTGGCCAATCCATCAGCGATGGTGAGACACTAGTTTCAGCGGATCAACGCTTTGAACTGGGATTTTTCAGTCCAGGCACATCGAGGAGTCGATACCTGGGAATTTGGTACAAGAAAGTAGCTCCAAAGACAACTGTATGGGTAGCCAATAGAGATACTCCAATTTCTGATCCCTCAGGAGTTCTACATATCAATGCCAGAGGAATTCTTGTACTTCTTAATAGCACAAACAACACTGTTTGGTCGTCCAACGCATCAAGAACTCCCCAGAATCCAGTGGCAGTGCTCTTAGGATCAGGAAATCTGGTCGTGAAAGATGGAAATGATAACAACCCAGAAAACTTTTTGTGGCAGAGCTTTTATTATCCTGGTGATACCTTATTACCGGGCATGAAGCTTGGAATAAACTTGGTAACTGGTCTGGAATGGTTTTTCACTTCTTCGAAGAGCACAGATGACCCTTCTCAGGGTGAATTCACAGAGATGATTGATCCTCGCGGGACTCCACAGCTATTTCTTAAAAAGGGTCCAGTAATACTGTATAGAGTAGGTTCCTGGAATGGCCTTCATTTTACTGGATCCCCACTGCTGAAACCAAATTCTATATATGCATACAACTTCGTGTCAAATGAGAAAGAGGTATTTTACACGTATGACATCAAAGACGGTTCAGTCCTCTCAAGAGTGGTGCTGACCCCATCAGGTGTTGTGCAGCGTTTTACATGGATGGATCAAACCCGTACTTGGGTAGAATACTATGCAAAAACTCGTGATGAGTGCGACAGTTATGCCAAGTGTGGTGCATATGCTATTTGCAACATCAATAACTTTCCTGTATGCACATGCTTCGAAAAATTCAAACCTAAATCACAACTACAATGGAGTACCTTCAATTGGTCTGCTGGGTGTGTTCGAAAGGCTCCATTGGATTGTAAGCATGGAGATGGCTTTCTAAAGCTTGAAGCCATAAAATTGCCTGACACAAGTCATTCCAGGACTGAAAAATACATTAGCCTTGTAGAATGTAAGAAATTGTGTCTTAGCAATTGCTCCTGTACGGCATATGGCAACTTTAGATATCCGAGAAGGAGGATCTGGCTGTTTGCTCTGGTTCAATGACCTGATTGACATAAAAGATATTGAGGGCGGTCAAGATCTTTATGTGCGGATAGCTGCTTCAGAGCTAGGTACCTTCGTTTCCCTTTCTTCCTATTAATGATATTTTCCGGAGAAGTTTGGAACATTTATGGGTGGAATTTCCTCATATGGGACAATCACAATCACAATTGTATGTTTGATAAGTTTAATTTTATTCTTTCAGGTAATATTGAATCAAGGAGACAACCTACTGGGAAGAAGCATGTGAATGTGATCATCATAGTTGCATCTATAATTTCAGGCATGGGAGCACTTGTATTAGCTTGGATCATGTATATGCATAAGACGAAACTTAAGAATGAAGGTAAATAATATCAATTGAACTCTCTGATGATTTTGTTCCATGTAATTTAAGCCTAAAAAATTCAAAAGCAACTGTCCTGTAAGTGCATACTGATTTCTTTATATTAAATTCAATGGTTAAATAGCATGTTAATACCCCACTTTTTAGGACATATAGACGACAACCACGAAATGGATGACAGTGATGAAGGGAGTGGAAAAGATGATACTGGATTAACAATATATGATTTGAAGACCATAGCTATTGCCACCGACAACTTTTCAGACAAAAATAAGCTGGGAGAAGGTGGATTTGTACCTGTTTACAAGGTAACATAGCAACAAACAACTAATTAAGGTTGTGTTTTCATTTGAAAGATATTTACTATTCTGAAATATAATTTCTAGGGTATATTGATCGAGGGCCAAGAAATTGCAGTTAAAAGGCTGTCAAGATGTTCTGGACAAGGAATGAAGGAGTTCAAAAATGAAGTTATTCTGATTGCTAAACTTCAGCATCGAAACCTTGTAAAGCTTCTGGGATGTTGCGCTGAAAGAGATGAAAGAATGTTAATTTATGAATACATGCCAAACAAAAGCTTGGACTACTTTATTTTTGGTTTGATGATTTTCTCCAAACTGTATCTTTAATTTCTACTCAGTAGTCATCCTAATAAAGTTACTATCGTTATAGTTTCTTTTGGAGTATTTAGTCATAGGGCTTAGCACTAACTTGGTGAGAAATGTTTCAGATAAAACAAGAAGACACTTACTGGATTGGAGCAAGTGCATCCAGATTATCGTAGGAACTGCAAGAGGGATTCTTTATCTTCATCAAGACTCGAGATTAAGGATTATACATAGAGATCTCAAAGCCAGTAATGTTTTATTAGATAATGATATGAATCCGAAAATTTCAGACTTTGGCATGGCTAGGACATTTGGGGGAGATCAAACTGAGGCAGAAACAAATAAAATTGTTGGAACACAGTAAGTATTTTTTTGGCCAACCTTGACACTACAAAGAAATTTTGAAAAGTTAATTGGATTTCCACTGTCAGGAGATTGGAATGTAGTAAGTTAGCTTGCATTTATTCATTATATTATATCATATGTTAACTCCATTCTCTCTACGCAATTTTTTGTTCACAGTGGATATATGTCTCCTGAGTATGCAGTAGATGGGATCTTCTCAATGAAATCCGATGTCTTTAGCTTTGGTGTTTTAGTACTAGAGATAATAAGTGGGAAGAGAAACCGAGGATTTTGCCACAGTGATCACAATCATAATCTTCTTGGACATGTAAGCCTAAAGAATATGTGATTACCAGTTCTGCAATTCATGAAGTTGCATTTTAGAAACTCTTTTTCACTGTGATTCCAAGCTCATTTCTTTGTATGGACTTGAAGTATTGGATAGTAACTATTTGTTTTTATCTATTTCAGGCATGGAGACTCTGGAATGAAGAAAGGACAGTAGAACTAATCGATAAATCATTAGATTACTCTTCTGCTTCATCTGAAATGTTACGATGCATTCATGTGGGCCTGTTATGTGTGCAACAAAGACCAGAAGACAGGCCAAACATGTCAACTGTGGTTCTAATGTTGGGTGGTGAACGGTCATTGCCTCCGCCAAAGCAGCCTGGTTTTTTCACTGAAAGGAATCTGCCTGAATCAGAGTCATCATTAAGTAAGGAACTATTATCTTCAACCAATGAATTCACAATATCAGAGTTGGAGGCTCGATAAAGAACACCAATTTATAGAGAAAGCTAAGGGGTCTCGTGCAAGATGCAAACGAAACAAGTAATTGACAATGTTCACCTATTGTGAAGTGACATCTCTCTCTAGTTACTCTTCCATTGAAGTACCGGAGGAATCATCACCAGTAAATAATACCCGAGCTGTTAGATAGATTTATTTGTATCATAAAATGGATGTGAATAAATGTTTTTTTCTCTTTCCCTGTAATTTTTGTACTAGACTAGTACAAGGATCATTGGCCCCCATCCTGAAGAAGAGCTAAATGATTTTGAGGTATTTCTATGATATTTTCTTAATATATATATATATATATATATTTTTTCTATTATCAGTTCGAACTGACAATAAATATATCAGGACGAAGAATGTGAACCACTATATTTATATACTTTGACTTAAAATGTATGCACGTACTTGTCAAAACTTTTCCATAATCTGTAGTCCACATTTTTCGTATTGATATATTTATTGTCAATTCGAACTGATAATAGAAAGACTGTATATATATATATATATATACTTAGTCTTATTTACCTGCTAAAATGCTTAATTCGAATTAATTTGGAGTTTACATGTTGACAGGTCAAGTCAATTGTGGAGCATATTGCCCTTGACTCTTCTTTTTTTTTTTTGGGTTGATAGTATGACTTTTGTTGACCCATGAAATTAGCTCTTCATCAACTAAGTGATACAATGGATGTGGGTCACCCTATGTCAATAGAGAAAAAGGCTTTTGGATGGAGGACTCAGGACTTGGAACCCAAAAAGAAAAAGGTCAAGGGTGGTCACAGAACGGATTTGCATTTACCCGTGAAAACCTTCGGGGCTTGTTTGTTTCCCGATAAGTATTGGATAAGAGATATAAAATGTATTATATAATACAATACATATATTTGGCCATTCAGATTATATTGTATTAATTAATACAAACAGTGTTTCTAATACATAAGACACTGCATTATCCAATACATAGTGAAAGTGTGGGTTTAAGTTGTATTAAAGTTGGAGGTAAATGTTTTTTTTTTTTTTTTTTTTCAAATCAAATTATATAAAGGATTAAAATTCGAAATTAATTATAAAAATTTTTTATAATAATTTTATAAAATAAAACAATTATTATTATTATTATAAATTCCAAATCAAATATTAAATATTAAATCATGAATAATGTTTATATTAGATAAATATAACAAACTTGGGTTGTATCATGAAATATAAATAATTATTTAATTCATACATATTAAAAATATTTAGAAAGATTAATTTTAATAATTTTTATTCATTATTTCATTTTTTTAATTTTAATAATATAATTTTTTGATTTTTAAAAATTCAATTTTATAATAAGAATATTAAATATTATTTTAAAAATACAATGCAACAAATATCTACTTTATAATATTATTTTTTATTCTAAAAATGTATTAATTTTTTTAGTTAACTAAATATTTGGAAACAAAAATCATTTACAAACATTGAATAACCTAATACATTCTAATCCGAAATATCACTAAACACAATGTATAAGAATAATACAGTCTAATGTAATACTATCCGATACAATACAACGTGCCAAACATAGCCTCAATGCTCAAATTAGTCCTAGTGTCAGAGGTGAGTACGGAGACCATAGGGTGTAAACATATTTTTATTATTATTATTTAAAAAAAAAAAAAAAAAAAAAAAGCCCAGGAAGAGAAACAAAGAGATAATCTACAGAAAATATGAACCAACAATTAATATGGTATTGCTGAACAGATATGGTTTCTCTTTCTCTTTAATTATAATTATGTACCTGCTGACATGCTATTCAATTACATGACAGTTTGCAATTAATGATCTGTTGTAATAAGACTACCCAATTGTTAAATTAGTTCACTTTCATTCATTTACTAGTTTTAGAATGCTTAAATACTGCTTTGTTATACTGCCATTTTGCTTCAACAAGAGACTAATGGAGCAATGAAAATACTTATACTGGTTTATATTGAATTAATAACAGAAGTTATATCCTTGTAAAAAAAATCATGCAAATGAAAGCATAGAGCTGCAATGATAACCATTTAGAGCATCTCCCACCCATCCTCTTAATTCACAACTCCAAGAAAATTTAGAGGATTGGAGAGAAAAAGTTGCTCCCACCCATCCTCTAAAATGTTGATTCCAAGAAAAATTTTAGAGATGCTCATCTCCATTCTCTAAATATAGAGAACCAACTTCAATCCTCTAAAACCACTTTTTAACTTTTTTTATTCCAATTATATCCTTTTCACTTTTTCATTAAATTCAATTAATGTATAATAAAATTTAATTTATACATTTTATTAACATAAAAATGATATCATTAGAAATGTCTCATTTAGATCTTTAAAATGAGTCCAATATTGAATATTAATTAATAATTTTTTATTTACCATGCTTTACCATACTTTATCATTTTGGCAATCTCTTATTAGAAATTTGATAATTATAAGTTAGTAATAAAATAAAAACCCAAACCAAATACCCGAAAATAATAAATATTAATATTAAAAATTACAATAACATAAAAACATTAAAATAAGGATAGAAAAAAAAAAAAAAAAACTTAAATAATAATAACATAACATTTGATAATGTCAAGATATATTAAAATTTTGGAAAGCCATCCAAATGACTTCCATATTCACCTGAAAATGATCCACTTTGTATTTGGGAATTGTGAGTGTTTTTTTCTAAAATTTGCATCTTTTTCCTTTGAAAAAATTCACATTCGTTGGGATTTTTAATGGAATCCAAATCTATCATTATAATTTTATTTTCTTCACGTTCACGTAAAATCTCTAAATTATATTTAAAATGGTTGATTAAAAAAGTGAGAAAAGAAATAAGTAGATTGGGAAAATTAGTTGAAAAATGTTTTAGAACCTAAATATTAGTTATTATAAATTCATGTATTAATAAAACATTATATTTTAAAAAAAGTATAAAAATAAATAAATTACAAATGTTATTATAAATAATATTTGTTAAAATTTAGTTGAACAATAATTTATTAAAGAAACTAAAAACAATAATGAAAATATAAGTTATTGAAGATTATTGAAGATATAAATGGAAATAGGGATAGAGATAGAGTATGGTGGGAGTGAAAAATATTTTAGAGATAGAATCTGAGAAGAATATTCCTTTTTGGTTTTCTGTTTTAGAGATAGAGATAGAGAATGGGCGGAAGATGCTCTTAATGTATTGCCTACAGATAGTACAAGGGTAGTTGGCATTGCCCAAACCTGAGGCTACTTGACAGGTAGAAAGATCAAGTCACTTGTGGATCCTGTTGCCCTTGACTTTTCTTCACTTTTTGTGTGGTAAAAATTAAACCAGACTTATCCTAAGTTCAATAACATTTATATTGATGCATTTCTTGCCAAATGTAAGCATGAGAGAGTCAATGAAGTTCTTCAGATTTCTTATTCTATACTGTTTTCTATTTTCCTCCACAAGAATTGCCAACACTACAGAGGACACAATTACACTTGGCCAATCCATCAGAGACGGTGAGACAGTAGTTTCAGCAGATCAACGCTTTGAACTGGGATTTTTCAGTCCAGGCACATCGAGGAGTCGATACCTGGGAATTTGGTACAAGAAAGTAGCTCCAAAGACAACTGTATGGGTAGCCAATAGAGATACTCCAATTTCTGATCCCTCGGGAATTCTAAATATCAATACCAGAGGAATTCTAAATATCAATACCAGAGGAATTCTTGTACTTCTTAATAGCACAAACAACACTGTTTGGTCGTCCAATGCATCAAGATCTCCCCAGAATCCAGTTGCAGTGCTCTTAGGATCAGGAAATCTGGTAGTGAAAGATGGAAATGATAACAACCCAGATAACTTTTTGTGGCAGAGCTTTGATTATCCCGGTGATACCTTATTACCGGGCATGAAGCTTGGAATAAACTTGGTAACTGGTCTGGAATGGTTTCTCATGTCATGGAAGAGCACAGATGACCCTTCTCAGGGTGACTTCACAGAAATGATTGATCCTCGCGGGACTCCACAGCTATTTCTTAAAATGGGAGCTGTAATACTGTATAGAGCAGGTTCCTGGAATGGTGTTCAATGGACAGGATCCCCTCAGCTGAAACCAAATCCTTTATATACATACAACTTTGTGTCAAATGAGAAAGAGGTATTTTACACGTATGATGCCCGAATCCTTACAAGACTGGCACTGAGCCCATCAGGTGTTGCGCAGCGTTTGACATGGTTGGATGAAACTCACCAATGGGTAGGATACTATGCAAAAATGCGCGATGAGTGCTCCAATTATAGCATATGTGGTGCATATGCTAGTTGCAACATCAATAACTTTCCTATATGCACATGCTTCAAAGGATTTGTACCTAAATCACAACAACAATGGAGTATCTACAATTGGTCTGCTGGGTGTATTCGAAAGACTCCATTGGATTGTCAGCATGGAGATGGCTTTGTGAAGCATGAAGCAGTAAAATTGCCTGACACAAGTCATTCCTCGACTGTAAAATACATTAGCCTTGTGCAATGTAAGAAATTGTGTATCAACAATTGCTCCTGCACGGCATATGCAACTTTAGATATCCGAGAAGGAGGATCTGGCTGTTTGCTCTGGTTTACGGACCTATTTGACATAACAGATATTGAGGGCGGTCAAGTTCTTTATGTCCGGGTAGCTGCTTCAGAAGCAGAGATAGGTACCTTCCTTCCTTTCCCTTTTCTTCATTTTAGTAATGTTATTTTTCAGAGCTTAAGTTTGGATTTGTATTGAGGTTCAATCGAATTTCAAGAATATGTTTGACCACTCTAGTTATAATTTTCAGATGATATTGAATCAGAGAGACAACCGAGTAGGAAAAAGCAGTTGGCGAATACTATAATCATAGTCACATCTATAATTTCTGGCATAGGAGTGCTTGCAATAGTCTGGATCATATATATGTGGAGGAAGAAACTTAGGAATGAAGGTAAATAAGCTCAATCGAATACACGGTTGATTTCGCTGCATGTAAATTAAGCTATGCTGTGTGAAAGATAGAAGTTGATAGATACCGATGCCTAAAAATGCAAAATCAATTGTCCTGTAAATGCCTAGTCATTTCTTTATGAATCCTGTACTTTTCAGGAAAGCCAGATGACAGCCATGGAATGAATGACAACTGTGAAGGGAGCAGAAAAGATGATAATGGATTAACAATATATGCTTGGAATACCATATCTGATGGTACTGATAATTTTTCAGACGAAAACAAGCTGGGAGAAGGTGGTTTTGGACCTGTTTACAAGGTAACATACCAATAAGAACCTAAGGTGTGTTATTTTCATTTGAAATGATATTTACTATCCTGAATTATGATTTCTAGGGTGTATTGATTGAGGGCCAAGAAATTGCTGTTAAAAGGCTCTCAAAGTGTTCTGGACAAGGAATGGAGTTCAAGAATGAAGTTATTCTGATTGCTAAACTTCAGCATCGAAACCTTGTAAAGCTTCTGGGATGTTGCACTGAAAGAGATGAAAGAATGTTAATTTATGAATACATGCCAAACAAAAGCTTGGACTACTTTATTTTTGGTTTGATGATTTTCTCCAAGCTGTCTAAAACAATTCTAGTCTTACTATTAAAGTTATTATCTTTATAGTTTCTTTTGAGAATTTAGTCAATAGGGCTGAGGAGTAACTTGGATGAGAAATGTTTCAGATACAACAAAAAGAAAATTACTGGATTGGAGCATTTGCATCCAAATTATCGTAGAAACTGCAAGAGGGCTTCTTTACCTTCATCAAGACTCAAGATTGAGGATTATACATAGAGATCTTAAAGCCAGTAATGTTTTATTAGATAATGATATGAATCCGAAAATTTCAGACTTTGGCATGGCTAGGACATTTGGTGGAGATCAAATTGAGGCGGAAACGAATAGAGTTGTTGGAACATAGTAAGTATTTTTTTTTTATGAAAACTTTGACAGTAGAAGAAATTTAAAAGTTAATTTTATTTTCACTGTCCGGAGATTAAAAACTTTGACAGTGGAACATAGCAAGTATTATGTAGCTTGCATTTGTTTCATTATATTATATCATACTTTAATTCCATTATCTATTTGCAATGTAATTTTGCAGTGGATATATGTCTCCTGAATATATAGTAGATGGGATCTTCTCAATGAAATTTGACGTCTACAGCTTCGGTGTTTTAGTACTAGAGATAGTGAGTGGGAAGAGAAACAGAGGATTTTACCATACTGACCACAAGCATAATCTTCTTGGACATGTAAGTGACCTTTATAAACCACCTCATGGAATAAAATGGAATTCTTTTACCACTTTTGACGATCAATCTGTGAAGTTAACTTTTAGAAACTCAATTCTACGGTGATGTTCAAAGAGTAATTATTGGTACTTTTTATTGGTTTTAGGCATGGAGACTCTGGAATGAAGAAAAGGCATTGGAATTAATCGATAAATCATTAGATTACTCATCTGATTCATCTGAAATATTAAGATGCATTCACGTCGGTCTGTTGTGCGTGCAACAAGGACCAGAAGATAGACCAAACATGTCAACTGTGGCTCTAATGTTGGGTGGTGAAGGGTCATTGCCTTAGCCAAAGCAACCTGGTTTTTTCACAGAAAGGAATATGCCTGAATTGGGGTCATCATCAGTAGTAAATAAGGAGCAATCATCTTCAACTAATGAAATCACAGTATCAATGTTAGAGGCTCGTTAAAGAGCACCAATTTACAGAGAAGCAGTCTGGTTGTATCATACAATGGATCATGGATGTGAATAGCTAGCTGACCACTCCCCTGGCAATAATGAGCCAAAACAATTTGCTGAAAAATAAACGTGTTGTCTCTTTGGCTTTGATTTATGTACTAGATTAGTACAAGGATCATTGATCACCAACCTGCTGAACAGCTCAATGATTTTAACGTATTGCTGTGATATTTTCATCAAATGTAGTAGCTAGTCTCATCTACTTTCTGACATGCTAATCGAATTACTCATATACATGACACTCTACAATGTCCCATTTCATTGTGTTATTTTCATCTTTGAGTTTGCTAGAATTGTAGTCATTTTTTCATTTGATCGTTTTATTGCTTATATTTACATTGAACTTGTATTCATAAACCCATTGCCACTTGGGCAATCCGATGGTATGCATTCTCTTGACTGAGATATTCCTTGTGTGTCCCATTCATCTTGTGATTTGGGTATAAACCCCTTCAAACACTCACAAATGGGTGTCTTGCTGATTCTGCAATTACTAATATGACCTCACTGAACATAACTGTCACATGGATCAAATGGCCAAGAGTACAGAATAGTACATTCACTGTTCATCTCAGTCCATACATGACGCTGCAGAGTGCCTGATTGATACAAAATTACTCGTGTGATAACTGTAATGTTAGAAGGCTTGTAAATGAAATACAACTCGTCTTGTTTTTGCACTAAAGTTGGCTTGAATACCATGTTGTGTGTCATTGGAATGCCACTGAACTGGACACCGTTCCAAGCTCCACTCCGGACCTCTTTTCTTGTCGCTGAAGAAATAACTAATTGAGGTAACCCATGAATGTCAAGTCTGAGACTAAATTCTCCAGGATACGGGTCGTTAGCATTTGTCTGTGGCGTTAGAAATCGCTCAAAACCAGTTCGTTAGTTCCAACCCAATTTCATGCCTGGTAACAATGTGTCTGATGGATAATCAAAGCTCTGCCACACATAGCTGTCAGAAGTCATGCTACTATTGTTCCCCGAATCGAGGAGCTGTGCCACTGGATTTTTTTGGCACCCTTTATGAATTTGAAGACCAGATAATGCTCTTAACTTTGCTGAGAAGTATAAGGTTCCCATCAACGCTCATCACTAAAACTCTTTGCTTATCATTTATCGGATTCTTTCTATTTGCAACACATAAAACTGTACTAGGACTATTCTTGTACCATATTCCTAGATACCTGTTGTTTGAGTTTCCAGGAGTGAAGTAGCCTAGCTCAAAGGTTTGAGAAGCGAAACCAGCGTCTCACCGTCTTTGATAGATTGTGCTACACTTGTGGTTTCAGCTGCAACTGACAAGTTCATGATGGATAAAATTTCACGTCTCACATCGCTAGTGAGTGAGGTCAATGAATTGTCTATAAGCGGTGGCGGACCCAGGAATTTTAATCAGGTAGGGCACTTGAATATATATAAAAATAAAAATACTAAAAAATTAAAATCATAATAAAATGATTTTTTTAAAAACTAAAATGAGTTTTTTTAGATAAAATAAAACAAATAAAACAATTAGATGAATTAAAATATTACATTTAAAAAGAAATAAAAGCAAGAAAAAATGTTAAAAAATAAATAATAACAAGAAAAACAATATAAATAATGAAAAAAGTAAAAGAATAATTACAATCTAATTTTATAATAAGAATTTTTTTTTTTTTTTTTTTTGCATTTATAACGAATTCAATTTAAATTTATAAAAAAATAATTTATTAATAAATATTACTAGACATATTTTTTTAAAAACAAAATCTTCAAATTATTGGTAAATTATTGATTTATTGATTCTAAATAAATTAAAACTTTAAAATAAAGAAAAATACTAGGATAAAAGAAAATGAATCATAATAATAGATTGACTATTTTAATCCAATAAAGTAAAATTTGAAATTTTATGGTTTATTGATTGGACGTGTTAGTTATATCAAACTAAAACTATTATAAATAATAAAAATCCAAAATAATAATAGATAGTTTAATATAAAATAAGAAAATGAATTGTTTTGTTTTAGAAAAAAGGAATAAAAAAAGATGGTAAAATAAATAAGACGTAAAAAATTACAAGATAAAGTCAAATTTAAAAATACACATTTGCTTGTTATGGGACTGAACCAAGAACTTCAAACGTAGAGAGAAGATCCAATACCAGCTATGCAAAAGTTGTGACTGTTGTTAATGAATATATATATATATATATATATATATATATATATACAAAATCAATTTTTTTTATAAATAAATTGAGGTAGGGCACAAACCCTACCTGGTCTCCACATGGGTTCGCCCCTGTTAATATACCTTGATCTCTCCTAACTAAGTAATCTTGTTTTTGAACATGGGTAAAGGACGCTTGCATGAAGCCCATGATCCAAAGCAAATCCGCGGGAGTGAAGGACATAGGACGTGTGTGTGAAATTTATTTGTTTTCTTCTTGAATTTGTTTTATTCAGTATTGAAATTCTGTATTTGCTATGGTCATCAGCAAAAATGACCACAGCCAAGTAATTTCAAAGAACTTCAGTGTCACTTGTCTCCATAGTCGTAGACAACTATTATTTAATTGAAGACTTTTAGCATTATATTTATCACGATCCGTAGACTTTTAGCATTACAATTCAAAGATCTTTTTATTCAAAGATCTTACTAATGTTTTCTTCAAAGATCTTACCTGTGACTCTCAACTTGGGCCACTTGGCACTAAGTGTTTGGTATTTTATAACAGTGGAATTAAGCTGCTAGCAAGCATAATGGAAAAAAGACATATTGATGAGATGAGTTAGTCCTAATAGTGAGGACCCTCACTTGCCAGACCGACATGCTTGGCATGTGGACCAAGCCCAATTATATATACAAATTGTCGAAAATACAAAAACAGATGCACGTGAGGGAATTTGAACCTAGGACTCCTGAGACAACGAAATCTATAATATCATGTTAATAACCATTAAACCTCTAAACCGATAGGAAATGACTCAACAATATAATCGGACAATATGATCGAACCAACAGAAAAGGAATTGTTTAGGAGCATTAACTGATATGAGGAAAAAAATTTGTATAGTAAAAATCCAAACGGCACCAAATTAGAAATCCAAAGTTGGAAGTATGATGTAGCGGAAGCTCTGTCGAGAAAAACCTGCGTAACACGATTAGAAACAACCTACTAAAGTTCCGTTGATTTGCGCACAAATACCGGAAAATTAGGCTTCAATTCGTTGATTCTTGATGAATACCGAAATTGGAATGAATAGAGAAAACTCTAAAATTTTATCAATCAAAAACTGCCTGGCCAATTCAGCCTACATCTTTATTTAAAGCAAAACAACTCCTAAACCTAATCGAGTTCCTTGGAAAGCAAGAAAACGATTTAAAACGGAAATTTACCAAAAAAGGCAAAAACGAAATTAAAGCAAAAACTAATTCTACTGAGAATCTTAAACACTCCAGAATTGACGTAAGTCGATTCGGAATTGGGAAACTCAATTTAAAGCGAAAACGAAACTTTCCTAAAATAGCAAAAATGCCTAATTCAAGGCCTAAACGACGGAATTCGCCTAAAAAAGGATGTGCTTACATAGCAAAGCTATGTAGTTGTTCCGGAAACGCCGAAACGCATCAGCTGTCAAAATTTCAAGTCATTCTGAATCCGTCGCCCGGGTTTGGTCTTACTTGGCTTGTTTCAAATCCCACCCCTCCAAATAATCTAATGCCAGTTGATCCGCCGCATCAAAGTATAAAAAAAAATTGTATATATAGGATATGTATCATCAAATACTACATTTTGCTTAAACAAGAAGAGATTGGAAAGGATAAGACGATTTCAAATGAAGCAACTCATTAATAATATGTGGAAATAAAGAAAATGAAAGCACAAGGCTGCATTGAAGACAGATGTAGCAGGTAGAAGAAGACCAATGAAATGCAAGTGATTTGTGCAATGCTAGTTGGCGTTGCAAGAAAACTGAGGTTACTTGAAAGGTCGATAGGTCAAGTCAATTGTGCAGCAATATTTGAAATGTCAAGTCAAATATTGCTCTTGACTTGACATTTCATTTCTTCTTGGGGCCGATAGTACTAAGATTTTAGTTCCATGGTAGGTGAACTTTGCCAACAAAACAAAAGAGATAGACCATGGAAGTGCCTGCTTCTGAGAGTCCATGGAAGGCTTCACAATGCTAATTATCTACTTTTTCATATTTTCTTATATAACAATCACCACTACACTGTCACTGGACACCATTACACTTGGCCAATCCATTAAAGATGGTGAGACAGTAGTTTCAGCAGGACAAGTCTTTGAACTGGGATTTTTCAGTCCTGGTAAATCAAGGGGTCGATACCTGGGAATTTGGTACAAAAAAGATGGTGAGAAAACGGTTGTATGGGTAGCCAACAGAAATACTCCAATTTCTGATTCCTCCGGATTTCTAAGTATCAATGCCCAAGGAAGTCTTGTCCTGAGGATGAACAGTACAAATGACATTGTTTGGTCATCCAATGCGTCAACAACTCTTCTGAATCCAGTTGCAGTGCTCTTAGAATCAGGAAATTTGGTTGTGAAAGATGGAAATGATAACAACCCAGATAAATTTTTGTGGCAGAGCTTTGATTATCCTTGTGATACCTTATTATCGGGCATGAAGCTTGGAAAAAACTTGGTAACTGGTCTGGATTGGTCTTTATCATCCTGGAAGAGCATAGATGATCCTGCTCCAGGTGACTTCACATTGAAGATAGATCCTCATGGGTCTCCACAAGTACTGTTTGTTAGAAAGGGAACTGAAATACTTTATAGAGCAGGCTCCTGGAATGGCCTTCGTTTTACTGGGAATCCTCATCAGCAGGAACCAAATTCAGTATACACATACAACTTCGTGTCAAATGAGAAAGAGGTATTTTACATGTTTGACATCCGAAACAGATCGGTCCCTTCAAGATTGACGGTGACTCCATATGGAGATTTGCAGCGTTTTACATGGATAGATCGAACCCATGCTTGGGCAAGATACTCTACTTCGATGACTGATCAGTGTGACAAATATGCCCTGTGTGGTTCAAATGCAAGTTGCAACATCAATAAGTCTCCTGCCGTATGCGAATGCTTGGAAGGATTCACACCTAAATCACCAGGAGAATGGGAAATTTTAGATTGGACTGAAGGCTGTGTTCGAAAGCCTCCATTGCCTTGTAATCACAGCGATGGATTTCTAAAACACGAAGCAGTAAAATTGCCAGACACAAGTCATTCCTGGGTTGATAACAACATTAGCCTTGCGAAATGTGAGAAATTGTGTCTCAACAATTGCTCTTGTACTGCATATGCAAATTCAGATGTCAGAGAAGGAGGAACCGGCTGTTTGCTCTGGTTTAGTGACTTGCTTGACATAAGAGAACTTGCTGCAAATGGGCAAGATCTTTATGTACGGGTAGCTGCTTCAGAAATAGGTACCTTCTTTTTTTTCATTATGGCATTATATTTTAAAATCTAGATTGCAAGCTAGGATGCATCTAGCTAGTAACTGCTTTGATCTGAAGTAACTGTACTCAAATCCATGAATATGTTTGGCAACAATATTTCAGATAATATTGATCCAATGACACAACCTATTGCGCGGAGGGGACAACTCAGTGAGAAGAAATGGGTAATAATCATAGTCACATGTGCAATTTCTGCTTTGGGACTGCTTGTGCTAGGCTGCATCATCTTTATGAGGAAAAGGAAACGTAGGATTCAAGGTAAATTATAGCTCAGTCCAACTCACTGTTAATTCCATTAATAAATGTTACTTAGGCTCTACTGTTTTCAGGAAATGATTGATACCATATACTAATTCATAATAATGCAAAGGTATTTGTTTCAAGTACTACAATTGCATATTGATTTCTGTATAAAATAATTCAATTTCAGAAAAGACAGATAACAGTCGAGATATAAATAAAAACAATGAAGAGAGCAAAAAAGATGATATGGAATTACTAATATATGATTTGCAAACCATAGTGAAGGCCACCGACAACTTTGTAGACAAAAATAAGCTGGGAGAAGGTGGTTTTGGACCTGTTTACAAGGTAACAAAACAATAGATTATTATTTGTCCAATTGAAACAATGTTTACCATTATGAATGATTAAATGATGATTTATAGGGTACATTGATGGAGGGGCAAGAAATTGCTATAAAAAGGCTTTCAAAATGTTCTGGACAAGGAATTGATGAGTTCAAGAATGAGGTCATTTTAATTGCTAAACTTTAGCACAGAAACCTCGTAAAGCTTTTGGGATGTTGCACTCAAAGAGATGAAAGAATGTTAATTTATGAATACATGCCCAATAAAAGCTTGGACTACTTCATTTTTGGTTTGATCATCTTCTCATAACTGACTCTTTAATTTTTGTCATAATCATATAGTTTTTATATTTATAGTCCCTCTTTAGAATTTAGGTTAGGACTGACTTGAATGAAAAAAAGTTTCAGATAAAACAAGGAGAGAATTATTGGATTGGGGCAAGCGCATCCAAATTATTGGAGGAATTGCCAGAGGGCTGCTTTACCTTCATCAAGACTCGAGACTTAGAATTATACATAGAGATCTCAAAGTCAGTAATGTTTTATTAGATAACGAAATGAACCCAAAAATTTCGGACTTTGGTCTAGCTAAGACATTCAGAGGAGATCAAACTAGGGGAGAAACAAATAGAGTTGTTGGAACATAGTAAGTAAACTTTCATTTGTTTCATTCTATTATGTTAATTATCTGTTAACCCATTCTCTCTTTGCAATGTGATTTTGCAGTGGATATGTCTCCGGAGTATGCCGTTGATGGAATCTTCTCAATAAAGTCAGACATATTTAGCTTTGGTGTTTTAGTACTAGAGATGGTGAGTGGAAAAAGAAACAGAGGATTTTGCCACACCGACCACAATCATAATCTTCTTGGACATGTAAGTCTAAAGAATGAGTGATATTTCAATACCACCTCTTGTAATCTTGTTTTAATGGAATCGAATGGAATTCGTTTGGTAGTTTTGATGACCGATTCCTTTTTACAGTGATGCCAGGATCCTTTTGTATGGACTTTTGAAGAGTAGGATATTAACTATTGGTTTATATCTATTTCAGGCATGGAGACTCTGGAATGAAGAAAGGGCAGTGGAACTAATTGATGAGCAGTTAGATTATTCTTCTACTTCATCTGAAATATTAAGATGCATTCATGTCGGTCTTTTATGTGTGCAACAAGGACCAGAAGATAGGCCAAACATGTCAACTGTGGCTCTAATGTTGGGTGGTGAAGGGTCATTGCCTCGGCCAAGGCAGCCTGGTTTTTTCACAGAAAGGAATCTGACTGAACCAGAAATCACAATCAATGAAATTACAATCTCATTGTTAGAGCCTCGTTAAAGGTCACCACAGTACAGAAAAAGAAAGGGGTTTCCTGCAAAAGCTAAGTACTTGTCCACTGATACCAGAGAGACCATCCCCATAATTAAAAAAAATGCGTGTGCTATATAATGTGTTGTTACTAGCAATCTAGTCCCATGGCGATAATGAGACAAAAAATGGACTGCAGAGTTCATGTGTAATCCTTTTCTCTTTAACATAAGTATTAGACAAGTACAAGTATTAGAAAAGTATTAGAAGAGGTTAATTATTATTACGATATTTAAATCATATGAACTAAATTTTATCGACCTACTGAGATTCTAATTGAATTACTTATAAATGTAACTATCTGTAATGAGCCGTTTCGATCATTATGTTATCCAATGTTGAGTCTGGCCTACACGGTTTTCGTCGGTTTATCACCTATGAAAACTTAGATCTGTCTTAGTTTTTTGATGACCACTTCAGTATTTTGAGATTATCAATATCACTACTACAGAGTAAAGAGTACAGAGTACAGAGTACAGAATGTTGTGTTTTCTACAAAAAACTGGTTTCACAGCGTTGAAATCCACAACTCACAATACTACAATACACAACCGCGTATGTTGCACTTCATAAGCAATTGAAAAGGGAAATTCTGTTCAATTTTTTTTTTGTGAAGGCATATATATATTAATAAAGGCAACCACAGCCACCAACACAAAACAACCCAGTAACCCCAACAAAAAAAGCACACAGGCCCGAAAATAGAGAAAAAAAACACACCACCAAAAGCCACCGGGACAACACACCAGGCACCACACGAACAAACAAACCAGAACAGCAACCAAAGACCACAGAAAAACACATAGAAACGACTCACAACACAAGACAATGGTCACCCCAATCCACGAAATCTCCCGACATGCTTGATCCCATCTTTGCCAAACTATCCGCAAAGGAATTAAATCTTCTCGAGTCAAAAACCACCTCCAAATCGCCAACCTCTCTCAAACATTTCTGAATCGCCGTGACAGACTTGAGATGCTCAATATTTCCGAACTCCCCCTTGTTAACCCAGGAAACAGCCACTTTCGAATCACTCACCACCGCAATGGTCTGTCCCTTCAGATACAAATTCGATTGACAAAGTTCTACTGCCCTTCGGATAGCCCACAACTCAGTAGCATTAGAGTCTAAGATACCCATATAAAAGGAGAAGAGGCAGAGAACTTTACCCTTCGAATCTCTCAGGACACCTCCTATACCCGCCGGCCATGGTTTACCTCTAGAGGAGCCATCCACATTAAACTTAAGACAATCATTAGCAGGAGGAATCCGGTCAACGATATTCGACTTTTTGCAGCTCTTTTTATCCACACATAATTGGTTCACATTTCTTAACAAAGCCTCCACCGAGTCTTCCGATCCTTTTCCCAGGTGCTTAAACCACCAAACAGTCCGGAATTTTACCAAATCAACCACTTGCTCAAAAACCGGAATCTTGTCTTCAAAGACCAGATGATTCCTAGACTCCCAAATGGTCCAAACAACAGCACCAAAAAGAGAAGACCATACCCTACCACGATTGGAGCTCTGACAAAGGCCTGTCCAGCTGTGCATCCATTCAATAGCAGACCTGTTAACGCAAAAATTCACCCCCCACCAAGACAAACAAACCTGCCACAGAGAATTGGACCGAAAAATTGGTTCCTATAAGTAAAGTCTTCCCAGTTAGATTGTCTCCTTGATGAAGACAGTGATTTGTATGTGGGGTACTAACAGATCATTTTCAAAACCTGCAACTTGGCTGGTCATCACATTTACATTTACTCAAGACTTTTTTAAAATCTACAGGGCTGGACATCTTCAAGTAAGCTAGGATAAGTCTTAATGATTTAGCTATATATGTATGTCTTCAAAAACAAATACTTGGGTCAACAGTATTAATTGAATTCCACATGTTTTTTTTTTTGTGGGGCAATTTTCTTGGACTCAGAAATTTCAAGGAAAATGTGTATTCACACTTTCCTCAAGTTTGTGTCGTTTGACAAATTCAAAGACAATTACAATGTAATAGTTCCACGTCGTCCATACAATCACAATGTAATAATTCAACAAGATAATCTAGTCTAAGGGGGTGTATTCTTCAAAACTTTTATGGAATTAAAAAGTTTGGGTGAATTTAATATAGTCTTTTAATGACTTTTAAAAAGTCTATAAAAGTCATAAGGTATTCATTCATATCTTTTTTTTTTTTTTTTTGGAAAATCAGTAATTCATCACTTCATTTTTTTCATTTCTTGGCAGCAAAACACTACAAAATCGCAAATTCAAAATCACAATCACGAGATCCAAACAAAATTTAATAAAAAACAAACTACTCCAGAGAGTCCTGGAAGCCTAAAAAATGACACTGGACAGGCTGCTTGGCTGAAGCGAGGTAGTGATTAAAAAGGTAAAGTTTGAGAAAATATGGCATACCTTTTTCATTCAGATTAAACGAATATAAGTAAAATGCAAAAACCAAAGAATCAAACTAAAACTCAAACACCTAAACTAACATATACAATTGAAATTTAAATTTGAATAATTTAAAACTAAAAGCAAGATTTGCACAATTTGAGAACAGCTAAAACAGTGAAGTTTGACTTGGTCTATTATTCCCCCTCAAGATGGAGCATGAAGGTAGAGTCCAATCTTGGTCTTGAGTAGGCTGAATCGATTACGCGGAAGTGGTTTTGTAAGAGCATCGGCAAGTTGGTCCTTAGAGGACACATGAGCAACACGGAGAGAGCCACGTTGAACCTGATCACGAATGAAATGATAATCAATACCGACATGCTTCATCCTTGAATGAAAAACTGGGTTCGAACACAAGTAAGTGACCCCTACGTTGTCACAGTAGATGACAGGAGATTGAGGTAGCAGAACACCAAGTTTAGACAGTAAAGAACATACCCAATTGAGTTCGGCTGCAGTAGCAGCAACTGATTTATACTCTGCCTCCATTGATGAGCGGGCAATGGTACGTTGCTTCTTGGAACTCCATGAAATAGGGTTGCGACCAAGGTAAACAATATAGGCACTTGTAGAGGAAAAATCATCCTTGTTTCCAGCCTAGTCAGCATCGGAATAGGCATGGAGAGACAAAGAAGAGTCACGATATATCAGAAGACCATCATTAATTGTACCACAGAGATAACGCAATTGGCGCTTGACAAGAGCCCAATGATCGGTGCATATATTGAGAAAGTTTGTTAACCGCAAAGGCGAGGTCAGGTCTGGTCTGGTCAGTAAAATATACTGTAGGCTTCCAACAACATGTCTGTATTCTGAAGGATCAGAAAGTGTAGACCCTGAATGTAGTGTAATTGGCAGGCTAGTAGGCAGTGGAGTAAGAACTGGTTTGGCATCCAGCATGTTGGTACGCGATAAAACATCCAGTATGTAACGTTTATGAGAGAGTATGATACCATGCTCATTTGGAACCCTCCACACCAAGAAAGTATGATAATGATCCAAGGTCTTTAAGAGAAAAACGTTGAGCAAGCAAATTAACAAATCTACTTACCAGGCCATCATTATCACCAGTAATAACTATGTCGTCAACATAAATCAGAAGATACAATATTTTGCCACCAGTTCGAAGGACAAAAAGAGAGGTGTCAGCATGTGAGTTTTGGAAGCCTGAGTCAACAAGAAATGTGCGAAGTTCATGGTTCCAGGCTCTGGGAGCTTGCTTGAGACCGTAGATGGCTTTTCTGAGTTTACAGACATGAGACCGAAAATCAGGATGAACAAAGCCATGCGGCTGTGTCATATACATGTCTTCAGAGAGGTGGCCTTGGAGGAAGGCGGTGTTAACATCAAGCTATCTTAGTGACCATCCACGACTAACGGCAATACTTAGAACAAGGCGGACAGTCGTTGGTTTCACCACAGGACTGAACGTATCATGATAGTCAACCCCTGGGCGTTGATGAAATCCCTTTGCAACCAAGCGTGCTTTAAACCTGATGCAGCGGAATATTCAACGCAAAACAACAATAGATAAAAGACAGGATAAACGATTCGAATCCGTTGATTTGCGCATGAACACTGGAAACGAACCCTACTATTAATCTGTTGATCCGCACAGGGATACCAAAATAATAGGCTTCAAATTCATTGATCCACTCAGGATACCGAAATTGGATAAAAGGAGATACTCTCTCTCAAATTTTATTAATCATCAAAAACTAAAAAACAAACAACTGGTTGCAATGAATTTAAATAGGAAAATAAACTAAACCTAAAAGATCCAAAACCTTGAATCCTAAACGGATTCAGACTCCTCAAATAACATAAATATAAAAAGGACTTCAAGACTCAATCATAAACTAAAAAGGAAACTAACAATGAAACTAACAAGGACTCAAAAACATCCAGCTCGTCCAGCTCAAGTCTTTGCGCAACAAGATAGATGTCCAAATTTGGGCTTTTTGTGATCTATTACGGAGGACGGAGTCTTCATAATATCTGTAGGGATCGTCTTGGGCTTTCCGGAAATATATTATAATAGACGATCCGACCTCATATGCCCTCTGTAGAGGTCCACGAAGTTCAGCTCGAATTTGGTTGGTCCACGCGACCCAAATACGAATTCGCCACCCGCTCCACGAATTCCATTGCCTTAGCTGCTGCTGCATCATTCTCTTCAGGTTGGAGAAAATTCATCCTCGAATTTTGACTGTTTTGAGGAACAAATAAGTTGGAGATGCTGTTGAATGATGAAACACGGCAACATCATAGAAATAATCCTCAAAAATTGAGTCCCTCTCATGCTGCTCGTTCTGGAACAAATCTTCATCGAAAACCAATGGCTTATCGAAATCGACAATAACAAGTTCCGTCACATATTCCTCATCGAAAATTGGCGGCTTATTGAAGTCAACGATAACCGGGTCCGACACATAATCCTCATCGAAAAACAATGAATGGTAGGAGGAAATTTTGTTTTGGAGATTCATGAGATTTTTTTTTTTTTTTTTTTTTTTTTTGGGATAAATATGGATGGTGAATTTTTGGCGTTGAGGAAGATAGTTGGTTGTGGTCATGGATGTTGAGCCTAGCACAACGGTAGACTCGGTGGCTCTGATACCAAACTGATGTAGCGGAAGCTCTGTCGAGAAAAACCTGCAATAAACAATTAGAAACAACCTACTAATATTCTGTTGATCCGTGCACGGATGCCAGAATACTAGGCTACTGAAAACATTCAACTTCGCACACGAAGGATTGTTGACAGGCTTCAAATACTTCAATCTTCGCTAAGAATGTTGTACATGGATAATTGAGAAACAATTCTCTATAATTTTTATTCATCAAAAACTCCCTTTCAAACCCTAATACAATCTACTTAAATAGAATTGCAAAACTTGACTAACAAGAAAATCCTAAACAAACGGGAAAGAATCCTAAATGGAAAAGATATCAAATCTCCTAAAATCAAAAGAATCTTAAAACATTAAAAACCTATCTAAAAAGGAAATAGGATTTGATTTAATAAGATCAAATCATGAAATAATTAATAACCTAATTACATATAAACTAAAAGGAAATAAAATAAACGTATCAAATCATGACGATAATTGGAAATAATAATTAAAGCAACAATTGTCTTGCCATGCACGAAACTTAACAGCCAAATTTGGACATGTTGGAGCCCGTTATAGAAGATAGAGTCTTCATAACATTTGTAGGGCTCGTCTTGGGCTTTTTGGAAACATATTATAATAGACAATCTGATCCCATATGCCCTCTGTAGAGGTCCATGAAGTTTAGACCTGATCATCTCGTCCAGCTCACAGTGTCCAGCTGTTGTCCAGCTCAAGTCTTCGCGCAATAATCTAAATGGCCGAATTTGGGCCTGTTGTGATCTGTTACTGACGCAGAACGGAAGCTCTAGGGTTACCAGCGTAAACCCTAAAGTAACATGAACTGGAATCCACCAGTAAAGAAAGAATGTATGTAAAACGAAAATTGATAATATTATTGAATGATCTGAAACTGAGAACAAAAAGATCCTTAAATAGGATCTGAAAACCCTAAAATAAGCAAAAATACTAAAAAACCCTCAAACTAAACAAAAACGGAAAATAATTAAAAACACTAAAAACTTCGGTCGCCCGACAACCTAACTTAAACAGCTCCGATGAGGTTGGAAAAGATGTCAACCGGGGGAACCTTGGTTACCATGCTATAGAGCTCTGAAAACCCTTTTCAAAAATATATTATAATAGGAAATCTGACAACCGAGTCAAAAGTTATGCCCGCTTCTTTGGAGCACCTCTTTTGGACAATTTCCTGTCCATCTCTTCTTCAAACTCTAAAGCCAACTGTCCTACATTAGTTACGTAGGACAGAGTCTTCATAACATTTGTAGGGCTCCTCTTGGGCTTTCCGGAAACATATTATAATGTTGATTTGGAGTTCGTTTGCCCTCTGAAAAGCCCCCCGAAATTTGCCCAGTCTGACAGTTAAAATCATTCCGAGTCTTTGCTTCCTTCTTTCCGCAACCTTTGTCTTTGAGTCGATTCCTCCACTCCATGAAATCCAAACCTTTGTCTGCCATATCGTCTTTAACGGCTGCATCATTCTCTCCAGGTTGGAGAAAATTCGCCCTCGAATTTTGGAAAGGTAAGCTGAACACACCAACCTATATGGCGATCGAAAAATGTTGTTTCGTAACCAATTAGTTTCTTCTACGCACGGAGAAAGGAATGCACGCCTTACCACCATGGCTGACCCATGTTCTTCAGCTATGTTGCCACTGTCCAAGACCCCTATATTGTTGAATTTGGGTGCTAATTGGTCGCCTATGCCCAAATATGCCTCCTTGTCGACTTTTGGTGCTGCATGACACTCCTCTCCAACTAATTCTGGTTTGGGATCATCATTAATTGTTATGAAATCAGGGCATACCATTAACATTGGACCAACATCGCCCTCCACCCAATCTTCATTGACCATCTCCTCTCCATAAAGCTGCAGTTCATCTCCTGTTTCAGCTTCGTCTTCATCTTCAAACTGCTGCATCTCTGCACAGAGACGCTGCTGCATCAAAACCTGTCAATAGAACCATCAAAGTTATGCTTAGTACGAAAAATCCATTTGCACCCAATAACATTTTGATGTGAACCATGTGGTACTAGTTCCCATGTCCCATTTCGAACAATAGCGTCATACTCTTCAGACATGGCCTGACGCCATTTTGGACATTTTAGAGCTTGTGCGGCAGTCGTGGGTTCAAGACTGTCATGGTGAGAGAGTTGGGTGGAGAGGTTTAATTTCTGAATAGGTTTATGGATGTTGTTTCTGGCTCTTGTGGTCATTGTGTGTTGATTTGGTTCAATAATTGGAGGTTGTGTAGGGTGATTGAGAGCGGATTGGGAGTGTGAAGTGTCACTTGGTGCTGGTTGTTGGGTTTGTGAGTGTTGTGGTACTGGTGGTGAGGTTGTTTGTGATGTTTCAGTCATATGGGATGGTGGTGGTTGAGTGTCGCACAAGGGCGCCTGTGGAGGCTGCACAGGCAGCACAACAGACGATGGAGGGAGTACTGGTTGCATGGAATTGGTGACAGACGGGACTGAGATGAACGGAGGAACCCAAGAGGCAGCTGTATCATTTTGTAGGGAAGTGGATGTGTTACACAGTGTTGCAAACGGAAATATAGACTCTAGAAATTAAACATGACGAGAGACAAATATTCTTGACGTGGAAGGATGAAGACATAAATAGGCACTTTGGGTTAGAGAATACCCAATAAAAAAACATGGTTTGGAGCGGGAGTCAAGTTTGTGAGTGGAATACGGACGGATCCAGGGGTAGCATAAACAACCAAATACCCTAAGTTTCGAATAGTTTGGATGGGTCCTAAAAATCGTTTCATATGGAGAGGAGAGATTTAGGGTGGGTGTTGGCATGCGATTAATTAAGTACATAGCAATGGAAAAAGCATGAGAGAGGAGGGAAAGACCGGTTTCTACAATATGACGGTGTCATCTCTCAGAGTATCCATTGTGTTCAGAAGTATGTGGTGGAGTTGTGAGATGACTGATACCATTGGTGGCAAGAAAATTAGTAAGAGATAAAAATTCGCCACCATTGTCAGAATATAAAGTGATGATTTTATTGTTGAATCGTTTTTCTGCTATAGCTCTAAATCTTATAAACACATCTTTGACTTCAGATTTTTGTTTTAGAGTATAAAACCAGACATATTTGGTATAATGATCAACAAAATTAACATAGTAATTAAAACCATCATGTGAAAGAACCGGTGAAGCCCACACATCTGAGAAAACAATTTCTAGAGGTTGGGAGGATACAAGAGTAGATTCAGAAAATGGTAACTTATGACTTTATTGCAGTGACACGCATTACAGAAAAAATTAGAAGACAAAGAAGACGACAAATCTAGTATATAACATGAAACAACATGTTTTAAAATAGAGACTGCAGGATGATCGAGCCTATGAAGCCACTCAGATGAAGTGGCTTTGACACTGGAGAAAGCTAGTAACGGGGAAGACTGTGTATCGGCCACTCATATACTCCATCCCTCGTCTGGCCATGCATAAGGATTGCCCCCGTGTAAAGTTCCTTCACAAGAAAATAATCAGGTAAGAATTTAATAGATACTTTATTGGAAGTGCAAAATTGAGATATCGATATTAAGTTCTTTTTCATGCTAGGTACGCAAAGGACATTATTTAAAGCAAAGGTAATGTTGTTGTTGGTAAGAGATGTAGAACCAATGTGTGTAATTGATAGACCCGTGCCGTCTCCAATCATGATATCATCGGATCCGGTGTATGGTGCATGAAGAGATGGGTTGCTTAGGTCGGCAGTGACATGATGAGATGCTCCACTATCAAGAAGCCATGATGAGATGCTCTACTATCAAGAAGCCCGAGGCTGCCATGGTGTTTGTGGACTCGAGACCGGTGGTGTTGTTGAGGTAGAAAACTGAACTAGTACTAGTCGAAAGGAGGGACACTTCTTGGCAGTGTGACCCTGAATACCGCAGACCTGACAGTGACCGAGATAAGGTCGTGGAGGTGGTTGGTTATTGCGAATATTGTGTGTCCCTGTGTTGGTTGAAGTGGAGAAGCGATTACCAGAATTGGGCGACGGGCGCCAGCCCCGTGTTACTGTTACTAGGATATGATGGTGGTCGCCAGTTGTTGGTGTTGCTGGAGTTGGATGATGGGTACCAACCTGTGTTGTTACGATGTGTTGGGTTGGCTGAGGCTGGTAAGTGTCCTGGCTCGGACTTTGTACTGTGAACAGATACTTCAAAGTTCAGAAGTTTTTCATGTAGTTCATCAAAAGTGATTGGATTATCTTGAGCTTGAGCATCCCTTACCAGTTCTTTATAATCATCACCAAGGCCATCAAGTATTTTTTCTATGAGATCATCATCATCCATTGGTACTCCCAGAATAGCAAGTTCATCAGCACGTGCCTTAACTGATTGAAGAAACTCGGTGACACTTTGAGATCCCTTGGCGGGATTTTTGAGATGATATTTGGCTCAGGCAATGAATGGAATGATGGTGGGAGAGAGTGATCCAATGAGAGCATTGAGGATTAATTGGTCTTAACGACGCCACACAGTGTATTCAGGATTTGGTGTGGTAGTGCCGTTTTGATCGATATTGATAGGTGGGTTGGGTTTATAACCATCAACATAGCTAAGGAGATCATACCCAATAAAAAGATAGTTGAACTGAAGTTACCAGGATACATAGTTGTTTGTTGTAAGTTTGAGTGGTACTTGGGCTGCAATGTTTATGGTAATTAGTGTGTGATGTCGTTCGTTGGTGTTATGGATTGTGATATTGGGTGCTACAGATGCAGATGCAGAGGGGTTGGTTGCAGATGCAGATGTAGAGGGGTTGGTTGTCATGACATTGGTTTAGAGAAAAAAATTGATAATGCTCTGATACCATAAAAAGGTAGAGTTTGAGAAAATATGGCATACCTTTTTCATTCAAATTAAACGAATATAAGTACAATGCAAAAACCAAAGAATCAAACTAAAACTCAAACACCTAAACTAACTGATACAATTGAAATTTAAATTTAAATAATTTAAAACTAACAGCAAGATTTGCACAGTTTGAAAACAGCTAAAACATTGAAGTTTGACTTGGTCTATTAGTGATAACAGCTGACGAAGACAGACAATTGGTGACGTCTCGACATAACGGCTCGCTTGAGAACGAGAACGAGAACGAGAACGAGAACGAGAACGAGAATGAAGAAGACTGTGCGCTTCTTCTAACTCGCTCGAGAACGAAGGAGCGAGCGAGAGTCCATAACTTTTAGAAGTCTATAAAAGTTTGGAGGTATTCAAAATATCAATGTCTTTTATGCTGTGTTTGGTAAGAGAGAGAAATTGAGGGAGGGAGAGGGTTGGAGGGAGAGCTCCAATCCCTTGTTTGGTTGGAGGGATAAGATCAGGTAGGAGAGGAGAAGGGGAGGGAGATGTGATCCATCCGGGCCCACCAAAATGAATCCGCCCAATGATAGGCGGATGAGAAATTAGGGAGAGAAGATTGGACGGGAATGACTATAATGCCCTCCAATTTTTTATTGCCCTCCAAATTTTTTTAAGGGTAATATAGTAATTTTATAAATTAAATACTAATTCATCCATTCAACCCTCTTTTCAATACCAAACAACATGAATGATAGATGTTATCATCTCCATCCCTCCTACTCTCTCTCCCTCTTTGATTGTATTATTTTTGTTTCTATTTTTAGGACCCCAATTCCTACTTGTTGTGCTTGTTCTTTAGGTAAAACCGGGTATTTAATATGTTAAAATAAATGTTTCAGGTATTTTTGGAGTTCAGGGGCATTGGTGTAATTTTGGAAAATAAGGGGTCAAAGTGAAAATATAGTGAATATATGGAAGATCTTGTGATTAGGGAAGAGTTGAGGGGTGCTAATTGTAATTTTCCAGATGTTGGTTGCTACCAAGGTTGCCACCCACTAGCCAACTTGCCAGTGACCTTTTTGTGCAAAAAAGGGCAGAGATGTTCGCTACCTTGCTGGTCGCTACCCACTAGCTAACTTGGTGGCGACCTCTCATGACTATCTCAGCCCAAGGACGAATTTCAAACCTGATTTTTGTCACCCACTATTTATATCCTATTTTGTTTGCCTAAAACACACACAAACCCTTTCATCACATTTTACACACTCTCTTTCATACACACATCACACCTTTGAACCCTAGATCTAGGAATTACCTCTCCATATCCAAAAACCTTTCCACACTCCTACATCACCTCCATACATACAAAAATCACCCAAGTTTCCACCTTTTTACATTCTTCCATCATTCCCTTCACATATTTCCTTTCACACACCCATTTCCATCCATTTTTGGAAGCTCATTCAAGGAAGGAGGAGAAGGAACTCAAAGAACATGAGAAGCTCACATGGACTTTATGGGTTTTCTCTACACTTTTCCCCTCTTTGTTTATTTTTCATTAATTTGTAACTAATTCTAGCTAGGGGATTGATGTAACCACATTGGACTACTATATGTAATTAATTAGTCTATTCTCTAATTCAATTCGATTTTAGTCTCAATTATTGCTTAAATTGCTCTAATCTCTCTACTCATATTTTGTTGTGACCACAAGGGACATGGGTTTGAGAGTTAGTTTATGTAAGAGGTTGAGTTTAGGTGTGGGTGATCATCCCATCTAAATCTCACCACAAGATTAGTAATTGGGAAGGTTGGTTTATGAATGACCATGCTAGGTCAACTTGGCTTAGAGTTTTATATTAAATAGGGGGATTGACCATTGCTTACTACATGACCATGTGTAAGTAATGAGAAAAACCTAGAACTTAATGGATTTATCTTAAAACAAGCCCTAAAATTGGATTGAAGTGCTTAATGAGACTAAGTGAGAAGTGGTCTAAGAATGTTGAATTGATTCCCTAGTGCTTTTTCTCCATATATTTACTACTTGTGTGTTTCTTGTTATGTTAGTTTAGTTTTAATTCACAAGTTTGCATTTTTATTTCTCAAGTTTGCATTTTTAATCATTTTCAAGAACAAAACCTTTTCCCAACAAAAACGCATTATGCAATTTAATTTCACGCACTTAGAGTAGATTTTTCCCTAGATTAAGTAGTTTCAACTGATTGAATAACCGATCCCAGTGAACAAACTGTGATTTAAATTGAACGTAATCATTTTAATGCATCACTCTTAATTCAACCATCCATCATACTCTTCCTCCCTCCTACCAAACATAACATTAATGACAATAACTTTAAAATGCCAATGACATTTAATGAGTTTTAGTTATATCAAACCTTACAATTTCTCTTCCATTCTCATCAAAAACTTTGAATGACTTTTAATTGAGAGAAAAAAAAAAACATAAAACTCATTGAAAAAATATATGACATTTTATTTTCTTATAAATAAAAAAGAACACATTCATTCTTATTAACAAAATTCACACATAAAATAAAGTGGTCATCTTTTTTTTTTTTCAACTTTTAAAATAAACAAATTATCCACACAAAAAAAAAAAAAAATCATACAAAGATTAGCGATCTATAACAAAAAAGAAATGTTAAACTAACAAATTATATAAAATAAAACCTTTCCCCACTAGTTATGCCATAAAGACGAGAGATTCAATTTCATTTTTTTTCCTCCATTTTCAAAGCAAAACAACATTTATAGAAACAATAAATCAAACTAACTTCATTTATGTTTAATTAAAATAATAAAAGGCAAAAACCACAATTTAACCACGCCACGCCGCATCGTCATCAAATTATCTCTCATCATTGTAAACCTATTACCAAAATATATATATATATATATATATATATATATATATATATATATATATATATATACTAGCTACTTAAATTCGAACAAAATCAACTTTTTATGTCTTTTTTTTTCCCCACTATTTTAGACATAAATCTCTAATTAAAGAAACAGTATAACAATTGATAACCATAACAATCGATAATACTATTTTCGGTTTGATTTAACCATATCTATGGGTAACAGAAAATTTAACCTTCTTGGTTATATTTTACACACATATTTTGACTAATCATCATAAAATTTAGGTGCATAATTGTCTTTATAATGCAAAATATAATAAAAAATAATTAAAAATTTCAAAATCACGTATTTAGGCATGAATGCTTTCGTCCAGTTTTATATATATTAACAATGATTTTGTTTTTAATTCTTTTAAGAAGATATTTTTTATTGACATGAGAAATATAATTGTATTATAACAAATTGTATAATATATTTAAAAGTCAATGAAAGTCTATTAATGTCTATGAAATTCTAATAATGTATAGGAAAGTCTTTTAAAATAAAAATCTATAAAAGTTTATGATAGTCTTTCATAATTTTTTAAAGTCTATAAAAGTCAATAAAAATCCATAAACTCTACAAAAGTCATTCATTTAAAAAAGTCTTTAAAATTCCAGATTGAATACACCCCCCAAGATCAAGAAGTCACAATCAAATCCTCCATACATGTTGATGGTAATTTTGAGATCGTTAAAAAGTTAACCGGTCAACAATGCACATAGATCTAAAAAGAGTTTGACTAGTCAAAGGTTACACATGCAAAATTCATTCTCCACATGGGTCCGTTGAAATCGCCAATTAGCCTCTGTCTGCTTGCTGATTTGGTGAGTAGAATCCTTGGTGATGTTCAAACCTACAATAAATCTGCAAACAGGAGAAGGTTAAAAGCGCTGTTGTTGGTGACCGACGTTTACACTCCGACGCTTAAGTCAGCAAACAATCTCAAGGTATAAATTGATAATTTGCAAGAGAAATTGGCAGAGTTTCTGCTAATTAGAGAATGTATATTGCATACCTTAACTTTGAGTGATACCTATGTATTTATAGATGCTAGTAGGGTGTTGCCCTAATTCTTGCCGTGTAAGCAATGGACTGGTGAATCGTATTCTTATGGGATTCTGATTTCTATGCCTATTTGGTACTTTGTTTCCTAATAAAGATCAATTTCCTTGAAGTGTGGAGTTGTTCCCTATTTGAAAGTCTTTGATTTAAGGAATAATAGTTGTATTTCCTCGTTGGAGCTTTGATTTGGAGATTCCGTATTTAACGCGATCTCTGATTGAGATTGCATATCTAACTGGGATTGATGTTTGTGTTCCAAATGCATCGAGTAGATTGGAATCGTCAAATAGGATAACTCTGGGGAGCAGTTTTTTATATGGCGAAGAGGCCTTGTTTAAGCACGCAGGTTTGGTATCTGTGATTTTGCTTTTGTATGTGGTGTTGCCACAGGTTATGTTGATCATGTTGATCATCTTTTCTTTAACTTTTAGTGATGTGGATTGACATGTTTTCGCATTATTCGCTCTTTCGGCTAATGTGTCAACCGACTAAAAACCCTTATAACACATGCATAAAGCAAATCAATAAAAATAATAAGGAAATGATTTCAAGTCATATCTATAGACAGATTCGTGATCTACTCCAAAGTACTGCTCAAAACAAGACTTGAGAAAAGTGTGATTTTCGAAATGATATGGCTTAGGAAAGTATTCTTGATCAAATCTCTAAGTGTAAAAAACTCTAAATTTCCTCTTGTACACTTACCTACAGTAAGAAATATTATTATTATTAGGGTAAATTGCAGTGAAGTACCCTCACGTTTTGGCATACAACAGCCAACTCTTTTTTTTTTTCTAAAATTGCAATGAGGTACCCTTGACCGTTTGACCGTCATCTCACCGTCAGAGGCGGACTATCAAGAGGGCTGACCCGGGCTAAAGCCGGGTCAGCCTTTTAAAAAATATATATATATATATATTTAATGTTTTACTTTTTTTAATTAATGCAACTCACTTCTCCTAGACACTCACACCCTGACACGCCATTCCCTTTCCTTTAAGAGTTTAAGGTCAACATAAACTGACATATATCACTAAATTATTATTATTTATTTATATATCATTATATTGAAACATCCAATTATCTTTCAGTTAAATCTATCACATGCAAATTGAAACATTCAATTATCCTCCGGTTCAATCTATCACACGCAAATACACAAATTTGAATCCAAAGGCGGAACACCTCTCTCTCTCTCTCTCTCTCTCTCTCTCTCTCTCTCTCTCTCTCACGATTCACTAATCCCAATTTCCCCTCTCTCAACTCCCAAGTCCCAAATCCCATCTCTCGAAATTTTCAATTATAAAAATATTCATATTTGGTTCGTCGATTCAGGTATTTTTCTTAGTTTATGTTTATTTTTAGTTTGTTATTTGTAATTTTAAGTTAGTGTTTTGTTATTTTTTTTTATGAATTTATTTTCCGACTGCAATTTATTATTTCTAGGGTTATATTATAATTTATAAAGTATCACTTTAACCAATTTTTTAAATAATTTTAGGTTTTTTATTTTTTTTTAGCCCACCCTAACAAAAAATCATGGGTACGCCCCTGCTCACCGTTACTCTCAGCCGTTCGCCGACCGCCGGAGAGAGTGGGTCGACATCGTCTACACCAGAAGGTGTGGGGGATGCCGACCGTTCGATCTCTCAAAAGGACCGTCACAAAACGAAATCGTTTGGGTGGTCAAACCACCGTTCAAAAATCATCGTCGCCGCCACACATCGCCGCCGCCGAAGCTTCGTCGTCAAATCTGCGCCTATCCGTCGTGAATCCGACGAAACCGATCACGCCGATGAACTCAGCGCCGTTCGATCTTTCAGATCCGACCATCGGCTGAGTTAACCGATGCCGTTGATGGACTACCGGTACCGGACGCCGTTAAAGCCAAGGTCGGTCAATGGTCGGTCAATGGTCGGTCAATGGTCAAGGGTACCTCATTGTTATTTTAGAAAATGTCAAGGGTACCTCATTGCAATTTTAGAAAAAAAAATGATTTGGCTGTTGTATGGCAAAACGTGAGGGTACTTTATTGCAATTAACCCTTATTATTATATATGGGTCACAAAAACCTTAAAAATTGCACTTGAGATGAAAATAGACGGTAGAAACATCATTTAAAACACGTCTTTGGTGCCGTGTCGTGACCACGTTCTGCGACAAATAGGTCGCAATAATTTGTTGCCCTAAATAAAGTTGTTCACCACAATAAAAAAATTAAATCCTATAGGTCAAAATCGCGACTAAGAACCACGATGACTAGATTGGCATATCACGATGAAATGTTGCGATAGGATAAAATCAATCAGGTCTATGACCGCATCCAAAGACCGCAATGAATGTTGGGAATAAAAAGATGAACGCGAAGGCACATGCCTAATATTCACCATATAACAAATAACGTTTACTAGCAGAAAAATAAGATGAGATAAAATAAACCAATCACACATGAACACATGATATACGTGGAAACCCTAAATTAGGGAAAAACCATGGGACGTCTGGACAACAGAGAAAACATCCAATACATAGTAAGTTTGTACAATCACACACTCTCAAGATTCTCTCTCTAAACCCAAACCCCAAACAACTGAGCCTTACCGATCCCCCAAGCTCACAACCAAGCTTACATCCTAGCTCTCAACTCACAATGCACATCGAGTCCTCCTTCGAGTGCACCCCTGAATATCCCCTAGGTCTCCATTGAATATCACCCACGGATCTCTCTCATAATCCCCAAATATTCCCTGGATCTCTCCCAGATATTCACAGGGGGATCTCCTCCAAATCTCCCTACTCTCTAATGTTACATGTGTTTCTTTTTACTCTACACTTAATAAACAAATATTACATGTATTTATACTAGAGTACTAGAGAAGTTTGAATCCTACAAGGAAACACTTTTTTTCATGCACAAGACTTCCTATTCCACACAAAGTCTTTTTCCTTTACACATAAGACTTTCCTGTTCCGCACAAAGACATACTCTTTTTTCATTTTTAGTTTCCTTTTTCCTTTTCTGCTGAAGATTTCCCATTTTACGCATATTTATGTTAAACCGCAGTTTTGTTCGCGGTTGTCCACCTGCGCCCTATACCGCGGCTACTTCACCGCTCAGAAGACCGTGGTCCATGCGCCACTATTAAACTGTGCTAAACATACTGGAATCAACTGTTGTATGCACTACGGTTGGTGCGATGCGATTCCCATCGAACTTCAATTCTCCTGTCTTCTCTAGTCTTTCAAATCTTCCCTAAACATGAACTTCGACTTCCACACGTTACCCATGTCTTCAGGAAGTTTCCTCTTTCACAGTAGTTGAGTCCTGTTTAGTCAACATTGGATTCATTTGGGAATACAAGCCAAAACCTAACAATGAAAACCTCTAGAAGCTACGTTGCAATAGCACCCATAAAAGAGTTTCTTGAGATGTGACTTGAGACTACGGTGAACACATCGCACCTCTAGCTCGTGATGACATCTAGATCCTATCTGCATGGTTGTACAAGTAATATTTGTGTGTATAAGTGATGCACAACGATATAGAGACACAAATGATATGAATTGCGTGTGTGGGTGCATCTTAAGCCTTTCAAGGAATAAAGAAGAACTACCTTAGATCTTCAAACCAAAAGTATCCCTGAACGACTAAGGCCATGCTTGATTTTTCCACTAAAGACTTAATGACACTTAATGTGCTCCATTAAGTTGTTTTGTTTGTTTGTTTTTTTAAGTGATAAAATCACTTAAAATACCTCTAAAACCACTTGTTTATAAAAGTGAAATTTTTTCATTTTTCACTTAACAAAAAACCACTGGATTTTAAAACAATTTTTTACTTCCAAAACTATTCTCACTAATCTAACTTATTTCCAAGTTTATCTTCCGTCTAAAACCTAACCGCATTAATACATATTTTTTTCTTATCACCGTAAAAAAATTTAGCATTACAAAACCTAGTTGCTTCAAAACTCAAACAACTCCATTGGAATATAGTTTTTGATTTTTTTTTTAAATTATTTATATATTTAATCCATTAGAATATAATTTTTGAGTGATTTCATATATATTTACGCATGGTAATTCTATTGAGTCCCCAATCCCCCACCAACAAAATTAATATTACTTCAAGAAAATAGTAAAAAAAGAAAAAGAAAAAGTAAAACATATTACGTACAGTAAACTTATCTATACAAAATTACATTATACAGTAGAACCCCTATAAATTAATCTCCTATTAATTAATATCCTCTCTAAATTAATAAAAAATCTCGGTCCCGACTCGGGCCAGTGTAAAAAATTAATAAACCCCTCTATCGTAATAATTAATAATTTCTTTTTGAAACCTACTGTAAAATTTCAGTCCCGACTGTCGCATAAATTAATAATTTCATAAAAGTACAAAATATATTATAAATTATTTAAGAACTAGAAAAGTATTTCAAGATGCTAGTTTGCACTAGGTTACTATGTTTGATATTTTTGACTTCATCCTTCATCTTTTGAATTGTCCTGAAGAAGCTATTATCATCATCTTCTTGTTGTAGTAAAAAGGTTTCAATTAAATTTAGCATTTCAACAACATAACCTTACTTGTAGAGATTTTAGATACCTTATGACTATCGTCGTCATTATCTATCTCAACCATATTATCAGTATTCAGCCTCGTGATATCATTGATGGTAACCTCTTCAGTTAGAGTGTAACACACTTCTTCAAATTTGGTGGTAGATAGTGCATTGTGATGTTCCTGTGTTGGATGTGATTAGGTAGCTCTATAAGTGGTACATGGGCAGTGTAATTGTCAAGGAGAAGCAAACCTTTCGATTTACCATGGGCAGTGCCATTGCAATTAGGAATCCTAAAAAAAAGAAACTTCTCCTGAGGAAGAAAACCGACTAAACAAGGAATTCTGAAAAGGAACCTTCCCTGAACAAGAAAACCGACTTCTACACGTTTGTTAAAGACAAAATAACACTTTACAATGTCAAACCCTTTAAATCAATAACCCCTCTAAATTAATACTCAAGGGTAGGTCCCAAGAATATTAATTTAGAGGGGTTCTACTGTAGGATTATTACAAATTCATATCATGGAATGCAATTCAATTGTGTTTTCAATCAATTAATTCCTGTAAGACCCGAATTTATTTTCCTCTTTAGTAATATTAATATTAATACTAATAGATAAATAGAAGTGTACTGTTAGTTTGATAGTTGGATTTAGCTAGGAGATTGGTAGGTGGTTTAGTAGTACAAAACCACTAACTCCTTAAACTGATTATCATTATCTCAATGTGTAGAGATATTAGGAAATTGAATTTGAATTGTATTTTTATTCTCTTTAAAGAGAGATAAATGAGTTTTCAGGTTAAAACTTTTATATTCTTTTCTACACTTTCTTTTCCGAAATTGATAACTCTCACAAAAGAATATAAAAAACTACTATTTTGTAGATTTAGTCAGTGTGTTTTTAAGGTAAAGTTCTTAAACTTTGTTTCTCTTTAAATATTTATTTACAGCTTTAATTTCTCTCAAAACTCTTTATTTTTTTAATCATTAAAGATATCTCATTAACAAAGATTGTGCCTCTATCAATTGTTCGATTTTAGTTTTTTGGTTGGAGATGTCTTAATGCATGGATTTTGGGAGTTCATTAAAGAGTTCAAATTTGAGTGTTAGTGTAGGTTGCAATTTTGAGTTATTTTAATATTGGTGAAGCAACTTAGTGTTGATTATTTTAATTATATTTGTAGGTTGCAGTTGATGATAAATTTTAGTATGAGAATAATAGACTTATATATCAACTTGTATTATAATTTTCGGAATTTTTGGTGGGGATTATCTTAGGAAGATATTATTTCTAAAATCGGTTACATATGCAGATTTTCTTAACATCAAACTGACCTTGTTGTGTTAGAGTAATTTTAAATTGAAATTGGGGATGTATTTAGGTCTGATTTTTAGTACTATGGTTGTAGAGATATAATTGAACCAGGATATAAAATTTTGTGAATTTTAGTGATATATAATTGTTTTAATTCTGTGGGTATA
The DNA here is from genome assembly GCA_008009225.1 of Acer yangbiense. NCBI lineage: Eukaryota > Viridiplantae > Streptophyta > Magnoliopsida > Sapindales > Sapindaceae > Acer > Acer yangbiense. The sequence continues at coordinate 50,088,321 of CM017763.1, read as the reverse complement.
TTTGATGTTTAAGCCATAATAGTGAGGCTGACAGTCATGATCTATTGGTGTTGTAGGAATTTTAATTCTCTAAAGGAGATGGATAAAATTCTGATTTTCAGTATAGAGATATAGTACTGGTATCTTAGTCTATAAATAAAATTTTGGAATTTTTCATGGTATGTAGGGTTGTTAAACTTTGATACAAAGTATGGTTGGAGGATTGAAATTTACGCTGTCAGGAGTGCTTAGGAAATTATAGAAATCCATAGGTGTTTGATAAAATTCGGATATTTTGAGGGGAGTTAGTAATCTGATGTTTAGGTTTATTGACTAAGTTTAAAAATATTTTGAGGCCCTTAAGATTTTCAAATCACTAACGTTTGTGCAATAAAATCTGTTTTACTGGAATTTCTACATAAAAGGAATAAAAATGTATTTTCTTTAAAGAAGCGGAGTCAGATTTCTTTTATTTGGTTATTTTGATTGAAGGATTATTATTCTAAATGTTTAGGTTCCGCGTGTGACTTTCCAATATCGTTAGTGAAGCATTAAACTTGCTATCTTCCAAGGTAAGTGGTTTTTGCATAGTATGTGGTTGCAAAAAGAAAAAATATATATATTTTTCTTATGAAACAAATTTAATTATTATATTATTATGTTCTAAAACGATTTATATATATATATATATATATATATATATGCTTATACTTATGTAAACTCATATTTTTTCTACTTATATATTTTTTACTTACACATTATTTATCCAATTCTTTAAATGAGTTTTGCCTTTACTTGAACTCTTGTTCAAAAGTTTATATGTTCCGTTCTTTTGTGCTTTAGTAATGCAAATGTATTGTTATATACATATTTTGAAAATAATGTTTTAGCTCAATGTCAATAGTAAATGAAATGGTGATCACTAGTGAAAATGTAAATGCAGCGCGAGCGACAAATGAAATGTTATGATTTTGGTCTTGTACCAATTTTTGAAATGTAAATGGCCGGGTCACCGGGGGTATTGGTGACACTACTTGACTTGAGCTTATTTTATGAAATATTATTAATTGTTATCGCACAATAAAAATGTTACTTTTACAAGTTTACTTATATATAAATATTTGATTTTTTGTTTTTATGTACTCTTTAAAAGCTTTTGGTACTCATTATAAATGTTTTCGATTGTATATTATGCAATGCTTATTGAGTTGACAGCTCACCCCTTATCATTTAACATTTTGCAGACAGAGATTCTTAAGAGCTTACCGCTAGGGCGATAGATTTGGAATTGGAAGTGATTAAGATTTTATATAACGACTCCCTTTGATTTTGTTACTTAGAATTTGAAGTTAGAATTCTCGGAATTATTTTAATTTCATTTAGATCGATTTGGACCTTAATGTTGGTTTTATTTGAAGATATATTTTCGTTGGAAATTGATTTATTTGCAGGTACATTATAATTATTAATTTTCTTTGGTGAAATAATTTATGGTTTATGATAGAACATTCCATATCAAAGTGCTTAATTACTCTTTAAATTTTGGGGTGTTACAATTCCAATGTTTACTAATAACTTTATCTTCATCTGAGCACATCATGTCATCATTAGAATAAAAATATATATTGTTTCAAGGGAAAATAATATAGTGTTCAAATATAAGATCAACGTACCTCATCTTGTATGTTCCTAAAAAAATCTAAGATCTTCATTTTGTAATATAGCTAAACAAAAAGTTTTGTTTAATTATATGTATAAATTTGAAATATTATTAATAACTAAATAATTTTGTTTTAAAATTATTAAATTACTTGTTATAGTTCTTTTAATATATTAAAATGTAAATATATGACAAATAATAATTAGAGGGGCATAGAAGTAAAAATATTTATTTTCAAGTATTTGTAACTTAAAAAAACAAACAACTTATCACTTATATTCAGTTTTCAGTGAAATACAAACAAACATGTTTTTCAGTTTTCAGTTTTCAATCACTATTCGGTCTTTAGTAACATTCAGCATTGTTCAGACTTGACAAAAAATCAAACGGGACATAAGCCTACATATCGAAGTTGCTAAACCACTTAAGTTCAAGTAAGAACCAATCCTAAGCAACTAAGAATTAAAAGCAAAGGGGATTTTGACACGGAATAAAGTTAATGCAAACCAAAAACTAACAAACATAATTAGAAAATTATATAAATCGAGTCCAGGATGAACAATGTACTTGTCGAAGTTTTCTTGCCTTATCCTACATTGTCGAAGTTTTCTTGCCTTATCCTGATGAACCGAAAGATCTATAGAGAAAAAATAAAAGCTATGGGTGTGGTTGGTATCATTTTTAAAATTGTATTTTAAAAACTAATTTTTAAAATGAAAAATTATGTTTTAAAAACAATGTTCTTAAAAATGTAATGTGTTTGGTAGTGTTTATTCACTACAAGAAAAGGTGATATTTACAAGCTTTTAAAAATGCCGTAAAGACTTTTTTACGGCATTTAATAAAATATCATTACAAAGAAAGTTGCAAAAGAATGTCAATCTACCACGGCATGTCCTCAATGCCATATAAGACCTGTTTTGAGGCAATAAAAAAAAGGCCGTATAAGAGATGTTTTGAAACAATCAAAAAATGTTGTATTAGAAATGCTTTGGGACATATAAAAAATATCGTATAAGAAATGTTTTGGGAGCCAAAAAATGTCGTATAATACTTGTTTTGGGACAGCCAAAAAAGGCCACGTAAATTGAGTTTGAGATCAAACAAATGCTGCAAATGCAACAATTATTCCAAATGAAAAGCTATTTAAATTGAACAAAAATAAAATGAAAATGAGCCAAACGAAACATATCATTGGAATAACATCAAATTGAATATCCAAAAAATAATAACATCAAATTGTTTTAAAAGTAATCTCTAAATCTCACATAGTCTACTGCCACATACCATTTTACATAGTCTACTACCGGCCTATCCTATAACATAACTAAACCTAGTCTAAGATAACATCGTTTTTAAGCTTTGCTGCTTCGCGATAAAACTTCTAACTATATGACCAAGAACTTGAAACACTGAGGTAGGACAGCTTACCAAGAAGCCCGAGAGGTGGAAAACCTGCAAGAGTTTGAATTGACATGTCAAAATCTGCAGCTTTTAACACACAACTATGCCACAACTATGCCCTGCATTGCAATGACACACGAAATAACCCTTTGTTATTTGCTCATCAATCACCTCATCTACATGAGTCAAAGCAAAATCTAACACAAATAAAAAAGCATCATGAACAGATACTAGGTAACAAGAGCAAAATCAAAATTGGTGAACTAAAATTGAAACTGTCGTGTCTATGACCAATACTCACTCTCCTCTTCACTACCAGTCATGTCTTCCTCCAAGTGCTTTCTTCAGCCAACAAGTGAGCATTGTACTTGTGTTGTTGATTTGCTAGGGTGATTTGGACTTATAGATGAGGCAATGAGTTTTTTTAGATCAAATAAGAGCATATGGAGCTGAAGTTCCTCCAAGTGTTTGGGGAGCTTTGCTCAGAGCTTGTCGAATCCACAAAAACATCAAGGTGTATTGGTGAGAGGATTTTGGAAGTAGAACCTTCTAATTCTGGTGATTATTTAATTTTGGCAGAAATGTAACTTGGCAGTGGAAGAAAGGAGGATGCAGAGAAGATTTGGGATCTAATAAAGGGGAATGGAATCAAGAAGCAACCTGGTTGTAGTTGGATTGAAATAAACAACAGTGGGCATGTATTTCTTTCAGGAGATAGATCACATACTATTTATGTGAATCTATTTATTTTATTTTTAATACCAAGAAATTACCAAACTTGTCTTCATTTACCAAACTCTAAACAAAGGACTTATGCTGAATCTTACAATCTTATTAGTCAAGAAACTCATCCAAGATCACAAGGTATGAACTAGTTGACTTCAAATCCACTTAAATGCCCAACTCCACCTCAATTAGAATACTTACCTTGATTTTGTGGAACATGTATGGACAATGCAATAACAGCAGCTGCTTGAACAGATGAAGAAGCAGAAGCTTTAGCCATCCAACCTGCTAAAGAACCGACGTCAGCTATAATTAATCAACCTGTTAAATTTTTATATTCAAAAGAGATCTTCTATCATAGTCATGACTACTACTCTTTAGCTTTCAACTATAATTAATCAATCAATTCACTGGCAAAAAGTTAAAGAAAAAGGCTTTGTAAAAAGCCTCCTTTAATTCAAGAAGTTAACAGAAATGAAGGTTTTAAAAATCATCATATAACAAGTAAAAAGGTCAAAAAAAGAAAGAACCATAGAAAGAAGAACATGATTTGCAACTTTATTCTGCAGAATCTAACCAAACTGCACATGCAATGATTTAAACAACAAAGTTTCATCACGCTCTGCATTCCACAAACGAACAAGATAAGAAAAACAAAAGGTGGAGTGATAAAAAGTGAACATTGATAGCCATGACTAACTAACCTCTGCATGAAGCTTCTGGTTTTCAGCCTGCAGTGCATCATTATCTGCTTTGAATAGAAGATATTCCCTGATTTCTATAATCCTTATAGAGCAGCTCATAAGGTTAGGCTTTGAATTTACTAATAAAGGTTATTATACAATCAAAATTGGTGAGTTAAATAACAAGAGACAATTCTTATTATGATGGTAAAGAAAATACCGTGACAAGTAACTATGAACAGAACCATAGACAATAACATGAACATAGGAATATAGGATAGCTGACAACAAGTTCTCAGAGACTTTCTAATGGCCAAATTGTTCCACAGACCCGACATCATCATCATCTGCTCAAACGGCGACACGCCTACACCACCGCCTTCAATGTAAGAGATATAACATCAATAGCTTCAACAAATGAGAAACTAAATCAATAGCTCCAAGGAAAAAATTCAAGTATCAATAATAGAAGCATATTCAACATAATTAACTCACCATTAAAACGATCAAGGAAAATCATAATCATAATAAGATGACATTCAAAAAGGCTATGACTATCACTTATTTATTATGCTAAGAAAATAGCATCTGAATAGAGACCAAATGACTCACCTATTCACGGATTTATCAAAACATTTATGTCTTCTTCCTGACAGCCGAGACCCAAACCTGCAAACCGGAATTTAACCGTGGAAATATCATTTGGACACAAGATAAACAGGAGAGTAAATGGGAAAAAGAGATCTAATTAACAAAATTGAATGGCTGACACACCGAGACATACATGTTCATCAAACCTCTGCTAGAATTAAATTCAAATTACCCATACTCTGCTAGAAGAGTCATTCAGGCAATCACCAGCAAGAAAAAAGTCGTACCTGCTAAAATACAGAATTATAGATAAATATTATATGGCAATTGGTAAGCACAGGTGTTAAGAAGCAATAGATATACAATTATAACAAGAAAATTGAAAGATGCAAAGAACATAATAGAACTCAAGTACTACGACAAACACCATGACATGACGGTGGGACTGTGATGACTAAAGTAAATCACATTATAATTACTGGGACTAATTAAAATAACCTTAAAAAGGCTCTTCTGAGTTATATAAACTAGAACACAGGCATTACTCATACACAATTGCTGAACATGTAATCCACTAGTTCAAACCCATGAAATACCTGACAGTGAGGAAATAAGATTTGCGAAGAGGCAGTGAGAAGATCGCAACAATGGCGAGAGTAACCACGACGAAGACAGAGACAGTGACAGAGACGGATACGGCGATGGAGATGGCCATAGCTGGCAGCGACGACGATGAAGACGGCCATAGCTGGCAGAGATGGAGACGGCCACAGCTGGTAGCGACGGCGACGGCATGAAGAGACGACGACGACATGAGATGACAACGGCATGACATTGACGAAACATCGGAGATTGTAACAAGTCCAACAATTAAAAATTAGAGATTGAGAAAATTGAGTAACAAATCAAACATCAAGAGAATCAAAGATCAAAATGCGTTCGAAACCATAAAAATAAAATTGATTTTTTTGAATGCGTTTGAAACCATTAGAATAAAGACTTAGGGGGGTGTATTCAATTAGGATTCTTGAAGACATTTAAAGACATTTTTTAAATGATAGATTTTCATGGATTTGTACAGATTTTCATGGATTTGTACGGACTCTTATAAATCCACATGGACTTTTATGGATTTGTTTAGACAGACTTCTATGGATTTGTTTAGACTTCTATGGATTTATTTAGACTTCTATCACAGACTTTTATGGATTTGTTTAGACATCCATGGACTTTTATAAATTGAAGGATGCTTTAATGGGTAACAAGAATTACAAGACTTTGTTGAATGGATTGCATTTTCTTAATCGAGACTTCATGCTCAATTCTTTGTTTTTGTTTGAAAGCATGTTTGATTTTTTAATCAACTTCAAAAGAAAAACTAGTATGTCAAAGCTGATGAATTAGATAAGATTCACAAGAGGGACTATTAAAAGTGAGAAAAACTAGTATGTCATGCTCACGGCCTTTACCATAACCCAATTGTTTTTTAATTGCAAATAGTTACCTACCTACTGCCTTAATCAACAGTATAGTAGACTGTTGTAGATTATTTGTCTTTTGTACTAACAGTTGTAATATATTTTATTTTATTCATTAATTAATGATCGTACTGTACAAATCAAAAAGCAAACCTCTTACATCTAACGCAAAACCAAGAACAAACAACTAACGCAAAACAAACGTAAAACCAAGAACAAATCATTTAAACAGGAAATAATGAACTACAAAGAGAAAAAAATTAAAAATAGATTTTGATAGATAAAAAAATTTGACAGAGGTATAGAATGTATACATAATGATTCGACAAAGAAGTGAAAGAATAGAAAAAAATTGAAAAAATTCGTTGTTGAAGAGTAGAAGATGTACTAACCTGTGGAAGAGGAGAAGATTTCCGGAAAGTCCCAATTGAACGATGATAGAGACTGATGAAAATCTTTGGGGAAATAGCTGGACTTGTCATGGACTTTGATATTTATACCTCTCACTATCAAGTCCACCAAAATCCATCAAAATCCATGACTTAAGAAAATCCTTTAAAATCTAGTCCTAATTGAATACACCTTGATTCTTGTAGACATTTTTTAAGTCCCAATTCAATACACCCGGATTTGGAAGGATTCTTTAAAAGTCCATAGAAATCCTAATTGAATACCACTGGATTCATATGGACTCTTTTAAAGTCTTTAAATGTCCTAATTGAATACACCAGAATTTATAATGTCTTTAAATGTCCTCATGAATCCTAATTGAATACACCCCCCTTAATAGCACCAGAATACCAGATCCCCCTGACTTATACACGAATTTGCAAATTGCCCCCTAAATGTTTTTTTTCAACGGTAAACCCCTCAAACTGTTGGAAATTGGCAATAATGGACGGAATAGGGATGGAACCCTTATTCCATCTGATTTTCCTTGCATGTGCGCCTCACATGCATAAGTACAAAGGGCATTTTTATCTTTTCACTGTTAAAAAAAAATTAGGAATAATTTTTAATAATTAAATTGAAATGTCTCCACATAATAATAATAATAATAAGGGTTATTATATTTTTAGTCCCTGACGTTTGCTTTAATCTGGGTTTAGTCCACAATTTTCTGACTTTACTAAGTTCAGTCCTTCCGTTAGGGTTTCAGTTAAAACAAATGGACTGTCATTGTCAGAGGGTACAATGACCGAAATACCCTTGGACTAAACCCAGATTAACGCAAACGTCAGGGACTAAAAATATAATAACCCTAAAATATATAAAAATAATAATTAAATAATAATAATAATAATAATAATAATTAAATTGAAAATTAAAACATATAAAAAACTAATTAAAATAATAATTATTATTATTATTAAATGAATTAAATTAAGAAATTAAAATCTATAAAAAATAATTAAAAATAATTTAATATATATTAAATCCATTTAAATTAATAAATTAAATAAAATTAAATAATAAAAAAATTAATAAATTTAATTAGATTAAATAATTAAAATTAAAAAATTAAAAATGAAATTAAACTAAAAATTAAACAAATCATTTAATATAAAACTAAATAAGAAAATTAAAATAACAATAATAAATAAATATTTAAAATAATATAAAAAATTAAACCCTAACAATAATCTCTTTTCTCTCCCTCAATCAAACCCTCAATCAAACTATTCTTTTCTCTCTCGATCACACCGCCACCACCAATCTAACCACACCACCACCATTTATTAATCTGATGGATTCGGTGGATCTCCACCGTCCATCTCATGAGATGGACGGTCCGGATCTTTTTTAATTATTTGTAATATTAATTTTTTTAATTTTTTTAATATATTTATTTAATAGGAGGGCATAAGGGTCTTTACCCTTGTTTCAGTCAGGTTTGTAGAAGGTTTCTTGGAATTTCCCATAATAATAATAATTATTTTATTTAATAATATTTATTTGTTTTTTAAAATTAATTATTTAATAATTATTTAATTTCTGGTTGGATTTTTTAATATTTTATTATTTAATTTAATTTAATTTTTAATTTTTTAATTTTTAATTATTTAATTTAATTAAATTTATTAATTTTTTACTTTTTAATTTAATTTAATTTATTAATTTAAATGGATTTAATATATATATTAAATTATTTTTTATAGATTTTAATTTTTTAATTTAATTCATTTAATAATTATTATTATTATTATTTTAATTAGTTTTTTATATGTTTTAATTTTAAATTTAATTTTTTTTTATTTTTTATTCAATAGAAGGGCATAAGGGTCTTTACCCTTGTTTCAGTCAGGTTTGTAAAAGGTTTCTTGGAATTTCCCATAATAATAATTATTATTTTATTTAATAGTATTTATTTGTTTTTTAAAATTAATTATTTAATTTCTGATTGGATTTTTAATTTTTTATTATTTTATTTAATTTTTAATTTTTTTAATTTTAATTATTTAATTTTAATTATTTAATTTAATTAAATTTATTAATTTTTTATTATTTAATTTAATTTAATTTATTAATTTAAATGTATTTAATATATATATATTAAATTATTTGTCTAAATCTAACATTTACCATCATATCACATGGTAAAATTAAAATGGCTTGTGTTGTGCATGCTACCTATATTGAAATATAATTAATCACTAATTGATTAATTATATAAAAAATAATGTGATTTACATTAATTTTTCTCTTTTTTTGTTGTTGGCTTGTTGCAATAATAAAAAATTAATAAATTTAATTAAATTAAAAATTTTAATATATATATTAAATCCATATATTTAATTAAATTAAATTTATTAATTTTTTATTATTTAATTTAATTTAATTTATTAATTTAAATGGATTTAATATATATATTAAATTATTTTTTTATAGATTTTAATTTTTTAATTTAATTCGTTTAATAATTATTATTATTATTATTTTAATTAGTTTTTTATATGTTTTAATTTTAAATTTAATTATTATTATTTAATTAGTTTTTTTATATATATTTTAGGGTTATTATATTTTTAGTCCCTGACGTTTGCGTTAATCTGGGTTCAGTCCGGTTTCTAGAAGGTTTTTTGGCATTTCCAATAATGCCCCTGTTGACCTAACGAAAGTCAACGAAATCCTAACGGAATTGGACGGTAGGGACTCGATTTGGTATTGTCAGAGAACTATTGGACTGCAGTTAGTAAAGTCAAAAAATCGTGGACTAAACCCAGATTAACGCAAACATCAGGGACTAAAAATATAATAACCCTAATAATAATAATAAATTATCAGCATCATCTCCACCAAATTAATCCAATGCCTAGGTTTCAACATCTTCAACATCATCAGCCATGCATCATCTCCACCAAATTAATCTAATGCCTGGGTTTCAACATCTTTAACATCATCAGCCACACCACTCATCCACAGCCATCTCTCCTCTTCTCTCTTCCCAAACCCTAATCTCTACTCTTCTCTCTCCCCAATCTCTTCTTCTTCATCAGCTCCAGATCAAACCCAGATCAAAAAAATTAAACTGAAAAACCCAATGTTTTCAATCACCTGTCCACCACTACCATCTCTATCAGTCAACCGTCCACCATATTCACCGTCCACCACCATCTCCATCAGTCAACCCATAATCAAATCACAAACCAAGCCGAATTCAACCACCACAAACACAAACCGAATTCAACAACCACAAACACAAACCATCATCATCACTAAACCATCACAAACCCAATCGAACTCCATCACCAAACCCAATCGAATCCAACCCGATCGTGTTCGCGAGTAAGGGTTTAGAGAGAGGGAGATTCGTGAGAGAGAATTCCAAATCAGATCAACGGCAATGAGATGATAGGGTTCAATCGGCGGCGAGATGATGGGGTTTAATCGGGTTCGCGGCGGCGCAATGAGGGATGGATCTCGTCGGTTCTGGTTCGTGCAATAGGTGAGGTGTGGAGCTCTGCTGGTGGCGAGATGGAGGGGTTGGTCTAGGTTGGTGTTTGATGATGGTAATGATTTGGTGGAGATTGACGATTGTGATGAAGATTTTGTTAAGAAGATGATTCTTGGAGATTAATTTCCGGGTTTGTGTTTGATTGTATGGGTTTGGTGTTGAAAAGAAAAGATGGAAAAGAGAATAAGAGAGATTAGGGTTTGAATTTTTTTTTTTTAATATTCTTTTTTTAATTTATGTTAATGTTAATTATTTAATTTAATAATATTTATTATTTTTAACAATCCAAAATTTCAAAATTTTTGTTATTATTATTTTAATTATTTTAATTATTAATTTTTATTTTTTAAAATTTTTTATTAGTAGTAGTCACAAAATGACTAAAAGGCCCTCATTGGCTTCACATGTGTAGCACACATGTTAGGAAAATCAGACGGAATAAGGGTTCCATCCATTATTGCCAATTTCCAATAGTTCGAGAGATTTACCGTCGAAAAAAAACATTTATGGGGCAATTTACAAATTCACGTATAATTCAGGGGAGTTTGGTGCTATTAAGTCTAGAATAAAATTGGGTAAAGTTTTGGATGCTTTTGTCTGTTAGCTGTTAGCGTATGTTAGCCTAATAGAAAATTTGTATTGTATTTTTTAATAAAAAAACTTGTTGGAAAACCCGCGTATTTCTTTTTCTTACAAAAACAAAATGATACTTACAACATTTTAAAACTTCTATCAAAAAAAAAAAAAAAAAACATTTTAAAACTGCTGTAATAGAATTAAATAACAGCGTTTTTTAAATCCTTAAAAAAAATCATGTGTAGGCATCTTTCGCGACATTTTTGGTAAAAAATCCTATAATTACAATCGATTACAGCATTTTTTATTAAATGCCGGTAAATGAATTTCGTAAAATGTAAAATTTCTTATAGTTGGTTACAAGTGATTTTTAAAATCTGAAAACAACTTTTCGAAAATATGTAAACAAACAACTTTACAATTGTATTTTATTTTTGAAAACATAAAAACGTTTTTAAAAGCGGATCCAAAATGCACCTAAGAAATTTGATGATTTTTCCCTTCTCATGATTCCTACAATGAATTTGAATAAAAATAAGGTAAAAAAAAATAAAAGAAAAAAAGTTATGTATTATTATGTAGACTTAAAGGTACTGATACCCTTCGATTATACACGTATTGCTCATTTGCCTCCTGAACTCGAAAAATGGTCACTAAACCTCTTGAATTATTGGAAATTGACAATATCTGACGGAATAGTAATGTCATCCATTTTTCTGTCATTGCAAATTGCAATAAATTCCCCTGATTATATAAATAATAGCATCAAATCAGAAACAATATAATAATATGACCTAAATACCCTTCTAATCAAATTTTTAAAATAAAAAATTTCCTGTTAAAAAAAAAAAAAAAAAATAATAATAATAAAATAAAAAAGCTTTATTATTATCATCATCATCCATTATCATGATCATCGTTCACCAACTAAAAAAATCCAAAATCATCACCCAAATCAAACCTAAACCGAATCACCACCCCAAATCAAACTAAAATGAAGGCTTAAAACACGAAATCAAATAGAGCTTGCTACACTGTGTTTTCTTCCTCCTCTGTCCCGGCATTTTCACACTCCCTAAATCTAAATGGATTTCTTGACTTTTCCAGACAAGAAAAAACTCAAATCTCTCTGAAATTCTCATCCACATTTATTACTTCACTGTTTTGTAGAAGAACCCTAGCCGCCGCATTCATAGACCGTCCAAGATCCAGCCCGACCAAGGCCGGTCGCAGTCATCCAAACCTCACCGGTCCGTTGTCGACCTCGATCGCATCACCAGTTCCGTCGCACAGATCACACCAGTTTCGCACTTCAGTCGCTTTCTGATTGTCCGGTCGCCGCTGCTTTTCGGTCGTGCGGTTGCCGCTGCTTTCCGATCGTCCGATTGCACTTCGGTCGCCGCTGCTTGCTTCCGCCCCCTGCCGTCGTCATCTGCAGTTTCTTCTTTTGCTGAGATGAGATCCAGATATTAAATATAAAATCTTGAATAAAATATTGTTGTTTAATTGTTCTCATCAATCGATCAGTCAATCCAACAAATCCTTGAAGTCGAAATAAGCATTAATGAAATGATGCCAATCTAGATCAATCTCGAAGTCGAGATGGAAATGATGTCAAACCCCAGCAATTTTTCTATAACCGTGAATTTTTGGAATCTCTTCCATGGAGATCAAGAGTTGGATCGATCTCCATCTCTGTTTTCTTATATGTTTTTTTTTTTTTTTTTTTTTAATTATCTTTTTAATTTTAATATTTTTAGCTGGATTGATCTCTTAATATTTTATCTTTTTTGTTTTCTTAGCTTGAGAAAAAAAAATTAATTATAATTTTTTTTTGTTTTTTGTTTTAAAGTTGAAGGTTGAAGGTTGATGATGATGATCGAGATTGGACTGATTATGTATCATTTTTTTTTTTTTTAATTAGGTGGAGGTTGGATATTTGGATCTTCTCATTTTTTTTATGTATTTAATTATTTTACTTGTAAAAAATTCCAGATTTCCATTTTTTGTTTATCTTTTTTTTTTTTTCATTTTTTTTCATTTTTTTATTATTATTATTATTATTATTATTATCACTTTTATCATTATTATTATTATCATCATCATCATTATTATTATTATCACTTTTATTATTATTTATTATTATTATTATTATTATTAAATATTTAGGGATACTTAAATAAAAATAATAATTTAATTATTTAGAAAATTAAATTCATATTTTTATTATTATTTATCCATTATTTCAATTTTAAAATTTTAAATTTTATTTTAAAATTTTGGTCATAAGGGTATTTAGGTCATATTATTATATAGTTTTTGATTTGATGCTATTATCTATATAATCAGGGGAACTTATTGCTATTTGCCATGACAGAAAAATGGATAGCGTTAGGATTCAGGGGGTTTAGTGACCATTTCCGATAATTCAGGGTGTTTAGTGACCATTTTTCGAATTCAAGGGGTAAATGGGCAATTCGGGTATAATCCAGAGGGCATCGGTACCTTTAAGTCTATTATGTAACATCTTATCAATCGCTTCATTGCATAGAGGTGGACCACTACAACAGTACAACGTGGGGAAAAAACTACGTCATGTAGTGTGATTGTGACGGACTGACGGAGACGCTTGGTGCACTGAATCACCTCTTTGACTACATTGATAGGCCAAATCCATGATTAATCGTCCAATCCATGATTGGCTCTATGGCAACTAAAAATAGTTCTTGTCACACCCATTTTATTACAAAAAATAAAAAATAAAAATAAAATTTAAATTTAAAAATTTACTCTTTGCAAGTTTCAAAATGTCATGATTAACCTTAAATATTAATAATCATATTATAATTAATTTCTTCTATTCAAACCAACATAAAATCAATTTGGGTGAAGAACCATAAATCAAACAAACTTTTGACATTTTTTTTCTGTCTCTGTCATGCAAGATCCAATTTAATCCGGATGACTATAAATTTTATGGTTTTTATTGTGCTTTATAACATGCAATTGTAAACCAAAATTTTTTTTTTTTTTTTTTGTTTTTGTTTTTTTTTTTTTTGTGGAATAGTTTTACGTCTTCTCTTTTGTGCAGTTATATGGGATAATAGGATATCACAGTATATTTAAACTTTTTTTGTTTTTTTGTCTTGCGTCTTCTCTTTTGTCATGTTTTCTAGGATATTAGATATTATTTATATCTATGCACACAAACACGAAGACTTTGGTTCCCTGGGTTGTGATAAAATTTATGGTTGGGTTAATTAAGGTTGTTGGGATTTTGACCAGGTTATTAATGAAATTGAAATTGTTTGGTTCCAAATTGTTCACAGTGAAGAACCCTAAACAAACTACAAAAACTAAATTGAAATTAAATGGAAAGATTAATGCACTACAAGAAAAAAGACCTATTGGGACGAAAACTTATAGAGACGCTTTTTTTTTCTTCCCAATAGGATGTCTATTGGGACGAAAAAAATTATTCGTCCATAAAAAATGCAAACCTGATAAAACCTTTAGGGACGAACAAATTTATCCTAATAGAATGCCTCTTGGGACGAAATAAATTTTTCGTCCCTAAAAAGTACAAATCTATCAAGACTTTTAGGGACGAAATAATTTTGTCCCAATAGACATTCTATTGGGACGAAATAAATTATTCATCACAATAGATTGTCTTTCGGGACAAATTTTGTCCAATGTGGTAAGACCTTTAGGGACGAATTTTTTTTGTCCCAATATAACGTCTATTGGGACGAAATACAAAATTCGTCCCAATAGACTATCTATAGGGACAAATTTTGTTTTGTCCCAATAGGTTTTCTTTTTATTTAAAATTATAATAATTAATTAATTTTGTTGAAAATTCTTGATTTTTTTTTTGTTGTTGAAGTTTTTCCTTAAAGATAGATTAATAATTAAATTGCCATATAAATTAGAAAATGATGCAATATGGATCATTTTGTTCATCCAAAGTGGTTCTCTATCGAGATGAATTTTTTTTTTTCCCAATAAGTTCTTCATAAGGATCAATAACTATTAGTCTTGAGAGGTTTTCTATTATTTTTTAAAAAAGGAACCGAACTGTTGGAACCGGAACCGGAACCAAAACATCGAAACCGAAACCGAAACCGAAACCAGAACCGGAACTGAAACTGAAACCAAAACCGTTGGTTTCGAATCGAAAATCGAAAACCGAAACCGGTGGTTCCGAAACGGAAATTGGAACCGCTGGTTCCAAATCAAGAACCAGAACCGGGGTCAAGTTTAATTCCGAGTATGATTAACGATTAACCCTTTGATCTGACAATATATGGTTTGAACAAAATAGTTTAATTAAATGTTATAATAAACGTTTTTTAATATCAATTTGTTTATCACATAAAAATAAAATTTAAATTAGTGGAATCAATCTACAAATAAAATTTTGATTGAAAAATAATTAATAAAAATTTAATAACAAGTAGAGGTTATATATAAAAAACTATGCTTTATTAGCACATTAAAAACAACAACAAGGTGGATAAGGCTTGTCTCACTCTCACACCTGAGTGACAGGTTCAACACTCACCACAATCATAACAATTAATTGTGATTTCTGTATGATGAGATGTAGCTGGTGTGTTGTGGGTGGGTCATCGTGGGTCGTAGGTGGGGTGTCATTTGAAGGCAACAAACCATTTTTTTTTTTTTTTTTTTAATTTCGTCCCTATAGGATATCTAAAGGGACGAAAAATTATTTGAAGGGACAAAATATTTCGTCCCTACAGGTTGTCAAAGGGGACGAAAATACAATTCGTCCCTACAAGTTGTTTGTGGGGACGAATAATTTCATCCCTATATATTATCAATTGGGACGAACAAAAATCGTCCCTATAAGTAGTTTTTAGGGACGAATTTCAATTTTCATCCCAAAGAGCCTATTGTGACCCACTTGAGGCGACGTAATTTGGAACGAATTTTTTTCGTCCCAATAGGTCTATAGGGACGAATTTTGGGCTATTGGGACGAAAAAGAAAGTGCCCCAATAGCCCTTTTTTCTTGTAGTGATGAAACGTTAGAAAATGATTATAAGCTTATCATCACAACTAGTGGAAGGTTATAAAACTATTAAAAGCTTATTAAATTTTTTTTTTAAATGTCCACAATTTGTATAATTTAGGGTTCTTCATCCAAATTTGATTTTGTATGAATTTTAAAATAAACAATTTAATTAAAATGATTATTAATATATAGGGTTAATCTTGACATTTTAGAGATCGTAAACAGTAAATTATTAAATTTCAATTTTTTACAGTGGGTGTTGGAAGTAAATGGGTGCGGGGAGAAATATTTGGGTGGCAATAGAGCCAACTTAAAAAAAAAAAAAGTAATGTTAGACTTCCCAAATTATGTGTTATGGTGATTTGTCAACATCTTGTATATCATGAGTTTATATGGTGAAGGATGTGATGTTGACAACTCACCATGTAACATAATTTGGAAAGTTTTTTGGTAAAAAATTTGGGAAGCCCAATTTTGCTAAGGACATGTATTGTCAAATACTACATTTTTGCTTCAACAATAGGTGGTTAAGAATAAGATTATCTAATGGAGCATAACCATCATTTTACTTTTTAAGAATAAGATTATCTAATGGAGCATAACCATCATTTTACTTGTTCATATTGCATTACTGAGGATAGCATATGTATAAAAATTATGGTATTTAAATTTTTTTATTATTATATTACATATTATAATTATTTTACAAATTGATTGATTTTATTAAGATGTATTGATAATTTTCTGTTTTGTCATTGTAAATATGAAATTAAGTATTTATTGTAAAATAGAAGGCTTTATAATATATATATATATAAAGTAATTATTGTAAGATAAGCTTTGGGTTTGGGCCACCATCCTGAAGAAGAGCTAAATGATTTTGATGTATTTCTCTGATATTTTCTTAATATATATATATATATATATTCTTAGATTACAAAATATTACATTTTATTTATAAAAAAAATAAAATGTTAGAAAGGACATTGTAGAGTATTGAGCCATGCCATAACCCTTGTCCAAATAATTATATATACTTAGTCTTATTTACCTGCTAAAATGCTTAATTCGAATTAATTTGGAGTTTATAGGTTGACAGGTCAAGTCAATTGTGGAGCATATTGCCCTCGACTCTTCTTTTCTTTTTTGGGTTGATAGTATGACTTTTGTTAATCCATGAAATTAGCCCTACATCAACTGAGTGATACAATGGATGTGGGTCCTGCTATGTCAATAGAGAAAATGGCTTTTGAATGGAGGACTCAGGGCTGGGAACCCGAAAAGAAAAAGGTCAGGGGTGGTCACCGAACAGATTTGCATTTGCCCGTGAAAACCTTCGGGGCTTGTTTGTTTCTCGGTATTGTATTGGATAAGAGATTTAAAATATATTATATAATACAATAAATATATTTGGCCAATGAGATTGTATTGTATTAATTAATACAAACAGTATTTCTAATACATCAAACACTATATTATCCAATACATAGTGAAAGGGTGGGTTTAAGCTATATTAAAGTAGGAGATAAAGGTTTTTTTTTTTTTTTTTTTTTTCAAATCAAATTATATAAAGGATTAAAATAATTATATAAATATTAAAATTCGAAATTAATTATAATTTTTTTATAATAATTTTATAAAATAAAACAATTATTATTATTATTATTATAAATTCCAAATCAAATATTAAATATTAAATCATGAATAATGTTTATATTAGATAAATATAACAAACTTGTGTTGTATCATGAAATATAAATAATTATTTAATTCATACATATTAAAAATATTTAGAAAGAATAATTTTAATAATTTTTATTCATTATTTAATTTTTTTAATTTTAATAATATAATTTTTTGATTTTTAAAAATATAATGCAACAAATATGTACTTTATAATATTATTTTTTATTCTAAAAATGTATTAATTTTTTTAGTTAACAAAATATTTGGAAACAAAAATCATTTACAAACATTGAATAACCTAATACATTCCAATCCAAAATATCACCAAACACAATGTATAAGAATAATACAGTCAAATGTAATACTATCCAATACAGTCTAAACCAATACTATACAATACAGTGTGCCAAACATGGGCTCAATGTTCAAATTAGTCCTAGTGTCAGAGGTGAGTACGACCATAAGATGTAAACATATTTTTATTATGAATTTTTTTTTTATTTTAACAAAAAAAAAAAACCCAGGAAGAGAAACAAAGAGATAATCTACAGAAATTATGAACCAACAATTAATATGTACTGCTGAACAGATATGGTTTCTCTTTCTCTTTAATTATATTTATGTACCTGCTGACATGCTATTCAATTACATGACAGTTTGCAATTAATGATCTGTTGTAATAAGACTACCCAATTGTTAAATTAGTTCATTTTCATTCATTTACTAGTTTTAGAATACTTAAATACTGCTTTGTTATACTATAAAGTCATGGGTTCGAGTCCCCTATGTGATTGAATTCGCATTTGTTTCTAAATTTGTTATAGGTTTGAACGTGTTTGGGCTAGAGCCATGAGGCAAGCTCGTTTGTTTTGCACGTGAGAGTGTGTTAGTTTCCTATCGGCTTAAGTTTTGGGTCTGATGGTTACTAATACCTATTATCTACCATCGGTTCTCCTAGAAAGACCGTTTTCCATTTCTTTCTTCAATTTTTGATCGTTTTGAAGATACCGCTAGGACCCAAATCTTGGTACATTTTTTTTGCAATTAAATGGAGAGTTTATGGAATAAATGCATAGGCTATGTACTGCTAATTGCTAAATACTACCATTTTGCTTCAACAAGAGACTAATGGAGCAATGAAAATACTTTTACTGGTTTATATTGAATTACTGATTATAACAGAAGTTATATCCTTGTAAAAAAAATCATGAAAATGAAAGCATAGAGCTGCAATGATAACCATTTAATGTATTGCCTACAGATAGTACAATGGTAGTTGGCATTGCCCAAACCTGAGGTTACCCTGTTGTGGATCCTGTTACCCTTGACTTTTCTTCACTTTTTGTGACTGGTAGACAGATCAAGTCACTTGTGGATCCTGTTGCCCTTGACTTTTCTTCACTTTTTGTGTGGTAAAAATTAAACCAGACTTATCCTAAGTTCAATAAAATCTATATTGATGCATTTCTTGCCAAATGCAAGCATGAGAGAGTCGATGAAGTTCTTCAGATTTCTTATTCTATACTGTTTTCTATTTTCTTCCACAAGAATTGACTCCACTACACAGGACACAATTACACTTGGCCAATCCATCAGAGATGGTGAGACACTAGTTTCAGCAGATCAAAGCTTTGAACTGGGATTTTTCAGTCCAGGCACATCGAGGAGTCGATACCTGGGAATTTGGTACAAGAAAGTAGCTCCAAAGACAACTGTATGGGTAGCCAACAGAGATACTCCAATTTCTGATCCCTCGGGAATTCTAAATATCAATGCCAGAGGAATTATTGTACTCCTTAATAGCACAAACGACACTGTTTGGTCGTCCAACGCATCAAGAACTCCCCAGAATCCAGTTGCAGTGCTCTTAGGATCTGGAAATCTGGTCGTGAAAGATGGAACTGATAACAACCCAGATAACTTTTTGTGGCAGAGCTTTGATCATCCTGGTGATACCTTATTACCGGGCATGAAGCTTGGAAAAAACTTGGTAACTGGTATGGAATGGTTTTACACATCTTGGAAGAGCACAGATGACCCTTCTCGGAGTGACTTTACAATGTTGATCGATCCTCGGGGGTATCCTCAACTATTTCTTAAAATGGGACCTGTAATAGTGTATAGAGCAGGTTCCTGGAATGGTGTTCAATGGACTGGATCCCCTCAGCTGAAACCAAATCCTTTATATACATACAACTTTGTGTCAAATGAGAAAGAGGTATTTTACACGTATGATGCCCGAAACAGTTCAGTCCTTTCAAGAGTGGCACTGAGCCCATCAGGTGTTGCACAGCGTTTGACATGGATGGATGAAACTCACAAATGGGTAGGATACTATGCAAAAGTGCGCGATGAGTGCTCCAATTATAGCATATGTGGTGCATATGCTAGTTGCAACATCAATAACTTTCCTGTATGCACATGCTTCAAAGGATTTCTACCTAAATCACAACAACAATGGAGTATCTACAATTGGTCTGATGGGTGTATTCGAAAGACTCCGTTGGATTGTCAGCACGGAGATGGCTTTGTGAAGCATGAAGCAGTAAAATTGCCTGACACAAGTAATTCCTCGACTGTAAAATACATTAGCCTTGTTCAATGTAAGAAATTGTGTATCAATAATTGCTCCTGCACGGCATATGCAACTTTAGATATCCAAGAAGGAGGATCTGGCTGTTTGCTCTGGTTTACCGACCTGTTTGACATAACAGATATTGAGGGCGGTCAAGCTCTTTATGTCCGGGTAGCTGCTTCAGAAGCAGAGATAGGTACCTTCCTTCCTTTCCCTTTTCTTCATTTTAGTAATGATATTTTTCAGAGCTTAAGTTTGGATTTGTATTGAGGTTCAATCGAATTTCAAGAAGATGTTTGAACACTCTAGTTTTAATTTTCAGATGGTATTGAATCAGAGAGACAACCGAGTAGGAAAAAGCAGTTGGCGAATGCTATAATCATAGTCACATCTATAATTTCAGGCATAGGAGTGCTTGCAATAGTCTGGATCATATATATGTGGAGGAAGAAACTTAGGAATGAAGGTAAATAAGCTCAATCGAACACACTGTTGATTTCGCTGCATGTAAATTAAGCTATGCTGTGTGAAAGATAGAAGTTGATAGATATCGATGATGCCTAAAAATGCAAAATCAATTGTCCTGTAAATGCCTAGTCATCTCTTTATGAATCCTGTAATTTTCAGGAAAGCCAGATGACAGCCATGGAATGAATGACAACCGTGAAGGGAGCAGAAAAGATGATAATGGATTAACAATATACGCTTGGAACACCATATCTGATGCTACTGATAATTTTTCAGATGAAAACAAGCTGGGAGAAGGTGGTTTTGGACCTGTTTACAAGGTAACATACCAATAAGAACCTAAGGTGTACGTGTTATTTTCATTTGAAATGATATTTACTATCCTGAATTATGATTTCTAGGGTATATTGATTGAGGGCCAAGAAATTGCTGTTAAAAGGCTCTCAAAGTGTTCTGGACAAGGAATGGAGGAGTTCAAGAATGAAGTTATTCTGATCGCTAAACTTCAGCATCGAAACCTTGTAAAGCTTCTGGGATGTTGCGCTGAAAGAGATGAAAGAATGTTAATATATGAATACATGCCAAACAAAAGCTTGGACTACTTTATTTTTGGTTTGATGATTTTCTCCAAACTGTCTAAAACAATTCTAGTCTTACTATTAAAGTTATTATCTTTATAGTTTCTTTTGAGCAATAGGGCTGAGGAGTAACTTGGATGAGAAATGTTTCAGAAACAACAAGAAGAAAATTACTGGATTGGAGCATTTGCATCCAAATTATCGTAGGAACTGCAAGAGGGCTTCTTTACCTTCATCAAGACTCG
This sequence comes from Acer yangbiense, assembly GCA_008009225.1. Classification (NCBI taxonomy): domain Eukaryota; kingdom Viridiplantae; phylum Streptophyta; class Magnoliopsida; order Sapindales; family Sapindaceae; genus Acer; species Acer yangbiense. Next base: position 50,066,677 of record CM017763.1, on the reverse strand, counting down.
AGATTGAGGATTATACATAGAGATCTTAAAGCCAGTAATGTTTTATTAGATAATGATATGAATCCGAAAATTTCAGACTTTGGCATGGCTAGGACATTTGGTGGAGATCAAACTGAGGCGGAAACGAATAGAGTTGTTGGAACATAGTAAGTATTTTTAAATTTTTTTTTTTTTTTTTTTATGAAAACTTTGACAGTTGAAGAAATTTATAAGTTAATTTTATTTTCACTGTCTGAAGATTAAAAACTTTGACGGTGGAACATAGCAAGTATTATGTAGCTTGCATTTGTTTCATTATATTATATCATACTTTAATTCCATTCTCTCTTTGCAATGTAATTTTGCAGTGGATATATGTCTCCTGAATATATAGTAGATGGGATCTTCTCATTGAAATCTGACGTCTACAGCTTCGGTGTTTTAGTACTAGAGATAGTGAGTGGGAAGAGAAACAGAGGATTTTACCATACAGACCACAAGCATAATCTTCTTGGACATGTAAGTGACCTTTATAAACCACCTTATGGAATAAAATGGAATTCTTTTGGCACTTTTGATGATCAATCTGTGAAGTTAACTTTTAGAAACTCAATTCTATGGTGATGTTCAAAGAGTAATTATTGGTACTTTTTATTGGTTTTAGGCATGGAGACTCTGGAATGAAGAAAAGGCATCGGAATTAATCGATAAATCATTAGATTACTCATCTGATTCATCTGAAATATTAAGATGCATTCACATCGGTCTGTTGTGTGTGCAACAAGGACCAGAAGATAGGCCAAACATGTCAACTGTGGCTCTAATGTTGGGTGGTGAAGGGTCATTGCCTCAGCCAAAGCAACCTGGTTTTTTCACAGAAAGGAATATACATGAATCGGAGTCATCAGTAGTAAGTAAGGAGCAATCATCTTCAACTAATGAAATCACAGTATCAATGTTAGAGGCTCGTTAAAGAGCACCAATTTACAGAGAAGCAGTCTGGTTGTATCATACAATGGATCAGGGATGTGAATAGCTAGCTGTCCACTCCCCTGGCAATAGCGAGCCAAAAAAATTTGCTGGAAAATAAACGTGTTGTCTCTTTGGCTTTAATTTTTGTACTAGATTAGTACAAGGATCATTGATCACCAACCTGCTGAACAGCTCAATGATTTTAACGTATTGCTGTGATATTTTCATCAAATGTAGTAGCTACTAGCTAGTCTCATCTACTTTCTGACATGCTAATCGAATTACTCATATACATGACACTCTAAATTGTCCCATTTCATTGTGTTATTTTCATCTTTGAGTTTGCTAGAATTGTAGTCATTTTTTCATTCGATCGTTTTGTTGCTTATATTTACATCAAACTTGTATTCATAAACCCTTTGCCACTTGGGTAACCCGGGTATGCATTCTCTTGACTGAGATATTCCATGTGTGTCCCATTCATCTTGTGATTCTGCTATTACTATTAGGACCACACTGAACATAACTGTCACAAGAATCAAATGGCCAAGAGTACAGAATAGTCCATTAACTGTTCCTCTCATTCCATACTTGATGCTGCAGAGTGCCTGATTGATACAAAAGTACTCGTGTGATAACTGTAATGTTGGAAGGCTTGTAAATGAAATACAACTCGTCTTGTTTTTGCACTAAAGTTGGCTTGAATACCATATATATTGTGTAGCATTGGAATGCCACTGAACTGGACACCATTCCAAGCTCCACTCCGGATCTCTTTTCTTGTTGCTGAAGAAATAACTAATTGAGGTAACCCATGAATGTCAAGTCTGAGACTAAATTCTCCAGGATATGGGTCGTTAGCACTCGTCTATGGCGTTAGAAATCACTCAAAACCAGTTTGTAAGTTCCATCCCAATTTCTTGCCTGGTAACAATGTGTCTGATGGATAATCAAAGCTCTACCACGCATAGCTGTCAGAAGTCATGCTACTATTGTTCCCCGAATCGAAGAGCTGTGCCACTGGATTTTTTGGCACCCTTTATGAATTTGAAGACCAGATAATGCTCTTAACTTTGCTGAGAAGTATAAGGTTCCCATCAGCGTTCATGACTAAAACTCCTTGCTTAGCAGTTATCGGATTCTTTCTATTTGCAACACATAAAACTGTACTAGGACTATTCTTGTACCATATTCCTAGATACCTGTTGTTTGAGTTTCCAGGAGTGAAGAAGCCTAGCTCAAAGGTTTAGGAAGCAAAACTAATGTCTCACTGTCTTTGATAGATTGTGCTACACTTATGGTTTCAGCTGTAACTGACAAGTTCATGATAGATAAAATATCACATCTATAGAGTGAGATCAATGACTTGTATATAATCCTTGGTCTCTCTTAACTAAGTATTTGTGTTTTTGACCATGGGTAAAGGATGCTTGCATGAAACCCATGATCCAAAGCAAATCCGTGGGAGTGAAGGACATAGGACGTGTGTGTGAAATTTATTTGTTTTCTTCTTGAGTTTTTTTTATTCAGTATTGAAATTCTGTGTTTGCTATTGTCATCAGCAAAAATGACCACAGCCAAGTAATTTCAAAGATTCAATGTCACTTGTCTCCATAGTCATAGACACAGGCCCGGCCCTAGGGGGAGCCCAGTGAGGCGACCGCCTAGGGCCCCCGATCTGTAAGGGCCCCCAAAGTTTAGAAAAATAAAATAAAATTGATTTCAGATATAACCCATATATAAATTTAGGGCAAATTGCACTGAACCCTTTGAGGTTTGGGCAAGTTACACTTAGCTGGAAAAGTTTTGTTATTATACACTAACACCCCTAAGACATAAATTTGACTTTGAAAATACCTAAAATGCCCCTAGTTATATTATTTTATACTCTCTTTTTTTTTTTACCTTTTAACCAAAAACCTTATAAACTTTAATAAAATAAAATAAAATTAAATAAAAGATATGATGCATTAAGTAAATAAATAGTTTTAAAAAATTAAATAAAAAATAGTTTTAAAAAATTAAATACATAAATAATTTTAAAAATTAAATAAATATATTGTTTTAAAAAATTAAATAAATAAATGAATAGTTTTAAAAAATCAAATAAATAAATAGTTTTAATAAATAAATGAAAAAATTAAAAACATTAATTTTTTTTTTTTAAGGATATCCATTAATAGGGATAAGAAAAAACTCTAAATATCCAAACTTTTACGGTAAGGATGATGGTGAGAGAAGCTTCAAGGTTCCTAACACTAAAGGAAGTGGTTGAAGAAGGCAAGAAGACTCCCGGTGTTGGGAACCTTGAAGGCTTCTCTCACCATTATCCTTACCGTAAAAGTTTGGATATTTAGAGCTTTTTTTATCCCTATTAATGAATATCCTTATAAAAAAAATTAATGTTCTATTTAATTTTGTTAAACTATTTATTTATTTGATTTTTAAAACTATTTTTTTAAAATTATTTATTTATTTATTTTAAACTATTAATTTATTTATTTATTGTAAACTATTAATTTATTTAATGAATCATATCTTTTATTTAATATTTTTTATTTTATTAAAGTTTATAAAGTTTTTGGTTAAATGGTAAAAAAAAAAAAAAGTATAAAATAATATAACTAGGGGCATTTTAGGTATTTTCAAAGTCAAATTTAAGTCTTGGGGGTGTTAATGTATAATAACAAAACATTTCCAGCTAAATGTAACTTGTCCAAACCTCAAGGAGTTCAATGCAATTTGCCCATAAATTTAAGGCAGAATTTCACATAAGTCCTATTTTTTTTTGGTGATTTGTCACATTTATAAATGTCTTTCCAAATTCATCACTTTAGTTCTTACTTTTTCAAAAACTCATCACTTTAGTCCATTTGACCAAATATGTGAAAGTCATCTATTTTAAAACCTGTGAAAGTACATTTTTACCCCTATTACTATTTAATTTAGCTAAAATGATTATCTTAGCTTTAAATTAAAATGAAAAACAATAAAATTCTCAATAATAAAATCTTAAATAAATATATTACAAAAAAAGCTTAAATAAATAATTAAAAAATCCATTAATTTTTTCTTATTTTGTATTTTTTTTCATAATGGATTTTTATTTAGCTAAAATGATTATCTTAGCTTTAAATTAAATTGAAAAATAATAAAATTCTCAATAATAAAGTCTTAAATAAATAGATTAAAAAACATTATGAAAAAAAAAATCATTTAAAGCTAAGATAATCATTTTAGCTAAATTAATATCCATTATGAAAAAAATACAAAAAAATAATAATGGATTTCATTATTATTATTTATTTAAGATTTTTTTTGTAATATATTTATTTAAGATTTTATTATTGAGAATTTTATTATTTTTCATTTTCATTTTAATTTAAAGCTAATATAATCATTTTAGCTAAATTAAACAGTAATAAGGGCAAAAGTGTACTTTCACAGGTTTTTAAATAGTTGACTTTCACATATTTGGTCAAATAGACTAAAGTGATGAGTTTTGGAAAAAGTAAAGACTAAAGTGATGAATTTGGAAAGACATTTATAAAGGTGACAAATCACCAAAAAGGTAGGAGTTATGTGAAATTCTGCCTAAATTTAAACTAACAAACCCATAAATAAGTTTAAAATATAGGCCCACTGAATCTCTAATTTTTTTTAAACTAACAAACCCATAAAGTGAGTTCAAAATAGGCCCACCAAACATATTTCTTTTTAAGAAAAGCCCACAACCCAATTATCATTCTAAAAAACGAAAAAACAATAGTATAATACTACTCTTATCAGAGTAAGACAACCAGAAATCGAAATTGAACAAAATTCAAATTAGAACTCTCTTAAATCTTGCTACTTTCTACGAAATTTTAGATTTCATATCCGTAATCTGAACTTGAAGTCGTTCACCCATTCTTGAAGCCATTGTTCAAAGAATCAAAGGTAATTAATAATTAAATCAATAATTTTTTTTTTCTTCTGATAAACCTCTTTTTGTTAGATTGTTAGAATTCAAATAGGAAAAGACTTTGTAAGTGAGTCTAGTGGTGATGATCGATTTTGTTTGGTTCAAATTGGTTGTGGATTTTCCACAGCGCAATCAAAAATCAAATCAGAGTTCTTCAAAACTCTCTTAAATCTTGCTACGGCAGACAAGAATAAATTGGGAGAAGGTGGTTTTGGACCTGTTTACAAGGTACACAACAATAGGTTATTATTTTTCCAATTGAAACCATGTTTACCATTATGAATAATTGAATGATGATTTATAGGGTACATTGATGGAGGGGCAAGAAATTGCTATTAAAAGGCTTTCAAAATGTTCTGGACAAGGAATTGATGAGTTCAAGAACGAGGTCATTTTAATTGCTAAACTGCAGCACTGAAACCTCGTAAAGCTTTTGGGATGTTGCACTCAAAGAGATGAAAGAATGTTAATTTATGAGTACATGCCCAACAAAAGCTTGGACTACTTCATTTTTGGTTTGATGATCTTCTCCAAACCGACTCTTTAATTTTGGTCGTCATAATCGTATAGTTATTATCTTTATAGGTCCTCTTTAGAGTTTAGGTTAGGACTAACTCAAATGAAAAAACTTTTCAGATAAAACAAGAAGAGAATTACTAGATTGGGGCAAGCGCATCCAAATTATTGGAGGAATTGCTAGAGGGCTTCTTTACCTTCATCAAGACTCGAGATTGAGGATTATACATAGAGATCTCAAAGCCAGTAATGTTTTATTAGATAATGAAATGAACTCGAAAATTTCAGACTTTGGTCTAGCTAGGACATTCCGAGGAGATCAATTTGAGGGAGAAACAAATAGAGTTGTTGGAACATAGTAAGTACACTTGCATTTGTTTCATTATATTATATTATTGGTTAACCCATTCTCTCTTTGCAATGAAATTCTGCAGTGGATATATGTCTCCCGAATATGCAGGAGATGGGATCTTCTCGGTAAAGTCAGACGTCTTTAGCTTTGGTGTTTTAGTACTAGAGATAGTAAGTGGGAAGAGAAACAGAGGATTTTGTGATAGTGACCACAACCATAATCTTCTTGGACATGTAAGTCTAAAGAATGAGTGATCTTTCTATACCACCTCTTAGAATTTTGTTTTAATGGAATCCAATGGAATTCTTTTAGTAGTTTTGATGAACAATTCATGAAATTAACTTTTACGAACTCCTTTTTACTGTGGTGCCAAAATCCTTTTGTATGGATTGAGGAGTAGGATGGTAACTATTGGTTCTTATCATTTTCAGGCATGGAGACTCTGGAATGAAGGAAGGGCAGTTGAACTAATTGATCAACTGTTAGATTACTCTTCTACTTCATCTGAAATATTACGATGCATTCACATCGGTCTGTTATGTGTGCAACAAGGACCAGAAGATAGGCCAAACATGTCAACTGTGGCTCTAATATTGGGCGGTGAAGGGTCATTGCCTAAGCCAAAACAGCCTGGTTTTTTCACAGAAAGCAATCATATTGAATCAGAGTCATCATCAAGTAAGCAGCAATCATCTTCTACCAATGATATCACAATCTCAATGTTAGAGCCTCGTTAAAGGTCAGCATTAAAAAAAAAAATTGCTTGAGCTATCAGATCAAAACGACGACATTTGTTTTATCATATAATGCAATGTGAGCAGAAGGCAAAAGTGTAGTCTCTTTCTCTTTAAGTACAAGGATCGTTGATCACCATCCTGTAGAAGAGGTTAATGATGTCAGTTATTATTGTGATATCTGAATCATATTGTTAGACTTCGAGATTTTTCTAGATATCTAAATGAAGAAAAGAAGATATTTTTGTATTTTTGTTTATAAATTTAGTTGGTGTAAGAGTTGTTAAAGTTAGAAAGTTAGTGTGTATTTTTGTACTTAATCTTTGCAATATATAAAGCAGTGTATGAATGAAATAAGTAGTGCTTTTGCTGCATATTTTCCTTTCTTCTAGTATTTTCTGTAACACATATGAACTAAGCCTTATCAACCTACTGACATGCTAATTGAATAACTCATAAATGTGACTATCCGTATTGACCCATTTCGATAAATACGTTATCAAATGTTAACTCTAGGCCTACACGGTATTCGTTAGATCATCAACTATGAGAAATTATATTTGTCATGGTCTACGAGTCTTGTAAGATCCAGCTCTAGAATTATACCCAAACACAAATCAGCAGCCCAAAAGTCTATTTGCGTTTATCAAACCCAAAAGTTTGTCCAAGCCCAAGCCCAAACCTAAGTCAAAATCAAAGACCAAAACAAATTTCATCCCAAAAGGTTTATTAAGCCCACCAGAATACCAGAATATTATTTAAAGAATTAAAAAAATATATAATAAGTGGCCAGCAAATCAGGACATTTGGCAAGATATTGGGAGGTTGGTCATTGGTGGCATGAGGTGTTAGGAATAAAAAAAAAAAAAAAGAAGAGAGAGAAGTGACAATTGGTGAAAGCAAAACAGAAAACAAAGAAAGAAAAGAAAAAGAAGAATAAGTGTAAGGTCCAGTTCTAGTTAAATAATCCCAAACCCAATCCAAGCCCAACAGATTTCAACCCAAAAGCTGGTCAGTCCCAAACCTAAGTCAAAATCAAAGCCCAATTCCAATTTGACCCAAGCCCCAAAAGATCCAAAAATCCAAAATTTGGTACCTGTTTAGTTGGGATGAGATTTTTAATATAATAATAATAAGAATGGGACAAGTGGCTATGCATAAGAGTTTACTTTTACTCACCCCCTTTTAAGGGGGGTGAGCATTACCCCCTCCCCAACTCTTGACATGTGTCAGGGGAGGGGTATTTTTGTCTAAAAACTGTTATGTGTTTAGACAAAAATACCTCCTCTTTGGACACATGTCAAGTGTTGGAGAGGGGGTGCTCACCCCCCCGTTCAAGGGGGGTGAGCAAAAATGGACTCCATGCATAATGATGTAAGGTGGAAAGTTGGGTGAAAGGTGGCAAGGTTTGGTGGCAAAAGCGAGATATGGGTTTGAAAAGAATAAAAATAAAAAAAATAGAAAATAAGATATAACAGCGAACAGAGGCAAGTTGAGTAAGAAATAAAAGATAGAAAGAAGAGAAAAGAAAGAGATAACAGCGGGAGAGAGATCAGACGGAGGAATGCTTGATAGAAAGAAAAGAATATTTGAGAAAAGAATGGAGAAAGGAGAGACTTGGCTAAGGCTAAGAAACAAAATAGAGGAAGAAAGAAGTAACTAGAATTTAAAGAAAAGAGAGATATGAAAGATATGTTGTAGCCGATTGAGAGAAGTATACAAGTAGAAGAAGATTTGAAGGAAACTGTTCAACAGATACGTGATTTGATGATTTGTTATACAGACAAGTTAATTATTAGATTTCCTGGTAATTTCTAAATTGAGTATTATGTGATTTAGGGTAAATCCAGAAATAGATGAATTCAGGACGGACAAGATTTGAGCACAAGAGTTTTGTGAGTGAACCATAGATGATGTCTTGTGATTCACTAATTGAAGAGTGTCTAATGTTAAGGATAATCCAATCAACTCCAACACAACAACTTGAAGAGTCTGTATAACTCTTACACCGCATGTGTGAAGAGTTTGTATATATCTCTATTTTATTTTGTAACTATCTCTTTAGTTTAAATTTTCTTATCAGTTGTTGTATACAATTAAGTTTCTACAATATAGTACACGACTTGTGTGTATATATTAAATCAGTTTTTTGTTAATAAAGTTAAGAAGCTTTATTCTCTACATCTAATTCCTCTGACTTGTCAATGGTTGATTCTGTCAACCTAAGAAATTAGCTCTTCACATTTACTCAGACTTCTTAATGATTTAGCTATGTATGACTAATTGAAAGGCAACTACTTGGTAATTCAATGTATGGACCATAGACAATGTCTTGTGATTCACTAATTGAAGAGTGTCTAATTCCCCTGACTTGGCAATGGCTGATTCTGTCAACTTAAGAAATTAGCTCCTTACATCTACTCTGACTTTTTAAAATCTACATGGCTGGTCATTATCAATAAAGCTAGGATAAGTCTTAATGATTTAGGAAAGGCAACTACTTGGGTCTACAGTATTAACTGAATTCTAAATTTTCCACATAACCTGTGAATTGTGATTGTACTGATAAGTGGTCTCTCTTTATATACAAGATTTGTGGTGTAGCGGAAGCTTATGAGAAAAACCTGCAAACGACAATAAGAAACAACCTACTAATATCCTGTTGATCCGCGCACGGATGCCAGTATATTAGGCTACTGATAACATTCAACTTCGCGCACGAAGGATTGTTAAAAGGCTTCAATTACGAATAGTAACTGGAAATTGAGAAACAATCTCTGTATTTTTTATTAATCAAAAACTAGCTGACCAAATTCGGCCTACATCATTATTTAAAGGAAACAACTCCTAACCCTAATCGAATTCCTTGGAAAGCAAGAAAAACGAAATAAAAAAGGAAAATTACCAAAAAAAGCAAAAACGAGTTAAAAGCAAAAACTAATTCTACTAAGAATCCTAAACACCCCAGAATTGACGGAAGTCGATTCGGAATTGGGAAACTCAATTTAAAGCAAAAACGAAACTTTCCTAAAATAGCAAAAACGCCTATTTCAAGGCCTAAACGACGGAATTTGCCCAAAACAGGACGTGCTTACGCAGCAAAGCTGCGTAGTAGTTCCGGAATCGCCGAAACAAATTAGCTGTCAAAATTTCAAGTCATTCTGATTTCGTCGCCCGGGTTTGGTCTTACTTGGTTTGTTTCAAATCCCACCCCTCCATGTATTCTACAGCCAAGGCTGCTGCATCAATTTGGAAACACTAATGTTTGTATAAGAGAATCAATTCAGAATTAAAAGTTCTAAAAATGTTTGTGGTTTACTCAATTTTGTTCTTTATCTTGGGAACTTCTGCTGTACTAGATACTATTACACCAAGTCAGTCCATTAAGGATGGGGAGACTCTACTTTCAGCTGGTGGAACCTTTGAATTGGTATTTCCGATTAATTACGCATATAATGTGATTACTACCTTTGAATTGTTCAGGCTAATCAATTAATTCAATATATGGACCATAGACAATGTCTTGTGGTTACTACTTGAAGAGTGTATAATTCCCCTGACTTGTCAATGGTTGATTCTGTCAACTTAAGAAATTAACTCTTCACATTTACTCAGACTTCTTAATGATTTAGCTATGTATGATTTGAAAGGCAACTACTTGGGTCTACAGTGTTAATTGAATTCTAAAATTTCCACCTAACCTATGAATTGTAGATATGGATACTCTCCTCATCTAATCTTTTTCCTCATCTTTGTAAAGCATGCAATAAGTTGTTTATAAAGTAATCATAGAAAGCAATCACATCTTAACCACACATTCATTGCAATACTTATGTATTATGAGATTAGATGAAGTGAGGAAAAAGATTAGATGAGGAGAGGATCCAAGTCCGTGAATTGTTATTGTACTATTACACCGGTAAGTCGTCTCACCTTTTATACAAGATTTTGAAACACTAATGTTTGTATAAGAGAAGCAATTCAGGATTAAAAGAATTAGAACTCAATTCAAGTTAAAAATATGCTTGTGGTTTACTCATTTTTGTTCTTTATCTTGGGAACATCTGCTGTACTAGATACTATTACACTAAGTCAGTTCATCAGGGATTGGGACACTCTAGTTTCAGCTTGAGGAACCTTTGAACTGGGATTTTTCAGCCCAGGTAACTCAACCAGACGTTATCTAGGAATATGGTACAAAGTAGTTTTTGCTAAGACAGTTGCATGGGTAGCCGACAGAGAAACTTCACTCACTGATCATTCAGGAGTTCTTAATGTTACACAACAAGGGATTCTTGTACTACTTGATGGTATGAATAGAAGAATTTGGTCATCCAATACATCAAGAACTAGTTCAGCTCTTGGAGTCAGGAAATCTTGTCATCAAAATTATTTGTGGCAGAGTTTTGATCATCCTACCGACACCTTATTACCAGGAATGAAGCTTGGAAGGAACTTTGTCACTGGTTTGGATAAGAACCTATCATCTTGGAAAAGCTTAGAACATCCTGCTCCAGGCCAATTTTCACAGTGGATAGATCCTCATGGATTACCACAATTAATGTCAAGGTTGTTTCTGAACCAATCAGGTTTTATTCAGCGCTTTGCCCGGACAACTCAATCAAAAGGTTGGACAGCTATCTGTCTACTGTCTGCAAAAATGACCACAACCAATTAATTTCCGTGAACTTCAATGTCACTTGTCTGTGGTCCACAGGCAAACGATTAGAAGACTTTTAGCATCAGATTTGTAAAGATGCTAAATTCCTTATAAACAGCAGTCTCTACAATTCAAGGGCCTTACTCATGATGAAGACTGATGTAAAAGGTAGAACAATACATCAATCTAATGTAAGTGGTTTGTGCAATGCTAGATGGCCTTCGTCGAAACTGAGTTTACTTGAAAGGTTGATAAGTCAAGTCAATTGTGCAGCACATTGCTCTTGACTTTGCATTTAATTTTGGGGATGATGGTAAGACTTTAATTCCAAGTTGCATAATATCTGTACTGATGCATTTCTCGCTTGGTGTTCTTTGCCAACAAAACATAAGAGATAGACTGTAATTGCCTGCTTCTGGCTGGCTTCACAATGCTAATTATCTACTTTTTCCTGTTGTCTTACATAACAATCACCACTACACTGTCACTGGACACCATTACACTTGGCCAATCCATTAAAGATGGCGAGAAACTAGTTTCAGCAGGCAATGTCTTTGAACTGGGATTTTTCCGTCCTGGTAAATCAAGTGGTCAATACCTTGGAATTTGGTACAAGAAAGATGGTGAGAAGTCAGCTGAGGACACAGTTGCATGGGTAGCCAACAGAAATAATCCAATTTCTGATTCCTCAGGATTTCTAAGTATCAATGCCCAAGGAAGTCTTGTCCTGAGGATGAACAGTACAAATAACATTGTTTGGTCATCATCCAATGCCTCAACAAGTCTTCTGAATCCAGTTGCAGTGCTCTTAGAATCAGGAAATTTGGTTGTGAAAGATGGAAACAATAACTTTTTGTGGCAGAGCTTTGATTATCCTTGTAATACCTTCCTACCAGGTATGAAAATGGGACGAAACTTGGTTACTGGTATGGAGTGGTTTTTATCATCCTGGAAGAGCATAGATGATCCTGCCCCAGGTGACTTCACATTCCAGGTAGATCCTCATGGGTTTCCTCAACTGTTTGTTAAAAAGGGACCTAAAATATTGTATAGAGCAGGCTCCTGGAATGGCCTTCGTTGGACTGGGACTCCTTATCTGGGAACAAATTCAGTATACACATATGAGTTCGTATCAAATGAGACAGGGTTATTTTACACGTTTGACATCCCAAACATATCAGTCCCTGAAAGATGGGTGATGAGCTCATCAGGTTATTTGCTGCCTTCAAAATGGAAAGATCAAAATTGGGAGAGATTCTCTGTAACGGAGGTTGATCGTTGTGAACTTTATGATGTGTGTGGTTCATATGCTAGTTGCAACATCAATAACCTTCCCGATTTATGCGAATGCTTGGAAGGATTCACACCTAAATCACCAGGACATGGGACTGAAGGGTGTGTTCGAAGGGCTCCATTGCATTGTAATCACAGCGATGGATTTCTAATACACAAAGAAGTAAAATTGCCAGACACGAGTCATTCCCGGGTTGATAACAATATTAGCTTGGCAGAATGCAAGGAATTTTGTCTCAACAATTGCTCTTGTACTGCATATGCAAATTCAGATGTCAGAGAAGGAAGGACCGGCTGTTTGCTCTGGTTTGGTGACTTGTTTGACATAAAAAAACTTGAGTTGAATGGGCAAGATCTCTATGTACGGGTGGCTGCTTCAGAATTAGGTACCTGCCTTTTGTCAATTATTCTTTTTGGTAATGGCATTTTATTTTTAAAATTATAGGTTGCAAACTAGGATGCATCTAGTAACTGCTTTGATCTGAACTAACTTTACTCAAATCCATGAATATTTTGGCCATTGATATTTCAGCTAATATTGATCAACCTATTGCACGGAGGAGGCATCTCAGTGAGAAGAAACGGGCAATAATCTTAGTGTCCTGTGTAGTTTCTGCAGTGGGAGTGCTTGTGCTTGGCTGGGTCATTTTTATGGGTAAAAGGAAACTTAGGATTCAAGGTAAATTATAGCTCATTCCAACTCACTGTTTATTTCATTAACTGTAACTTAGGTTCTACTGGTCTCAGAAAATGATTGATACCATATACTAATGCATAATAATGGAAAGGCATTTGTTTCAAGTACTAGGATTGCATACTGATTTCTGTATTAAAATAATTCAATTTCAGGAAAGACAGATAACATTCGAGATGTAAACCACAACAGTGAAGTGAGCAAAACCGATGATACGGAATTACTAATGTATGATTTGAACACCATAACTAATGCCACCGACAACTTTGCTGACAAAAATAAGTTGGGAGAAGGTGGTTTTGGACCTGTTTACAAGGTAACACGACAATAGGTTATTATGGTGTGTATTAATTTTCCATTTGAAACAATGTTTACCATTATAAAGAATTGAATGATATTTAATTTATAGGGTACATTGATGGAGGGGCAAGAAATTGCTATTAAAAGGCTTTCAAAATGTTCTGGACAAGGAATTGATGAGTTCAAGAATGAGGTCATTTTAATTGCAAAACTTCAGCACAGAAACCTTGTAAGGCTATTGGGATGTTGCACTCAGAGAGATGAAAGAATGTTAATATATGAATACATGCCCAACAAAAGCTTGGATTACTTCATTTTTGGTTTGATGATCTTCTCAAAACTGACTCTTTAATTTTGGTCATAATCATATAGTTATTATATTTATAGTCCCTCTTTAGAATTTAGGTTAGGACTAACTTGAATGAAAAAACCTTTCAGATAAAACAAGAAGAGAATTACTGGATTGGAGCAAGCGCATCCAAATTATTAGAGGAATTGCTAGAGGGCTTCTTTACCTTCATCAAGACTCGAGACTGAGGATTATACATAGAGATCTTAAAGCTAGTAATGTTTTATTAGATAATGAAATGAACCCAAAAATTTCAGACTTTGGTCTAGCTAAGACATTCAGAGGTGATCAAAGTAAGGGAGAAACGAATAGAGTTGTTGGAACATAGTAAGTACACTTGCATTTGTTTCATTATATTATATTAACGGATAACCCATTCTCTCTTTGCAATGTAATTTTGCAGTGGATACATGTCTCCAGAGTATGCAATAGATGGGGTCTTCTCAGTAAAGTCAGACATCTTCAGCTTTGGTGTTTTAGTACTAGAGATAGTGAGTGGAAAAAGAAATAGAGGATTTTGCCACACTGACCACAATCATAATCTTCTTGGTCATGTAAGTCTAAAGAATGATTGATCTTTATATGCCACCTCTTGGAATGTTGTTTTAATGGAATCAAAGGGAATTCTTATGGCAGTTTTGATGACCAATTCATTCGAACTTCTTTATACTGTATGGGTTGAAGAATTGGATAGTAACTTATTGGTCGTTATCTGTTTCAGGCATGGAGACTTTGGAATGATGAGAGGGCTGTGGAACTAATTGATCAACTGTTAGATTACTCTTCTACTTTATCTGAAATATTACGATGCATTCACATCGGTCTGTTATGTGTGCAACAAAGTCCAGAAGATAGGCCAAACATGTCAGCTGTGGCTCTAATGTTGGGTGCTGAAGGGTCACTACCTCCGCCAAGGCAGCCTGGTTTTTTCACAGAAAAGAATCTGACTGAACCAGAAATCACAATCAATGAAATCACAATCTCATTGTTAGAGCCTCGTTAAAGGTCAACAAGTACAGAAGAAGAAAGGGGTTTCCTGCAAAGCTATGTACTTGTTCACTGATACCAGAGAGACCATCCCCATAATAAAAAAAAATGCCTGTGCTACATAATGCGTTGTTACTAGCAGTCTACAAAAAATGGACTGCAGAGTTCACGTGTAGTCTTTTTTCACTTTAACATAAGTATTAGACAAGTACAAAAATAATTGATCACTATCCTGTAGAATAGGTTAATGATGTCAATTATTATTACAATGTTTAAATCATATGAACTATGCGTTATCTACCTGCTGAGATTCTAATTGAATTACTTATAAATGTGACCATCTGTAATGAGCCGTTTCGATCATTATGTTATCCAATGTTGAGTCTAGCCTACACGGTTTTCATCGGTTCATCACCTATGAAAACTTAGATCTGTCTTGGTTTTTTGATGACCACTTCAGCATTTTGAGATTATCAATATCGCTACTACAGAGTACAGAGTACAGAATGTTGTGTTTACTACAAAAAACTGGTTTCACAGCGTAGAAATCCACAACTCTAGCGTAACCATAGCCATTCTGCTACAATACTACAACACACGACCCCGTATGTTGAACTTCATAAGCAATTGGGAAATTCTGTTTGATCTGAGTTATCCATTATCCCACCTCTAGTACTGTGGTTCATTAAAGTCTACCTAGTTAGGTTGACTCCTTGATGAAGACAGTGATTTGTACTAACAGATCACTTTCAAAACCTGCAACTTGGCCTGATGTTATTTAATATGCATTCCATTGTTAGAAATTAGCTCTGACTTGACTTGGCAATGGCTGATTCTGTCAACTTAAGAAATTCTACAGGGCTGGTCATCTTCAAGTAAGCTAGGATAAGTCTTCAAAAACAACTACTTGGGTCGACGGTATTAATTGAATTCTAAATTTCCCACCTAACCTGTGAATTGTACCTAACACTTTACATACAAGATTTGGAAACACTGATGTTTGTATAAGAGACGCGATTCTAGATTAAAAGCATTTCAAGTTTTAAAAATGCTTGTAGTTTACTCATTTTTGTTCTTTATCTTGGGAACTTCTGCTGTACTAGATTCTATTACACCAAGTCAGTCCATCAAGGATGGGGAGACTCTAGATTCTGGTGGAAACTTTGAATTGGCATTTTTCAGCCCAGGTAACTCAACCAGACGTTATCTAGGAATACAGTACAAAGTAGTTAAGACAGTTGCATGGGTAGCCAACAGAGAAACTTCACTCACAGATCATTCAGGAGTCCTTAATGTTACCCAGCAAGGGAATCTTGTACTACTTGATGGTATGAATAGAATAATTTGGTCATCCAATACATCAAGAACGGCAAAAAACCCAGTTGTGCAGCTCTTGAAGTCAGGAAATCTTGTGGTGAAAGATGGAAATGATGATGACCCGGGAAATTTTTTGTGGCAAAGTTTTGATCTTCCTACTGATACCTTATTACCAGGAATGAAGCTTGGAAGGAACTTTGTCACTGGTTTGGATACGTACCTATCATCATGGAAAAGCTCGGAAGATCCTGCTCCGGGCCAATTTTCACTGTGGATAGATCCTCATGGATTTCCACAACTAGTTCTAAGAAATGGGTCTGCCTTGTGTTACAGAGCTGGATCATGGAATGTCATTCGTTTCACCGGAACTCTTAGGCTGAATCCAAAGCCAGAATTTTTATATCGATTTGAACTGAACAAGGATGAACAGGGTTCGCTAATGTCAAGGTTGTTTCTGAGCCAACCAGGTTTAATCCAGCTTCTTGTCCGGTCAAATCAATCAAAAGTTTGGACAACTGTTTATGATGCACCAGAAGATCAGTGTGATATTTATTCATTCTGTGGCGCACAAGCTGCTTGCAAGACTGATAGCAGCAGTTCTGTATGTGTTTGCTTGGATGGATTTGAACCAAAATCACCAGAAGAGTGGAGAATGTCAAATTGGTCTAAAGGGTGTGTCAGAATGACTGAATTAAATTGTGAAAAAGGCGATGAATTCCGGAACTATACAGGGTTGAAGTTGCCAGATACTTCTAATTCAACGTTTAATACAAGCATGAGCCTGCAGGAATGTAAAGAAAAGTGTTTGAAAGACTGTTCTTGCACAGCATATGCAAATTCGAACATCAGTCAAGAAGGAAGTGGCTGCTTGCTTTGGTTTGGAAACCTCACAGACATTAGACTATACGACCAAGGTGGGCAGAATTTTTATATACGGATGGCCGCTATAGAAAAAGGTATTATCTTATCATAAGTATTTTTAATTTGGTATTTTGATTACAAACATTTTTCCTCACAGCATATTTTTACAAACATTTTTGCGGTTTTAATGTACATTTTTCCTAAAATCTGTCTAGATAAGAACAATATATCATGCTTGGTTCTGTCTTGATAACAAACCTTTTGGATTTAGGTAGTACTATCCATATTCACGATGGAAATTCCACTGTGAAGAAGCGAATAGGAATCATAGTTGGCTCTGTAATATTGATAGCAATGCTTTTGGTAGGATTGATCTTCTATATCCACAGAAGGAAACACAAGAAGCAAGGTAACTTCGTTACTCAGTCATCTATCTGTGAAGAATTAGTCAAATTAGTTGGCTAAAAGAAGAAAAATTTCCTATAATTTCAGGAATCATGAAGAGGAAATACAAAATGACACATAATGATGGAGAAAAAGAAGAAATGAATTTATGGATATTTGACTTTAACATTATATCAAAAGCTACAGATAACTTCTCAAATGATAACAAGCTAGGAGAAGGTGGTTTTGGACCGGTATACAAGGTAATAACAAGCTACAGATTCGTATTTTTTGTTTTGTTTTTTGCCTACTAATTCTTAGTGATTCTCCCAGGGTATTTTGATAGAGGGGCAGGAAATTGCAGTTAAACGGCTTTCAAAATGTTCTGGACAAGGATTGGAAGAGTTCAAGAATGAAGTCACATTGATTGCCAAACTCCAGCACCGAAATCTCGTAAAGCTTCTTGGTTGTTGCATTCAAGCAAACGAGAGCATGTTAATATATGAATATATGCCCAACAAAAGCTTGGACTACTTCATTTTCGGTTTGACCTCTCAAAACCCAGCATTTTGTTTTCGGTTCTTATCATCAGCAAATTTTGAACATTTTTTTTCTGAAGTTTAATTTAGCAATGCACTAATATGGATGTGGTATTGTTGACCAGATCAAAAAAGAAGAAAGTTTCTTGACTGGCAGAAACTTCTCCATATTATTGGTGGAATCGCTAGAGGAATTCTCTATCTCCATCAAGACTCTAGAATGAGGATTATACATAGGGATCTTAAAGCCAGTAATGTGTTACTAGATAATGACATGAATCCAAAAATTTCAGACTTTGGTATGGCAAGGATATTTGGTGAAAATGAAATTGGGGCCAATACGAACAAAGTGGTCGGGACATAGTAAGTACACTGAAATTCATTCTATGGTTTAACAACTCTCTGTCATTAGTTGTAAACATTTGTATCAATATAATTGCAGTGGCTATATGTCTCCGGAGTACGCATTTGATGGGCTTTTCTCAGTAAAATCGGATGTATTTAGCTTTGGTGTTTTGGTCCTAGAGATAATTAGTGGGAAGAAAAATCGGAGATTTTCCCATACAGATCACAACCACAATCTTCTTGGACATGTAAGAATAGAGATTAACATTTTATTGTTATTATTCTAAAACATACAAGTTCATTTGTGTTTCTAATCATCCAGGCATGGATTCTTTGGAAAGAAGGGAGGCCAATGGAACTAATCGATGACAATTTAGGCAACTCTGGTTCGTTGATTGAGGTGTTAAGATGTATTCATGTGGGCTTGCTATGTGTGCAACAGCGACCAGAAGACAGGCCAAACATATCATCTGTGGTTCTAATGCTGGGGAGTGAGAGTTCCCTACCTCAACCAAACCAGCCTGGTTTTTTCACAGAAAGGAATCTGCCTGGAGCTGATCAGTCTTCATCAAGCAACTATATACCCTCTGGATCGGAAATCACCATTTTAGAGGGTAGGTAGAGCCTCATCTGTTCTAAGAAAAATGAGCTTTTCAACTTCAACAATAAAGAAGATTTGATGAAACTGAAACCGTTGAGCTTTTGTCATGAGAAGGTCTCAAATCCTATCTATTATTCTACTGAAGTAGCCAAATGATCATTCCAAGGTTGCACAACTGGTCTAAAAGTTAGGTTTATCTTGTCTATGTATATCGAATTTGTTGACCATTTTGTTGGTATGGAAGACTCAAATGCAGCTGAGATCCTTCCGATTCATAGAGCATGTCAGCTGTGTGCCTCTGTTCCTGAATTTGTAGAAAAGGAGATCATTATAGCTAGTGATTCTATGACAGCGGTTTCTTGGGTTAACAATCGTGATGTGATTGGAAGCCTTAGGCATGTTCAAATCATCTATGACATCCGTAATTTCTTACACAACCTGCATGGGACTTCGGTGGTCTTCAATCCTAGATCGTCCAACTCTTTTGCTGACAAATTGGCTAAGTTGGGTTCGAATATGGGAGCTGACAAGCTTGAGTGGAGCTTATGATGCATTTCCTCTGTTTTTGCTGCTTTGGCCTAGTTGCTGGTGTGGTCCTGGTTGGTTTTTTGTTAAAAAAAAAAAAGATACTACATAAATCTACTCTAAATCTCAAGTGTGATTGAGAATGTTAGAATAATGTTATGTTCTACAGTAAATCATCAGTCTTCCCGAAAGTAAACTGTCTTACCATTTCCTATGACTTGGCACACCGTTAAAAAATCATTGAACCAGAGTCTATTTCCTATTTATCTTTTCGGTTGAAGTTGATCAATTATACTGCCCTACGAACAACCTAAGGACAGACTGCAGCAGGTCAGGTTGCACTTGTACTAAATGACTCTATGTCTGCCCAATAAAAATCAGAATTTTTGCCGACTTTGCAGTCGCATAATAAGACTACCCAGTTGTTAAATTTTGACATGTCCATTCATTTCTTACTACTTTAGTAGCTACCACCACTGCTCCAACAACGATTTTCCATCCCTACCTTAAGCTATTTGGATCTTTCTCATTAATTTTCTTTCTGTTAAAAGAAAATGTTTATGTATATTTGGTTCTAAAACTTGTATAAACACTCTTGAGACTAATAAAATCATATGATATGAAGTGAAACTGAAACAAACAATTATAATAAATAAATTATAGAAACATGTGTACAATTAACTTCACAAAGTAGTTTTTAAATCTGCATATTACTGCATGTCCAAACAGAAAGTTATAAGCAAACTTCAATCAAGAATTTCTACCTGCCATCCTGTGTAGTTATGCTCATTGCATTTCGCGTGTGAGATTTTTCTTTACTTGATGATGTTGTACCTGGAATGAAACCTCTTTCTGTGAAGAAACCTAGCTGTTTAGGCTGAGGCAACAGCAGTCCCTCGTTCACCAACATGAAAACTACAGATGACATTTCTGGCCTGTCTTCTGGGAACATTCGATGAACTTGAGATTCAATGAAGGAGTCTTCTAAACATACATCCTTTACTTCCAAGGCCCTTCCATTATTCCACAGCACCCATGCCTGAAATCATTGCACCAAATAGCTTTGTTTATTCTCCATAATGGAACAAATGAACAAAAGAAAAAGAAATATACCACTATTTCTACTCACATGTCCAAGAAGATTAAGGTGATGATCTGGGTGGAGGAACCCTCTATTCTTTTTACCACTTACTGTCTCAAACAGCAGCACACTGAAGCTGGAAATGTCTGACTTCAATGAAAACTTGCCATTAGTGGCATACTCCGGAGACATATAGCAAGAAACTTAATCGCAAATGGGCTTCCAAAATCAACAGTGTTTTTTGCGTTTTATCTGTTGGCATGCCGCATGCCATTATGTCACAATGTACACATGCACTAAAACTAAATGAGACATTTTATCGAACTTCTGGCATGCAAAAAACTATCCAATTGCCTTAAATACACAAACAAGAAGCAGTCATTACCCAATAAAATTGTTTAAGTGCAAGCAACCCTACCAGAGCCATTACTTCTTCGACATGTCTGATGCATGTCTGATGTTGTCTCAGTACTTGTCAATGTAAGTGCACCACGCTCTGTTTTGTGGCTTGTTCCTTGTCTTCTAGGCGGCTGGAACTGGTTTTTTTTTATTTTTTTTTTTTTATGTGTTGGTGTCTTCGGTGCCTGTTTTGAGGAGGTAGCAGAAAAAATAATGCTCATGCATGAGGAATGTTTGGAATGTAATTATCAGTCTATTGTAAAATTGAGGGAAAGCACTTCTCAGGCAGGAGCTCATTCTCACATCAGACGGGTGGTGAATGATGATGATGACTACGACGACAGTACAGATGGTGATGATGATGATACATCAAGCATGGCGGTGGATACACCAGAACCCAAATCAAACGGCAATCCAGCTAATGTAACGGCCAGTGGGTCGACCTCTAGAGAAACCACAGAGGATGGATGGATGGTAGTTTCATCTAGACGCAAAAGATATTAGGTTGAACCTCTCATTACCAACAGAATCACTCATATTTAAATGATTCTATGTTTTGTTGAGTAATATTTACAAATTTTGCGGATATGAATACATAATTTTGCCGCCTTCTTTTTCATTTTTCTTTTCAATTGTTTAAGAACCGTATGATTCTTGTATGCTGCGGTGTGATCCTTCTTTGTGAATAAAATTTGCCATTTATAAAAAAAAAAAAAAAAAAAAAATGTAAGTGCACCACAACCCTTGAACAAAATAACTTGTTCTTTCACATGTAATAACCCTGATAAGCATGGGATATGATGCTTCATTTTCTAGTATGAAAACAAAAGAATGAAAACTTGGATCTGGATTCTGAAAACACCAATACACCATGCTTTATAGAAATCCTTTATAAGTTAGTTTTAATCCATTTTAGTATTGAAACAAACCAAAAAAAATCAAAGAATGAAATTTAGAGAAGCAAGCAGGTGTTACAGAGGTTGAATTTTCAAAGATCTAAACGATAACTAAAATCAAACACACTCTCATATTCAATACATCTCTTCCTTTATCTTATTAGTTTTTTGATTAAATTTTTTTTATTGTTTTATCATTCTTTTAAATTTTTATAATACTGAAATAATCACTACTTTGTTATTTTCATTTTATACTTTTAATATTTTGATCAAAAAATAATTATTTTATTGAAACAAAAAATATTTTTTTTAAAAGGCTATGATCACAAGATAATTAATTATGTATGTTAGTTAAAATGTTCAAAATATCAGTTATTGTTAAATAATTATACACATGGTATATTTATAATTATTTTAATTTTTTAATAGCTTTATTTAAGGGTAATGTTGGAATTTTGAAAAAAAAATACTAATATAGAGTATACATATAGTTTTAAAGGGGTGTAAATATCGCCACTCAAAAGAAAAAGAAGAAAAAGTGTAAGAAATAAGAATAAGAATAAAAAAGCGAGATATGGGTTTGATAAGAATAAGAATAAAAAAAATAAATAGAAAATAAGATATAACAGCGAACAGAGAGGCAAGTTGAGTAAGAAATAAAAGAAAGAAAGAAGAGAAAAGAAAGAGATAACAGCGGGAGAGAGATCAGACGGAGGAAAGCTTGATAGAAATAAAAGAATATTTGAGAAAAGAATGGAGAAAGGAGAGACTTGGCTAAGGCTAATAACTAGAATTAAAAGAAAAGAGAGATATGGAAGATATGTTGTAGCCGATTGAGAGAAGTATACAAGTAGAAGAAGATTTGAAGGAAACTGTTCAACAGATACGTGATTTGATGATTTGTTATACAGACAAGTTAATTTTTAGATTTCCCAGTAATTTCTAAATTGAGTATTATGTGATTTAGGGTGAATCCAGAAATAGATGAATTTAGGACACAAGAGTTCTGTGAGTGAATAGTTTTATTTATTTATGATTAAGTTAACCATTATTTTAGATTTATATATAAGTTTAATTATTTAGAAGATTATTAGAAATAAATGATTTATTCATTTATTAAGAAAACGGATTTCCAGATGATTTGAGATGTTTTAAGAAATGCGTAAGAAAACATATTTCCAGGTAAGTCAATGTATGGACCATAGACAATGTCTTGTGATTCACTAATTGATGAGTGTGTAATTCCCCTGACTTGTCAATGGCTGATTCTGTCAACTTAAGAAATTAGCTCCTCCCATCTACTCAGACTTTTTAAAATCTACAGGGCTGGTCATTATCAATTAAGCTAGGATAAGTCTTAATGATTTAGCTATGTATGTCTTGAAAGGCAACTACTTGGGTCTACAGTATTAAATGAATTCTAAATTTTCCACATAACCTGTGAATTGTGATTGTACCGGTAAGTGGTCTCACTTTACATGCAAGATTTTGAAACACTAATGTTTGTATAAGAGAATCAATTCAGAATTAAAAGCATTGGAAATGCAATTCAAGTTTTAAAAATGTTTGTGGTTTACTCATTTTTGTTCTTTATCTTGGGAACTTCTGCTGTACTAGATACTATTACACCAAGTCAGTCCATTAAGGATGGGGAGACTCTAGTTTCAGCTGGTGGAGCCTTTGAATAGGTATTTTTCAACCCAGGTAACTCAACCAGACGTTATCTAGGAATACGGTACAAAGCAGTTTCTGTTAAGACGCTTGCATGGGTAGCCAACAGAGAAACTTCACTCATCGATCAAACTCTGATACCATGTCAGAACTAGAACTCTTGGATCAAACCAAACTCTGATACCATGTTAGTAACCACTAAACCCAAAAACTTAAATTGTTAGGTAAGAACCTAAATAATGATTAAAAAAATACTCTTAACAAGATTTAGCTTATGTAGTAAAACTAGGTTCAGGCTAATCAATTAATTCAATGTATGGACGGTGGACCATAGACATTGTCTTGTGAATACTACTTGAAGAGTGTCTAATTGCCCTGACTTGGCAATGGCTGATTCTTTCAACTTAAGAAATTAGCTCTTCACATTTACTCAGCCTTCTTAATGATTTAGCTATGTGTGACTTGAAAGGCAACTACTTGGGTCTACAGTATTAATTGAATTCTAAAATTTCCACCTAACTTGTGAATTGCGGACCTGGATCCTCTCCTCATCTAATATTTTTCCTCATCTTTTTAAAGCAAGTAATTAGTTGTTGATAAAGTGATTGTAGAAAGTAATTACATCTTAACCACACATTCATTGCAATGCTTATGTTTTATGAGATTAGATGAGGTGAGGAAAAAGATTAGATGAGGAGAGGATCCAAGTCAGTGAATTGTGATTGTACTATTACACGGGTAAGTGGACTCGCCTTTTATACAAGATTTTGAAACACTAATGTTTGTACTACTTGATGGTATGAATAGAACAATAGGAGTTCTCAATGTCAAACAACAATGGATTCTTGTACTACTTGATGGTATGAATAGAAGAATTTGGTCATCCAATACATCAAGAACTAGTTCAGCTCTTGGCAGGAAATCTTGTGATGAAAGATGGAAATGCTGATGACCCAGAAAATTTTTTGTGGCATAGTTTTTATCAACCTACTGACACTTTATTACCAGGAATGAAGCTTGGAAGGAACTTTGCCAATTTTCACAGCTATCATCCTGGAAAAGCTTAGAAGATCCTGCTCTGGGCCAATTTTCACAGTGGATAGATCCTCATGGATTTCCACAACTAATGCCAAGGTTGTTTCTGAACCAATCAGGTTTTATTCAGCGCTTTGCCCGGACAACTCAATCAAAAGGTTGGACAACTATCTGTCTACTGTCATCAGCAAAAATGACCACAACCAATTAATTTCCACGAACTTCAGTGTCACTTGTCTGTGGTCCACAGACAAACGATTAGAAGACTTTTAGCAGCGGTCTTCAAAATTCCTTATAAACAGCGGCCTCTACAATTCAAAGGCCTTACTCATGACGAAGACTGATGTAAAAGGTAGAACAATTCAAGGCCTTACTTGATCATCATGATAAGTCAAGTCAATTGTGCAGCACATTGCATTTCATTTTGGGGATGATAGTAAGACGTTAATTCCAAGTTGCATATTATCTGTAATGATGCATTTCATGGTAGGTTGGACTTATGCCAACAAAACATAAGAGATAGACTGTAATAGCCTGCTTCTGAGAGTCCATATATGGTTGGCTTCACAATGCTAATTATCTACTTTTTCCTACTGTCTTACATAACAATCACCACTACACTGTCACTGGACACCATTACACTTGGCCAATCCATTAAAGATGGCGAGAAACTACTTTCATCAAGCAATGTCTTTGAACTGGGATTTTTCAGTCCTGGTAAATCAAGTGGTCGATATCTTGGAATTTGGTACAAGAAAGATGGTGAGAAGTCAGTTGCATGGGTAGCCAACAGAGATACTCCAATTTCAGATTCCTCAGGATTTCTAAGTATCAATGCTCAAGGAAGTCTTGTCCTGAGGATGAACAGTACAAATAACATTGTTTGGTCATCCAATACCTCAACAAGTCTTCAGAATCCAGTTGCAGTGCTCTTAGATTCAGGGAATTTGGTTGTGAAAGATGGAAATGATAAGAACCCAGATAACTTTTTGTGGCAGAGCTTTGATTATCCTTGTGATACCTTATTATCGGGCATGAAGCTTGGAAAAAACTTGGTTACTGGTATGGACTGGTTTTTATCATCCTGGAAGAGCATGGATGACCCTGCTCCAGGTAACTTCACATACCAGGTTGATCCTCATGGGTTTCCACAGATAATTCTTAGAAACGGGTCTGAAATAATATATAGAGCAGGTTCTTGGGATGGCCTTCGTTTTACTGGGACTCCGTTGCTGCAACCAAATACTGTGTATACATACGACTTCGTGTCAAATGAGAAAGAGGTATTTTACATGTTTAAACTCAAAAACAGGTCAGTCCCTTCAAAA
The DNA here is from genome assembly GCA_008009225.1 of Acer yangbiense. Lineage (NCBI taxonomy): Eukaryota > Viridiplantae > Streptophyta > Magnoliopsida > Sapindales > Sapindaceae > Acer > Acer yangbiense. The sequence goes on along the minus strand of CM017763.1, from coordinate 50,040,895 downwards.
TTGGCGGTGACTCCATCAGGTGATGTGCAGCATTTCACATGGATAGATGAAATCCAAACTTGGAGAAGAGACTCTGTATCAGCGATTGATCAGTGCAATAATTATGCCTTCTGTGGTTCATATGCTAGTTGCAACAGCAATAAGTCTCCTGCTGTATGCGAATGCTTGGAAGGATTCACACCTAAATCACCTGGAGAATGGGAAATCTTAGATTGGACTGAAGGGTGTGTTCGAAGGGCTCCATTACCTTGTAATCACAGCGATCGATTTCGGAAATATGCAGCAGTAAAATTGCCAGACACGAGTCAGTCCTGGGTTGATAAAAACATTAGCCTTGTGGAATGTGAGAAATTATGTCTCAACCGTTGCTCTTGTACAGCATATGCAAATTCAGATGTCAGAGAAGAAGGATCCGGCTGTTTGCTCTGGTTTAGTGACTTGCTTGACATAAGAAACCTTTTTGTGAATGGGCAAGATCTCTATGTACGGGTGGCTGCTTCAGAATTAGGTACCTGCCTTTTGTCAATTATTCTTTTTGGTAATGGCATTATATTTTTAAAATTACAGGTTGCAAACTAGGATGCATCTAGTAATTACTCAAATTCATGAATATTTTTGCCAACAATATTTCAGATATTGCACGGAGGAGGCATCTCAGTGAGAAGAAACGGGCAATAATCATAGTGTCCTGTTTAGTTTCTGCTATGGGAGTGCTTGTGCTTGGCTGGGTCATCTTTATGTGCAAAAGGAAACTTAGGATTCAAGGTAAATTATAGCTCAATCCAACTCACAGTTAATTTCATTAAATGTAATTTGGCTCTACTTTTTCAGGAAATGATTGATACCATATACTAATGCATAATGATGCAAAGGCATTTGTTTCAAGTATACTGATTTTTGTACTAAAAAAATTCAATTTCAGGAATGACAGATAACAGTCAAGATATAAAAGACAACAGTGAAGAGAGCAAAAATGATGATATGGAATTACTAATGTATGATTTGAACACTATAGCTAATGCTACCAACAACTTTGCAGACAAAAATAAGCTGGGAGAAGGTGGTTTTGGTCCTGTTTACAAGGTAACACAACAATAGGTTATTATGGTGTATTATTTTTCATTTAAAACAATGTTTACCATTGTGAATGATTGAATGATATATGATTTATAGGGTACATTGATGGATGGAAAAGAAATTGCTATTAAAAGACTTTCAAAATGTTCTGGACAAGGAATTGAAGAGTTCAAGAATGAGGTCATTCTAATTGCTAAACTTCAGCATAGAAACCTCGTAAAGCTTTTGGGATGTTGCACTCAAAGAGATGAAAGAATGTTAATATATGAATACATGCCCAACAAAAGCTTGGACTACTTCATTTTTGGTTTGATGATCTTCTCCAAACTGACTCTTTAATTTTTGTCATAATCATTTAGAAATTATCTTTATAGTTCCTATCTTTATAGTTCCTCTTAGGAGTTTAGGTTAAGGGCTAACTTGAATGAAAAAACCTTTCAGATAAAACAAGAAGAGAATTACTAGATTGGAGAAAGCGCATCCAAATTATTGGAGGAATTGCTAGAGGGCTTATTTACCTTCATCAAGACTCGAGACTGAGGATTATACATAGAGATCTTAAAGCCAGTAATGTTTTATTAGATAATGAAATGAACCCGAAAATTTCAGACTTTGGTCTAGCTAAGACATTCAGAGGAGATCAAACTAGGGGAGAAACAAATAGAGTTGTTGGAACATAGTAAGTACACTTGCATTTGTTTCATTATATTATGTTAATTATCGGTTAACCCATTCTCTTTTTGCAATGTAATTTTGTAGTGGATATATGTCTCCGGAGTATGACATAGATGGAATCTTCTCAGTAAAGTCAGACATCTTTAGTTTTGGTGTTTTAGTACTAGAGATGGTGAGTGGAAAAAGAAATAGAGGATTTTGCCACACCGACCATAATCATAATCTTCTTGGACATGTAAGTCTAAAGAATGAGTGATCTTTCAATACAGCCTCTTGTCATCTTGTTTTAATGGAATGAATGGAAATCTTTTGGTAGTTTTGATGACCGATTCCTTTTTACTGTGATGCCAGGATCCTTTTGTATGGACTTTTGATGAGTAGGATAGTAACTATTTGTATTTATATGTTTCAGGCATGGAGACTCTGGAATGAAGAAAGGGGAGTGGAACTAATTGATGAACAGCTAGATTATTCTTCTTGTTCATCGGAAATATTAAGATGCATTCATGTCGGGCTGTTATGTGTGCAACAAGGATCAGAAGATAGGCCAAACATGTCAAATGTGGCTCTAATGTTGGGTGGTGAAGGGTCATTGCCTCAACCAAAGCAGCCTGGTTTTTTCACAGAAAGGAATCCAATTGAACCAGAAATCACAATCAATGAAATCACAATCTCATTGTTAGAGCCTCGTTGAAGGTCACCACAGTACAGAAAAAGAAAAGGGTTTCCTACAAAAGCTAAGTACTTGTCCACTGATATATACTAGAGAGAGAGACCCATGGCGTGTGCTACATAATGCGTTGTTACTAGCAGTCTACTCCCATGGCGATAATGAGACAAAAAATGGACTGCAGAGTTCATGTGTAGTCTTTTCTCTTTAACGTAAGTATTAGACAAGTACAAGAATAATTGATCACCATCATGTAGAAGAGGTTAATGATGTTAATTATTATTACGATATTTAAATCATATGAACTAAGCCTTATCTACCTGCTGAGATTCTAATTGAATTACTTATAAATGCGACTATCTGTAATGAGCCGTTTCGATCAATATGTTATCCAATGTTGAGTTTGGCCTACATGGTTTTCGTTGGTTTATCACCTATGAAAACTTAGATCTATCTTGGTATTTTGATGACCACTTCAGCATTTTGAGATTATCAATATAACTACTACAGAATGTTGTGTTTACTACAAAAAAATTGGTTTTACAGCGCTGAAATCCACAACTTTAGCGTAACCATACCAATTTTGCTACAATACTACGACACATGACCCCATATGTTGCACTTCATAAGCAATTGGAAAAGAGAAGTTCTATTTGATTCGAGTTATCCATTAATCCACCTCTAGTACCGTGGTTCATTAATTGATCGAAAAATCGGTTCCATACAAGTAAAGTCTACCTAGTTAGGTTGTCTCCTTGTTGAAGACAGTGATTTGTTGATAGTACTTATTTCTACACGTTGTGTATCCCCTTACTTACATCTTTTATGTTTGTTTCTTAGGTAAAACCAGGTATTTAATATGTTTAAATAAGTGTTTTAGGTTGTTTTCCAATTTAGGGACTAAAGTGCAGAAATGGAGAAATGTTGGGGCAAAAGTGAAATTTTTTAAAGTTGGATTCGGCACTCTTATTTTGCGGTTTGAGGCCGCCGAATTCTTGGTAGAGCTTTATCTTTTTGCAATTTGACGCTTTAGGGCACCGAATTAGGGTGCAGAATTCAGGGGTGTTGAAATTGTAAACCTTCCTGCAGAACGCTAAACTTTCGGGGGCCATATCTCCCTCCTTAGAACGAACTGGGTATTGTGCTACCTATTGTTGGAAATTTCCAGATGTCTTCTTTCCAACGGTTTTTATAGAATGCGATTTTGATGTTTGTGGAGAAAGTTATGACTATTTTTGTAACGGTGCGCGATGTTGGAAACCCACTCGCGAAGGCCCTGTTTTTAGTCACTTTGAGGGGCAGTTTCATCCTTTCATCCCCATTTCTACCCTAAACTTCCCTGCTGATGTAGCGGAAGCTCTGTCAAGAAAAACCTGCAAGAAACAAATCGAAAACAACATACTAAAGTTCCGTTGATTCGCGCACGAATATCGGAATATTATGATTCAAATACAATAATCGACTTCACGCACGAAGGATGTTGTAAATGGATAGTTGAGAAACATTCTCCGTATTTTTTTATTAATCAAAAGCTATCTTTCAAACCCTAATACAATCTACTTAAATAGAATTGCAAAACCTGACTAACAAGAAAATCCTAAACAATCAGGAAAGAGTCCTAAATGAAAAAGATATCAAATCTCCTAAAAATCAAAAGAATCCAAAAACATTAAAAACCTATCTAAAAAGGAAATTGGATTTGATTTAAATCAAATCATAAAATAATTGTAAGATCCACTCAAAAGAAAAAGAAGAAAAAGTGTAAGATCCAGTTCTAGTTAAATAATCCCAAGCCCAATCCAAGCCCAACAGATTTCAACCCAACAGCTTGTCAATCCCAAACCTAAGTCAAAATCATAGCCCAATTCCATTTTGACCCAAGCCCCAAAAGATCCAAATATCCAAAATTTGGTACCTGTTTAGTTGGGATGAGATTTTTAATATAATAATAATAAGAATGGGACAAGTGGCCGTGCATGATGATGTAAGGTGGAAAGTTGGGTGAAAGGTGGCAAGGTTTGGTGGCAAAAGCGAGATATGGGTTTGATAAGAATAAGAATAAAAAAATAAATAGAAAATAAGATATATTGAGAAAAGAATGGAGAAAGGAGAGACTTGGCTAAGGCTAAGAAACAAAATAGAGGAAGAAAGAAGTAATGAAGATATGTTGTAGCCGATTGAGAGAAGTATACAAGTAGAAGAAGATTTTAAGGAAACTGTTCAACAGATAGGGGCCGTTTGGTAACGTTTTCGTTTTTCAGTTTTTGTTTTCTTGTAATCTGAAGTTTTTGAAAAACTGATTTTTGGATTTTTTGAAATCGAAAACGCGTTTGGTAGCAATGGTTGAAAACGATTTTCGGAGAATCAAAACATAAAAAACGTGTTTAGTATAATATTTTTAAAATCATTTTTAAAAGATTAATATTATAAATAATGAAAAAGTGATATTAAAATAATTAAACATTAAAACTAAAAAAAATTAAAATTAAATAATAAATAAATTTAATTTTCATCATCAAACCTATCGAAATCATCATCATCTTTTTGATATAGATTCATGAAGATCCAAAAAATGGATTTGGTTTGAGTAAATTTTATTGCTAAAAAAAAGTTTTCAAGAATACTGAAAACAACAAATTGTTGTTATCAGAGTTCTCAGTTTTTTGTTCATTAAAACTGAAAACTGTTCTCAATGTTTTATAAAACAGTTTTTTGAAATCATCTGCCAAACGGGTTTTTACTGTTTTTGTGACTCAGAAAACAGAAAACAGTTTCTGAAAACGTTAACAAACTCGCCCTAAGTGATTTGATGATTTGTGATTTAGTTCTGAATTTGGAACGCGTATGAAGAGATCCTGTCCCTAGATGAATCCTGCAGGGCACTATCTCATATCAATCAGGTCCCCGAACCACATCAAACAACTACTGTCTCCTCCGGTTACATCTGAATTTGCATAAGCACTACATGAACAGTTCTTGAATCATTCTGCCTCACATTATATTCTTTCATATTCATACTTTTGTTTGACGAATTAAAGTCGGGTAATTTCATTCCTGAAAGCTTAAAAAACCCTTCTCCACTCGGGCAATCTGTTGGCGATTTCTGTAAGCATTTTCTTGACTGAGATAATCCTTGTGTGTCCCATTCATCTTGTGATTTGGGTATAAACCCCTTCAAACATTCACAAATGGGTGTCTTGCTGATTCTGCAATTACTATTACGACCGCACTGAGCATAACTGTCAATGGGTGTCTTTCTTGTTTATGCACTAACATTGGCTTGAATACCATGTATGTTATGAAGCATTGGAAATTTAGAATGCCACTGAATCCACTCCGGACCTCTTTTCTTGTTGCTGAAGAAATAACTAATTGAGGTAACCAATTAATGTCAAGTCTGAGACTAAATTCTCCAGGAGATGGATCGTTAGCACTCGTCCAAGGCGTAAGAAATTGCTCAAAACCAACATCTTCCTTTTTCTTAAGTCGAGTAGGAATTCCAAGAAAAAGGAGTTGTCATGATTTCCTTTGGCATATGATTTTGAAGGGAACCTGTATTTTGTATCGTCATATGCTGCTCCAACACAGGCTGTACTGTCACTTGCTGCAAAGTATCCCTACATAGCTCTGTTGCCAAATTTGTTGGGTGCAAATGGAAGGATTGTGAGAAAATCGAAGTAAATGAAAAGGTGGTATAGATAATTGATATTTGCATAATTGCAACCACATTTTTTTTTTACTTGCTGTATTTTTAATAATGCTTCAACATTACAAGACCACTTATAATTTCAATAACAATTAAAAGACCATTTGACTTAGAGCTCTGCTACATTTATTTACTTGGAAAATATCGGCTACAATCAAAACTTTCAATTCCAAAATTGCAAATTACTTTTCGACATCCTCATTCAACACCTTCCTTTTTCTTGGAATTCCTACTCGACCTAAGGTTAGGTGCATGAATAATGAAAAAGGAACTGGTTCAAAAACCTTTCATATAAACTTGTTATCAAAATAATTTTATTGACTAATAAGTAAAAGTTAAACAAACCGTAATGAAGTGAAAATGTTAAATAAATAACAATGAAGTAGTCAACAGTAAATATACATTTAACTTGTAATTCTATATTTCAAACATAAACAGTAGCACAACATGAATGAATTTATCACCCAAACCCATAAATTTACAAATTAAAGTACTGTCATAACTCTTAGAGAAATTTACAAATGTATCACCGTGAGCTCCGCGACCACCACAGCCATCTTGAGCACTGCAACCAACACAACCGCCTTGAGCACTGCAACCACCAAAACCACCGCCATTAGTTCTTAGAAAGTAAGTTGTTTGAAATTCGATTTTCGGTTGTTGAAGTTTGTATGAATTTCTACCACTATGAATTTGTTGAATAAGTTCTAACTCTTACTTCTTCGTTTTTTTCTTTACTGCTCATCATTTTGATATTCATTGATTTGATTGAATGGCCATGTTTATAGCCCTGGAATTTAATGCTTAAAAAGTGTTAGTGTTCTGAAAATTACCATGACCAAGTGCTTATCAAGTTTTTGTATTTTGGAATTTGGAGTAACTTTTACATCGTATATTAAACATTTTCCATGATTTGTGAAGCAGCTTGGTGTTCTCTTTCTGAACACTATAGTTAATTGCATTAACAATTAGATACACCAGGCCTTTTTAGTATGAATTTGCCAAAGTAGTTGCTGTGAACCAACTTCTTTGGCAAATTCATACTAAAATCTGTTCATCTTCAATTCGAGGGCTTCTAATTCCTTCGCGGAATATCTGGCTAAAATGGGTTTAAGTGGTAGTGGAGATAGAATTATTTGGAGTGACGGTTGATTTCTGGTAGCCTTTGTCATTGCGAGATCATGGTTTGCATTTGTTGCGGCTGCTCTCTTCGTTTTGTCTGTGAGGTGTTTTTGGGGCTTCTCTCCATAGGCTGTTGTGGTTCTGAAGTGTTTGTCTTGGTGTTCTCTGCTCTGCCTGGGAAGTTTCTGCGTGTTTGTTGGCAGTCTAGTGAAAATTTAAGATAATTTGTTTTTGTGAATTCTCAGCTTAAGAGATGCTGAGCCAAACCTTTGTATTTATATTGAAGGAGAACAAATCTTTTAGAACGAAAATTGGAAAAGCAAATACAAATGAAACACATGTATAAAGGACAAGAGTAAGAGGGAAATGACAGCAAGTATCTCTGTAAAATCTAAGAGAACACCCTTCCCATGCTGAGTAGTTGGGATCTTCTAGAAGCTTGAATAAACCTTGATTATCAGCTAATCTTGTTACTTAACACTCCCCCTCAAACGAGAGGGTGACTTGCTCACTCCAAGTTTGTCTCGAAGAAACTGGAATCGTGAATGTGATAATGCTTTTGTCAAGCAATCAGCTATCTGATCATGGGAAGGAACATATCGAACTTCTATCTCCTTGCTCAACACTTTATCTCTTACAAAGTGTATGTCAATCTCTATATGTTTTGTTCTAGCATGATAGACAGGATTTGCTGCAAGGGCACTAGCACTTAGATTATCACACCAGGTAACAGGAACAGATACAATTGGATAGCAAACCTCTTTCAACAAGGACTGAAGCCAGGTGATCTCTGCTGCAACTTGAGCCAAAGCACGATACTCTGATTCTGTGCTCGATCTTGCCACTACTGTTTGCTTTTTAGATGACCAAGAGACTAAAGTATCTCCAAAAAACACACAATATCCTGCCACAGATTTTCTGTCATCAGGGCAACATGCCCAATCTGCATCAGAGAAGCCATGAATTGATAGCCTTGGGCAATGCTTGATATGTAGACCCCATTCAATTGTTCCCTTCAAGTATCTCAAGACCCTTTTTACTGCATTCCAGTGAGTTGTTGTTGGACTTTGCAAGAATTGACTCAGTTTGTTGATTACGAAAGATATATCAGGCCTGGTGTTTGTCAAATATTGTAGAGCTCCAATTAGACTTCTGTAGGCAGTTGGGTTGTTAAGAGTTTCTCCATCATTGGCTGATAGAGTCTTTCCTACTGTTGCAGGGGTTGCACAAGGCTTTGCATTTTCCATGTCTGCTCTTTTTAGTAACTCTGCTATGTACTTCGACTGAGTGAGATATATGCCAGTGTCATCTCTGAAAACTTCTATCCTAAGAAAATAGTGAAGAGCTCCAAGATCTTTAAGAGCAAAATTCTTGTTCAACTTTGTAACAAACTGTTGCAGCAACTTGGAGTCATTTCCTGTCACTATTATGTCATCCACATAGATAAGTACTATTAAAATCTGTGTTGGGGTCTTAAAGAAGAAAAGAGAAGAGTCTGCTCTTGAGTTTTTAAACTTCCAGTCCATAAGAGTGTTTCTTAATTTATCGAACCAAGCTCTAGGTGCTTGTTTAAGTCCATACAGAGCTTTGTCAAGCTTGCACACATAATTTGGTCTTTTCTGGTCTACAAAACCTTCTGGTTGACACATGTAGACATCTTCTTGAAGTTTTCCATTTAGAAAAGCATTGTTTATATCAAGCTGTTGGATGCACCAGTTCTTCGAAACAGCAATTGTCAATATCACTCTAATTGTAGAAGCTCTCACAACTGGACTAAATGTTTCAGAGTAGTCAATCCCTGGAGTTTGATGAAAACCCTTAGCAACAAGTCTCGCCTTGTGTCTCTCCACTGTTCCATCTGCCATATACTTGACTCTAAACACCCATTTGTTTCCAACAACATTGAAATTAGGAGAATATGGTGTTAGAGTCCAAGTTTTGTTTTTCATAAGAGCTGAGTACTCATCTTCCATGGCTCTTTTCCAATCTTTGCTTTGAAAAGCTTCTTCAACAGTAACAGGTTCTGCAATTCTACTTTTAGTACTGACTTTGTTCAACTTTGACTCTCCTACATACACTTTAGGCTTGAAAATTCCATCCTTGGATCTAGTTATCATAGGATGACCAATTGCTGGTTGAGAGGGCAAAACGGTTTCTTCACTAACATTCTCAATATCAAGAGAAGGTTCAACTTCAAGAGAGTGATGAACTTGTTCATGACAGTTTTCATGAATTGCTTCTTGCTGGCATGATTGAGACTCACTACCAGTTTTTGAAGATGCTGCAGGGGATAATAATTGATTGTCAATACCAGGACTTGACACAGGGCTAGGAGTTTTAGTATCAGTAGGGAGAGTTGAGTGGTTAGACAATGAGAACCAAGAAGTAATGTGATTAGGAGTGACACTTGCTGGCTGATTTGTATTTAGAAAACCGGATTTGAAAGGGAATTCTTCTTCATTGAAAACAACATGTCTAGAGATATAGATTCTCCCATTTGAATTTAAACATTTAAAACCTTTATGAGAGTCACTATACCCTAAATTGACACATTTGGTGGAGTGAAATTGAAATTTGTGAGATTGGTAAGGTCTAAGACAAGGAAAACTTGAACAACCAAACACTTTGAGATCAAGATAATCAGGTTTTTTATTGTAAACCTTTTGAAAAGGAGAATTTCCCTTTAGAACTGGTGTGGGAAGACGGTTTATAATATAAACTGCATTTTGAAAAGCTTCCCACCAATACTTCAATGGCATGCTAGCTTGAGCTAAAAAGGTTAAACCCATTTCGACAATATGTCTATGTTTTCTTTCAGCTCTACCATTTTGAGCTGAAGTGTATGGGCAAGAATGTCTAAATTCTATCCCATTTTGTTTGGTAATTTCAGAGAAGGCTTGATACTCACCTCCCCAATCAGTTTGAAGACATTTAATCTTTCTGTTAAATTTGTTTTCCACAAGTGTTTTGAATTGAATAAAGGCTGAAAGGGCTTCTGATTTGGTTCTTAAAGGATAGATCCAAGTGTATCTTGTTGAATCATCTACAAAATGAATGTAAAACCTGAATCCAGAAGATGATTGGATTGGGGCAGGTCCCCAAAGATCCGAGTGTATAAGGTCAAGCATTTTTGTTGCAATGTTTTCTGATTTTTTGAAAGGAAGAGCATGAGATTTTCCAAGTTGGCAGGCATCACAAAACTCAATATTTTCATTGATTTGAACTTTTTGATTACAAAGATTGAGTACTTGGTTCAGCACTTGATTTGAAGGATGACCTAACCTTCTATGCCAAACATTCTTTTTGGAATTGGAAGACTTGACTTGACTCTGAGTTTCTACAGACAATGACTCGATCTTAGACTCATTGCTAGACAAGAGTGGTAAACCAAAAAAATGTGCAGTACTGGACCTTGATTTTGTAGGACCTGGCTGAATATTGAAAGCTGATTTTGTGGTGGGAATTTCAAGCTGGTAAAGGCCATTCTTAAGTCTCCCTCGCAGCACCTCCATTCCTGTTAATTTGTCCTTCACAAAACAACAATTTGCATGAAACTCAATAAAAACATCATTATCATTTACCAGTCTTGAAACACTCAATAAATTTTTTCTTATTTCTGGAACATGTAAAACTTGCTTCAAGATAATCGAGTGTTTGGTTAGAGATGGCAAGCTTTTCAAGCCAACATGTGATATATCTAATTGTTTTCCATTTCCTACCATTAATGATTCATCACCACGATAATCAGATTTCAAATCAAGATTACCTGCATCGTTTGTCACATGGTCTGTTGCTCCACTGTCTGCATACCATGTTGTATCATCTACTGTTTCTGGAGTTGCAACAAAAACAGAAGGAGAGTTGGCATTTGAATTTGCAGTAGGAACTGACCCCATGTAGTTGTCATCATATCGAAAGTAGCAAACTGATGCAGAATGCCCAAATTTTCCACACACCTGGCATGTTGGCCTGGAGTTGTTGTTTCTTCCTCCTCTTCCTCTGAATCTGCCACCACCACCACGAAAACCTCCACGATTTGGGGCTCGATTTCCACCTTGATTTAAGTTTTGCTGATTTGAGGTTTTGTTGGTGTTGGGAGTGTTGTTAGGCTTGTTTGTTGCAAGATGAGCTGAAGGAGATGACAAAAGATTGCCTTTTGCAGACACATTATTTATATGCTCAAGCTTGCTGTCATAGCTAAGCAATGTGTCATAAATTTCTTGCCACGTAAAGTGCTCTCTTGCTTCTATAAGAACAACAATAGGCATGTATTCAGAGTCCAAACCTGCCAGACTATTAGCAAAGAGCAAATTTTCTGGATATGGGTCCCCTGCTATGGCAAGAGAATCTGCCCAGGTCTTCATCTGTGTGAGATATTCTTCCATTGTTGAGCTTCCTTTTCTAGTAGTCTGAATGCTGGTTCTGATAGTGTTTGCTTTCGATTTGGAGTAAGCACCAAATAGGTTTTCAAGAGCTTTCCAAAGCCCAGCTGCTGTTGTGCTTCCCATCACACTAAGAGCAACATTTTCTGTCATTGAGCTGTATAGCCAACCCATAAGAAGCTGGTCATTGACAAGCCACTTCTCGTACTCTGGATTTGAGCAAGATCCCGAATCAGAGACACCGGGTGTTGTCGGAGATGGTACACCGGGTGTTGTCGGAGATGGAAGGAACTCCGGTGGGCACGGTCTTGTGCTGTAAAGATGTCCATCGAGACGATGTCCCTTGATGATTGTTGTCACCATGGTTTTCCATAGTATGAAGTTCTGTCGATCGAGTTTGATGGCAAAGGACTGGTTGAGTTTGTTGCCGAATGGTGACGATTCATTGCTACTGTTACTGCCTTCTTGCAGCACAGTTGGAGTCGCTGTCGAGGAAGATGACGGAGCTAAGGTACTCTGCTGTTGACTGGTTGTCGACATCTCTGCAGTGGCGTTTGCCTCTAGGGCTCTGATACCAAGTGAAAATTTAAGATAATTTGTTTTTGTGAATTCTCAGCTTAAGAGATGCTGAGCCAAACCTTTGTATTTATATTGAAGGAGAACAAATCTTTTAGAACGAAAATTGGAAAAGCAAATACAAATGAAACACATGTATAAAGGACAAGAGTAAGAGGGAAATGACAGCAAGTATCTCTGTAAAATCTAAGAGAACACCCTTCCCATGCTGAGTAGTTGGGATCTTCTAGAAGCTTGAATAAACCTTGATTATCAGCTAATCTTGTTACTTAACAAGTCTTGCTCTGTTTTTTGCTTGTGCTTGTTCCTCTGTTTCTGTGTGGTGCGTTTGTTTGTTGTCCTTACTCTGTTTTTTTCTGACTTTTAGAGGGGTGGTCTCTGTCTTTGTTTCTACATCAAGAATGGTGCTTCCTTATTTTTCAGTGTTTTTGAGGCTTATACTTATTAAGACATGTATGTCGATGTGAATTGACCATTGGTGCTTATCTTCTAGACATTAGGTACTTCACCTCACATGATCATTTTGCATTTGTGTATTAGAATATAACTACTAGTGCTATAGTGGCATTACAGTCCTCTGATTTGTTTTCTTCGATAATTTAGAGATCAAACAACATCTAGTTGTCATATGCCTGCCTCGGTCCAAGGAGGTTCATTGTCTTCTCCTCCAATGACTCATGCCGATTGCTCAGCCCCACCGATTTCAGACTCCAGTGTGGGAAGGCCTACAGGAATTACAAGAAGTTATTTGCTCTGCAATAGGGTCATGGTTTACCCATGTGTTCAAGACATTTCATTTCCAAAGGGTATTATTGTGCAGCAAATTAGCAAAAATAGGTGGGTGGCTGTGAGTTTGGTGGGGTTGTAGAAAGTTGTATTACTGTATTAGGGTATTGTATTTAGAATTAGTTGGAATATTAGAATATCGTAAATTTTGGAAGTTGAAAATATTGTATTGCAATTTGGTTATTCTTCATCGCTATGAATTTGAATTCATGAAGATCTAGTATTGTACAATTTTCAATGCAAGTTGTTTCTTGAAATTTTTAACAAGAAGCATTTTAAGGGGTAGAACTTTGAGTTTTTAAATTTAAAAGTTTATTTTAGTGCTGAGTCACGGGTGCACACCGGTAGTTCAAGCCGTTGTGACATTCGCACACAAGTTGTTGAATTCGCGGTTCGTAATTCACATCCGTGTTTTTTTCCTGCTACAATGAGTGCACTTTGAACATCAATTTGCCATTCACCATTTTGAGCATACGAGTATACCATTTCAATGTCTTTACGGAGGAAAACACGAATCCACCTTGACATATCATTTTAATGAAATCGGTCTCACCCGAATTTGAGCCTCAAAATAGATGTTTCATCCATTTTTTCCAACAATAACCTCATCACCATAACAATTTCAATAGCATAACTAACTTGTACAGAACTAAACTTATAATCTACTCATTCGATCAGCTAATTCCACAACTAATCACTCTATAATCCATGATTTTTAATTGATTCCCTACTTCTCCAAATCCTATAAAATTCTCAATTTAATCCATGATTATTAGCATACGTAAAAATTCATAATATTTTGGTTTTCCGAATTTGACCAGCAAAAACCATATACTGACCTTATAAAAATCACGAAACTTTGCAGATTGATAGTAGACATATAAATATACCTATATGTAAATTTTCATAATTTTCAAAAATAAATAACCAACTCAATACGTTTTACGAACCCCAGCTGGTTTGTCAAAACTGGGGATTCCATCAGCATCTGCATTGGTCCGAAAATACAATAAAAATCATACCAGAGACAATTAACAACAGAATAAATATAAATCAATCCTATATATGTGTACTCTCATAAGCAAATGATAAAGTCAGCATAATATATATCGAGGAAGTCCATGTCCCAAAAGGAATACAGTAAACAAAGAGTTCTTCAAACTAAGTTTTGATTTCTTGTTTCTCCACAGGGAGAATTTAGGTTGACTGCTAGAACTGAAAGGAAATGATCGTTACTGTATATGTTTTTCGTAGGGGCTATTGTAACACACGTTTAAGGGTGGCTCTATTGTCACCTAAAATAGTTCCCACCACACCCTTTTTAGTCCCTACAACCATTATGAAAATTTAAAAATAATGAGTGGTGCCACCGGCAACCCTGCAATGATCTAATAATGTTTCACTTTTTAAAATTCAAAAAATTATTTAATTTATTTCCAAAACTACTCTTTCTAATTATCTTCCAAATTTAACTCACTTATGACTCACTCCAGTCTCATAAGGTTCATCAAAAAATAAAAAATAAAAAACTCACTCCATAACTTCTCTCTGCTTACTTTCATTGCATTAAATTGTCTTTTGTTTTTTATTCTTTATGTTTTTTTTCCCTTCATTTCGTTTATCATATTACGGAAGATAAAAAAAAATTATTTGATCATATTGTTTGATTTAGAAAGGCAAAAAAAAAAAAAAAAAAAAACTTCAAACTTACTTTTAAATAATGATTGCTTTGTGATTCATGATATTGTTATCAATTTCTTCAATAATATGAATTGTATGTAAGAAATTAAATAAATAAAATTAGGTTTTAATGTGTTAAAAAGAAAACTTTTTTCAAGTAAACACATTATTTGTGGATATGAGGTTTTATTAAAATTCAATTTGTATAAGAGATATTATTGAATTGTGTGTCTATTTTAGTAATTTTAATAACAAATTTAAAATGTGGGACATTTTTAGCTAAATATAGGGGGTGTTAATAGCACCACTCATTAATAATTTACACACCCTATAAAATACCAAATCTAACCATGTATTAATAATCAAGAAAATTGTAGACAACCTCCATAAGGTTTGGCCTTTGACATCTTTACCATTAATTGACAATGACCTTTCCTACTGTTAGTCAAAGTTAGTCAAATTTAACCATTGATCTGATTTGGGTGTTAAAATACAAAAATGTCCTTGAATAAAAAATTCTGATTTTAAAAATATATAAATATATGAAAACTAAAAATAATAATAAAAAACTAGCTCATCTAAATCTAATATAACAACATTTTCTTCTTCCATTGATGTATTTCTAGATTTTTCTTCATATTCAAGTTTTTCAAAATTTTCAAAAAAAAAAAAAAAAAAAAAAAAAAAAGTGTGGTTCATCTATATCTAATCTAACAACATTTTCATCTTCCATTGATATATTTCTAGACTTTTCTTCATATTCAAGTTTTTTAAAATTTTGAAAAATAAAAAATAAAAAGTGTGGTTCATCTAAATCTAATTTAACAACATTTTCTTTTTCCATTGATGTATCTCCAGATTTTTCTTCAGATTCAAGTTTTTCAAATTTTTCAAAAATAAAAAATAAAAAGTGTGGCTTACCTAAATCCAATCCAACAACATTTTCTTCATTTTTTTTTTTCATTCTTCCATATTAGTAAGACTTGAGAAGAAAACAGAAAAGAAATTTTTTTTTTTTTGAGAAAATTTGAGATATGTTTTTTTTTTTTTTAATGAATAAAAAGGTTTAAAAGGATAAAAATACGCTTATCTTTGTTAAGTTTGACTTTACTTTAACTAACAATAGGGGAGATCATTGTCAATTACGCATAAAGTTGTTTCTAGTTGTCAAAGGCCAAACTTCAGGTAGGTTGGCTACAATTTCTCATTAATAATCACTTAAGAATTTGATTTTTGTTCTCTCTCTAAAACCAGGAGAAGTGTACCCACCGAACTTTTTATCCCTCCCCAACGGCAATCAATGAAATTAAATAAGCACTCCTAGGCCCTAGCTAGGGGCGGAGCCTAGATTTTTACTTTAGGGGGGCAAAGACAAACTGATATTAAAGGTCACGCAAGAAAAATGTATTAATATACAAAAATGTAATGATGTTTAGTCTTTAAGATAATAATAATAATAATAATATTTACACTAACTTTGAGAATCAAAATGGAACTTGACTTTATTTTTTATCTAGAAAGATAATCTATAACCAAATTTATTTTAATTTCTTTACGATTTTCATTTCAATATACATAATAAAAGAATTTGTGAAAAAATGATCTCCCATCTTGTTAGACAGATGAAATATCTCTTTCAATAGTTCCTAATTAATAAGTATATAATTCATATAAAATATTTAACTATATAGTTCATATAAAAGGCAGTAAAAAATTACAAGATAAAATTGAATTAAAAAATATACATTTGCTTGAGATGTGACTTGAACTAAAGAACTATAAAGACAGACAGAAGATCCACTACCAGTTGTGCTAAAGGAAATATGTTGTAACTATTGTTAATGAATATGTATATATAACGTATATACGAAATTAAAAAATTGAGGTAGGGCACGAGCCCTACATGGTCTCCACGTGGGTTCACCCCTGTTAATATACCTTGATCTCTCCTAACTAAATAATCTTGTTTTTGACCATGGGTAAAGGATACTTGTATGAAGCCCATGATCCAAAGCAAATCCGTGGGAGTGAAAGACATAGGATGTGTGTGTGAAATTTATTTGTTTTCTTCTTGAATTTTTTTAATTCAGTATTGAAATTTTGTGTTTGCTATTGTCATCAGCAAAAATGACCACAGCCAAGTAATTTCAAAGAACTTCAGTGTCACTTGTCTCCATAGTCATAGACAACTACTATTTGAAGACTTTTAGTATCAGATTTATCACGATTTGTAGAACTTCCCAAAAATGTTGGTAATCTAAATTCCTTGTCAACAAGGGCGTTTACAATTCAAAGATATTACTCATGTCTTCTTTTTATTTTTGTCAAATGTCGTTACCTGTGATTCTCAACTTGGGCCACTTGGCGCTAAGTGTTTGGTATTTTATAACGTCATTGAGCTGCTAGCAAGCATAGTGGAAAAAAGACATATATTGACGAGATGAGTTAGTCCTAATGGTGAGGACCCTCACTTGCTAGACCGACATGCTTGGCACATGGACCAAGCCCATATATATATATATAGATTGCAGAAAATACATAAACAGATGCATGTGGGGGGATTTGAATGTAGGACTATTGGTACAACAAAAACTCTAATATCATGTTAGTAACCATTAAACCTTTAAGCTGATTGGAAATGACTCAACAATATAACCAGACACAAGGTAGAACCAACATAAAATTTGAAGGAAAAGGAATCGTTTAGGAGCATTAACTGATGGTGATATGAGGAAAATTTTTTGTATAGTAAAAATCCAAACGGCACCAAATTAGAAATCCAAAGTTACGTTGGAAGTATAAAAAAAAAATGTATATATAGGATATGTATCATCAAATACTACATTTTTCTTAAACAAGAAGAGATTGGAAAGGATAAGATGGTTTCAAATGAAGTAACTCATTAATAATATGTGGAAATAATGAAAATCAAAGCACAAGGCTGCATTGAAGACAGATGTAGCAGGTAGAAGAAGACCAATGAAATGCAAGTGATTTGTGCAATGCTTGGCGTTGCAAGAAAACTGAGGTTACTTGAAAGGTCGATAGGTCAAGTCAATAAAAAAAAAAAAAAATTAAGTCAATTGTGCAGCATATTGCTCTTGACTTGACATTTCATTTCTTCTTGGGGCCGATAGTACTAAGATTTTAGTTCCATAGTAGGTGGACTTTGCCAACAAAACAAAAGAGACAGACTGTAAGTGCCTGCTTTGAGAGTCCATGGAAGGCTTCACAATGCTAATTATCTACTTTTTCCTATTTTCTTATATAACAATCACCACTACACTGTCACTGGACACCATTACACTTGGCCAATCCATTAAAGATGGTGAGACAGTAGTTTCAGCAGGCAAAGTCTTTGAACTGGGATTTTTCAGTCCTGGTAAATCAAGTGGTCGATACCTGGGAATTTGGTACAAAAAAGATGGTGAGAAAACGGTTGTATGGGTAGCCAACAGAAATACTACAATTTCTGATTCCTCAGGATTTCTAAGTATCAATGCCCAAGGAAGTCTTGTCCTGAGGATGAATAGTACAAATGACATTGTTTGGTCATCCAATGCCTCAACAACTCTTCAGAATCCAGTTGCAGTGCTCTTAGAATCAGGAAATTTGGTTGTGAAAGATGGAAACAATAACGACCCAGATAACTTTTTGTGGCAGAGCTTTGATTATCCTTGTGATAACTTCCTACCAGGTATGAAAATTGGACGAAACTTGGTTACTGGTATGGAGTGGTTTTTATCATCCTGGAAGAGCATAGATGATCCTGCCCCAGGTGACTTCACATTCCAGGTAGATCCTCATGGGTTTCCACAACTGTTTGTTAAAAAGGGACCTGAAATATTGTTTAGAGCAGGCTCCTGGAATGGCCTTCGTTGGACAGGGGCTCCTCAGCTTAAACCAAATCCAGTATACACATATGAGTTCGTGTCAAATGAGAAAGAGGTATTTTTCACGTTTGACATCCGAAACATATCAGTCCCTTCAAGAATGGCGGTGACTCCATATGGTGATGTGCAGCGTTTTACATGGATAGATCGAACCCATACTTGGGCAAGATTCTCTACGGTGATGATTGATCTGTGTGACAAATATGCCCTGTGTGGTTCAAATGGAAGTTGCAACATCAATAAGTCTCCTGCCGTATGCGAATGCTTAGAAGGATTCACACCTAAATCACCAAGAGAATGGGAAATTTTAGATTGGACTGAAGGGTGTGTTCGAAAGTCTCCATTGCCTTGTAATCACAGTGATGGATTTCAAAAACATGAAGCAGTAAAATTGCCAGACACAAGTCATTCCTGGGTTGATAACAACATTAGCCTTGCGAAATGTGAGAAATTGTGTCTCAACAATTGCTCTTGTACTGCATATGCAAATTCAGATGTCAGAGAAGGAGGAACCGGCTGTTTACTCTGGTTTAGTGACTTGCTTGACATAAGAGAACTTGCTGCGAATGGGCAAGATCTTTACGTACGGGTAGCTGCTTCAGAAATAGGTACCTTCTACTTTTTCGTAATGGCATTATATTTAAAAATCTAGATTGCAAACTAGGATGCATCTAGCTTGTAACTGCTTTGATCTGAAGTAACTGTACTCAAATCCATTATGTTTCAGATAATATTGATCAAACGAGAGAACGTATTGCGCGAAGGAGGCAACTCAGTGAGAAGAAACGGGTAATAATCATAGTGACATGTGTAATTTCTGCTATGGGACTGCTTGTGCTTGGCTGGATCATCTTTACGTGGAAAAGGAAAGTTAGGAATCAAGGTAAATTATTCACTTACAAAAACATTAGTTTCAAGTACAAAGATTGCATGCTGATTTTGGTATTATATTTCAGGAAAGACAGAAAACAGTCAAGATAGAGATGTGAACACTGAAGAGACCAGAAAAGATGACAATGAATTACTAACATATGATTTGAACACCATAGTTAACGCCACTAACAACTTTGCAGACAAGAATAAGCTGGGAGAAGGTGGTTTTGGACCTGTTTACAAGGTACACAATAATAGGTTATTATTTTTCCAATTGAAACAATGTTTACCATTATGAATAATTGAATGATGATTTATAGGGTACATTGATGGAGGGGCAAGAAATTGCTATTAAAAGACTCTCAAAATGTTCTGGACAAGGAATTGATGAGTTCAAGAACGAGGTCATTTTAATTGCTAAACTGCAGCACCGAAACCTCGTAAAGCTTTTGGGATGTTGCACTCAAAGAGATGAAAGAATGTTAATTTATGAGTACATGCCCAACAAAAGCTTGGACTACTTCATTTTTGGTTTGATGATCTTCTCCAAACCGACTCTTTAATTTTGGTCATCATAATCATATAGTTATTATCTTTATAGGTCCTCTTTAGAGTTTATGTTAGGACTAACTCAAATGAAAATACTTTTCAGATAAAACAAGAAGAGAATTACTGGATTGGGGCAAGCGCATCCAAATTATTGGAGGAATTGCCAGAGGGCTTCTTTACCTTCATCAAGACTCGAGATTGAGGATTATACATAGAGATCTTAAAGCCAGTAATGTTTTGTTAGATAATGAAATGAACCCGAAAATTTCAGACTTTGGTCTTGCTAGGACATTCCGAGGAGATCAAATTGAGGGAGAAACAAATAGAGTTATTGGAACATAGTAAGTACACTTGCATTTGTTTCATTATATTATGTTATCGGTTAACCCATTCTCTATTTACAATGTAATTTTGCAGTGGATATATGTCTCCCGAATATGCAGGAGATGGGATCTTCTCAGTAAAGTTAGACGTCTTTAGCTTTGGCGTTTTAGTACTAGAGATAGCAAGTGGGAAGAGAAACAGAGGATTTTGTGATAGTGACCACAAGCATAATCTTCTTGGACATGTAAGTCTAAAGAATGAGGGATCTTTCTATACCACCTCTTGGAATGTTGTTTTAATGGAATCCTATGGAATTCTTTTAGCAGTTTTGATGGCCAATTCATGAAATTAACTTTCACGAACTCCTTTTTACTGTGGTGCCAAAGTCCTTTTATATGGATTGAGGAGTAGGATGATAACTATTGGTTCTTATCATTTTCAGGCATGGAGACTCTGGAATGAAGGAAGGGCAGTTGAACTAATTGATCAACTGTTAGATTACTCTTCTACTTCATCTGAAATATTACGATGCATTCACATCGGTCTGTTATGTGTGCAACAAGGACCAGAAGATAGGCCAAACATGTCAACTGTGGCTCTAATGTTGGGCGGTGAAGGGTCATTGCCTAAGCCAAAGCAGCCTGGTTTTTTCACAGAAAGCAATCATATTGAATCAGAGTCATCGTCAAGTAAGCAGCAATCATCTTCTACCAATGATATCACAATCTCAATGTTAGAGCCTCGTTAAAGGTAAGCATAAAAAAAAAAAAAAAAAAAAAAAAAAAAAGGCTTGAGCTATCAGATCAAAACGACGACATTTGTTTTATCATATAATACAATGTGAGCAGAAGGCAGACGCTTACTCCCATGGCGATAATGAGCCAAAAAATGGAGTGCAGAGTGGATGTCAATTATTATTGTGATATCTAAATCATATGAACTAAGCCTTATCTACCTACTGACATGCTAATTAAATTACTCATAAATGTGACTATATGTAATGACCCGTTTCGATAAATACATTATCAAATACTAAGTCTAGGCCTACACGGTATTCGTTAGATCATCAACTATGAGAAATTATATTTGTGCTTACGAGTCTTGTAAGGTCTAGCTCTAGAATTATACCCAAACACAAATCAACAGCCCAAAAGTCTAGTTGTGTTTATCAAACCCAAAAGTTAGTCCAAGCCCAAGCCCAAACCTCAGTCAAAATCAAAGCCCAAAACAAATTCCATCCCAAAAGGTTTATCAAGCCCACCAGAATACTAAAATATTATTTAAGGAATTAAAAAAAGAGTGACTATATTTGTACCCTTCAAAAACCATATATGCACCCCAAATTAATATATTTTAAAAATTCAATATTATCCTTAATTAAAATGACTGAAAGGATTAAATAATTTGTAAGTATACTGTATACCCAAAAAATATTAATTAGTTTTCTATGTCCTAAAACCCTTTCTTTTTTTTCAAACCCTAATTTATCTTCTAAATATTGCTTTCAAATACAAATTGAAATCGTATGTGGATTTTGTAGAACCAATCAGAAAACAATCATGAACTTGAAAAGTTTTCTCAATTCGTACTGAAAAAACCCACATTATTAGATAAAGAATAGAGAACAAAAATTTATAATGATTTTTCTAACCTCTACCCATCAGTCCCATATGTATTTTTTCTGTTCCTGTATATTATACTAGCAAAACACATACATAGCATTTGCTTAGTCTATGTGTTGCATGTTTTCTGGGCAATTGCCCCATTATTATTTTTTTTAATTTTTTTTTTACTGGATGACCGTTAATAAGCTTTAACAAAATGGATTTTTTTTTTTCCGTTTCCTCTTCATTATATATAACGTATATGATGAATTTCTGTAACTTTTTTTTAAAGTAAAATTTCTGTTGTAAATAAAATTAGTTCAAAAACCAAACTCATTTTGTTATAATTTCTGTATTCAAGAGTTAATTTTTTTTTTTTTTGAAAAACAAGAAATAAAAAATATATATTTTTAAATAATAATAAAGTTGATTAGATAATAAAATAGGTATAGGTGGGATGTAGTTACAAAAATACAATACAATAAAAATAAAAGGGTATTTTTGTCATTAAGTGAGGTTTATTAACAAACTAGAGTTTTAAAAAAAAAAATCTATTAGGGTGTGTTTATGAAAGGGGTGTACATAAAATATTTAAGGGGTGTAAATACTGCCACTTTTAAAAAAAAAGAATTAAGTGGCCAACAAATCAGGACATTTGGCAAGGTATTGGGAGGTTGGTGGCATGAGGTGTTAGGAATTAATAAAAAAGAAAAAAAATAAATGAAGAGAGAGAAGGGACAATTTTTTGTGAAAGCAAAACAGAAAAACAGAAAGCAAAGAAAGAAAAGAAAAAGAAGAAAAAGTGTAAGGTCCAGTTCCAGTTAAATAATCCCAAGCCCAATCCATGCCCAACAGATTTCAACCAAAAAGCTGGTCAATCCCAAACCTAAGTCAAAATCAAAGCCCAATTCCAATTTGACCCAAACCCCAAAAGATCCAAATATCCAAATTTTGTTACCTGTTTAGTTGGGATGAGATTTTTAATATAATAATAATAAGAATGGGACAAGTGGCCGTGCATGATGATTTAAGGTGGAAAGTTGGGTGAAAGGTGGCAAGGTTTGGTGGCAAAAGCGAGAGATGGGTTTGATAAGAATAGAAATTAAAAAAAGGGCAAATTGTACTGACACCCTTGAGGTTTGACCTAGTTGCACCTATATGGTGAAATATGGTTATTCTACAAGGAAATCCCTGAGACTTAACAGAGATCCATTAACAACTAACGTTGTGAGGGTATTATGGTATTTTTGATATTTTATTTATAAAAAATACCACTGAAATTTTTTTTATTTAAAAAAAGAGAGATGGAATTAGGGAATTGGATTGCACTATTGCAGCCATCACACATTCACACCCTTTCCACTGCATTTTCTCTATGCTGGACACTTGAGGGAAGAATGATTTCAATTTCATAGTATAATAAATGAAGGATTGCCGATCTCTTCTTTCTTGTTCTATCTCATTATCTTCTTCTTCTTCTTTCTCGGGTTCGGGGTGGTTGACAGTGGGTGGTTGATGGTGGTGGTGGCGTGTTTATGGGCCGCAAGGGTTTGGTGATTTTTTTTTAAAGATTTTTGGATTGATTTTCTTTTGGTTGTCGATCTGGATTCGATCGTGATCGGTGATGGTTCTGGGTTTTGGTCGGTGATGGTTCTGGGTTTTGGTCTGGGTTTGATTTGGTTCACCAGATCAATAATTTTTTTTAAATTTTTTGTTAATTGATCTCCATGGAGGTGTGTTAATGATGCTGATGTTGGTGAAGAGATGAATGGGTTTTGGAAGGGTGTTTGGATGATTTGTGTGGTGGTATGTTCATTTCCAGATTCAAAAAAAAAAAAAAAAATCGAGATCTTTTTTTAGAATTTCATCGAAGAAACATCAAATTCAACCCACCATTCTGGCGGCCAAACAAAATCCGAACTCACAACCACCAACAGTCTCCTCCTAACTCCACCTATCCCGATCACTTGCCATCGATGGAGAAAAAAACTCACTCAACCATATTTGAGTTTTATGTTGAAGATTTTGTTGATTTTAGATCTTGTGAGTTTGACTTGAGATGCATTTTTGGTTTTGTGGATTTTGATTTCAGTTGGGTTTTGGGAGGATGAAAATGTTTGGAAGGATTTTTTTTTTCATTATTTCTTTTTGGTGGAGGGCTGTGTGGAGCCGTGGAGGAGGTAAGTGGTAACAGTGAACCCCTCCACCATGTGGCCTCCATTGACAAAGGCTTTCAATTTTTTATTAAATTTTCTTCACTGCTTTTTTTATTTTATTCTTATTTTATTATTATAAGGGCATTTTGGGCCTTTCACGAGTCAAACTAAGTCTCCTTAACAGAATGGTTAAATGCAGGGGGTGTTATTGTAGATTAAGCAAACTCTTCCATATAGGTGTCTTAACCTCAAACCTTAAGGGGGTGTGTGTAATTTCCCCTTAAAAAAAAAATAGAAAATAAGATATAACAGCGAACAGAGAGGCAAGTTGAGTAAGAAATAAAAGAAAGAGATAACAGCGGGAGAGAGATCAGACGGATGAAAGCTTGATAGAAAGAAAAGAATATTTGAGAAAAGAATGGAGAAAGGAGAGACTTGGCTAAGGCTATGAAACAAAATAGAGGAAGAAAGAAGTAACTAGAATTAAAAGGAAAGAGAGATATGAAAGATATGTTGTAGCCGATTGAGAGAAGTAGAAGAAGATTTGAAGGAAACTGTTCAACAGATACGTGATTTGATGATTTGTTATACAGACAAGTTAATTTTTAGATTTCCCAGTAATTTCTAAATTGAGTATTACGTGATTTAGGGTAAATCCAGAAATAGATGAATTTAGGATGGACAAGATTTGAGTATAGGAGTTCTGTGAGTGAACCATAGTGATTCACTAATTGAAGAGTGTCTAATGTTAAGGATAATCCAATCAACTCCAACTCAACAACTTGAAGAGTCTGTATCCAGGCCCAACTCTTACACCGCATGTGTGAAGAGTTTGTATATATCTCTATTTTATTTTGTAACTATCTCTTTAGTTTAAATTTTCTTATCAGTTGTTGTATACAATTAAGTTTCTACAATATAGTACACGACCTGTGTGTATATATTAAATCAGTTTTTTGTTAATAAAGTTAAGAAGCTTTATTCTCTACATCTAATTCCTCTCTGACTTGTCAATGGTTGATTCTGTCAACCTAAGAAATTAGCTCTTACTCAGACTTCTTAATGATTTAGCTATGTATGACTAATTGAAAGGCAACTACTTGGTAATTCAATGTATGGACCATAGACAATGTCTTGTGGTTCACTAATTGAAGAGTGTCTAATTCCCCTGACTTGGCAATGGCTGATTCTGTCAACTTAAGAAATTAGCTCCTCCCATCTACTCAGACTTTTTAAAATCTACATGGCTGGTCATTATCAATTAAGCTAGGATAAGTCTTAATGATTTAGGAAAGGCAACTACTTGGGTCTACAGTATTAACTGAATTCTAAATTTTCCACATAACCTGTGAATTGTGATTGTACTGATAAGTGGTCTCTCTTTATATACAAGATTTGGAAACACTAATGTTTGTATAAGAGAATCAATTCAGAATTAAAAGTTCTAAAAATGTTTGTGGTTTACTCAATTTTGTTCTTTATCTTGGGAACTTCTGCTGTACTAGATACTATTACACCAAGTCAGTCCATTAAGGATGGGGAGACTCTACTTTCAGCTGGTGGAACCTTTGAATTGGTATTTCCGATTAATTACGCATATAATGTGATTACTACCTTTGAATTGTTCAGGCTAATCAATTAATTCAATATATGGACCATAGACAATGTCTTGTGGTTACTACTTGAAGAGTGTATAATTCCCCTGACTTGTCAATGGTTGATTCTGTCAACTTAAGAAATTAACTCTTCACATTTACTCAGACTTCTTAATGATTTAGCTATGTATGATTTGAAAGGCAACTACTTGGGTCTACAGTGTTAATTGAATTCTAAAATTTCCACCTAACCTATGAATTGTAGATATGGATACTCTCCTCATCTAATCTTTTTCCTCATCTTTGTAAAACATGCAATAAGTTGTTTATAAAGTAATCATAGAAAGCAATCACATCTTAACCACACATTCATTGCAATACTTATGTATTATGAGATTAGATGAAGTGAGGAAAAAGATTAGATGAGGAGAGGATCCAAGTCCGTGAATTGTTATTGTACTATTACACCGGTAAGTCGTCTCACCTTTTATACAAGATTTTGAAACACTAATGTTTGTATAAGAGAAGCAATTCAGGATTAAAAGAATTAGAACTCAATTCAAGTTAAAAATATGCTTGTGGTTTACTCATTTTTGTTCTTTATCTTGGGAACATCTGCTGTACTAGATACTATTACACTAAGTCAGTTCATCAGGATTGGGACACTCTAGTTTCAGC
Organism: Acer yangbiense; assembly: GCA_008009225.1. Classification (NCBI taxonomy): domain Eukaryota; kingdom Viridiplantae; phylum Streptophyta; class Magnoliopsida; order Sapindales; family Sapindaceae; genus Acer; species Acer yangbiense. The sequence goes on along the minus strand of CM017763.1, from coordinate 50,014,549 downwards.
TTGAGGAACCTTTGAACTGGGATTTTTCAGCCCAGGTAACTCAACCAGACGTTATCTAGGAATATGGTACAAAGTAGTTTTTGCTAAGACAGTTGCATGGGTAGCCGACAGAGAAACTTCACTCACTGATCATTCAGGAGTTCTTAATGTTACACAACAAGGGATTCTTGTACTACTTGATGGTATGAATAGAAGAATTTGGTCATCCAATACATCAAGAACTAGGTCAGCTCTTGGAGTCAGGAAATCTTGTCATCAAAATTATTTGTGGCAGAGTTTTGATCATCCTACCGACACCTTATTACCAGGAATGAAGCTTGGAAGGAACTTTGTCACTGGTTTGGATAAGAACCTATCATCTTGGAAAAGCTTAGAACATCCTGCTCCAGGCCAATTTTCACAGTGGATAGATCCTCATGGATTACCACAATTAATGTCAAGGTTGTTTCTGAACCAATCAGGTTTTATTCAGCGCTTTGCCCGGACAACTCAATCAAAAGGTTGGACAGCTATCTGTCTACTGTCTGCAAAAATGACCACAACCAATTAATTTCCGTGAACTTCAATGTCACTTGTCTGTGGTCCACAGGCAAACGATTAGAAGACTTTTAGCATCAGATTTGTAAAGATGCTAAATTCCTTATAAACAGCGGTCTCTACAATTCAAGGGCCTTACTCATGATGAAGACTGATGTAAAAGGTAGAACAATACATCAATCTAATGTAAGTGGTTTGTGCAATGCTAGATGGCCTTCGTCGAAACTGAGTTTACTTGAAAGGTTGATAAGTCAAGTCAATTGTGCAGCACATTGCTCTTGACTTTGCATTTAATTTTGGGGATGATGGTAAGACTTTAATTCCAAGTTGCATAATATCTGTACTGATGCATTTCTCGCTTGGTGTTCTTTGCCAACAAAACATAAGAGATAGACTGTAATTGCCTGCTTCTGGCTGGCTTCACAATGCTAATTATCTACTTTTTCCTATTGTCTTACATAACAATCACCACTACACTGTCACTGGACACCATTACACTTGGCCAATCCATTAAAGATGGCGAGAAACTAGTTTCAGCAGGCAATGTCTTTGAACTGGGATTTTTCCGTCCTGGTAAATCAAGTGGTCGATACCTTGGAATTTGGTACAAGAAAGATGGTGAGAAGTCAGCTGAGGACACAGTTGCATGGGTAGCCAACAGAAATAATCCAATTTCTGATTCCTCAGGATTTCTAAGTATCAATGCCCAAGGAAGTCTTGTCCTGAGGATGAACAGTACAAATAACATTGTTTGGTCATCATCCAATGCCTCAACAAGTCTTCAGAATCCAGTTGCAGTGCTCTTAGAATCAGGAAATTTGGTTGTGAAAGATGGAAACAATAACTTTTTGTGGCAGAGCTTTGATTATCCTTGTAATACCTTCCTACCAGGTATGAAAATGGGACGAAACTTGGTTACTGGTATGGAGTGGTTTTTATCATCCTGGAAGAGCACAGATGATCCTGCCCCAGGTGACTTCACATTCCAGGTAGATCCTCATGGGTTTCCTCAACTGTTTGTTAAAAAGGGACCTAAAATATTGTATAGAGCAGGCTCCTGGAATGGCCTTCGTTGGACTGGGACTCCTTATCTGGGAACAAATTCAGTATACACATATGAGTTCGTATCAAATGAGACAGGGTTATTTTACACGTTTGACATCCCAAACATATCAGTCCCTGAAAGATGGGTGATGAGCTCATCAGGTTATTTGCTGCCTTCAAAATGGAAAGATCAAAATTGGGAGAGATTCTCTGTAACGGAGGTTGATCGTTGTGAACTTTATGATGTGTGTGGTTCTTATGCTAGTTGCAACATCAATAACCTTCCCGATTTATGCGAATGCTTGGAAGGATTCACACCTAAATCACCAGGACATGGGACTGAAGGGTGTGTTCGAAGGGCTCCATTGCATTGTAATCACAGCGATGGATTTCTAATACACAAAGAAGTAAAATTGCCAGACACGAGTCATTCCCGGGTTGATAACAATATTAGCTTGGCAGAATGCAAGGAATTTTGTCTCAACAATTGCTCTTGTACTGCATATGCAAATTCAGATGTCAGAGAAGGAAGGACCGGCTGTTTGCTCTGGTTTGGTGACTTGTTTGACATAAAAAAACTTGAGTTGAATGGGCAAGATCTCTATGTACGGATGGCTGCTTCAGAATTAGGTACCTGCCTTTTGTCAATTATTCTTTTTGGTAATGGCATTTTATTTTTAAAATTATAGGTTGCAAACTAGGATGCATCTAGTAACTGCTTTGATCTGAACTAACTTTACTCAAATCCATGAATATTTTGGCCATTGATATTTCAGCTAATATTGATCAACCTATTGCACGGAGGAGGCATCTCAGTGAGAAGAAACGGGCAATAATCTTAGTGTCCTGTGTAGTTTCTGCAGTGGGAGTGCTTGTGCTTGGCTGGGTCATTTTTATGGGTAAAAGGAAACTTAGGATTCAAGGTAAATTATAGCTCATTCCAACTCACTGTTTATTTCATTAACTGTAACTTAGGTTCTACTGGTCTCAGAAAATGATTGATACCATATACTAATGCATAATAATGGAAAGACATTTGTTTCAAGTACTAGGATTGTATACTGATTTCTGTATTAAAATAATTCAATTTCAGGAAAGACAGATAACATTCGAGATGTAAACAACAACAGTGAAGTGAGCAAAACCGATGATACGGAATTACTAATGTATGATTTGAACACCATAACTAATGCCACCGACAACTTTGCTGACAAAAATAAGTTGGGAGAAGGTGGTTTTGGACCTGTTTACAAGGTAACACGACAATAGGTTATTATGGTGTGTATTAATTTTCCATTTGAAACAATGTTTACCATTATAAAGAATTGAATGATATTTGATTTATAGGGTACATTGATGGAGGGGCAAGAAATTGCTATTAAAAGGCTTTCAAAATGCTCTGGACAAGGAATTGATGAGTTCAAGAATGAGGTCATTTTAATTGCAAAACTTCAGCACAGAAACCTTGTAAGGCTATTGGGATGTTGCACTCAGAGAGATGAAAGAATGTTAATATATGAATACATGCCCAACAAAAGCTTGGATTACTTCATTTTTGGTTTGATGATCTTCTCAAAACTGACTCTTTAATTTTGGTCATAATCATATAGTTATTATATTTATAGTCCCTCTTTAGAATTTAGGTTAGGACTAACTTGAATGAAAAAACCTTTCAGATAAAACAAGAAGAGAATTACTGGATTGGAGCAAGCGCATCCAAATTATTACAGGAATTGCTAGAGGGCTTCTTTACCTTCATCAAGACTCGAGACTGAGGATTATACATAGAGATCTTAAAGCTAGTAATGTTTTATTAGATAATGAAATGAACCCAAAAATTTCAGACTTTGGTCTAGCTAAGACATTCAGAGGTGATCAAAGTAAGGGAGAAACGAATAGAGTTGTTGGAACATAGTAAGTACACTTGCATTTGTTTCATTATATTATATTAACGGATAACCCATTCTCTCTTTGCAATGTAATTTTGCAGTGGATACATGTCTCCAGAGTATGCAATAGATGGGGTCTTCTCAGTAAAGTCAGACATCTTCAGCTTTGGTGTTTTAGTACTAGAGATAGTGAGTGGAAAAAGAAACAGAGGATTTTGCCACACTGACCACAATCATAATCTTCTTGGTCATGTAAGTCTAAAGAATGATTGATCTTTATATGGCACCTCTTGGAATGTTGTTTTAATGGAATCAAAGGGAATTCTTATGGCAGTTTTGATGACCAATTCATTCGAACTTCTTTATACTGTATGGGTTGAAGAATTGGATAGTAACTTATTGGTCGTTATCTGTTTCAGGCATGGAGACTTTGGAATGATGAGAGGGCTGTGGAACTAATTGATCAACTGTTAGATTACTCTTCTACTTTATCTGAAATATTACGATGCATTCACATCGGTCTGTTATGTGTGCAACAAAGTCCAGAAGATAGGCCAAACATGTCAGCTGTGGCTCTAATGTTGGGTGCTGAAGGGTCACTACCTCCGCCAAGGCAGCCTGGTTTTTTCACAGAAAAGAATCTGACTGAACCAGAAATCACAATCAATGAAATCACAATCTCATTGTTAGAGCCTCGTTAAAGGTCAACAAGTACAGAAGAAGAAAGGGGTTTCCTGCAAAGCTATGTACTTGTTCACTGATACCAGAGAGACCATCCCCATAATAAAAAAAAATGCCTGTGCTACATAATGCGTTGTTACTAGCAGTCTACAAAAAATGGACTGCAGAGTTCACGTGTAGTCTTTTTTCACTTTAACATAAGTATTAGACAAGTACAAAAATAATTGATCACTATCCTGTAGAATAGGTTATGATGTCAATTATTATTACAATGTTTAAATCATATGAACTATGCGTTATCTACCTGCTGAGATTCTAATTGAATTACTTATAAATGTGACCATCTGTAATGAGCCGTTTCGATCATTATGTTATCCAATGTTGAGTCTAGCCTACACGGTTTTCATCGGTTCATCACCTATGAAAACTTAGATCTGTCTTGGTTTTTTGATGGCCACTTCAGCATTTTGAGATTATCAATATCGCTACTACAGAGTACAGAGTACAGAATGTTGTGTTTACTACAAAAAACTGGTTTCACAGCGTAGAAATCCACAACTCTAGCGTAACCATAGCCATTCTGCTACAATACTACAACACACGACCCCGTATGTTGAACTTCATAAGCAATTGGGAAATTCTGTTTGATCTGAGTTATCCATTATCCCACCTCTAGTACTGTGGTTCATTAAAGTCTACCTAGTTAGGTTGACTCCTTGATGAAGACAGTGATTTGTACTAACAGATCACTTTCAAAACCTGCAACTTGGCCTGATGTTATTTAATATGCATTCCATTGTTAGAAATTAGCTCTGACTTGACTTGGCAATGGCTGATTCTGTCAACTTAAGAAATTCTACAGGGCTGGTCATCTTCAAGTAAGCTAGGATAAGTCTTCAAAAACAACTACTTGGGTCGACGGTATTAATTGAATTCTAAATTTCCCACCTAACCTGTGAATTGTACCTAACACTTTACATACAAGATTTGGAAACACTGATGTTTGTATAAGAGACGCGATTCTAGATTAAATGCATTTCAAGTTTTAAAAATGCTTGTAGTTTACTCATTTTTGTTCTTTATCTTGGGAACTTCTGCTGTACTAGATTCTATTACACCAAGTCAGTCCATCAAGGATGGGGAGACTCTAGATTCTGGTGGAAACTTTGAATTGGCATTTTTCAGCCCAGGTAACTCAACCAGACGTTATCTAGGAATACGGTACAAATTAGTTAAGACAGTTGCATGGGTAGCCAACAGAGAAACTTCACTCACAGATCATTCAGGAGTCCTTAATGTTACCCAGCAAGGGAATCTTGTACTACTTGATGGTATGAATAGAATAATTTGGTCATCCAATACATCAAGAACGGCAAAAAACCCAGTTGTGCAGCTCTTGAAGTCAGGAAATCTTGTGGTGAAAGATGGAAATGATGATGACCCGGGAAATTTTTTGTGGCAAAGTTTTGATCTTCCTACTGATACCTTATTACCAGGAATGAAGCTTGGAAGGAACTTTGTCACTGGTTTGGATACGTACCTATCATCATGGAAAAGCTCGGAAGATCCTGCTCCGGGCCAATTTTCACTGTGGATAGATCCTCATGGATTTCCACAACTAGTTCTAAGAAATGGGTCTGCCTTGTGTTACAGAGCTGGATCATGGAATGTCATTCGTTTCACCGGAACTCTTAGGCTGAATCCAAAGCCAGAATTTTTATATCGATTTGAACTGAACAAGGATGAACAGGGTTCGCTAATGTCCAGGTTGTTTCTGAGCCAACCAGGTTTAATCCAGCTTCTTGTCCGGTCAAATCAATCAAAAGTTTGGACAACTGTTTATGATGCACCAGAAGATCAGTGTGATATTTATTCATTCTGTGGCGCACAAGCTGCTTGCAAGACTGATAGCAGCAGTTCTGTATGTGTTTGCTTGGATGGATTTGAACCAAAATCACCAGAAGAGTGGAGAATGTCAAATTGGTCTAAAGGGTGTGTCAGAATGACTGAATTAAATTGTGAAAAAGGCGATGAATTCCGGAACTATACAGGGTTGAAGTTGCCAGATACTTCTAATTCAACGTTTAATACAAGCATGAGCCTGCAGGAATGTAAAGAAAAGTGTTTGAAAGACTGTTCTTGCACAGCATATGCAAATTCGAACATCAGTCAAGAAGGAAGTGGCTGCTTGCTTTGGTTTGGAAACCTCACAGACATTAGACTATACGACCAAGGTGGGCAGAATTTTTATATACGGATGGCCGCTATAGAAAAAGGTATTATCATATCATAAGTATTTTTAATTTGGTATTTTGATTACAAACATTTTTCCTCACAGCATATTTTTACAAACATTTTTGCGGTTTTAATGTACATTTTTCCTAAAATCTGTCTAGATAAGAACAATATATCATGCTTGGTTCTGTCTTGATAACAAACCTTTTGGATTTAGGTAGTACTATCCATATTCACGATGGAAATGCCACTGTGAAGAAGCGAATAGGAATCATAGTTGGCTCTGTAATATTGATAGCAATGCTTTTGGTAGGATTGATCTTCTATATCCACAGAAGGAAACACAAGAAGCAAGGTAACTTCGTTACTCAGTCATCTATCTGTGAAGAATTAGTCAAATTAGTTGGCTAAAAGAAGAAAAATTTCCTATAATTTCAGGAATCATGAAGAGGAAATACAAAATGACACATAATGATGGAGAAAAAGAAGAAATGAATTTATGGATATTTGACTTTAACATTATATCAAAAGCTACAGATAACTTCTCAAATGATAACAAGCTAGGAGAAGGTGGTTTTGGACCGGTATACAAGGTAATAACAAGCTACAGATTCGTATTTTTTGTTTTGTTTTTTGCCTACTAATTCTTAGTGATTCTCCCAGGGTATTTTGACAGAGGGGCAGGAAATTGCAGTTAAACGGCTTTCAAAATGTTCTGGACAAGGATTGGAAGAGTTCAAGAATGAAGTCACATTGATTGCCAAACTCCAGCACCGAAATCTCGTAAAGCTTCTTGGTTGTTGCATTCAAGCAAACGAGAGCATGTTAATATATGAATATATGCCCAACAAAAGCTTGGACTACTTCATTTTCGGTTTGACCTCTCAAAACCCAGCATTTTGTTTTCGGTTCTTATCATCAGCAAATTTTGAACATTTTTTTTCTGAAGTTTAATTTAGCAATGCACTAATATGGATGTGGTATTGTTGACCAGATCAAAAAAGAAGAAAGTTTCTTGACTGGCAGAAACTTCTCCATATTATTGGTGGAATCGCTAGAGGAATTCTCTATCTCCATCAAGACTCTAGAATGAGGATTATACATAGGGATCTTAAAGCCAGTAATGTGTTACTAGATAATGACATGAATCCAAAAATTTCAGACTTTGGTATGGCAAGGATATTTGGTGAAAATGAAATTGGGGCCAATACGAACAAAGTGGTCGGGACATAGTAAGTACACTGAAATTCATTCTATGGTTTAACAACTCTCTGTCATTAGTTGTAAACATTTGTATCAATATAATTGCAGTGGTTATATGTCTCCGGAGTACGCATTTGATGGGCTTTTCTCAGTAAAATCGGATGTATTTAGCTTTGGTGTTTTGGTCCTAGAGATAATTAGTGGGAAGAAAAATCGGAGATTTTCCCATACAGATCACAACCACAATCTTCTTGGACATGTAAGAATAGAGATTAACATTTTATTGTTATTATTCTAAAACATACAAGTTCATTTGTGTTTCTAATCATCCAGGCATGGATTCTTTGGAAAGAAGGGAGGCCAATGGAACTAATCGATGACAATTTAGGCAACTCTGGTCCGTTGACTGAGGTGTTAAGATGTATTCATGTGGGCTTGCTATGTGTGCAACAGCGACCAGAAGACAGGCCAAACATATCATCTGTGGTTCTAATGCTGGGGAGTGAGAGTTCCCTACCTCAACCAAACCAGCCTGGTTTTTTCACAGAAAGGAATCTGCCTGGAGCTGATCAGTCTTCATCAAGCAACTATATACCCTCTGGATCGGAAATCACCATTTTAGAGGGTAGGTAGAGCCTCATCTGTTCTAAGAAAAATGAGCTTTTCAACTTCAACAATAAAGATGATTTGATGAAACTGAAACCGTTCAGCTTTTGTCATGAGAAGGTCTCAAATCCTATCTATTATTCTACTGAAGTAGCCAAATGATCATTCCAAGGTTGCACAACTGGTCTAAAAGTTAGGTTTATCTTGTCTATGTATATCGAATTTGTTGACCATTTTGTTGGTATGGAAGACTCAAATGCAGCTGAGATCCTTGCAATTCATAGAGCATGTCAGTTGTGTGCCTCTGTTCCTGAATTTGTAGAAAAGGAGATCATTATAGCTAGTGATTCTAAGACAGCGGTTTCTTGGGTTAACAATCGTGATGTGATTGGAAGCCTTAGGCATGTTCAAATCATCTACGACATCCGTAATTTCTTACACAACCTGCATGGGACTTCGGTGGTCTTCAATCCTAGATCGTCCAACTCTTTTGCTGACAAATTGGCTAAGTCGGGTTCGAATATGGGAGCTGACAAGCTTGAGTGGAGCTTATGATGCATTTCCTCTGTTTTTGCTGCTTTGGCCTAGTTGCTGGTGTGGTCCTGGTTGGTTTTTTGTTAAAAAAAAAAAAGATACTACATAAATCTACTCTAAATCTCAAGTGTGATTGAGAATGTTAGAATAATGTTATGTTCTACAGTAAATCATCAGTCTTCCCGAAAGTAAACTGTCTTACCATTTCCTATGACTTGGCACACCGTTAAAAAATCATTGAACTAGAGTCTATTTCCTATTTATCTTTTCGGTTGAAGTTGATCAATTATACTGCCCTACGAACAACCTAAGGACAGACTGCAGCAGGTCAAGTTGCACTTGTACTAAATGACTCTATGTCTGCCCAATAAAAATCAGAATTTTTATTAATTTATTTTCCATCCCTACCTTAAGCTATTTGGATCTTTCTCATTAATTTTCTTTCTGTTAAAAGAAAATGTTTATGTATATTTGGTTCTAAAACTTGTATAAACACTCTTGAGACTAATAAAATCATATGATATGAAGTGAAACTGAAACAAACAATTATAATAAATAAATTATAGAAACATGTGTACAATTAACTTCACAAAGTAGTTTTTAAATCTGCATATTACTGCATGTCCAAACAGAAAGTTATAAGCAAACTTCAATCAAGAATTTCTACCTGCCATCCTGTGTAGTTATGCTCATTGCATTTCGCGTGTGAGATTTTTCTTTACTTGATGATGTTGTACCTGGAATGAAACCTCTTTCTGTGAAGAAACCTAGCTGTTTAGGCTGAGGCAACAGCAGTCCCTCGTTCACCAACATGAAAACTACAGATGACATTTCTGGCCTGTCTTCTGGGAACATTCGATGAACTTGAGATTCAATGAAGGAGTCTTCTAAACATACATCCTTTACTTCCAAGGCCCTTCCATTATTCCACAGCACCCATGCCTGAAATCATTGCACCAAATAGCTTTGTTTATTCTCCATAATGGAACAAATGAACAAAAGAAAAAGAAATATACCACTATTTCTACTCACATGTCCAAGAAGATTAAGGTGATGATCTGGGTGGAGGAACCCTCTATTCTTTTTACCACTTACTGTCTCAAACAGCAGCACACTGAAGCTGAAAATGTCTGACTTCAATGAAAACTTGACATCAGTGGCATACTCCGGAGACATATAGCATGAAACTTAATCGCAAATGGGCTTCCAAAATCAACAGTGTTTTTTGCGTTTTATCTGTTGGCATGCCGCATGCCATTATGTCACAATGTACACATGCACTAAAACTAAATGAGACATTTTATCGAACTTCTGGCATGCAAAAAACTATCCAATTGCCTTAAATACACAAACAAGAAGCAGTCATTACCCAATAAAATTGTTTAAGTGCAAGTAACCCTACCAGAGCCATTACTTCTTCGACTTGTCTGATGCATGTCTGATGTTGTCTCAGTACTTGTCAATGTAAGTGCACCACGCTCTGTTTTGTGGCTTGTTCCTTGTCTTCTAGGCGGCTGGAACTGGTTTTTTTTTTTTTTTTTTTTTTTTTTGTGTTGGTGTCTTCAGTGCCTGTTTTGAGGAGGTAGCAGAAAAAACAATGCTCATGCATGAGGAATGTTTGGAATGTAATTATCGGTCTATTGTAAAATTGAGGGAAAGCACTTCTCAGGCAGGAGCTCATTCTCACGTTAGACGGGTGGTGAATGATGATGATGACTACGACGACAGTACAGATGGTGATGATGATGATACATCAAGCATGGCGGTGGATACACCAGAACCCAAATCAAACGGCAATCCAGCTAATGTAACGGCCAGTGGGTCGACCTCTAGAGAAACCACAGAGGATGGATGGATGGTAGTTTCATCTAGACGCAAAAGATAATAGGTTGAACCTCTCATTACCAACAGAATCACTAATATTTAAATGATTCTATGTTTTGTTTAGTAATATTTACAAATTTTGTGGATATGAATACATAATTTTGCCGCCTTCTTTTTCATTTTTCTTTTCAATTGTTTAAGAACCGTATGATTCTTGTATGTTGCGGTGTGATCCTTCTTTGTGAATAAAATTTGCCATTTAAAAAAAATAATAAATAAATAAAAAATGTAAGTGCACCACAATTCTTGAACAAAATAACTTGTTCTTTCACATGTAATAACCCTGATAAGCAAAGTCAAAAAATGGGCGCGTGGGGTTAGATAGTTGTACGCGCTTGGTGTGTATTTGGTGACTGGTGTTTTTTCTCGTCTGTAGTCTACGCGCCGCCCTTTCTTCTTGTTTTTCTTGCGTTTTTTGTTCTACAATCTGCTCTGGGTATGGATAATCCAAGCGAGGCTTTCGTTTTTTCTGCTCAACAACATCCCACGAATACTGAAGGTGAAGGATCTGGTATGAATTTGGATAGTGGACTCTCTGTGAAAAGAGCTAGAGCTGAGAGTGATGTTCTGGGTCGGACTGATGTGGAGATCGAGAATCTGAGGAAAGAACCTATGGGAAGTTTTAAATCTAAGTTGATGAGCATGTCCAGTCCTAATTCCTGGTCTGGATTTGGTGCTAATAAGGAAAAATTAAGAATCGATCAGGATGACATCACTGTGGTGGAAGGTCCCAATGGCCCTGCGATGAGACTATCTCCTAATCTGAAAGAACAACTACATAAGCCATGGGAAAATGCTCTGATTCTGAAGAATATGGGGCGAGCACACACTCTAAATTTCATGATTACGAAGCTCACGCAGAAATGGAAATTGCTAGGACAATGGCATCTGACCGACCTTGGAGAGGGATATTTTGTGGTCCGATTTCAGATGAAGGAAGACCTAGATTATGTGCTTACCAGTGGTCCGTGGGTTATTACGAATCAGTACTTGTTGGTGCAACGATGGAGACCTAATTTTGTGCCTGGAGAGGGATCAATCCAGAGCATGCCAATTTGGGTGAGGCTATCGAAACTACCAATGGAGTGGATGGTTTCAGAACTGTTATGGAATATGGGTGGTATGTTAGGAAGGATGTGCAAAGTGGATCCAATTACAGAGACGCAAGCACGAGGTAGGTTTGCCAGAATTTGTGTCGAAATTGACATTACTAAACCTCTTGTTGGTACTCTGAATATAGATGATAGGATAATAAGTGTGGAATATGAAAGTTTAGGCTTAATTTGCTTTAAGTGTGGACGGTATGGGCATAGCAAAGAGAGCTGCAAAGAAGGTTTGGAGAAGCCAACCCAGGTGGAGTCGGATGCCAATTGTGAGGTTCAAAATGCTGATCAGAAAGAGAAAGCTCCCTACGGCCTGTGGCTCCTTGTCTCTTATGGCAAGCAAGGAAATAAGTTTTTCAAAGGAAGGAATGGTAAGGCTGGAAATGGTAGTGGTTTCATTGCTGATAAGAATGGACCAGATGGCAAAACTTCTGTGAGTGGAAACAGTAGTGCTAGGAATATGGAGGGAGGTTTTACTGATGTTAGAAATGGTAAAAAGAGCTATATTACTAATATGAATGCCAAGAGCATGGACGGTGCTCTTAACCTTACTAGTGGATCCAGGTTTGACATTCTTAGCAAAGATATGGATACCTCGATGAATGAGGGAATTGCTACTAAAGATTTGAATGCCAAGGGCAAATTTGTGTTAGCTGACATTACTAACCTTGGTAGTCAAGGTGGAAAATCTGGAAAGTGGTTAAAGAAGAATAGCAGAAAAGGCAGTACAGGGGACAAAATGAACTCTAAAGTGGTGAACCACCATGGGACTGCGGGCTGCTCTAAAGGTAATAAGTTGGTAAAAGGTAATCTCCAAGATCAGAGGGTTACTGATCAGGAAACTAGTATGGAAGGACATGATAGTGCCAGTGTGTTGTGGCACTTCCATAAAGAGGTTACTGAGTTTAGAGATAAGGGTAGTGAAATAAGTGATGTTTGCTTGAAGCAAGACATTGCTGATATGCATATTGTGAGTAACTTTGAAGTTGTGGCCTCTGATTTGACGGAGGCTATGGCAGTGGTCACTGAATAGGTGGTTCTGTCTTTTCTCCTTTTTTTAATGATCTGTGTTTGGAACGTTATAGGAGCGGGAAGAAAGGTGTTTCACAGAACTATAGCTGATTTGCGAAGGGTCCATCACTTTGAGGTTCTTGCCATTCTTGAGCCTAGAGTGAGTGGCTCTAAGGCTATGAGTATTATTAGTAAGTTAGGCTTTCCTAACAATTTTGTTGTTGATACGGTTGGCTTTTCGGGAGGTTTATGGTTACTTTGGAATGGGAACATTAAACTTCAAGTTATTGCCAAGTCCAAGCATTGTATTTCTGCTTTAGTTGCTGATCAAAATAAGTTATGGGTTTTAACTGTGGTCTATGCCAATCCCTGTGCTACAACTAGGAGGCTGTTGTGGGGGTATCTTGATGCCATTAGAACTTGCTTTAGGCTGCCTTGGATTGTTGCAGGGGATTTCAATGAAATTGTTAGCATTTCGGAAAAGAGAGGGGGTAGACCTAGCTTTTCTAACAGTGGATTTGCTAATTGGATTGATAGAAATCAATTGGTTGATTTGGGTTTTATTAGTGCTAAATACTCTTGGATGACTAGAAGAGGTATCGGGGAGGAGATATGGGAAAGACTCGATAGAGCCCTGTGCTCCATGGATTGGACGCTTTGTTATCCTGAAGGCTTTGTGAGACATCTCCCTAGGATGATGTCTGATCATTGTCCCGTTCTTATTCAATTAACCAGCCACCAAATCCCTAATTATAGCAATAAGCCTTTTCGTTTTGAAGCCATGTGGCTTAAAAATAAAAAGTTTGATGATTTAGTGCATAGGAACTGGAAGTTTCAGGGGTTATGTATTGATGGAAAGTTGCATGCGTTTACTGAAGTCCTGAAAATTTGGAATAAAGATGAGTTTGGCAATTTATTCCACAATAAAAAAAGGCCGTTGGCCAGGATTCAGGGGATCCAAAGATGTCTTAGTAATGGCTATTTTCATCACTTAGCGGTGCTTGAGGAGAGGCTGTTGAAAGAGTATTATGATATCCTTGAGCAAGAGGAAATTTTTTGGCAACAAAAGTCTAGGAACTCGTGGTTGAAAGAGGGAGATAAGAACACCAAATTCTTTCATCTTTCTACCATCATTAGGAGGAGAAGAAATAAGTTGGAGGGCCTTAAAAAGGATGATGGCAGTTGGGCGGGAGATACTAAAGATATGAAGGAGACTGCTGTCCTCTATTTTCAGAAGCTTTTTGAAAAAAAGAATAGCAGTAACAGCTACAGCCGGTTGCCTATGCTGTTTCCCCCTTTAAATGATTTTGAGAATCTAACTCTGATTGCTAGTATTTGTGAATAGGAAGTGAAACAAAGTCTTTTCAATATTGGTGGGATGAAAGCCCCGGGTCCTGATGGCTTCCCTGCTCTATTTTTTCAGAATTATTGGCATGAATGCAAAAGGGACCTAGTGGATTTGGTGACAGAGTGCTTTAGAAAGGGTTGTGTCCCAGCCAACCTAAACCAAACCTTCATTTCCCTTATCCCTAAAGTGCCTAACCCCAACCATATGTCTCAATTTAAACCCATAAGCCTTTGTAACACCTCTTACAAGGTCATTAGTAAGGTCCTTGTTCAAAGACTTAGACATCTTCTCCCTAAGATTATAAGTCCCAACCTAGTTGCCTTTGTGCCTGGAAGGCATATTCAGGATAATATAGTTGTTGCCCAAGAAGTCCTCCATAAGTTCAAAACGGTGAAAGGAAAGAAGGGTTTTATAGCCTGGAAGATAGATTTGGATAAACTTATGACCGGATTCAATGGGGCTTTATCAAATCTGTTTTGGAGGAGGTTGGTATTGATGGTAGGCTCATCAATTTGATCATGAGCTGTGTTTCGAGTGTGCATTACAAGGTTATCTTGAATGGCGAAGTTTTTGAGAGTTTTACTCCTGGTAGTGGTATCAGACAGGGCGATCCCTTATCCCCCTACCCTTTTCGTGTTATGCATGGAAAAACTCTCTCATATCATTAGTCAGAAACTTGGTGAGGGAGTTTGGAATCCTGTCAAAGTGTCAAGAGGAGGCCCCGCTATCTCTCATCTTTTCTTTGCCGACGACCTCATTCTCTTTGGGAGAGCTTCGGTTCAGCAAGCTCAAGTTATGAGGGATTGTCTTGAGGAATTTTGTGATCTCTCGGGTCAACAGATTAGCTTCCCTAAATCTAGTATTTTCTGCTCTAGTAATATCACTAGCAGTCTTGCCAAAGAGATGGCTGGTATATGTGGTTCACCTCTAACCAATAATCTAGGAAATTACCTAGGTGTTCCACTCATACATGGTCGCATCACTAAGGTTATTTACAAGGAGATTGTGGAGAGAACTCAGAAACGCTTGGCTGCCTGGAAATGTGCTTCCCTTTCCTTTGCTGGCAGGTGAACCCTCATTAAGGCTGTGTCTTCTGCGCTCCCTATTTACGCTATGCAAACCATCAAACTTCCCTCAGATGTGTGTTCTAATCTTGATAAACTAAACCGTGACTTTCTTTGGGGTCACACGGCTGATTCTAAGAAGATCCACCTTATTAGTTGGGACACCGTGTGCATTCCAAAGTGTAAAAGAGGGCTGGGGATTAAAAAAACCAAGCTAATGAACCAAGCCTTACTTGCGAAAGCTGGATGGAGACTTCATCAAAATGAAAAGGGGCTTTGGAGTAAGATGATGACTGATAAGTATACTAAGAACAATCTTATTACTGACTGTAATACTAATAGTATCAGTTATTGTTCCAGTACGTGGAGGGGTATTTCTTTTGGAGCTAAACTCCTCTTTCATGGTCTGAAATGGAGGGTTGGGATTAGTAGCCAGGTTGCTTTTTGGACAGACGATTGGGCTCTTAACATTGGGCGGCTGCAGAGGTATGCTATCTTTCCTTTATCTCCTGATCAGTTTATGGAGAAAGTTAAGGATTACTTGAACAATGAGGGCTGGGATTTACAAAAGTTGAATTCGGTGTTGCCTGATAATATAGTTCACCGAATTATCAGTGTTCATGCTAGTGGGGCTCAAAGTGGGGCTGATAGAGTTATATGGGGGCTGTCCAAGAATGGGGAGTTCTCTGTTAAGAGTGCTTATGAGGGCCATTTTAAGGTTGAGGATGGTCTCACTTGGAAATGGAACTTTATTTGGAAGCTAAGACTTCCTCCTAGAGTCCAATATTTTATATGGACTATGCTCCATGGCAAGCTGCTTACTAATGTTAATAGAGCTGTCAGGGGGCTCACAGTGGATACTACATGCAATAGGTGTTTGGAACATTGTGAGGATGTTGAGCATGTTTTTAGAGGTTGTGATGATTCTATTAAAATCTGGGAAGACATATGCAAGGGGGTTACTGCAGACGATTTGTACAGAGCTGATTGGGATGATTGGTTGATTCAAAATTTAAGTTGCAAATCCCTGGTTGTTGGTAAAATTCCTGGTTATCTCCTCTTCTCTGTGACGCTTTGGTTTATTTGGAAATGGAGGTGCAAGGCTGTTTTTTATCCTGATTTTAAGAGTACTCTTTTTACTGGTAAGATTATTATGAATTATACTACTGACTGGTTGAATGCTAACACTGGTATTGAAAGAAAGATGGATATGGAGAATTGCTTAATCTCTTGGTCTCCCCCTCTTCATGATTGGATTAAGCTTAATGTCGATGGAAGCTTGATCCCGGATACGGGCCACATTTCTGCGGGAGGTATCATCAGAAACCATATGAAGGATTGGTTGGGTGGTTTTGCTTTGAACAAGGGTGTTGGCAGTATCATAGAAGCTGAGCTCTGAGGCATCTTTGAAGGGTTGAAGATCATTTGGAGGGCGGGATTTAAGAAAGTTATCATTGAAACGGATTCTCAGTCTGCTGTTATGCTCCTAAGTAACAAGCCTCATAAGAATCATCCTCTGTTTAGTATTTTACAGGACTGCAGATTGTGGATTAACAAAGAGTGGAACTGTTGCGTTCAGCATGTGTATAGAGAGAGCAATAGGGTTGCTGATTGCTTAGCTAAGTTGGGCCACTCTTTAGAGTTGGGTTTCACTTTCTTTGAGAGGCCCCCGCCTCAGATTTTTGGTACCTTGGCTGACGACCGTAAGGGTCTTATTGCTGTGAGGCTTGTGCCTACCTGTTAGTTTTCTTTCTTTTCTGTCGTTGGGTTTTTTTAGCCCTCCATCTTACCAAAAAAAAAATAACCCTGATAAGCATGGGATATGATGCTTCATTTTCTAGTATGAAAACAAAAGAATGAAAACTTGGATCTGGATTCTGAAAACACCAATACACCATGCTTTATAGAAATCCTTTATAAGTTAGTTTTAATCCATTTTAGTTTTGAAACAAACCAAAAAAATCAAAGAATGAAATTTAGAGAAGCAAGCAGGTGTTACAAAGGTTGAATTTTCAAAGATCTAAACGATAACTAAAATCAAACACACTCTCATATTCAATACATCTCTTCCTTTATCTTATTAGTTTTTTGATTAAAAAAAATTTATTGTTTTATCATTCTTTTAAATTTTTATAATACTGAAATAATCACTACTTTGTTATTTTCATTTAATACTTTCAATATTTTGATCAAAAAATAATTATTTTTTTGAAATAAAAAATATATTTTTTAAAAGGCTATGATCAAAAGATAATTAATTATGTCTGTTAGTTAAAATGTTCAAAATATCAGTTATTGTTAAATAATTATACACATGGTATATTTATAATTATTTTAATGTTTTAATAGCTTTATTTAAGGGTAATGTTGGAATTTTGAAAAAAAAATATTAATATGGGGTGTACTTACAATTTTAAAGGGGTGTAAATATCGTCACTAAAAAAAAAAAAAAAGTGTAAGATCCAGTTCTAGTTAAATAATCCCAAGCCCAACAGATTTCAACCAAAAAGCTTGTCAATCCTAAACCTAAGTCAAAATCAAAGCCCAATTCCATTTTGACCCAAGCCCCAAAAGATCCAAATATCCAAAATTTGGTACCTGTTTAGTTGGGATGAGATTTTTAATATAATAATAATAAGAATGGGACAAGTGGCCATGCATGATGATGTAAGGTGGAAAGTTGGGTGACAGGTGGCAAAAGCGAGAGATGGATTTGATAAGAACAAGAATAAGCGAGAGGTGGCAAAAGTTAGTGTGTGTATGATATGGTTTTTGGAAAGGTCAAATGCACTTTTTTAATATTAGAAGTTGTTCTGAAGTTTTTTTTGGTTATTTAGCAAAAATCAAAACAGTTTTTCTAATACGTGAATTGTCTCAATTACCCTTTATAAAAACCATTTTATGTCTACTAAGAGAAGCTTAAAATTTAGGCTTTCCCCAAAAGCTTTTTTAAAACTTCTAAATTGTCTCAATTACCCTTTATAAATTTTAGATATTCCACCATAAAACTTTTTTATTATAAATACATTGTCAACATTTTTTTTTGTAATTTACATAACTAAAAGCTATTTTTAAAAATTACATTGTCAACACTATTTTTGTAATTTATATAAATTACAACCAAAAGCATTTTTTTGTTGAAAGCTCTACTCAATAGAAGTTTTATTAGTAAAATATCGACTCTAGAAGCTCTACTTGAAAAGCCATACCAAACATACAATAAGAATAAAAAATAAAAAAAAATAGAAAATAAGATATACGGGAGAGAATGGCATTTCGGCCAAAAACAGAGAACAGAGAGGCAAGTTGAGTAAGAAATAAAAGAAAGAAAGAAGAGAAAAGAAAGAGATAACAGCGGGAGAGAGATCAGACGGATGAAAGCTTGATAGAAAGAAAAGAATATTTGAGAAAAGAATGGAGAAAGGAGAGACTTGGCTAAGGCTAAGAAACAAAATAGAGGAAGAAAGAAGTAACTAGAATTAAAAGAAAAGAGAGATATGAAAGATATGTTGTAGCCGATTGAGAGAAGTACACAAGTAGAAGAAGATTTGAAGGAAACTGTTCAACAGATACGTGATTTGATGATTTGTTATACAGACAAGTTAATTTTTAGATTTCTCAGTAATATCCAAATTGAGTATTATGTGATTTAGTTCTGAATTTGGAACGCGTATGAATCCTGCAGGGCAGTATCTCATATCAATCAGGTCCCCGAACCACATCAAATTAACAACCACTGTCTCCTCCGGTTACATCTGAATTTGCATAAGCACTACATGAACAGTTCTTGAATCATTCTGCCTCACATTATATTCTTTCATATTCATACTTTTGTTCGACCTATTAAAGTCGGGCAATTTCATGCCTGAAAGCTTAAGAAACCCTTCTCCACTCGGGCAATCTACTCGACCTAAGGTTAGGTGCATGAATAATGAAAAAGGAACTGGTTCAAAAACCTTTCATATAAACTTGTTATCAAAATAATTTTATTGACTAATAAGTAAAAGTTAAACAAACCGTAATGAAGTGAAAATGTTAAATAAATAACAATGAAGTAGTCAACAGTAAATATACATTTAACTTGTAATTCTATATTTCTTATAATTCTATATTTCAAACATAAGCAGTAGCACAACATGAATGAATTTATCACCCAAACCCATAAATTTACAAATTAAAGTACTGTCATAACTCTTAGAGAAATTTACAAATTTATCACCGTGAGCACTGCAACCAACACAACCGCCTTGAGCACTGCAACCACCAAAACCACCGCCATTAGTTCTTAGAAAGTAAGTTGTTTGAAATTCGATTTTCGGTTGTTGAAGTTTGTATGAATTTCTACCACTATGAATTTGTTGAATAAGTTCTAACTCTTACTTCTTCGTTTTTTTCTTTACTGCTCATCATTTTGATATTCATTGATTTGATTGAATGGCCATGTTTATAGCCCTGGAATTTAATGCTTAAAAAGTGTTAGTGTTCTGAAAATTACCATGACCAAGTGCTTATCAAGTTTTTGTATTTTGGAATTTGGAGTAACTTTTACATCGTATATTAAACATTTTCCATGATTTGTGAAGCAGCTTGGTGTTCTCTTTCTGAACACTATAGTTAATTGCATTAACAATTAGATACACCAGGCCTTTTTAGTATGAATTTGCCAAAGTAGTTGCTGTGAACCAACTTCTTTGGCAAATTCATACTAAAATCTGTTCATCTTCAATTCGAGGGCTTCTAATTCCTTCGCGGAATATCTGGCTAAAATGGGTTTAAGTGGTAGTGGAGATAGAATTATTTGGAGTGACGGTTGATTTCTGGTAGCCTTTGTCATTGCGAGATCATGGTTTGCATTTGTTGCGGCTGCTCTCTTCGTTTTGTCTGTGAGGTGTTTTTGGGGCTTCTCTCCATAGGCTGTTGTGGTTCTGAAGTGTTTGTCTTGGTGTTCTCTGCTCTGCCTGGGAAGTTTCTGCGTGTTTGTTGGCAGTCTTGCTCTGTTTTTTGCTTGTGCTTGTTCCTCTGTTTCTGTGTGGTGCGTTTGTTTGTTGTCCTTGCTCTGTTTTTTTCTGACTTTTAGAGGGGTGGTCTCTGTCTTTGTTTCTACATCAAGAATGGTGCTTCCTTATTTTTCAGTGTTTTTGAGGCTTATACTTATTAAGACATGTATGTCGATGTGAATTGACCATTGGTGCTCATCTTCTAGACATTAGGTACTTCACCTCACACGATCATTTTGCATTTGTGTATTAGAGTATAACTAGTAGTGCTATAGTGGCATTACAGTCCTCTGATTTGTTTTCTTCGATAATTTAGAGATCAAACAACATCTAGTTGTCATATGCCTGCCTCGGTCCAAGGAGGTTCATTGTCTTCTCCTCCAATGACTCATGCCGATTGCTCAGCCCCATCGATTTCAGACTCCAGTGTGGGAAGGCCTACAGGAATTACAAGAAGTTATTTGCTCTGCAATAGGGTCATGGTTTACCCATGTGTTCAAGACATTTCATTTCCAAAGGGTATTATTGTGCAGCAAATTAGCAAAAATAGGTGGGTGGCTGTGAGTTTGGTGGGGTTGTAGAAAGTTGTATTACTGTATTAGGGTATTGTATTTAGAATTAGTTGGAATATTAGAATATCGTAAATTTTGGAAGTTGAAAATATTGTATTGCAATTTGGTTATTCTTCATCGCTATGAATTTGAATTCATGAAGATCTAGTATTGTACAATTTTCAATGCAAGTTGTTTCTTGAAATTTTTAACAAGAAGCATTTTAAGGGGTAGAACTTTGAGTTTTTAAATTTAAAAGTTTATTTTAGTGCTGAGTCATGGGTGCACACCGGTAGTTCAAGCCGTTGTGACATTCGCACACAAGTTGTTGAATTCGCGGTTCGTAATTCACATCCGTGTTTTTTTCCTGCTACAATGAGTGCACTTTGAACATCAATTTGCCATTCACCATTTTGAGCATACGAGTATACCATTTCAATGTCTTTACAGAGGAAAACACGAATCCACCTTGACATATCATTTTAATGAAATCGGTCTCACCCGAATTTGAGCCTCAAAATAGATGTTTCATCCATTTTTTCCAACAATAACCTCATCACCATAACAATTTCAATAGCATAACTAACTTGTACAGAACTAAACTTATAATCTACTCATTCGATCAGCTAATTCCACAACTAATCACTCTATAATCCATGATTTTTAATTGATTCCCTACTTCTCCAAATCCTATAAAATTCTCAATTTAATCCATGATTATTGGCATACGTAAAAATTCATAATATTTTGGTTTTCCGAATTTGACCAGCAAAAACCATATACTGACCTTATAAAAATCACGAAACTTTGCAGATTGATAGTAGACATATAAATATACCTATATGTAAATTTTCATAATTTTCAAAAATAAATAACCAACTCAATACGTTTTACGAACCCCAGCTGGTTTGTCAAAACTGGGGATTCCATCAGCATCTGCATTGGTCCGAAAATACAATAAAAATCATACCAGGGACAATTAACAACAGAATAAATATAAATCAATCCTATAAAGTCAGCATAATATATATCGAGGAAGTCCATGTCACAAAAGGAATACAGTAAACAAAGAGTTCTTCAAACTAAGTTTTGATTTCTTGTTTCTCCACAGGGAGAATTTAGGTTGACTGCTAGAACTGAAAGGAAATGATCGTTACTGTATATGTTTTTCGTAGGGGCTATTGTAACACACGTTTAAGGGTGGCTCTATTGTCACCTAAAATAGTTCCCACCACACCCTTTTTGGTCCCTACAACCATTATGAAAATTTAAAATTAATGAGTGGTGCCACCGGCAACCTTCCAATGATATAATAATGCTTCACTTTTTAAAATTCAAAAAATTATTTAATTTATTTCCAAAACTACTCTTTCTAAGTATCTTCCAAATTTAACTCACTTATGACTCACTCCGGTCTTCATAAGGTTCATCAAAAAATAAAAAACTCACTCCATAACTTCTCTCTCTGCTTACTTTCATAGTTTCATTGCATTAAATTGTCTTTTGTTTTTTATTCTTTATGTTTTTTTTCCCCTTCATTTCGTTTATCATATTACGGAAGATAAAAAAAAAATTATTTGATCATATTGTTTGATTTAGAAAGGCCAAAAAAAAAAAAAAAAAAAAAACTAATAATACAAATAACTTCAAACTTACTTTTAAATAATGATTGCTTTGTGATTCATGATATTGTTATCAATTTCTTCAATAATATGAATTGTATGCTAGAAATTAAGTAAATAAAATTAGGTTTTAATGTGTTAAAAAGAAAACTTTTTTCAAGTAAACACATTATTTGTGGATATGAGGTTTTATTAGAATTCAATTTGTATAAGAGATATTATTGAATTGTGTGTCTATTTTAGTAATTTTAATAACAAATTTAAAATGTGGGACATTCTTAGATATAGGGGGTGCTAATAGCACCACTCATTAATAATTTAACACACCCTATAAAATACCAAATCTAACAACCATGTATTAATAATCGAGCAAATTACAGACAACCTCCCTGAGTTTTGGCCTTTGACAACTTTATCATTAATTGACAATGACCTCTCCTACTGTTAGTCAAAGCTGTCAAATTTAACCATTGACCGAATACAAAAATGTCCCTAAATAAAACATTTTGATTTTAAATCATATATAAATGGGTACAAATATTGACACCCATAAATATGATAAGCACACTCATATTTATAAGTAAACCCATGTCTAAAATTTAAAATTAAAACATTATAAGAAACACCCATCTTAATGCCAATAGTACCCTTATTTAAATGAATGTTTTCATTTTAATACAATTTATTTATAAGCCCTCATAAGTTATTTACACACCCAACTATACAAAATTTTAAACATAAATTGACAGTTGTTTAATAGAATCTAAATAGTCTTGTGTTGTCAATTGTTTTTCCCTTTTGAAAGTTGTGATCTTACCTACATTACAAGTTTTGCAGGTTCAGGTTTTCCTGCTACCCCAGGATCGGGCTTCATTTTATGCAGCTTACCATGATATTTGTATACAGGTTACTATTGTTGTCTGCAGAGCAGGTTTGCAGGATTGTAATGTAGGCTGCTGAAGCATTGAGAGGAAGCTGGTGGGCTACATGCAGGAAAAGAACAATTGAGGAATCTGCTCATATCATAGGATATGGTTTAGATTACATATTGATGTTGTATGAAACCCAAGAAACTGCTTTTTGAGTTTTCAAGCTATTGAATTATAATGTTAGACTCTTTGGTTTGAAATTATGTTGTGAGCCTGTGGCAAAGGGGTATTTATATCCATGACGATACAAATGCAAGTTTAGTTGATTGTCTTCTCTAATTTTAATATTTCGATTGATGTCCTCAAAAAAAAAAAAAAAAAAAAAAGAATTAGGGTTTTTTTTTTAAATTTTTTATTTTAATAAAGTGATGTAGTTGAAGATATGGGTGCAATTAATGGGTGTAAATAATATATATATATTTTTAATTAAACTAATTTGTCCTTATTGGTAAATTTTTATTGGGATATTTTTGTAATTAAATTTTTTATTAAAATATGAGTGTGTTTAACATTTTTATGGGTGTCAATATCGGCTCCCTATATAAATATATGAAAAATAAAAATAAAAATAAAAAACTAGCTCATTTAAATCTAATCTAACAACATTTTCTTCTTCCATTGATGTATTTCTAGATTTTTCTTCATATTCAAGTTTTTCAAAATTTTCAAAAAATAAAATAAAATAAAATAAAAAAATTGTGGTTCATCTAAATCTAATCTAACAACATTTTCTTCTTCCATTGATGTATTTCTAGAATTTTCTTCATATTCAAGTTTTTCAAAATTTCAAAAATAAATAAAAAGTGTGGTTCATCTAAATCTAATTTAACAACATTTTCTTCTTCCATTGATGTATCTCCAGATTTTTCTTTAAATTCAAGTTTTTTAGATTTTTCAAAAATAAAAAATAAAAAGTGTGGCTCACCTAAATCCAATCCAACAACATTTTCTTTATTTATTTTTTTATTTTTTTATTTTTTTTTCATTCTTCCATATTAGTAAGACTTGAGAAGAAAATAGAAAAGGAAAAAAAAAAAATTGAGAAAATTTGAGATCTGTTTTTTTTTTTTTTAATAAATAAAAAGGTTTAAGAGGATAAAAATACCCTTATCTTTGTTAAGTTTGACTTTACTTTAACTAACAATAAGGGAGATCATTGTCAATTATGCATAAAGTTGTTTCTGGTTGTCAAAGGCCAAACCTCAGGGAGGTTGGCTACAATTTCTCATTAATAATCACTTAAGAATTTTATTTTTTTTCTCTCTCTAAAACCAGGAGAAGTGTACGTACCCACCCGACTTTTTATCCCTCCCCAACGGCAATCAATGAAATTAAATAAGCACTCCTAGGCCCTAGCCAGGGGCGGAGCCTAGATTTTTGCTTTAGGGGGGCAAAGACAAACTGATATTAAAAGACACGCAAGAAAAATATATTAATATACAAAAATGTAATGATGTTTAGTCTTTAAGATAATAATAATAATAATAATAATAATAATAATAATAATAATAACGACGATGTTTAATGATAATAATAATAATAATATTGACACTAACTTTAAGAATCAAAATGGAACTTGACTTTATTTTTTATCTAAAAAGATAATCTATAACCAAATTTATTTAAATTTCTTTACGATTTTCATTTCAATATACATAATAAAAGAATTTGTGAAAAAAATGATCTCCCATCTTGTTAGACAGAAGAAATATCTCTTTCAATAGTTCCTAATTAGTAAGTATATAATTCATATAAAATATTTAAAATATCATTGTACCATTAATATATTTAATTGTTCTAGTGAGTACCTAATAAAAATAAAAATACATACGGTTCATGTATAGTTGTGAGGGTAATTACGAGATGAGGTTATTTCCTTTTAGTTTTAATTTTTTTTAAATTTTCAAATTTTTTATTTTTGTTCAATGATTGAAAATTAACCCTGTAAACCATACAATAATTGTGTAGTAGTTGAACCCATATATAGACTATATTAGGAAATAATGTATGGAATCATAAGAAATTAAAATATTAAAAATGATTACAATTTTTTTTTTTTAAGCCCAAGCAACCTAGAATTTATTGATAAAAGGAAAAAAAAAAAAACAAGAGAAATAAGATATTAAAAAAAAAAAAAAAGGAAAAGAAAAGAAAAGCGAAAGTAGAGGGACGCACGGCCCGCCTAAAACAATAATCTAAATAGGCTCGCAAATAATTACAAATGTTAATCAGTTGACATTTCTTTCCTTAATTATTTGTCCACTGGTATACCAGAGAGATCATCTCCATATGAAAAAAAAAAGAAAAAAAAAAGGTGTATTCTGAGCTCATGCCGGAGCTATCAGATCAAAACTACATTTGTTGGCAGCCTAATTGATGATATATATGTATCTTTCTCCTTAACATATGTATTAGACAAGTAGAAAGATCATTGATCTCCATCCTGTAGAAGAGGTTAATGATGTCAATTATTATTGTGATATCCAATGGTGTAGCCATGATTTTTTCTTGAGGTGGGCTAAGCATTTAATATATTTTAAAACGAAACTTGATAAGACATAAAAGCTTTAATATTATAACATTATGTATGAAGGTTAAAAGAAATAAGAAATGTTAAACAACTTATTTATTATGGATGGTGAAATGTGAAAGCCCTCATAGTTCATTCTAGAAAAATAATGCAAAACTCAGGATGGCTTTTTATCAACTAAAATTCGTTGTCTTTTTTTTTTATTTTTTATTTTTATAATAGAAATCTCAGTACACAGTAATTTTATAAAAGTCCAAAACAAAAACCACATATTTACAAACTCATATTCAAGTAAAAGCACAATTAAAATCTCTGACAAATCTGAACTTACAAACTATGTTTCTATACCTTTCTATATAATAAAATAGTTTCTGCTTTGATAAAAAGATAACATATAACTTAAAGTTAGTTATTCTAATATCTCAAATCTTTTCTTTATTGTTCATATAAAATCTATGAACTCTATACCAAACTAGTACCCAGGGGAAATATCTTACATACGTGGCAAAACATCTTAATGCACACGCAGAGTAAGGGGAAATACATATCTCACATACACGATGATATCTATTCACCCGTGCAGAGCTATTAATCTCACATACACGCTGATTAAACGTGCAGAGCAATATATATACATAATCTCACATATACGTCGATATCTGATCAAACGTGCAGAGTAATCTCACATACATAGCGATATTACCGTACATGCAGAGTAATGATCTCACATACACGTGTAGAGAAGCCCCAAAAGCCACATGCATGTGCAGAGTAGCCCCAAATGCCAATAATATTAATATGATACTGCTGGGGATAGGTACATATCTGGTAACTAAAATTCTGAATAACTTTTGACAACCGTAAACTATACTTTTACATATATAACTCTTGTAAATACTTTCTTTTTTAAAAAACATAATTCAATATTCCTTTCTATACTGAAAGTTCTCATAAATAACAGAGATGTTAAAAATATGGAAATCTGTCTTGAAATACTGACTTGTTCTTTTCATGTCTCATTTTTTAAAAAGAAAATCTTTATTATCTATTTATCTGTTACTTCTTAATATTAAACCATGTAGATTCTTCCATAAATCTATTATGAATTCTAATAGCAGCTTCGTTTTCTAATATCATGTCCAAAAACCTGGAAATCTGTTAACTTAAAACAAATGAATGAATCATTTGTTTTTAAGCAATTCTAAATAATCAACTCTAATAATTAATTTAAAAGCACATAACTTAATTATAAATTAGAACAGGACTCTACTCACTGTACTCCATGCTCAAATCCGTATAGAGGCTGGGTTCCGTTTATAGAACCATCTCCTCCTTCTATATCTATTCTAAAATGCATAAAATTCAATTTAGGATTCATATGGGAAATCATTGTAAACTAATTATTCAATTTCCTCTATGTAATTAAACATAACTGAATTTATAAAATAGTATTAATCCACTTACTGAACTCCGTTGCTGAAATCTGGTCTGGGAATTGGGTTTTCGTCTGAGTTCATCACTCTCTGAATCCGCCAAATATATCTCTTCTGCTTCACTTATCTTCTTTCACAATCTCATATTTTATCTCTCTATATATTTCTCTCACGCACACACACATATCTCATGCCCTTTTGTTTTCTTTTTCTTCTTTTCTATTTTATTATATTAGTGACACTGGCCCACTGCTCACACCAGCACACAACACCTCTCACTTGCAAACTTGCCACCTTTCAACACCAACCCGCCACATGTTATTTTTTTTTTATATAAAAAAGGGATAATTACTCCGGTGGCTATCGAATTGATGACATACTATCAAAATGGCCACTGGATTGGAAAGTTGTTCCAAAATGGCCATTATTGGCAAACTTAATTTGTGACACTAATGGCCATTCCATCCAATTCCATCTAATTCCATCCAATGAGTGGCATTTTGGTAAATAAATGGATGTTATTAATTTATTTTAGATGTTTTTTGGAAATCAATTTTTTCAATGAGTGACATTTTGGTAAATAAGTGGATGACATTAATTTATTTTAAATTTTTTTTGGGAAATCATTTCTTTTATTTTTTGAAAAGAATAATTATATTTAGTGTGTATATATATATATATATTGCTATATATTAAAAATAATTATAACCGCTGCAGCAAAAAAAAAAAAAAAATCATCTCAATAATAATTGTTTGGCTTCTCTGTCTCTTAAACAAACTTGCTTTCTCGAACCTCGCAATATCTCTTTATATTTGGTGTATATATATATTTCTTTTTTATAAATCTAAAAAATTTAAAAAATAAAGAAGAGACACGTATATTGATCTAAATCATTTTTTTTTTTTTGAAAATAATAATTATATTTAGTGTGTATAAATATATAAAATATATAAATATATATTTATACACACTAAATATAATTATTTTTTTCAAAAAAAGAAAAAATTGATTTCCCAAAAACATCTAAAATAAATTAATGTCATCCACTTTTTTACCAAAATATCATTCATTGTAAAAATTGACTTCCAAAAAACATCTAAAATAAATTAATGGCATCCCTTTATTTACCAAAATGCCACACATTTGATGAAATTGGATAGAATTGGATGGAATGGCCATTAGTGTCACAAAGTTTGCCAATAATGGCCATTTTGGAACAACTTTCCAATCCAGTGGCCATTTTGATAGTGTGTCATCAATTCGATGGCCACTAGGGTAATTATCCCTAAAAAAAATCAAACTTATATGATATCAAGGTGTGAGTCTAATTGGGCTTGGGCTTGGGCTTGGGTCTACCTAACTAAATCTTGGATCATGTGTTTGGGTTTGGATCATCTGATATCAGGACGGAATCCAGTCCCGGACCAGATTTGAGCACAGAGTTCTGTGAGTGAATAGTTTTACTTATTTATGATTAAATTAATCATTTTAGATTTATATATAAGTTTAATTATTTAAAAGTTTATTAGAAATAAATGATTTATTCATTTATTAAGAAAACAGATTTCCAGATAATTCAATGTATGGACCATAGACTATGTCTTGTGATTCACTAATTGAAGAGTGTCTAATTCCCCTGATTTGGCAATGGCTGATTCTGTCAACTTAAGAAATTAGCTCCTCAGATCTACTCAAGACTTTTTAAAATCTACAGGGCTGGTCATTATCAGTTAAGCTAGGATAAGCTAGTCTTAATGATTTAGCTACGTATTAATTGAATTCTAAATTTTCCACATAACCTGTGAATTGTGATTGTACTGGTAAGTGGTCTCACTTTACATACAAGATTTTGAAACACTAATGTTTGTATAAGAGAATCAATTCAGAATTAAAAGCATTAGAAACGCAATTCAAGTTTTAAAAATGTTTGTGGTTTACTAAATTTTGTTCTTTATCTTGGGAACTTCTGCTGTACTAGATACTATTACACCAAGTCAGTCCATTAAGAATGGGGATACTCTAGTTTCAGCTGGCGGAACCTTTGAATTGGTATTTTTCAACCCAGGTAACTCAACAAGACATTATCTAGGAATACAGTTCA
This sequence comes from Acer yangbiense, assembly GCA_008009225.1. NCBI lineage: Eukaryota > Viridiplantae > Streptophyta > Magnoliopsida > Sapindales > Sapindaceae > Acer > Acer yangbiense. The sequence goes on along the minus strand of CM017763.1, from coordinate 49,985,246 downwards.
AAGTAGTTTTTGCTAAGGCAGTTGCATGGGTAGCCGACAGAGAAACTTCAGTCACTGATCATTCAGGAGTTCTTAATGTTACACAACAATGGATTCTTGTACTACTTGATGGTATGAATAGAAGAATTTGGTCATCCAATACATCAAGAACTAGTTCAGCTCTTGGAGTAACGAAATTTTGTGATGACCCAGAAAATTATTTGTGGCAGAGTTTTGATCATCCTACTGACACCTTATTACCAGGAATGAAGCTTGGAAGGAACTTTGTCACTGGTTTGGATAAGAACCTATCATCCTGGAAAAGCTTTAGAAGATCCTCATGGATTTCCACAACAAATGTCAAGGTTGTTTCTGAACCAATCAGGTTTTATTCAGCGCTTTGCCAGGACAACTCAATCAAAAGGTTGGACAGCTAATCTGTCTACTGTCACCAGCAAAAATGACCACAATCAATTAATTTCCGCGAACTTCAGTGTCACTTGTCTGTGGTCCACAGACAAACGATTAGAAGACTTTTAGCGGCGGTCTTCAAAATTCCTTATAAATAGCGGTCTCTACAATTCAAAGGCCTTACTCATGACAAAGACTGATGTAAAAGGTAGAACAATTCAAGGCCTTACTTGATCATCATGATAAGTCAAGTCAATTGTGCAGCACATTGCATTTCATTTTGGGGATGATGGTAAGACGTTAATTCCAAGTTGCATAATATCTGTACTGATGCATTTCATGGTAGGTTGGACTTTGCCAACAAAACATAAGAGATAGAGTGTAATTGCCTGCTTCTGAGAGTCCATATATGGCTGGCTTCACAATGCTAATTATCTACTTTTTCCTATTGTCTTACATAACAATCACCACTACACTGTCACTGGACACCATTACACTTGGCCAATCCATTAAAGATGGCGAGAAACTAGTTTCAGCAAGCAATGTCTTTGAACTGGGATTTTTCAGTCCTGGTAAATCAAGTGGTCGATACCTAGGAATTTGGTTCAAGAAAGATGGTGAGAAGTCAGTTGCATGGGTAGCCAACAGAGATACTCCAATTTCTGATTCCTCAGGATTTCTAAGTATCAATGCTCAAGGAAGTCTTGTCCTGAGGATGAACAGTACAAATAACATTGTTTGGTCATCATCCAATGCCTCAACAAGTCTTCAGAATCCAGTTGCAGTGCTCTTAGATTCAGGGAATTTGGTTGTGAATGATGGAAATGATAAGAACCCAGATAACTTTTTGTGGCAGAGCTTTGATTATCTTTGTGATACCTTATTATCGGGCATGAAGTTTGGAAAAAACTTGGTTACTGGTATGGACTGGTTTTTATCATCCTGGAAGAGCATGGATGACCCTGCTCCAGGTAACTTCACATTCCAGGTTGATCCTCATGGGTTTCCACAAATAATTCTTAGAAACGGATCTGAAATAATATATAGAGCAGGTTCTTGGGATGGCCTTCGTTTTACTGGGACTCCGACGCTGCAACCAAATACTGTGTACACATACGACTTCGTGTCAAATGAGAAAGAGGTATTTTTCATGTTTATACTCAAAAACAGATCAGTCCCTTCAAAATTGGTGGTGACTCCATCAGGTGATTTGCAGCATTTCGTATGGATAGATGAAATCCAAACTTGGAGAAGAGACTCTGTATCAGCGATTGATCAGTGTGATAATTATGCCCTGTGTGGTTCATATGCTAGTTGCAACAGCAATAAGTCTCCTGCTGTATGTGAATGCTTGGAAGGATTCACACCTAAATCACCTGGAGAATGGGAAATCTTAGATTGGACAGAAGGGTGTGTTCGAAGGGCTCCATTGCCTTGTAATCACAGCGATCCATTTTTTAAATATGCAGCAGTAAAATTGCCAGACACGAGTCAGTCCTGGGTTGATAAAAACATTAGCCTTGTGGAATGTGAGAAATTATGTCTCAACAGTTGCTCTTGTACAGCATATGCAAATTCAGATGTCAGAGAAGAAGGATCCGGCTGTTTGCTCTTGTTTAGTGACTTGCTTGACATAAAAAACCTTTCTGTGAATGGGCTAGATCTCTATGTACGGGTGGCTGCTTCAGAATTAGGTACCTGCCTTTTGTCAATTATTCTTTTTGGTAATGGCATTATATTTTTAAAATTATAGGTTGCAAACTAGGATGCATCTAGTAATTACTCAAATTCATGAATATTTTTGCCAACAATATTTCAGATATTGCGCAGAGGAGGCATCTCAGTGAGAAGAAACGGGCAATAATCATAGTGTCCTGTTTAGTTTCTGCTATGGGAGTGCTTGTGCTTGGCTTGGTCATTTTTATGTGTAAAAGGAAACTTAGGATTCAAGGTAAATTATAGCTCAATCCAACTCACTGTTAATTTCATTAAATGTAATTTGGCTCTACTTTTTCAGGAAATGATTGATACCATATACTAATGCATAATGATGCAAAGGCATTTGTTTCAAGTATACTGATTTCTATACTAAAAATATTCAATTTCAGGAAAGACAGATAACAGTCAAGATATAAAAGACAACAGTGAAGAGAGCAAAAACGATGATATGGAATTACTTATGTATGATTTGAACACTATAGCTAATGCCACCAACAACTTTGCAGACAAAAATAAACTGGGAGAAGGTGGTTTTGGTCCTGTTTACAAGGTAACACAACAATAGGTTATTAAGGTGTATTATTTTTCATTTGAAACAATGTTTACCATTGTGAATAATTGAATGATATATGATTTATAGGGTACATTGATGGATGGAAAATAAATTGCTATTAAAAGACTTTCAAAATGCTCTGGACAAGGAATTGAGGAGTTCAAGAATGAGGTCATTTTAATTGCTAAACTTCAGCACAGAAACCTCGTAAAGCTTTTGGGATGTTGCACTCAAAGAGATGAAAGAATGTTAATATATGAATACATGCCCAACAAAAGCTTGGACTACTTCATTTTTGGTTTGATGATCTTCTCCAACTGACTCTTTAATTTTTGTCATAATCATTTAGTAATTATCTTTATAGTTCCTCTTAGGAGTATAGGTTAAGGGCTAACTTGAATGAAAAAACCTTCAGATAAAACAAGAAGAGAATTACTAGAATGGAGAAAGCGCATCCAAATTATTGGAGGAATTGCTGGAGGGCTTCTTTACCTTCATCAAGACTCGAGATTGAGGATTATACATAGAGATCTCAAAGCCAGTAATGTTTTATTAGATAATGAAATGAACCCGAAAATTTCAGACTTTGGTCTAGCTAAGACATTCAGAGGAGATTAAACTAGGGGAGAAACAAATAGAGTTGTTGGAACATAGTAAGTACACTTGCATTTGTTTCATTATATTATGTTAATTATCGATTAACCCATTCTCTCTTTGCAATGTAATTTTGTAGTGGATATATGTCTCCAGAGCATGCAATAGATGGAATCTTCTCAGTAAAGTCAGACATCTTTAGTTTTGGTGTTTTAGTACTAGAGATGGTGAGTGGAAAAAGAAATAGAGGATTTTGCCACACCGACCATAATCATAATCTTCTTGGACATGTAAGTCTAAAGAATGAGTAATCTTTCAATACCGCCTCTTTTCATCTTGTTTTAATGGAATGAATGGAATTCTTTTGGTAGTTTTGATGACCGATTCCTTTTTACTGTGATGCTAGGATCCTTTTGTATGGACTATTGAAGAGTAGGATAGTAACTATTGTTTTTATCTGTTTCCGGCATGGAGACTCTGGAATGAAGAAAGGGCAGTGGAACTAATTGATGAACAGTTAGATTATTCTTCTAGTTCATCAGAAATATTAAGATGCAATCATGTCGGTCTGTTATGTGTGCAACAAGGGCCAGAAGATAGGCCAAACATGTCAACTGTGGCTCTAATGTTGGGTGGTGAAGGGTCATTGCCTCGGCCAAGGCAGCCTGGTTTTTTCACAGAAAGGAATATGATTGAACAAGAAATCACAATCAATGAAATCACAATCTCATTGTTAGAGCCTCGTTAAAGGTCACCACCAGAGAGACCCTCATGGCGTGTGCTACATAATGCGTTGTTTCTAGCAGCCTACTCCCATGGCGATAATGAGACAAAAAATGGACTGCAGAGTTCATGTGTAGTCTTTTTCTCTTTAACATAAGTATTAGACAAATACAAAAATAATTGATCACCATCATGTGTAGTCCATTATTATTGCGATATTTAAATCATATGAATTAAGCCTTATCTACCTGTTGAGATTCTAATTGAATTACTTATAAATGTGACTGTAAGGTCCAGTTCTAAAACAAAAATTGACTCAAGCCCAATTGGCCCTAGCCCAAGCCAAAATTGTCCACATTTCCCTGCCAAGTTATTGTATTGGTATAAATTTATAGAATAATAATCCCAAGCCCAATCCAATCCCAACCATTCTAGGCCAAAAGTTGATCCAATCCAAATTATATATATAATAATAAAAATAAAAAAATAAAAAATAAAAAGAGTATTTGTGGCCATTAAATCGGCAGGTGGCAGCAGCTGGGTAAAAGAGAGGCTGGGTTCCGTTTATAGAACCATCTCCTCCTTCTATATCTATTCTAAAATGCATAAAATTCAATTTAGGATTCATATGGGAAATCATTGTAAACTAATTACTCAATTTCCTCTATGTAATTAAACATAACTGAATTTATAAAATAGTATTAATCCACTTACTGAACTCCGTTGCTGAAATCTGGTCTGGGAACTGGGTTTTCGTCTGAGTTCATCACTCTCTGAATCCGCCAAATATATCTCTTCTGCTTCACTTATCTTCTTTCACAATCTCATATTTTATCTCTCTATATATTTCTCTCACGCACACCACAGATCTCATGCCCTTTTGTTTTCTTTTCTTTTTCTTCTTTTCTATTTTATTATATTAGTGACACTGGCCCACTGCTCACACCAGCACACAACACCTCTCACTTGCAAACTTGCCACCTTTCAACACCAACCTGCCACATGTTTTTTAGTGGCGATATTTGTACCCCTCTAAAATCGTATGTACACCCTAAATTTATATATTTTAAAATTTTCAATTTTACCCTTATATTAAATTATTAATATTTTAATTCAAAAATATAATAATTCTTATCACTATCTACTTTTCAAATTTTTAATCAAATTAAAAATAATAAAGAAAAATAAAATCCTAACTATATCAAAAAGTGAACATAAACAGTGTATCTTCTTCCTCTTCCATCATAGAGTAAAAAATTAGATTACAACCTCTACCAAAATTTCATACACACACACACAGATTACACACAATTACAACCTCTTCCAAAATTTGGGAGGAGTACTGCGGTACATATATATATATATATACACACATATATATTTTAATTTTGTATTTCAGATAAAAAAAACAACACATAAACTAAAAAAAAAAAAAAACAAATACCATTCTCTCTCTCTCTCTCTCCTTAGGAGAATGATGAAGCTGAAGTGGATGTCCACAATTTTGTTGTTGTTGTTGTTGTTTATGCGTTTATAAATTTTTCCTTTTTATTGTTATTTTTAAACTAATTTTTTCTTTTTATTTTGTTTTAGGTAAAATAAAGAATACAAGGTGTTGATTTTATGATATTTTAAAAAATTAAAAGAAAGGGCATGTTTGGTAATGTGTGGGTGTACTTACAAGATTTTATCTTTAATTTTTTTTTAAAGGGGTGTACATACAAATAGGGGTGTACATATAGTTTTTCAGAGGTGCAAATATCGTAACTCATTTTTTTTTCTAAAAAAAATCAAACTTATATGATATCAGGGTGTGAGTCTAATTGGGCTTGGGCTTGGGTCTACCTAACTGAATCTTGGATCATGTGTTTGGGCTTGGATTCCAGGGCTTGGAAAAATTTCTAGAACTGGACCTTACATGTAATGATCCCTACTTTGGTTGTCTCCTTGATGAAGACAGTGATTTGTATGTGGGGTACTAACAGGTCATTTTGGAAACCTGCAAGTTGGCTGATGGTGGCCTCATGCTATTTAATCTTCATGTTTACATTCAGGGAACTTGCATAAATGTTGATATTACCATAGACTATGTCTTGTGATTCACTAATTGAAGAGTGTCTAATTCCCCTGAATTGTCAATGGCTGATTCTGTCAACTTAAGAAATTAGCTCTTCACATTTACTCAAGACTTCTTAATGATTTAGCTATGTATGACTAATTGAAAGGCAACTACTTGGGTCTACAGTATTAATTGAATTCTAAAATTTCAACCTAACCTATGAATTGTGGACCTAGATCCTCTCCTCATCTAATATTTTTCCTCATCCTTTTAAAGCATGTGATTAGTTGTTGATAAAGTGATTGTAGAAAGTAATCACTTCTTAACTACACATTTATTGCAATGCTTATGTATCATGAGTTAGATGAGGTGAGGAAAAAGATTAGATGAGGAGAGGATCCAATTAAGTCCATGAATTGTGATTGTACTATTACACCGGTAAGAAAAAGATTAGCATGACTTGCACGAATTAATTAATGCTAATAGAATTTTCTTCGGGGATCGAGATGAAACATACCAAAACAACTTAACAAGTTCCAAACAAGTAGTCGGAAAAGTTCGATTGCTGCATCAAAATAAAACATATTTTATAAAAAGTAGGAATGAATGTGTGAAAATGTATATAAAAACTCGAGGTTTTAAAGAACCTAATAAGTAATTTATGTAGGATTATTTTTCAATTTTGATCAAAGTGATCAATTGGGGGGTTTTAACCAAATAATAAAGAGAGCATATATACCTTGTCGTAACCATGTTATTGGACGAGACCTTGTAATGTTTTCCTCATCACTTGATTCTTGAGTATCAAAAACATTTTGCATTTCAGCTTCTACACTTATGCCTGGCAGGAAAAATGGAAATTAAAATCTTCAAACAAGTTGTAATCTTTATGTATACATTTAAATATAATATTATTATGTAGATTAATTGAAAGATGAAGAATATAATTCTTTTTCCCCATTTTATACAAGATTTTGAAACACTAATTTTTGTATAAGAGAAGCAATTCAGGATTAAAAGAATTAGAATTCAATATTATCTGCTGTACTAGATACTAATACACTAAGTGACACTCTAGTTTCAGCTTGAGGAACCTTTGAACTGGGATTTTTCAACCCAGGTTACTCAACTAGACGTTATCTAGGAATACGGTACAAAGTAGTTTTTGCTAAGACAGTTGCATGGGTAGCCAACAGAGAAACTTCACTCACTGATCATTCAGGAGTTCTTAATGTTACTACTTGATGGTATGAATAGAAGAATTTGGTCATCCAATACATCAAGAACTAGTTCAGCTCTTGGAGTCACCAAATTTTTTGATGACCCAGAAAATTATTTGTGGCAGAGTTTTGATCATCCTACTGCCACCTTATTACCAGGAATGAAGCTTGGAAGGAACTTTGTCACTGGTTTGGATAAGAACCTATCATCCTGGAAAAGCTTAGAAGATCCTCATGGATTTCCACAACTAATGTCAAGGTTGATTGTGAACCAATCAGGTTTTACTCAGCGTTTTACCAGGACAACTCAATCAAAAGGTTGGACAGCTATCTGTCTACTGTCATCAGCAAAAATGACCACAACCAATTAATTTCCGCGAACTTCAGTGTCACTTGTCTGTGGTCCACAGACAAACGATTAGAAGACTTTTAGCAGCGGTCTTCAAAATTCCTTATAAACAGCGGCCTCTACCATTCGAAGGCCTTACTCATGACGAAGACTGATGTAAAAGGTAGAACAATTCAAGGCCTTACTTGATCATCATGATAAATCAAGTCAATTGTGCAGCACATTGCATTTCATTTTGGGGATGATAGTAAGACGTTAATTCCAAGTTGCATAATATCTGTACTGATGCATTTCATGCTAGGTGGACTTTGCCAACAAAACATAAGAGATAGAGTGTAATTGCCTGCTTCTGAGAGTCCATATATGGCTGGCTTCACAATGCTAATTATCTACTTTTTCCTATTGTCTTACATAACAATCACCACTACACTGTCTCTGGACACCATTACACTTGGCCAATCCATTAAAGATGGCGAGAAACTAGTTTCAGCAAGCAATGTCTTTGAACTGGGATTTTTCAGTCCTGGTAAATCAAGTGGTCGATACCTGGGAATTTGGTACAAGAAAGATGGTGAGAAGGCAGCTGAGGAGACAACATCAGTTGCATGGGTAGCCAACAGAAATAATTCAATTTCTGATTCCTCAGGATTTCTAAGTATCAATGCTCAAGGAAGTCTTGTCCTGAGGATGAACAGTACAAATAACATTGTTTGGTCATCCAAATCCAATGCCTCAAAAAGTCTTCAGAATCCAGTTGCAGTGCTCTTAGAATCAGGGAATTTGGTTGTGAAAGATGGAAATGATAAGAACCCAGATAACATTTTGTGGCAGAGCTTTGATTATCCTGGTAATACCTTATTACCGGGCATGAAGATTGGAAAAAACTTGGTTACTGGTATGGAGTGGTTGTTATCATCCTGGAAGAGCATAGATGATCCTGCTCCAGGAGACTTCGTATGGAGCATAGATTATCATGGGTCTCCACAACTGTTTGTTGGAATGGGATCTAAAGTACAGTATAGGTCAGGTTCCTGGAATGGCCTTCGTTGGACTGGGGCTCCTTATCTGAAAACAAATCCAGTATACACATATGAGTTCGTGTCAAATGAGACAGATGTATTTTACACGTTTGACATCCAAGACAGATCAGTCCCTTCAAAAGTGGTGTTGAGCTCATCAGGTGATGTGCTGCGTTTAGAATGGATAGATAGTACTCAAACTTGGAGAAGATTCCCTACAACCCCGCTTGATCGTTGTGAAATTTATGATGTGTGTGGTTCATACGCTAGTTGCAACATCAATAAGTCTCCTGATGTATGCGAATGCTTGAAAGGATTCACACCTAAATCACCAGCAGAAGGGAAAATCCCAGATTGGACTGAAGGGTGTGTTCGAAGGGCTCCATTGCATTGTAATCACAGCAATGGATTTCTAAAACACAAAGAAGTAAAATTGCCAAACACGAGTCATTCCTGGGTTGATAACAACATTAGCCTTGCAGAATGCGAGAAATTGTGTCTCAGCAATTGCACTTGTACTGCATTTGCAAATTCAGATGTCAGAGAAGGAGGAACCGGCTGTTTGCTCTGGTTTAGTGACTTGCTTGACATAAGAAATCTTGCAACGAATGGGCAAGATCTCTATGTACGGGTGGCTGCTTCAGAATTAGGTACTGAGAAGAAACGGGTAATAATCATAGTGACATGTGTAGTTTCTGCTATGGGAGTGCTTGTGCTTGGCTGGATCATCTTTATCATGTATAAAAGGAAACTTAGGATTCAAGGTAAATTATAGCTCATTCCAACTCATTGTTAATTTCATTAACTGTAACTTAGGCTCTACTGTTTTCAGAAAATGATTGATACCATATACTAATGCATAATAATGGAAAGGCATTTGTTTCAAGTACTAGGATTGCATATTGATTTCTGTATTAAAATAATTCAATTTCAGGAAAGACGGATAGCAGTCGAGATATAAATGACAACAATGAAGAGAGCAAAAGCGATGATATGGAATTACTGATATATGATTTGAACACCATAGCTAAAGCCACCGACAGCTTTGCAGACAAAAATAAGTTGGGAGAAGGTGGTTTTGGACCTGTTTACAAGGTAACACAACAATAGGTTATTAAGGTGTATTAATTTTCCATTTGAAACAATGTTTACCATTATAAATAATTGAATGATATATGATTTTATAGGGTACGTTGATGGGGGGACAAGAAATTGCTATTAAAAGGCTTTCAAAATGTTCTGGACAAGGAATTGATGAGTTCAAGAATGAGGTCATTTTAATTGCAAAACTTCAGCACAGAAACCTTGTAAGGCTATTGGGATGTTGCACTCAGAGAGATGAAAGAATGTTAATATATGAGTACATGCCCAACAAAAGCTTGGATTACTTCATTTTTGGTTTGATGATCTTCTCAGAACTGACTCTTTAATTTTGGTCATAATCTTATAGTTATTATATTTATAATCCCTCTTTAGAATTTAGGTTAGGACTAACTTGAATGAAAAAACCTTTCAGATAAAACAAGAAGAGAATTACTGGATTGGAGCAAGCGCATCCAAATTATTGGAGGAATTGCTAGAGGGCTTCTTTACCTTCATCAAGACTCGAGACTGAGGATTATACATAGAGATCTTAAAGCCAGTAATGTTTTATTAGATAATGAAATGAACCCAAAAATTTCAGACTTTGGTCTAGCTAAGACATTCAGAGGAGATCAAACTAAGGGAGAAACGAAAAGAGTTGTTGGAACATAGTAAGTACACTTGCATTTGTTTCATTATATTATATTAACGGTTAACCCATTCTCTCTTTGCAATGTAATTTTGCAGTGGATATATGTCTCCGGAGTATACAATAGATGGGGTCTTCTCAGTAAAGTCAGACATCTTTAGCTTTGGTGTTTTAGTACTAGAGATGGTGAATGGTAAAAGAAACAGAGGATTTTGCCACGCTGACCACAATCATAATCTTCTTGGTCATGTAAGTCTAAAGAATGATTGATCTTTCTATGCCACCTCTTGGAATGTTGTTTTAATGGAATCAAAGGGAATTCGTATGGCAGTTTTGATGACCAATTCATTCGAACTCTTTTTTACTGTATGGGTTGAATAGTTGGATAGTAACTTATTGGTTTTTGTCTGTTTCAGGCATGGAAACTCTGGAATGAAGAAAGGGCAGTGGAACTAATTGATCAACAGTTAAATTATTCTTCTAGTTCATCGGAAATATTAAGGTGCATTCATGTCGGTCTGTTATGTGTGCAACAAGGACCAGAAGATAGGCCAAACATGTCAACTGTGGCTCTAATGTTGGGTGGTGAAGGGTCATTACCTCGGCCAAGGCAGCCTGGTTTTTTCACAGAAAGAAATCTGACTGAACCAGAAATCACAATCAATGAAATCACAATCTCATTGTTAGAGCCTCGTTAATGGTTACCGCAGTACAGAAAAAGAAAGGGGTTTCCTGCAAAAGCTAAGTACTTTTCCATTGGTACCAGAGAGACCATCCCAATAAAAAATATATATATATATATAAATATAAATATATGCTTGAGCTAAATAATGCGTTGTTACTAGCAGCCTACTCCCATGGCGATAATGAGACAAAAAATGGACTGCAGAGTTCATGTGTAGTCTTTTTCTCTTTAACATACGTATTAGACAAATACAAGAATAATTGATCACCATCATGTGTAGTCCATTATTATTGCGACATTTAAATCATATGAACTAAGCCTTATCTACCTGCTAAGATTCTAATTGCATTACTCATAAATGTGACTATCTGTAATGAGCTGTTTCGATCATTATGTTATCCAATGTTGAGTCCGCTGGCTTACACGGTTTTCCGTTTCCATTTCCGTTATATTTGTCTTGGTTTTTGATGACCACTACAGCATGTTGGGATTATCATATAATGCACTGTGAGTAGCAGCCTACTCCCATGGCGATAAGGAGCCAAAAAATGGAATGCATAATTGATGTGATGTATCCTTCTCTTTAACACATTTACTAGACAAGTACAAGGATCATTTCACCATCCTGTAGAAGAGGTTAATATTATTCTGATATCTAAATCATATGAACTAATCCTTAATATGTTATCCAATGTTGAGTCTGGCCTACACGGTTTTTGTTACTTCATCACCTATGAGAACTTATATTTGTCTTGGTTTTTTGATGATCAATTCAGCATTTTGGGATTATCAATATCATTACTACATTATGTAGCGTTTACTACAAAAAAACTTGTTTCACAGTGTTGAAATCCACAACTCTAGCAATACTACAACACGCGACCCCCGTGTATTGCACTTCATTAGCAATTAGAAAGGGAAAAACTGTTTGATCTGAGTTATGCATTAACCCATTCCTAACACCATGGTTCATTAATTGACCGGAAAATTAATATGCATTCCTTTGTTAAAGTCTAATGATTCCAAAAATGCTACTTTAATCTTCATGTTTACATTCAGGGAATGAAAACACTTATTAAAACTTGCAAAAAAGCAAGCATTCCTTATATACCATTATTGGCTACCTCTTCTTGGGTACTAGCTTTAACATAAATTCCTATTATATCTCAATCATTCCCTTCTCAAACCAGAGACCAAGCAATATAGGCCTGCAGAATAAATACAGAAACATGCATCATTTATTTGTCTACAATTGCTGAATAAATACAAAAACAAATGCATGTGGGGAAATCCGAACCTAGAACTCTTTCGCCAAACCAAACTAAGATACCATGTAAGTAACCACTAGACCCAAAAACTTAAGTTGTTAGGTAAAGGACCAAATAATGATATAAAACACTCTAACAATATTTAGCTTATATGAGTGATACTACCAAGGTTGAGGGCTCATCAGATAATTCAATGTATGGACCATGGACAATGTATTGTGATTCACTAATTGAAGAGTGTCTAATTCCACTGACTTGTCAATGGCTGATTCTGTCAACTTAAGAAATTAGCTCCTCACATCTATTCTGACTTTTTAAAATCTACAGGGCTGCTCGTTATCAATTAAGCTAGGATAAGCTAGTCTTAATGATTTAGCTACGTATGTCTTGAAAGACAACTACTTGGGTCAATAGTATTAATTGAATTCTAAATTTTCCACCTAACCTGCTGATCGGACGATTTATATACCTATTTGAGGTCTCCATTTCCTAACTTTTTTGCTTGTTTTCGAGCGTGTTTTTGTATATAATGCGTTTTGTGAGCCTTGTGTAGGTTATATGCCCTAAAATAAGGTGTTGAGCTCAATTGAAGAGTTTCGGAGGTTAAAATGCTGAAATTGAAAATCTTCGTGCAGAACATTCAACTTTCGGGAGCCATATCTCCCTTCGAAAATGTTCGTTTTTGATTCTGAAAACATTAAAATTATAAAATAAAGAAAAATACTAAGGATAAAATAAAATAAATCATAATAATAGATGGACTATTTTAATACAATAAATTAACATTTGAGATTTTAGAGTGTATTGATTGGATGTGTTAGGTATGTTAAACTAAAATTATTAGAAATAGTAAAAGTTCAGAATAATAATATATAATTTAATATAAAATAAAATTGAATTAAGTAGACACAAATTAATTATAGTTAAGAAGTTGTCAATGCAGAGAAAGAGAAAGTGAATTATTTTGTTTTAGAAGGAGATGAAAATTTGAAAAAAGAATTGGAAAAATGGTAAATTAAAAAAATATTAAAATTACAAGATAAAATTGAATTAAAAAAAATATATATTTAATTTGCTTGAAAAATGTAAAGGGTGGGAGTAGAACACCTCACAGGCAACGTAGAAAATAGACACAATACCAACTATACTATCAATCATTATCTTTAGGGAAAAAATGTTTTTAGTCCCTCTAGTTTACCCTATTATACGTTTTAGTCCCCCCAGTATTAGGATTGGCCCGTTTGGTCCCTACCGTCCAATTCCGTTAGAGTTTTAAAAATTCTGTCAATGGGTCGAGGGCAAAATGGTCAAATAACGTTCAGAGCTTCTAGAAAGTGTCTAATGAAGGGTAGCATGGTAATTTTGTATTTAATTAAAATAAAAAATAAAAAAAACAAATAAAACTAATTAATTAAAAAATATATTAAACTAATTATAATCATCATTTCTTCACCAAACCTATCTCTTTCTCTTACTACCGGTCTCTGTCTCTCTCTCACCATCTATCTCTCTCTCACCATCTCATTTTCTCACTACCGCCTATCTCTTTCTCTCTCTCTCACACCACTGTCTGTCTTCGTGAGTTGGTGCGAGTCGATTTTGTATGGTTTTGTGGCGGCGAGGTTGAGGCTGTTGTTGGGCTCCGATTTGGCGTGACCTGTGGCGGTTAGGGTTAGGTTTTTGTGGTGTTTGTGGCGGCGAGGGTTTGTGGATGTTTTGGGGTGGTTTGAATGGGGGTTTCCGGCGAGGATGATTGATGATGAATGGGGGTTTCGGTGAGGGTTTTGAAAACTGGGTTTGTGTGGTTGACGATGAATGGGGGTTTCGGCGAGGGTTTTGAAAACTGGGTTTGTGTGGTTGATGATGAATGGGGTTGGTTTGTGTGGTTTTTTATTGATGACTGATGAATATGGATTTTGTTTTGGGTTGAGAAATCTGAATTTTTTTTGTGATTTTGGTGGTGGTGGCTAGGGTTTGAGGTTGGGGTGATGAACGAATCTGGGTTCTGGGTTTGTTCCAAAGTTCAATCCGATAGGGGATGATGATTGAATATTCGAATCTGGGTTGGGGTTGGGGATGATGATCAATCTGGTATTCTGGTAGGATTAATTTTGATTTATGGATTTGTTGTTGATGATGATGATGGGTTTTGTTAAATTTATTTATTATATAATTCTTTAAATTTGGAACAAAATTTTTTGAACATATCTGGAAAAAAAAGTTGAACAAAACTAAAATATTAATGATGGTCTAATATTTGAGTCTGAGTTGGGGTTGGGATGATGGGTTTTGTTAAATTAATTTTAATTTATTTATTATATAATTCTTTAAATCTGGAACAAAAAATTTTGAACATATCTGTAACAAAAAAGTTGAACAAAACTAAAATATTTATTATAAAATTCTTTAAATCTAGAACAAATTTTTTTGAAGATATCTGGAAAAAAAAATTGAACAAAACTAAAAAATAAAAAATAAAAAATAGAGATGGGTTATTTAAATATGTTTTTAATTTTTGTTAAATTAATTTTATTTTATTTTTATGTAAAATATGTTTTTTTAATTAAAAAATAGAGATGGCTTATTCAAAAAAATAATCAGGGGCAGCAGGGTCATTTGACCCTCTGTCCCTGTCAAAAACACTTTTTATCAACGGAAATTGTTACGGAAGGACCAAACGGGCCAATCCTGAAACTAAGGGGACGAAAACGTATAATAGGGCAAACTAGAGGGACTAAAAACATTTTTTCCCTTATCTTTATGAATTGTTAATTAATATATATAAATGAAAACTATATCATTTTTTTTTTTTAAATTGAGGATGGGCACGGGCCCCACCCGGCCTTAAGATGGGTCCGCCCCTAGTTGTGGGTTCGAGTTATGTCCCACTCCTCAACTCATATATATATATATATATATATATATATATATATATATATATATATATATGGCTGTGTCCACTAACTTAATTTTTAACATTTCAGATGATAAAAATGCAAGTGTGAAGAAGCATGTAGGAATTATATTAGTTAGTTCTGTAATATTGATCTTTTATATCCACAAAAGGAAAGTGTCCTACATCAGATGGCCATGGGTTAATTTCTCATAACCAGACACAAGGTTGAGCCAACCAAAATTTTCATAGGCAGAGGAATTGCTTAGGAGCAGTAACTAATATAGATATGTATGAGGAATTGTTATAGAAGTTAGATCTGATAGAATACAATCTGTCAGGCAATCTCATCCATGATTCTTTCTTGTCCCATTGATATTCTTTAGGAAACAATCATGTATCATTGACTGTATTCTCTTATTATTATTACCTTGATACTCTCCATGATTATTACCTTCACACTCTCCATGATTCTAGGAGACTATCAAGATGATTGATTGATTGTTATGTGTATATAATATTCAAATGAATAAAGAAGAGAGCAGAACAAAATATACTGCAAACATTCAAATTCTTTATGGTATCAGAGCATTAGTGCTAAAGAGCCTATCCCGATTCACATCCCTATTTTCTCCTCTCTCTCAAACAATGTCCTCACCTACCTCAAAGAGCATCTTTAATGCAAATATGCATTTTTGAGTTTATAAATAGTGCCACATCAGCATTTCTATTTATTATGGGGCCACTTTTGAAAAAAAATTAGAGAAATGCATATTCACATCTCTAATACAATTATCTAAAGTCAAATATACATCCATTTTATGTCCAATCATAATAAAATAATTATTATACTCTCTCTCCTATTTTATTTTATAATTAAATGAGGTTTAATCTTATTGGTAGAAAGAGTTGAAAGCTTTAATCTTATTGGTGGAAAGAGTTAGAAATCCTAGTCAGCATTTCTAGGAGAGTTTCTAGAATTAGAAACTCAACTCCATATTCTCTAACTTTCTTTTGGCCACATCATCTCCATATTCAACTTAGATAATAGCATTGGAGAGAGTTTTTCTAACTTTTTTAATATCTATACTATGTGGCACTCCATTTTCTCCAAATGCATAATAGCATTGGAGATGCTCTAAATTGTCTACCTCTAAAACTTCCTCATCTGAAACTCTAGTGGTAATCTCAACTGGAAACAACACCTCCTCATAGTCCCACGGCCTCATCTCTATCAATACTGCTTCGCAAATCCCCTTCAAGCTCTCTAGGGGAGGAAACTATGCCTCTTGGAGATCTCAATTCTCTAATCTTCTATTTGGTTATGATTTGTTAGGCTATACAGATGGAACTCTGCCCTATCCTCCTTCAAATGTGACACAAAATGAAGAAACTGAACCAACACCAAATCCTAACCACAAACATTGGCAACGACAAGATCGTCTGATTCTACAAGCCATTCAAGCATCACTTGCAGGGAACATAGCACCACTCATCTCGACTTGCACAACATTTGGTGAAGCATGGAAGAAATTGAAAACCACCTTTGCAAATCGATCCAACACTCGGATGCTAACCCTCCTCTCCTATTTGATGAAAACATCTCAGGAAGGTATCTCTATATCTGAATACATGCAAAATATCAAAAGTTTAATTGATGATCTTGCCTTGATTGGACATGTCCTATGTGATGCAGAGATTGTTGCACTACACTCAATGGACTGAGCAATGATTACAAGGAATTAAAGGCTGCAGTTCGTACTCGAGAGACCACCATGACATTCGAAGAACTTCATGACAAATTACTTGATCATGAAACATGCCTTAATCGTGATGAAGGGAAGACAACGACTCCTACTGTCACAGCCCAATACAACCAACATCACTACAAAAAAGTGACCTATAGTGACATATTTCTTTGTGACTAATTTTGATTGTATCACTGTTGGTATTATTTTGTGACAAATTTTACTATTTGTCATTAGGTTTTGTTCAATTGAAACTTTTTAAAAATAATTGTCACAATTAGTTACAAAACTTGATATTTTGTGACAAATAATATAATTAGTCATAAAATTACCTTTTTAAAAGGAAAGATTTTATTTTATAAATAATTAGGTTTTAAAAAGGTATCAGAATCAATTAATATTTACATTAAAAAAATCAATTAATATTTACTTTTTTTTAAAAAAAAAAAACCACAAAAAAAAATAAAAAAATAAAAAAATGCTACAATCATGCTGTGTTTTTTTTCCCCATTTTTTTTTTCTTTACCTTAAAAACACTTTTTAGGTTTGAAATAGTGTTTCATGAGAAGAAGTACCGAAATTATAGAGAAACTTTTGCCCGAATAAAAATGTAAGCTTATCTTGATTTTTTTTAGGGTTTGTTTTCTTATACTTGTTTTTCAGGGTTGGAATCTCAAATTCGAGTTTCATATATTGAAAGTGTCTTTGAATAAGGTATGATTTAAAAAAAAAAAAAATTTTTAATGTAGAATTGTATATAGCTATTTAGATATGTTTTTTTTTTTTTTTTTTAACTTTAATTTGTTTTCAATTTTTTTAAGGAACCCATTATTATTATTTCATGATTTATAGTTGTTTATTCTTAGATTTCCATAGTATATGTCAATAATAGTTTATGTGCTTACTAACTGTTTGATAAAATGATTCTTAAGGAACAATCAATTGTTTGACGCAGCATTGAAAGAAAACTCTTAAGCTTCTCTTTTTCTTGATTTCATTTTTATAGGGTTTGTTTTTTGGTACTTGTTTTATCAAGGTCAGAATCTCAAATTCGAGTTTCATAAATTACAAGTGTCTTCGAATAAGGTATGATTTTTTATTTTTTTTTGTATGTAGGATCATATATACGTTTAGGGATGTTTTTTTAACTTTAATTTGTTTTCAAATTTTGTAAGGAATCATTATTATTATTTCATGATTTATAGTTTTTTGTTCTTAAATTTTCACAATATATGTCAATTTAGTTTATATGCATACTAACTGTTTGATAAAATGATTCTTATAGAACAACCAATTTTTATATGCATACCAATTGTTTAATAAAAGAGTTCAAACACTCAATAAGATATTTGATATTTGGCTGGATGAATAGATTGAGATTATAGAGGACTTTATATGAAAATGAATAGATTAACAGTTCCAATAAGTTTTAAACTTAGATATCATACTTATAGAATTTATTTTATACTTATACTAAGTTTTGTCAGTATTATTGCATTTTTCATCGGTTTTATTTTGGTGACTTTAATTTGTTCTCACTATTTTTTTTTCTTCATGTCTTCATGTATATAGGTTTCTCTTGCAAAACCTAAAGATTCTTTAGCTACCTGACAACTGACAGCGGATCATTGGCTTCTAATATTTCACAATCAAGACATCGGAAGTTTCAAGTTTTTGGTTATGCAGTTGGAAGTTATGTGTGTGACCTAACACTTATGTTAACTTAGACTAGCCGGCTTACATGTGTTATTTAGTAGTAGACTTTGAAAGATGTTGGATTACTTTTGTATCAATTCGATATTATGTTAATTTTTGGATATTTTTTAATGGAATGATTATTTATGGAACTCAATGTCATTCAATGAGTGACATGTTTTATTTGATTATATTTATATATATATTTTTTGTATAATTTAAATTTATATTAAATTTTGACAATTGATTAAATTGTTACTATGTATCTATACAGTGACTTAATATTTATATTGTTAATTGTCATTAAGTCTACGTTGTAGTGACAATTATTATATAGTTAACTTAATTGTCACTAAGTTTGTCTGTAGTGACATAATTTTAAGATGATAATTTGTCACTAGATTTGTGAACAGTGACACGTTTTAAACAATAAATTGTCACTAAGAATATATACAGTGACAAAATCTTCAAATGGTTAACTGTCACTAAATACTAATATATTGACACAATTTTTATTTTGTCACTAAATAAGGTCAAGTGATAATGTGTCACTAAAAGTTATGATTTGTGACAAGTACCAAAAAATTGTCACCAATACTTTTAGTGACGGGGGCAAAAGTGACGAATTGTTAGTGACATTTTTTTTGTCACAATATTGAATTTGTGACAATTTTCTTCACTTATAGTGACAAATATTTTTTGTTACTGTAGGTCAATTTTCTTGTAGTGCATCGACCCAGCAACAAAAACAAGCAGGGTGGCGGATCAAGCAACCATAGAGGACTGAACTACCACTCTGGGAACAAAAACAATCAACTTCACACTCAGGGTTACTCTAACACCCAAGGGTCACGACCGCCATCTTTCCTCTCTTCGGGACAGAATTTTGGTACTAGTGGAGGTAACTTCTCATCAATGAATCACATTCCTATGCACTCACATTTTCAACAGACAACTTGGAGACCGAATCCGAACTATGGTCAACCAAGACCAGTGTGTCAATTGTGTGACAAGGTTGGACACACAACCAAGGTGTGCAGGTCAAGACCTAAGCCAAAGTCCAACCAAAATTGGGCTCAGGCAAATTTCACAACTTCCGATTCATTAGTAAACAAAGGAAATTGGATAGTAGATTCGGGAGCATCTCATCATATCACATCAGATCTACAAAACCTCTCTGTGCATTCGGAATATAGAGGCAATGATGATGTCATGGTTGGCGACGGTAATGGTATTCCAATATCTCATATTGGTTCCACTAAACTTACATCTTCAAAATTTTCATTTACACGTAATAATGTTTTATGTGCACCTCATATCAAACAGAATCTACTATATGTATCTCAATTTTGCAAGCAAAATTTTACATCTATTGAATTTTTTCCTGATTTTTTAATTGTGAAGGATTTGAATACGGGGGCATCCTTGGTCCGAGGCCGGAATAAGAACAACATCTATGAGTGGCCGTCTAATTCATCATAGTCCCTAGGGGTGGGCGCGGTTCGGTTCGGTTCGGTTTTAGCCAAAACCATATTGAACCGTTATATTTTCGGTTTTTGAAAACTTGAATCGGTTTAAACCGTATTGGATCATGAAACCGAATTGAACCAAACACCTTTATCTCGGTTCGGTTCGGTTCGGTTCGGTTCAATTCGGTTTTGGGCCTATTGGGCTTGTTGGGCTTTGAGGTTTTTTTTATATAATTTTTCATTTTTTGTATCCTTTAACAACTATTTTGTATTTGGACCTTTGGATAATTGATTTTGGACTGTTTTTTTTAACAATCCCTCACATTCAAAACACATCTAAATAGACCTCATTAATCAAATTTAATCCAAATCAATCACCATTATATATATATATATATATATATATATACCTTCTATTCTACTCAATAGCTACCACCATTCTAGATAGGGTCTGATAGGAAAACTAGAGAAGTAAAATTAGGCTTTTTTATTTTATTTTTTATTTAAAGTTCGGTTCGTCGGTTCGGTTCGGTTTTGGAAGGTCCAAAACCGAAACCGACCCATATTCAATGTGGTTCATTCGGTTCGAACCAAATTGAACCGAATTGACCATGTGAACCGAACCAAACACCATATTTCGACTCGGTTCGGTTCGGTTCGGTTCGGTTCAATGAACCGTGCCCACCCCTAATAGTCCCTTAAATTTTCCCCAACTGCATACACCACCTCCAAATCCGACTCCACCACCCTCTGGCATCGCAGACTTGGTCACCCTTCTGAACTTATTCAAAAGAAATTAATAACAAACTACTCTCTTCCTATTTTAGCTTCTAGTATTTCTGCATGTGAGTCGTGTCTTTGTAACAAGAGTCATAAACTTCCGTTTGGCATTACAAGTGTGTCTTGTTCCTCTCCTTTAGAAATTTTATATACTGATGTTTGGGGACCATCCCCTGTTATCTCCTTTGATAATTACCGTTATTATATCATTTTTGTTGATTATTTCACTAAATATACTTGGTTTTATCAACTCAAAAAGAAATCTGATGTGCCAATAATTTTTGATAAATTTAAAACTTTGGTAGAAAATTTCTTTAAAACTACTATTAAAACTGTGTACTCAGATGGAGGTGGGGAATATCAAAGCTTGGCACATCATCTATCAAACTATGGTATTCAACACCTCATCCATACACCCCACAACTTGTAGGATCTGCTGAACGCAAACACAGACATTTAGTTGAAACTGGCCTGACATTGCTGCATCAAGCTTCTATGCCTTTACGATTTTGGTCAGTTGCTTTTCATACTGCTACTTACCTTATTAATCGTATGCCAACATCAGTGTTAAAGTTTCAATCTCCATTTCACAAATTATTTCAAAAACAAACAAATTACAACAAATTAAAAAATTTTGGTTGTGTTTGTTATCCTTGGCATCGGCCTTACACATCCAACAAATTGCAACCGCGGTCAACACAGTGTGTATTTATCAGTTACTCTCTTTCTCACAACTCCTATGTGTGTCTTGATCCCTCCACAAATAAAACATATGTAACTCGTCATGTCATTTTCATTGAAACACATTTTCCCTTTTCCAAACTTTCTCTCCATGAAACAAGGTACAAACCTGATTCTTTCTCTAAATGGTATCCCCTCAATCACTCCCCAGGTGCCAAAAATACATCCTCCTTACCTGATCTCTCAAATAAGACCACAAAAACAAATCCTCCCTCTTTAACGGTTCTCAATCCCTTCAAAGTCAACCATTCTCATAACCCTACACTAAGTGATGAAACATAGTCTATCACTCAAAAGCTAGCATCTTCTTCATCGTCCTCGGACCTACAGGCTGCCACCACTTCAAATTCAGACCATGAAGACACTCAGGTACGTGACTCCTCTTCTCAATTATCTTTACCCGCCTCCTCTGTTTCACCAACACCTGAACCACAAATAGTTACTCGGTCCAAACACAACATCTTCAAACCAAAAAAAATTCTAGATCTACATGTTACTACCCATGATTCTCATTCCTTTGAACCTACCACTATCAAACAAGCTCAACAATTACCTCAATGGTGAAAGGCCATGAGTGAAGAATATGATGCACTCATTAATAATCATACTTGGAACCTTGTACCCTCTCACCCTACACATAACATTATTGTCTGTAAGTGGATTTTCAAGATTAAGCGGAACCCAGATGGATCTATTGCCCGCTACAAAGCGAGAGACTAGTTGCTAAAGGATTCCATCAACGACCTGCTGTTGATTTTACTGACACATTCAGTCCAGTTGTCAAGCCTACAACCATAAGAGTCATACTCACTCTTGCTGTCTCTTCTGGTTGGGACTTGCACCAACTCGACGTGAATAATGTGTTTTTGCAGGGTTCTCTCATAGATGATGTTTACATGCAACAACCTTATGGCTTCCTACATCCGAACCTTCCCACTCATGTTTGCAAGTTTCGTAAAGCTATCTACGGTCTTCGTCAAGCTCCTCGGGCTTGGTATCACGAACTCCGTCAATTTCTTCTTATCCAAGGCTTTATGAATTCTCAATCTGACAGTTCTCTCTTTATCCTTCACCAAGAGCCTACCACTATTTATCTCTTGGTCTACGTCGATGACATTATTGTAACTGGCAATCACACACCTTCGGTTCACAAGTTTCTTAAGCTCTTGGCCACATGGTTCTCTCTCAAAGATCTCAATTCCTTGAGTTATTTTTTGGGGGTTGAAGCTATTCGTACTTCAAGTGGTCTCTTCCTCTCTCAACGCAAATATATCACAGATCTTCTTCTCAAAACCAATATGATGGATGCTAAAGAAGTCTTAACACCTCTATCTACAACTGATATCTTGACTCTTCATGATGGCAGCCCAAAAACCGATTCAACTCAATTTCGTCAGGTACTCGGTTCTCTACAATATCTCTCACTTACTAGACCGGATATTTCCTTTACAGTTAATCGTCTATCACAGTACATGCATTCCCTATCTTCTACTCATTGGTCCTCTGTTAAGCGGCTTCTTCGGTACTTGAAAGGAACATCTAGTCATGGCATTTTTCTTCGCAAGGAACCAAGTCCTCATTTACATGCCTTCTCAGATTCAGATTGGGCTGGGAATGTTGATGATTGCACGTCTACTTCAGCTTATGTTGTCTTCCTTGGTGCATCCCCGATCAGTTGGGCCTCCAAGAAACAAAGAACGGTTGCTCGCAGCTCCACCGAAGCTGAATATCAAGCCATTGCCTCAACTGCAGCTGAGATCAATTGGATTACAAATTTACTTCATAAGCTTCGTGTCTCTCCACCTTCTGCTCCCACCATTTTCTGTGACAATATTGGGGCAACCTATGTTTGCAAGAATCCAGTCTTTCACTCTCGCATGAAGTATGTCGCTATTGATTTTCATTTTGTTCGAGAGCAAGTTCTTATGCATCGTCTCCGAGTATCCCATGTGCATACCAGTGATCAACTTGCAGACTCTCTCACCAAAGCCTTACCTCGGAAGAAATATCTTCTTCATCGATCCAAGATTGGTGTCCGAGATGGAAGCTCAATCTTGCGGGGGCATGATAGAATACAATCTGTCAGGCAATCTCATCCATGATTCTTTCCTGTCCCATTGATATTCTTTAGGAAACAATCATGTATCATTGACTGTAATCTCTTATTATTATTACCTTGATACTCTCCATGATTATTACCTTGACACTCTCCGTGATTCTAGGAGACTATCAAGACGATTGATTGATTGTAATGTGTATATAATATTCAAATGAATAAAGAAGAGAGCAGAACAAAATATACTGCAAACATTCAAATTCTTTAAGATCCTTGTCTAGAAATAATGAAAATGAAAGCACAAGGCTGCATTGAAGACTGATGTAAGAGGTAGAACAAGACATCGATGTAATGCAAGTGGTTTGTGCAATGCTAGTTGCCCCTTGCCCAAAAACGGAGGTTACTTGAAAGGTTGATAGGTCAATTCAATTGTGAAGTAATACTGCTCTTGAATTGACTTTTCATTTCTTTTCTTTTCGGGGACTAATATCTGTACTGATGCATTTCTCGCTAGGTGGACTTTGCCAACAAAATATAAGAGATAGATTGTAAGTGCCTGCTTCTGAGAGTCCATGCAGGCTTCGTGATGCTAATTATCTCCTTCTTTCTATTTTCTTATATAACATCACCACTACACTGTCACTGGACACCATTACACTTGACCAATACATTAAAGATGGTGAGACAGTAGTTTCAGCAGGCAAAGTCTTTGAACTTGGATTTTTCAGTCCTGGTAAATCAAGGAGTCGATACCTCGGAATTTGGTACAAGAAAGATGATGAGAATTCAGTTGCATGGGTAGTCAACAGGAATACTCCAATTTCTGATTCCTCAGGATTTCTACGTATTAATGCCCATGGAAGTCTTGTCCTGAGGATGAAAAGTACAAATGACACTGTTTGGTCATCCAATGCCTCAACAAGTCTTCGGAATCCAGTTGCACTGCTCCTAGAATCAGGAAATTTGGTTGTGAAAGATGAAAAAGATAACAACCCAGATAACTTTTTGTGGCAGAGCTTTGATTATCCTTGTGATAGCTTATCACCGGGCATGAAGCTTGGAAAAAACTTGGTTACTGGTATGGAGTGGATTTTATCATCCCGGAAGAGCATAGATGACCCTGCTCCAGGTGACTTCACATTCCAGGTAGATCCTCATGGGTTTCCACAACTATTTCTTAAAAAGGGACCTGAAATAATGTATAGAGCAGGTTCCTGGAATGGTCTTCGTTGGACTGGTACTCCTCGACTAAAACCAAATTCAGTATACATATACGACTTTGTGTCAAATGAGAAAGAGGTATTTTACACGTTTGACATCCGAAACAGATCAGTCCCTTCAAGAGTGGCGGTGACTCCCTCAGGTCACGTGCAGCGTTATACATGGATAGATCGAACCCGAAGTTGGGAAAGAGTCTCTATAGCGGCGTTTGATGATGGGTGTAATAATTATGCCCTGTGTGGTTCATATGCTAGTTGCAACATCAATAATTATCCTGATGTATGCAAATGCTTGGAAGGATTCACACCTAAATCACCTAGAGAATGGAAAATCTTTGATTGGAATGAAGGGTTTGTTCGAAGGGCTCCATTGCCTTGTAATCACAGCGATGGATTCCTAAAACATGAAGCATTAAAATTGCCAGACACGAGTCAGTCCTGGGCTGTTAAAAACATTAGCCTTGTGGAATGTGAAAAATTGTGTCTCAACAATTGCTCTTGTACAGCATATGCAAATTTAGATGTCAGAGAAGGAGGAACCGGCTGTTTGCTCTGGTTTAGTGACTTGTTTGACATAAAAACACTTGAGTTGAATGGGCAAGATCTCTATGTACGGGTAGCTGCTTCAGAATCAGGTACGTGCCTCTCTGTTATCTTCTTTTCGGTAATGGCATTATATTTTTAAAGATCTAGATTGCAAACTAGGATGCATTTAATAACTGCTTGGATCTGAAGTAACTGTACTCAAATCCATGAATATGTTTGTGCTCTGCTGTATCGTCTATATGTGGAAAAGGAAACTTGGGATTCAAGGTAAATTATTACTCTGATCCAAATCACCGTTAATTTCATTAAATGTAACTTAGGATCTGCTGTTTTCAAGAAATTATTAATACCAAATACTAATGCATAATAATGTAAAGGTATTTGTTCCTAGTACAAAGATTGCATACTGATTTCTAGATTAAATTTTTTTCTATTCCAGAAAAGATGGATATCAGTCAAGATATAAATGACAACAAAAAAGATGATATGGAATTGCAAATATATGATTTTAACACCATAGCTAAGGCCACCAACAACTTTACAGACAAAAATAAGCTAGGAGAAGGTGGTTTTGGACCAGTTTACAAGGTAACACAACAATAGATTATTATTTTTCCAATTGAAACAATGTTTACCATTATGAATGATGGAATGATGATTTATAGGGTACATTGATGGAGGGTCAAGAAATTGCTATTAAAAGGTTTTCAAAATGTTCTGGACAAGGAATTGATGAGTTCAAGAATGAGGTCATTTTAATTGCTAAATTGCAGCACTGAAACCTCGTAAAGCTTTTGGGATGTTGCACTCAAAGAGATGAAAGAATGTTAATTTATGAATACATGCCCAACAAAAGCTTGGACTACTTCATTTTTGGTTTGATGATCTTTTCCAAACTGACTCTTTAATTTTGGTCATAATCAGAAAATTATTT
The DNA here is from genome assembly GCA_008009225.1 of Acer yangbiense. Classification (NCBI taxonomy): domain Eukaryota; kingdom Viridiplantae; phylum Streptophyta; class Magnoliopsida; order Sapindales; family Sapindaceae; genus Acer; species Acer yangbiense. The sequence goes on along the minus strand of CM017763.1, from coordinate 49,958,853 downwards.
TCTTTATAGTTCCTCTATGGAATTTAGGTTAGGACCAACTTGAATGATTTTTTTTTTTTTTTCAGATAAAACAAGAAGGGAATTACTAGATTGGAGCAAGCGCATCCAAATTATTGGAGGAATTGCCAAAGGGCTTCTTTACCTTCATCAAGACTCAAGATTGAGGATTATACATAGAGATCTCAAAGCCAGTAATGTTTTATTAGATAATGAAATGAACCCTAAAATTTCAGACTTTGGTCTTGCTAAGGCATTCGGAGGAGATCAAACTAAGGGAGAAACGAATAGAGTTGTTGGAACATAGTAAGTACTCTTGCATTTGTTTCATTATATTATATTATCAATTAACCCATTCTCTCTTTGTAATGTAATTTGCAGTGGATATATGTCTCCTGAATATGCAGGAGATGGGATCTTCTTAGTAAAGTCAGACATCTTTAGCTTTGGTGTTTTAGTACTAGAGATAGTAAGTGGGAAGAGAAACAAAGGATTTTGTGACAGTAACCAAAAGCATAATCTTCTTGGACATGTAAGTCTAAAGAATGGGTGATCTTTCTATACCACCTATTGGAATGTTGTTGTTGAGACCGTTAGAAAATCTAAAAGAATTGTGGAACGGCGGTCCAGACCGCAGATTGATGTTAGCAGTTTGAGTGACGAGAGGCACAATTTGGGTTCCTGAATTATAAGGAAATTGATACTGTTTTGGAAAAAGACTTTAGACTATTTCTTTTATTTTTATTTTAGTTATATTGTTTTATTTATGCTTTAGACTATTTTCCTATTTTAGACTAATCCTGTCATAGTCAGGATAGAAGATTAATTCTAGTATAAATAGAACTATTATTTTTAGGGTTGTTATCTTTTGAATGTTTTAACAATAAAATTGACCCAGTTAGGGTTCATCTTGTTTCTTTTGAATTCGGCTCTTCTCAGTTAATTGCTTAGAATAGCTTGGGCTAGGGTTAGGTAAATACCGTTATCTTATTCTAGAGAATCGATCGCTCAATTCTGTGAGTGGTTTGATTCAACTCTATCTAACTTTAGGTACAAGTTAGGGCTTGTTGTTGGATCCTAATCAAGGTCCTCAACAATTTGGTGCTTTCATTGAGAGATTTCGACGACCTACAGGAAAAAAAAAAAAAACCATGGGATCTGGGGAGGATTCTATTATTCAAGGGAGTGGATCGAAGACTAACAAGCAGCGGTTTGAAGCCTTGGAGGAGAATCAAGATCGAATTTTCAAGTCCCTATCATAACTGACGACATCCATAGCGCATCTGACTAGGTCAAACAATGATGCAATCGAGAGACTTGACCGACAGTTGGCTGAAAACAAGGGAAAGGAAACGATAGGCAGATGGACTTAAGGGGATGGACGGAGATCACGTAGTTCATGGCGTGAGGCAGAATTCTCATCAGGTGAGGTAGACGAGCCCAAACCGACCAGAAATCGTGAAGGGTTTAAGCGAGGAGGACGTGTGGAACGTGGGCCATTAATGGTGGAGCATTGGTTGCATGATGAGGTTTTTGAGGGAGAGATGGACGATGGATTTGAGGAAGATGCGAGATTGGACAGGAGACCTCGCGACCGAAGGCCAATTTATGGGCAGCGGAGGGAACCGTGGAGAGGTGCTGCAGAATATGAAGGTGACAGGCGAAGAGAAAAGCACCATAGTCGGGGTCCTAGAAAGCCGAAGGTCGATTTTCCGCATTTTAATGGTGGAGATCCACATGAGTGGTTGGACAAGGTGGAGCATTACTTTCAGGTATACGAAGTGGCAAGGGCCAATCGGGTTTTTACTGCATGCATCTACCTTGATGGAAAGGCTAATAGTTGGTGGAGATGGATCAAAGCTCAATATGAGCAAGATGGTAGGCAAATGGGTTGGACGGCTTTCGAGCGGGAATTTTTGACTCAATAGGGACCATCACCGGTTGTCAATCATCATGGGCAGTTGGCCAAGCTCAAGCAGGAAGGAAAGGTTCAAGCGTATATTGAGGAGTTTCGCCGATTGCAGATTTTGGTCATGGGGTGGTCAAAGGAGTCATTATTGGGGACTTTTATTGAAGGGTTGAAGCCGTGGTTAGCGAGGGAGTTGAAACTGAAGCGACCTCAAAGATTGACCGAAGCAATGAGGATGGCAGAGATTTTAGAGGATAGTTACTACAGTGACAAGAAGCCGTTTAAGGAGAGTTCTGGGAGTAAAAATTTTAAATCGGAGTCAAACAAAGATTCTTGGAAGGGAAAGGGAGCTATTGAGGATAGTTCCAAGAAGGAAAGCAAAGATGTAAAAAAACTGACAAAGGAAGAGGTTCAAGAGAGAATCAAAAAGGGCCTATGCTTCAAAAAGGGGAGAAATAGAACAAGGACCATCGGTGCCGGATTGGGAAGGTATTTATGATCATTGACTCAAGTGAATCAGATGATGTTGTTGTTAGTGACGGGGAAGCCACCAGTGATGAGGGAGAGTTGAGGGTGGCTGAATTGGGAGAAAATAATTGTGATGCCGAGTTGTCTTTAAATGCCATGTCTGGAGTTTCGAAACCATCCACTATGAGGCTCATGGCATGGGTTGGTAAGTTCGAGGTTTCGATGCTGATAGATTCTGGTTCCTCTCGCAATTTCATCAACACGAATATCATAAGGAAGATTGGACTGCGAGGGGCTGCCATAGAACCGTTTGATGTGAAAGTGGCTAATGGGGAAAAACTTAAGTGTGAGAAAGTGGTTCACGAGGTGAAGATGAATGTGCAATGAGTCATGATTGCTGCTGATTTGCATGTGTTATCGCTAGTGGGAGTAGATGTGGTGTTAGGCAATGCTTGGTTGAAGAGTATCGGTAAGGTGGTTACAGATTTTGATGCCATGACAATGAAATTCAAATTGGGTGGAAGAAAAAGAACATGGGCTGTTTTGCCTTTTAAAGAAATTAAACAATGTGAAGCTCAGATGATAGAGAGGCTTTGCAAAGGGGGTGCCCAATGCTTTGCAGTAGTGAATGAGCTGCAAGACGAATTACAGCGGCTGCCCGAGAAGATACGTAAGGTAGTGGCAAATCATCGACAAGTTCTGGAGGTGCCAACTAGCTTACCATCCCCTCGTCATTGTGATCACCGCATTACTTTGAAAGATGAGGCGAAATCGGTCAATGTGCATCCATATAGGTATGCCCATTTCCAGAAAGATGAGATTGAGAGACAAGTAGAGGAGATGTTGAAGAATGGATTGATCAGGCAGAGTCAGAGTCCGTTTTCGTCTCCGGTGTTGTTGGTAAGGAAAAAAGATGGGACTTGGAGGTTTTGTACCGACTATCGGGCTTTAAATGAGGCAACTGTGAAGGACCGATTTCCAATTCTGACGGTTGATGAGATGTTAGATGAGTTACACGGGGCGTGTGTGTTCACCAAGCTAGATTTGCGAGCTGGGTTCCACCAAATTCGAATGAAGGAGGAGGATGTGCACAAAACAGCCTTTCAGACTCATTCAGGGTTATATGAGTATCGGGTGATGCCGTTTGGGCTGTGCAACGCACCTTCTACATTCCAGGCAGCCATGAATTTTATTTTCAGACCTTACCTGAGGAAGTTTGTGCTAGTGTTCTTTGACGATATATTGGTTTATTCAAAATCAATGGAGGAGCATCTAGAGCAATTGGAGTTGGTATTAGGGATACTAGAGCAGCATCGTTTTTTTTATTAAAATGTCAAAATGTGATTTTGTGCAGGAGGAACTACAGTATCTTGGGCATATAATTTCAGGTGCGGGAGTGAAGGTTGACCCAAGAAAGATTGAGGCTATGGTGGACTGGCTATTGCCAAAAGATGTGTCGACTTTGAGAGTCTTTCTGGGGTTAACAGGTTACTACCAGAGGTTTGTGAAGAATTATGGGTTGATTGCAAAACCCTTGACTGCTATGTTGAAGAAAGACAGTTTTGAGTGGACGGAAGAAGCAAAGAAAGCTTTCGAAGATTTGAAGAGGGCCATGACACAAATCCCTGTACTAGCTTTGCCCGATTTTGAAAAGCCATTCGAAGTTTATACCGATGCGAGTGGAGAAGGGATTGGGGTAGTCTTGGTACAAGAGAAGAGGCCTCTAGCGTTTGTTTCTAATTCTTTATGGCCAATGAAGAAGGCTTGGAGTACTTATGCTAGGGAGATGTTAGCAGTGGTGCACGCGGTAAAGGTGTGGAGACCTTATTTATTGGGCAGGAAATTCACCATTATCACCTATCAACAAGCTTTGAGGCACTTGATAGAGCAGAAAATTGTGACCCCGGAGCAGCAGAAGTTTTTAGTTAAGCTTCTTGGGTTTGAGTACGATATTGTCTACCAACCTGGTAGGGAAAACAAAGTAGCTGATGCTTTATCCAGAAAAGATGGCAGTTCAATATTGTGGTCTGTGTATGCGGACGATGAGGCAGGATTATTGGCACTTAGTGGGGCCGAATGGCGTGTTTAGGATCGAATTAAGGAGGCCATGCAATTTGATGCTTGAACAGTGGAGATTCGTAAGAAGTTGGAGGACCATAAGGGTGGTGTAGAGAGATTTTGCTATAAAAATGGGCTATTGTACTACAAAAACTATGTATATGTACCGGGGGTACCATGGTTGAGAGAGGAGATTTTAGCTCATTTCCACAATAGCAAAGAAGGTCATTCGGGGTGGTTGCGCACTTATGTAAGGATCAAACACTTTTTCTATTGGGAGGGCCTTAAAAATGAAGTGAAGAAATTGGTGGCCGAGTGTGATATTTGTCAGAAGGTGAAGTATGACCAGAGGCGCCCTATGGGGTTGTTGCAACCATTATCGATACCGGAGAAAATTTGGGAGGACTTGACCATGGACTTTGTAGAGGGGCTACCTAGTAGTGGTGGTTACGAGTCAATTCTGGTCGTGGTGGTTACGAGTCAATTCTGGTCGTGGTGGATAGGTTGAGCAAGGGTGCCCATTTTATTCCGCTCAGATATCCTTTCACCGCTAGTAGTGTGGCTAAGGCGTTTGTGGATAATGTGGTGAAATTGCATGGGATTCCGAGGAGTATTGTAACTAATCGAGGGAAATTATTTATGAGTTCTTTTTGGCAGGAATTATTTACTTTGCAGGGCAGCAAGTTGAAGGCAAGTTCCTTCTACCATCCGCAGACTGACGGACAGATAGATGTGGTGAATCGGACTCTTGAGCAGTACCTAAGGTGCTATTGTCATGAGGAGCAAAAGAGATGGAAAGAGTACATTTCATGGGCTGAGTACTGGTACAACACGTCACATCATGCTTCAATTAACATAAGTCCATTTGAAGTAATGTATGGGCGACCGCTACCGATGCTAAGCACTTATGAGAAAGGGACGGCTCGAAACGAAGAAGTCGAGAGAGAGTCGATGGCTAGAGACGAGGTTGTAGCTAAGGTGAAGAAGGAGCTTGAGAAGGCTTAGGGGAGAATGAAGAAGTATTATGACCAAGGCAGAAGAGACGTATCTTTGAACCTGGAGATTTCGTGTATCTCAAACTTCAACCGTACCGGCAGAAATCTCTAAAGAATGTGAAATTGTCGCAACGGTATTATGGGCCTTTTAAGGTGCTAGAGCGGATAGGTGAGGTGGCGTATAAGTTGGAGTTGCCGCTTACTTCTAGATTGCATCCAGTGTTCCATGTTATCGTGTTGAAAAAGAGAGTGGGAAACCCGAGTCTCATTTCAAGTGATTTACCGGCGTTTGATACAGAGGGTAACTTGCTGATACGGCCTATAACAGCTCTCCGATATCACAATTGGAAGAAGGGACGTGGTATGACAAAGGTGTGGCAGGTTCTGGTTCAATGGCAAGGGGTCCCTACAGAAGAGGCTACCTGGGAAGACTATGACGAGATGGTAGAACGTTTTCCAGATTTTTCCCTTGAGGACAAGGGCATTCTTGAAGAGCAGGGGAATGTTGAGACCGTTAGAAAATCTAAAAGAATTGTGGAACGGCGGTCAGGAATGGCGGTCCAGACCATAGATTGATGGTAGTAGTTTGAGTGACGAGAGGCACAATTTGGGTTCCTGAATTATAAGGAAATTGATACTGTTTTGGAAAAGGACTTTAGACTATTTATTTTATTTTTATTTTAGTTATATTGTTTTATTTATGTTTTAGACTATTTTCCTATTTTAGACTAATCCTGTCATAGTCAGGATAGAAGATTAATTCTAGTATAAATAGAACTATTATTTTTAGGGTTGTTATCTTTTGAATGTTTTATCAATAAAATTGACCCAGTTAGGGTTCATCTTGTTTCTTTTGAATTCGACTCTTCTCAGTTAATTGCTTAGAATAGCTTGGGCTAGGGTTAGGTAAATACTGTTATCTGATTCTAGAGAATCGATCGCTCAATTCTGTGAGTGGTTTGATTCAAATCTATCTAACTTTAGGTACAAGTTAGGGCTTGTTGTTGGATCCTAATCAAGGTCCTCAACAGTTGTTTTAATGGAATCCAATGGAATTCCTTTTTATTATAATAGTATAATGCCAGGAACTATTTGTGTGGACTTGAAGAGCAAGGATAGTAACTATTGGTTTTTATTTGTTTAAGGCATGGAGACTCTGGAATGAAGAAAAGGCAATGGAACTAATTGATCAACTGTTAGACTACTCTTCTACTTCATCTGAAATATTACGATGCATTCATGTTGGTCTATTATGCGTGCAACAATGACCAGAAGATAGGCCAAACATGTCAAAGGTGGCTCTAATGTTGGGTGGTGAAGGGTCATTACATCAGCCAGAGAAGCCTGGTTTTTTCACAGAAAGGAATCTGACTGAACCAGAGTCATCTTCAAGCAAGCGGCAATCGTCTTCAACCAATGAAACCACAATCTCATTGTTAGAGCGTCGTTAAAGGTCACCACAATACAGAGAAATTAAAGAAAGGGGTTTCCGCAAAAGCTAAGCAACACAAGTAATTAAAAATGGTAATCGGTTGACATTTCTTTCCTTAATTACTTGTCCACTGATATACCAGAGAGACCATCTCCATATGATAAAAAAAAAAAAAAAAAGTATTCTGAGCTGATACCAGAGCTATCAGATCAAAACTACATTTGTTGTATCAGCCTATTTAATATGCATTCCATTATTAAAGTCTAATGATTCCAATCTTCATGTTTACATTCAGGGAATGAAAACACTTACTAAAACTTGCATAAATGGTTAATTATGTGGGTGATATTACCAAGGTTCAGGCTCATCAAATAATTCAATGTATGGACCATAGACAATGTCTTGTGATTCACTAATTGAAGAGTGTCTAATTCCCCTGACTTGTCAATGGCTGATTCTGTCAACTTAAGAAATTAGCTGTTCACATTTACTCAGACTTCTTAATGATTTAGTTATGTATGACTTGAAAGGCAACTACTTGGGTCTACAATATTAATTGAATTCTAAAATTTCCACCTAACCTATGAATTGTGGATCTGGATCCTCTCCTCATCTAATATTTTTCCTCATTCTTTTAATGCATATAATTAGTTGTTGATAAAGTGATTGTAAACAGTAATCACATCTTAACCACATATTTATTATAATGCTTATGTGTCATAAGATTAGATGAGGAGAGGATCCAAGTCCGTAAATTGTGATTGTACTATTACTCGGGTAAGTGGACTCACCTTTTATACAAGATTTTGAAACACTAATGTTTGCATAAAAGAAACAATTCAGGATTAAAAGAATTAGAACTCAATTCAAGTTAAAAAAATGCTTGTGCTGTACCAGATACTATTACACTAAGTCAGTCCATCGGGATTTTTCAGCCCAGGTAACTCAACCAGACGTTATCTAGGAATACAGTACAAAGTAGTTTTTGCTAAGACAGTTGCATGGGTAGCCAACAGAGAAACTTCACCCACTGATCATTCAGGAGTTCTTAATGTTACACAACAAGGGATTCTTGTACTAATTGATGGTATGAATAGAAGAATTTGGTCATCCAATACATCAAGAACTAGTTCAGCTCTTAGAGTCAGGAAATCTTGTGATGACAGAGTATGCCATAGATGGAATCTTCTCAATAAAGTCAGACATCTTTAGTTTTGGTGTTTTAGTACTAGAGATGGTGAGTGGAAAAAGAAACAGAGGATTTTGCCACACTGACCACAATCATAATCTTCTTGGACATGTAAGTCTAAAGAATGAGTGATCTTTCAATACTGCCTCTTGTAATCTTGTTTTACTGGACTGAAAGGAATTCTTTTGGTAGTTTTGATGACCGATTCCTTTTTACTGTGATAGTAACTATTTGTTTTTATCTGTTTCAATCATGGAGGCTCTTGGAATGAAGAAAGGGCAGTGAAACTAATTGATGAACAGTTAGATTACTCTCCTCTCTGGAATGAAGAAAGGGCCTACACGGTTTTTGTCGGTATAGCACATATGAAAACTTAGATCTGTCTTGGTTTTTTGATGACCACTTCAGCATTTTGAGATTATCAATATCACTACTACAGAATGTTGTGTTTACAAAAAAAAAAAAAAAAAAAAAAAAAAAAAAAAACCTGGTTTAACAGCGTTGAAATCCACAATTCTAGCGTAACCATACCAATTCTGCTACAATACTACGACACACGACCCCATATGTTGAACTTCATAAGCAATTGGAAAAGGGAAATTCTGTTTGATCTGAGTTATCCATTAACCCACCTCTAGAATTGGTATGGTTCATTAATTGACCGAAAAATTGGTTCCGTACAAGTAAAGTCTACCTAGTTAGGTTATCTCCTTGATCATTTTCAAAACCTGCAACTTGGCCTGATGTTATTTAATATGCATTCCATTGTTAGAAATTAGAGCATCTCCAATGCTATTATGCATTTGGAGAAAATGGAGTGCCACATAGGATAGATATTAAAAAAGTTAGAAAAACTCTTTCCAATGCTATTATCTAAGTTGAATATGGAGATGATGTGGCAAAAAAAAAAAGTTAGAGAATATAGAGTTGGGTTTCTAATTCTAGAAACTCTCCTAGAAATGATGACTAGGATTTCTAACTCTTTCCACCAATAAGATTAAACCTCATTTAATTGTAAAATAAAAGAGGAGAGAGAGTGTAATAATTGTTTTATTATTATTAGACATAAAATTGATGCATATTTGACTTTAGATAATTGCATTGGAGATATGAATATGCATTTTTTAAATTTTTTTTCAAAAGTGGACCCATAATAAATAGAAATGTTGATGTGACACTATTTAAAAACTTAAAAATACATATTTGCATTGGAGATGCTCTTAGCTCTTCACATTTACTCAAGACTTTTTAAAATCCACAGGGCTGGTCATCTTCAAGTCATAAATGCATGTCTTCAAAAACAACTACTTGGGTCAACAGTATTAATTGAATTCTAAATTTCCCACCTAACCTGTGAATTGTACCTAACACTGGTAAAAAGCATTAGAAACACTGATGTTTGTATAAGAGAAGCAATTCTAGATTAAAAGCATTAGAAACTCAATTCAAGTTTTAAAAATGCTTGTAGTTTACTCATTTTTGTTCTTTATCTTGGGAACTTCTGCTGTACTAGATTCTATTACGCCAAGTCAGTCCATCAAGGATGGGGAGACTCTAGATTCAGCTGGTGGAACCTTTGAATTGGCATTTTTCAGCCTAGGTAACTCAACCAGACGTTATCTAGGAATACGGTACAAAGTAGTTCTCGATAAGACAGTTGCATGGGTAGCCAACAGAGAAACTTCACTCACAGATCAATCAGGAGTTCTTAATGTTACCCAGCAAGGGACTCTTGTACTACTTGATGTTATGAATAGAATAATTTGGTCATCCAATACATCAAGAACGGTGAAAAACCCAGTTGTACAGCTCTTGAAGTCAGGAAATCTTGTGGTGAAAGATGAAAATGATGATGACTCGAGAAATTTTTTGTGGCAAAGTTTTGATCATCCTACTGATACCTTTTTACCAGGAATGAAGCTTGGAAGAAACTTTGTCACTGGTTTGGATACGTACCTATCATCATGGAAAAGCTCGGAAGATCCTGCTCCGGGCCAATTTTCACTGTGGATAGATCCTCATGGATTTCCACAACTAGTTCTAAGAAATGGGTCTGCCTTGCGTTACAGAGCTGGATCATGGAATGGCATTCGTTTCACCGGAACTCCTAGGCTGAATCCAAATCCAGAATTTTTATATCGATTTGAACTGAACAAGGATGAGGTGTATTACGAGGTTGACGACCAGGGTTCACTAATGTCAAGGTTGTTTCTGACCCAGTCAGGTTTTATTCAGCGCCTTGTCCGGTCAAATCAATCAAAAGTTTGGACACCTGTTTATGATGCACCGGAAGATCAGTGTGAGATTTATTCATTCTGTGGTGCACACGCTGCTTGCAAGACTGACGACACGTCGTTGCGATGTCGGTCAAAAGATGAACATTTAAGTTCGACCTCGCTAGCGCGCGAGTCACAGGGACTAGCACAGCGGCAAGTGAGGGTATCGTTCCGCAGGGAGGTGGGATCCGCCGACCGTCACCGGTTCTAGCTATTATTACAACACTCCGAGAGAACTCGTGTGTTGCGGTTGCGGAAAAGTGTAAATAATGCTATAAATAAATAAATAAACTAACATAATATATACATGGATAGGATGGAATGGAGAGATGCATGAAATGTGGTGTACACTAAGGAAATGACTCAACCGTAACAATCCTCCTAATTAAGCACTAGACTCAGTTAGTCCCTCAATATGCAAGTATATCATAGGCTCGTGTCCCCTTAATTGATCTCTAATCTCTCTCGAGTCTTAGAAATCACATCCACACATACAAAGTACACATGAAATCATTAAGTGCCGTGGCACACACACAAGAGCCCTGTATGCCAGCCTAGTGTATCTCTCACTGTCTGGTCATATACAATGGTTATTTCGTTGGGCATGTAATGCGCAACCGCGTGGGCCATACTACAGCCAATAATTCATTCACAATGGCTAACCAAATACGGGATGGCAACCAAGTGAAAGCATTAAGAATACGAAAATACCCATACAACACATATGTTATATGCTCGTGTCCCCTTAATTAATCTCTAATCTCTCTCGATGTCTTAGAGATTACATCCATGCATAAATGCTTGGATTCATTAAGGACTGTGGGACACACACACGAGCTCTACACGCCAGCCTAGTGTATCTCTCACTGTCTGGTCAAATGTAGAGGATACCACGCTGGACATGTTAATATGAACCACGCAATATATAACACATAGCCTAAGTATCATCCACAAGGTGGCTAACCGAGTGAAAGCATTAAGCAATGAAATACCATATAACTACACAAGCACAAGAGGAATTCAGTTTGTCTTAACTCTAGATACGGATTTGGTTTTATCAATCTCCCTAGGATGGCTAAAAATGGAAACAAGCTTACCAAACAACTACATGCAACAAGTTAATTGTTTTACATTAAGACCATTCAATTTAAGCTAGGGGTTCATTCTCTTGATTTGGGAATTATCCCTAAATCAATTCATCACCCAACCCAAGCCATGGGTGAGCAATTGTGCCTTTGAAACAAAGACCCATTAAGTACAAGAATATAGAACCAAAGTCTAATTTAGCAAATACATGCATCAATCAAACTTCTCCCACTCCTTAGAGCTAATACTCAACACTCAAATCATTCTATACATGGTATTTTGGATCATCCATCAATCAATCAACAATCATGGGATGTTAAATTACTCTACTCCTAAATTAAATTACACTACTCCTAATCCCATTCATGGACACATATCAATTTAGACCCATCACACACATGAATATCACAACAAGAGATTTAATCATGAATAAAACAAAGAGTAGAACAAAACTCAAAGAACATAAGAGCAATCATACATATATTGCAATAATTGTAGGTTTACAAAATCCCCAAATTGGTGGTTACACAATTAAGTAGCAAGAAATACAAAGAGAATGAGTAAAAGGAGATACAACCCTTGAAGAAATTCCTCCAAGAGCTCCTTTCCATGCTTGGCTCGAAATTGGTCAAAAAAACCACTCCTATTCCTTGCAATCTGCCCTAAAATGGATGGAGGAAGTGTAAAATGGGGTTGTGGAGATGTATGGGGAGCTCCCATGGAGGAAAAACCTCCATGGGAGCATGGGTCTCTCCTTATTATGTGAAGAAGATGAAGAAGGATGAAGAAGATGGAAGAGAGAGAGAGTTGGGCGGAGGAGAGAGAGAGGGAGTGAAAGGGGGTCTGTCTAAACTGATGAGAAAAGGGGGTATATATAGTGGGAAGAAGGGTTTAGGTCAGAATTGAGGGGAAAAGACGAAAATGCCCTTAAGTGGCAGATTTTTGGGGAGTCTCGCGGGTGAGCTTCCAGCAGCGCGCACCGTTACGGAAACGGGCATAACTTTCTCCACAAATATCGGAATCACGTTCTTGAAGAACCGTTGGAAAGAAGACTTCTGGATCTTTCCAACCATATATAGCACGAAACCCAGTTCAATCGGAGGAGAGATATATGGGCCCCGCAAGATGAGCAATCTGCAGGAAACTTTCATCAAATTTTCCGCCTTGACTTTTGCGCCCTATTATGCGGGCATGGGCCGCAGAATTATAAAAAAATGAAGTTCTGGTCCCTTTTTGCGCCCTTTTCTGCGGCCCCTTAACGCAAAACAAGGGTGCAGAACCAACTTTTGAAAATTGCACTTTTGCCCCAATATTTCACCATTTTTGCACTTTAGCCCCTCTTCTGGAAAAAATTCTGAAACACTTATTTAAAACATTAAATACCCGGTTTTACCCGGAAAACAAGCATAAAAGATAAAAGTAAGGGGCTACACAACTTGTAGAAATAAGAGTTATCACACCCCCAAACTTATCTTTTGCTCGTCCCCGAGCAAAACAAAACAAAAAAAATTAAAATAAAACAAAACAAACTAAAATAAACTAAAACAAATAAAAAGTAAAAACTAAGCTAGTCCACTTCCGTAGGAAACACGGTGGCACTTAGCATGTGCCACAAGCCTTTAAACCGCTAGGCGATCCCTAGAGGAGGAGTTATAGTCTCCTGAGGGTTTACAGCTACGACACCCACAAACGTATACTCTGCAAGAAAAGTTGAGATGCAATCCAAACATACCAAGCAAAGACTACACATGCATGCCAATATCTCAAATATACCAATTAATAACAATGCATCACGCAATGCAAGTATGCCAATACTTAGGATGTTTTCGGTTTACAAAACAACTACGTTCGAATTGCCTAAGATGAAATTCACCTCGACTCTAATCCTCCCTGGATTTCAGTCTGATTTTTCCACTCAGATCCTAGGCGATCACTCTCAATCAAACATATGCGAATGAGTTTATGTACCGGAATCTAATATATCGCATATGAGTATTTCAATAAAAGCACATTTATAGTGATAGATCTCATGGAAGGAATTGAAATGCCATGAACGTGGAAAGAGCATGCATTGACTCGCATTCCCAATATAGACTTCCTAAGAGATCAAATGGGCTTTCCCTCACTTGTATTTGGGGCCAAGGTGATTTGTGAAGGTGTATGGGATGGAATATATGGTAGGAGTGGGAAGGATAAAGCTATTAACCATGATAAGGTATTTACACATTACATTACAACAAAATTAGCTCTATTACACTTTACACTACAAGCGTCAAGGCTATAAAATTTACATTGCACATTTGTGCTACATTTGTACTCATATTTAAGAGTAACTTTACAATTGAAGAACTAAAGGCTTAAGTGTTTTATATTTCAACACTTATTCTTTTTTTTTTTTTTTTTTTCCCTTCTTTTTTTTTCTCTTTTTTTTTTTTTTCACTTTTTCTTTTTGTAAGCCTTGCCTAGCACAATTACATACATTGCCTAAGTACACGCTTTTACAAAAATTAGAGCTTTACAATACATAACTTCTATTAAGCTATACACCTCAACATGATCAATAACTAGGGAATGGTTGGGGGTGTAGTGTTTGGCCTCAATTTGCAATGAATATAGGGGTGTGGGAGTGTTTAGGCTATTTTAGTAGTTTCGCACACACTCAAACCCAAAATCATTTCTAAAAGTCCATCTAACAAGGGAATACAAATCTCAACAAGCAATCCACATTATTGTAGTTCTATGGCAATCAATGCAAAATGTATGTACAATGAGATCACAATTAAGAACAAAATCGAAGAGTGTTTAAAGAGTAGAAACAAAATATACCCTCTGAATTTGGCACTAATAGGCTCGAAACCTCACTAGGGTAGTCTCCACTATTTTCCTAGGCTAAACAAACATAGAAGTCTCATCCACCTCAACATCAAAAGATTGGCACTGTACAAGCAAATTTAAGCGACGCACGGAGCTAAAAGCATACAAAGCATTCTCTTCCGGCACGAAAAGAAAAGCAACTCAACAAAAATGGACTCTAATTCCAGAATTTTTCAAAATTGAATAATTTGAGCAGAGATTTGAAAATTTTCTAAAACAACACCCTAAAAATCCTAAGATCTAAGCACAACACAAATCCACTCTTAGATCTAAACATAAATAAAAGTCACAAAAATAAGCAAAGCATTATACCCTTGAAGCGCAAGCCCTCGCGAGTGGTTATTCGAACCAACCAAGCCTCCGCGAAGCTCTCTTGAGTTGTGTGGTCCATCCGACCTGAAATTTTCTTTCCTTGCACAAAACAACTCAAAGAAATCAAATGCATATGCCTCAAACAAAAATAAGAAAAATAACACGACTTACACCCCCAAACCTAGCCTAAACATTGTCGATCACACAATGAAAAGCATGAGTAAAAGAGGTGTTTATTTTCAACATAACAAACTACTCCGCAAAGCAATAAAAAGCAATAAATCTAAAATATATACAGAACCTAAGCTAAAACTAGTAACTATCAACAAATAAGCCACCTCCCCGGCAGCGGCGCCACTTTGACGACACGTCGTTGCGATGTCGGTCAAAAGATGAACATTTAAGTTCGACCTCGCTAGCGCGCGAGTCACAGGGACTAGCACAGCGGCAAGTGAGGGTATCGTTCCGCAGGGAGGTGGGATCCGCCGACCGTCACCGGTTCTAGCTATTATTACAACACTCCGAGAGAACTCGTGTGTTGCGGTTGCGGAAAAGTGTAAATAATGCTATAAATAAATAAATAAACTAACATAATATATACATGGATAGGATGGAATGGAGAGATGCATGAAATGTGGTGTACACTAAGGAAATGACTCAACCGTAACAATCCTCCTAATTAAGCACTAGACTCAGTTAGTCCCTCAATATGCAAGTATATCATAGGCTCGTGTCCCCTTAATTGATCTCTAATCTCTCTCGAGTCTTAGAAATCACATCCACACATACAAAGTACACATGAAATCATTAAGTGCCGTGGCACACACACAAGAGCCCTGTATGCCAGCCTAGTGTATCTCTCACTGTCTGGTCATATACAATGGTTATTTCGTTGGGCATGTAATGCGCAACCGCGTGGGCCATACTACAGCCAATAATTCATTCACAATGGCTAACCAAATACGGGATGGCAACCAAGTGAAAGCATTAAGAATACGAAAATACCCATACAACACATATGTTATATGCTCGTGTCCCCTTAATTAATCTCTAATCTCTCTCGATGTCTTAGAGATTACATCCATGCATAAATGCTTGGATTCATTAAGGACTGTGGGACACACACACGAGCTCTACACGCCAGCCTAGTGTATCTCTCACTGTCTGGTCAAATGTAGAGGATACCACGCTGGACATGTTAATATGAACCACGCAATATATAACACATAGCCTAAGTATCATCCACAAGGTGGCTAACCGAGTGAAAGCATTAAGCAATGAAATACCATATAACTACACAAGCACAAGAGGAATTCAGTTTGTCTTAACTCTAGATACGGATTTGGTTTTATCAATCTCCCTAGGATGGCTAAAAATGGAAACAAGCTTACCAAACAACTACATGCAACAAGTTAATTGTTTTACATTAAGACCATTCAATTTAAGCTAGGGGTTCATTCTCTTGATTTGGGAATTATCCCTAAATCAATTCATCACCCAACCCAAGCCATGGGTGAGCAATTGTGCCTTTGAAACAAAGACCCATTAAGTACAAGAATATAGAACCAAAGTCTAATTTAGCAAATACATGCATCAATCAAACTTCTCCCACTCCTTAGAGCTAATACTCAACACTCAAATCATTCTATACATGGTATTTTGGATCATCCATCAATCAATCAACAATCATGGGATGTTAAATTACTCTACTCCTAAATTAAATTACACTACTCCTAATCCCATTCATGGACACATATCAATTTAGACCCATCACACACATGAATATCACAACAAGAGATTTAATCATGAATAAAACAAAGAGTAGAACAAAACTCAAAGAACATAAGAGCAATCATACATATATTGCAATAATTGTAGGTTTACAAAATCCCCAAATTGGTGGTTACACAATTAAGTAGCAAGAAATACAAAGAGAATGAGTAAAAGGAGATACAACCCTTGAAGAAATTCCTCCAAGAGCTCCTTTCCATGCTTGGCTCGAAATTGGTCAAAAAAACCACTCCTATTCCTTGCAATCTGCCCTAAAATGGATGGAGGAAGTGTAAAATGGGGTTGTGGAGATGTATGGGGAGCTCCCATGGAGGAAAAACCTCCATGGGAGCATGGGTCTCTCCTTATTATGTGAAGAAGATGAAGAAGGATGAAGAAGATGGAAGAGAGAGAGAGTTGGGCGGAGGAGAGAGAGAGGGAGTGAAAGGGGGTCTGTCTAAACTGATGAGAAAAGGGGGTATATATAGTGGGAAGAAGGGTTTAGGTCAGAATTGAGGGGAAAAGACGAAAATGCCCTTAAGTGGCAGATTTTTGGGGAGTCTCGCGGGTGAGCTTCCAGCAGCGCGCACCGTTACGGAAACGGGCATAACTTTCTCCACAAATATCGGAATCACGTTCTTGAAGAACCGTTGGAAAGAAGACTTCTGGATCTTTCCAACCATATATAGCACGAAACCCAGTTCAATCGGAGGAGAGATATATGGGCCCCGCAAGATGAGCAATCTGCAGGAAACTTTCATCAAATTTTCCGCCTTGACTTTTGCGCCCTATTATGCGGGCATGGGCCGCAGAATTATAAAAAAATGAAGTTCTGGTCCCTTTTTGCGCCCTTTTCTGCGGCCCCTTAACGCAAAACAAGGGTGCAGAACCAACTTTTGAAAATTGCACTTTTGCCCCAATATTTCACCATTTTTGCACTTTAGCCCCTCTTCTGGAAAAAATTCTGAAACACTTATTTAAAACATTAAATACCCGGTTTTACCCGGAAAACAAGCATAAAAGATAAAAGTAAGGGGCTACACAACGTGTAGAAATAAGAGTTATCAAAGACTGATAGCAGCAGTTCTGTATGTGTTTGCTTGAATGGATTTAAACCAAAATCACCAGAAGAGTGGAGAATGTCAAATTGGTCTAAAGGGTGTGTCAGAATGACTGAATTAAACTGTGAAAAACGTGATGAATTCTGGAACTATACAGGGTTGAAGTTGCCAGATACTTCTAATTCAACGTTTAATACAAGCATGAGCCTGCAGGAATGTAAAGAAAAGTGTTTGAAAGACTGTTCTTGCACAGCATATGCAAATTCAAACATCAGTCAAGAAGGAAGTGGCTGCTTGCTTTGGTTTGGAAACCTCACAGACATGATACAATACGACCAAGTTGGACAGAATTTTTATATACGGATGGCTATAGAAAAAGGTATTATCTTATCATAAGTATTTTGTATTTTGTATTTGATTCAAGTAGACAATAACAAACATTTTTGCGGATAAATTCCACTGATTTTGGGAGCTTGACTCATCTGAATTTTTTGTACAACATCAAGAGTTACAACATCAAGAGTTTTTGTACAACATCCGAGGTTTGCTTTTTTCAAAAGTCGACCAATTCGTTTGCTGACAGTTTGGCTAAGTTGGGTTCGTCTAACAGCGGTGACAAGACTGTCTAGGGAGACTTTTGACTGGCTTTTCTCTGTTTTTGTGCTGTTCGGAGGGTCGTCATCTGTTTTTGGCTTTGCTCTGGGTTTTTGTGTTTCTTTTGGTGCTCCTCTTTTGTTTTGTTCTGCTTTGCTGGGTCTTTTTGTTGTTGCTTTTTTGTGTTCTGTTTGTTTCGCTTTGCTGGTGTGCTTTGGCCTTGCTTGCTGTGTTTTGTGGCTTCGCTGGCCTTGCTTGTTTTGTTGGTTCCCTTCAATAAAGTCTACTGTTTCAAAAAAAAAAAAAAAACGAACATTTATGCGGTTTTAATGTACAATTTTCCTAAAATCTGTCTTGATAAGAACAATATATCATTCTTGGTTCTGTCTTGATCCATATTCACGATTGTGTTGACTAACTTATCTTTCGACGTTTCAGACGATGGAAACGCCACTTTGAAGAAGCGAGTAGGAATCATAGTTGGCTCTGTAATATTTATAGCAATTCTTTTGGTAGGATTGATTTTCTATATCCGCAGAAGGAAACTCAAGAAGCAAGGTAACTTCATTACTCAGTCATCTATCTGTGAAGGATTAGTCATATTAGTTGGCTAAAAGAAGAAAAATCTCCTATAATTTCAGGAATCATGAAGAGGAAATACAAAATGACACATAATGATGGAGAAAAAGAAGAAATGGATTTATGGATATTTGACTTTAACATTATATCAAAAGCTACAGATAACTTCTCAAATGATAACAAGCTAGGAGAAGGTGGTTTTGGACCAGTATACAAGGTAATAACATTACAAATATGCTGCTAAGATTCGAATTTTTTTTTTCGCCTACTAATTCTTAGTGATTATCCCAGGGCATTTTGACAGAGGGGCAGGAAATTGCAGTTAAACGGCTTTCAAAATGCTCTGGACAAGGATTGGAGGAGTTCAAGAATGAAGTTACATTGATAGCCAAACTCCAGCACCGAAATCTTGTAAAGCTTCTTGGTTGTTGCATTCAAGCAGATGAGAGCATGTTAATATATGAATATATGCCAAACAAAAGCTTGGACTACTTCATTTTTGGTTTGAACTCTCAAAACGCAGCAAATTTTTAACATTTTTTTCTAAAGTTTTATTCAGAAATGGACTAATATGGATGGGGTATTGTTGACCAGATCAAGTAAGAAGAAAGTTTCTTGAATGGCAGAAACTTCTCCATATTATTGGTGGAATCGCTAGAGGAATTCTCTATCTCCATCAGGACTCTAGAATGAGGATTATACATAGGGATCTTAAAGCTAGCAATGTGTTACTAGATAATGACATGAATCCAAAAATTTCAGACTTTGGTATGGCAAGGATATTTGGTGAAAATGAAATTGGGGCCAATACGAACAAAGTGGTCGGGACATAGTAAGTACACTGAAATTCATTCTATGGTTTAACTATTCTCTGTTATTGGTTGTAAACATTTGTATCAATATAATTGCAGCGGCTATATGTCTCCGGAGTACGCAGTTGATGGGCTTTTCTCAGTAAAATCGGACATATTTAGCTTTGGTGTTTTGGTCTTAGAGATAGTTAGTGGGAAGAAAAACTGGAGATTTTCCCATACAGACCACTACCACAATCTTCTTGGACATGTAAGAATAGAAAGATTAACATTTAATGTTATTATTCTAAAACATATAAGTTCATTTGTGTTTCTAATCATCCAGGCATGGATTCTTTGGAAAGAAGGGAGGCCAATGGAACTAATCGATGACAATTTAGGCAACTCTGGTCCGTTGACTGAGGTGTTAAGATGTATTCATGTGGGCTTGCTATGTGTGCAACAGCGACCAGAAGACAGGCCAAACATGTCATCTGTGGTTCTAATGCTGGGGAGTGAGAGTTCCCTACCTCAACCAAACCAGCCTGGTTTTTTCACAGAAAGGAATCTACCTGGAGCTGATCAGTCTTCATCAAGTAACTATATATCCTCTGGATCGGAAATCACCATTTTAGAGGGTAGGTAGAACCTCATCTGTTCTAATAAAAATGAGCTTTTCAACTTCAACAATAAGATGATTTGAAGAAACTGAAACTGTTCAGCTTTTGTCATGAGAAGGTCTCAAATCCTATCTATTATTCTATTGAAGTAGCCGAATGATCATTCTAAGGTTGCACAACTGGTCTAAATAGTTAGGTTTATCTTGTCTATGTATATCGAATTTGTTGACCATTTTGTTGGTATGGAAGACTCAAATGCAGCTGAGATCCTTGTGATTCATAGAGCATGTCAGCTGTGTGCCTCTGTTCTTGAATTTGTAGAAAAGGAGATCATTATTGCTAGTGATTCTAAGACAGCAGTTTCTTGGTTTTACAATCGTGACGTGATTGGAAGCCTTAGGCACGTTCAAATCATCTACGACATCTGTAATTTCTTACACAACCTACATGGGATTTCAGTGGTCTTCAATCCTAGATTGTCCAACTCTTTTGCTGACAAACTGGCTAAGTCGGGGTCGAATATGGGAGCTGACAAGCTTGAGTGGAGCTTATGATGCTTTTCCTCTGTTTTTGCTGCTTTGGCCTAGTTGCTGGGGTGGTCCTAGTTGGTTTTTTGTTGTTTGCCCGTTTGGTTGGGTTTGTTTGCTTTTTGTTGTTGATTGATGTGGCTGTGGCATTTGTTGTTGTTTGTTGTGGCTGTGGCCTTTCTGTGGCTTCCAGTTTGTTGTCCTTGTTGGCTTTCTACTGTTGGGTTTGTTGACCTTTTCAATAAATTTGCGGTTCAAAAAAAAAGATACTATATAAATCTACTCTAAATCTCAAACGTGATTGAGAATGCTAGAATAATGTTATCTTCTATACTAAATCATCAGTCTTCCCGAAAGTAAACTGTCTTACCATTTCCCATGACTTGGCACACCATTAAAAATCATTGAACCAGAGTCTGTTTCCTATTTATCTTTTCGGTTGAAGTTGATCAATTATACTGCACTACGAACAACCTAAGGACAGACTGCAGCAGGTCAAGTTGCACTTGTACTAAATGACTCTATGTCTGCCCAATAAAAATCAGAATTTTTACCGACTTTGCAGTTGCATAATAAGACTACCTGCCATGTGTATAATTATAGAAACATGTGTATAATTAAATCTGCATATTACTGCATGTCCAAACAGAAGTTATATGCCCAAGAAGATTAAGCCTTACAGTTGAGTGTTGGATAACATATAAACACAGTTACCTTGTAAACAAGACCAAATCCACCCTTGCCAATCATGTTTTCTTGCAAGAAATTGTTAGTAGCAGCAGCAATGGTACCCAAATCAATTAACTGTACTTGCTTCCTCTTTCCTGCTCTCCAGCCCTAATATATTGATAAATGATTCAAACATCCAATCTTCATAAATTCCTGAAACTCGATGCTTAAGTTCTATGACATGATAAACAATTCAACTAAATCGGATGAATATTTTACCTCTATTCTTTGTTTTCTTCCAAACTACGCAGGGTAAAAAGCCAAAGATAAGCATCCCAGCAATGGTTGAAACCACCACAATGATCTTTATTTTTTTCTTTTTATTTAAATTATTTACTGATTCTAGAACAGACAAATCAAGAAACTTAATCACAAATGGGCTTCCAAAACCAACAGTGTTTTTTTGTGTTTTGTCTGTTGGCATGCCGCCTGCCATTATGTCACAACATACACAAGCACTAAAACTAAATGAGACAATTCATCGAACATCTGGCATGCAAAAAACTATCCAATTGCCTTAAACACAGAAACAAGAAGCAATCATTGCCCAATAAAATTGTTTAAGTGCAAGCAACCCTACCAAAGCCAATGCTTCGAAATCAAGAAGCTTGATCAGTATTTTGAAATTTCATGCCCTTCTAGTATATTATCGATATCTTTTTTCTTTTTCCCTTTTCATAAAAAATTCAAGGGAAATGATAGCAAAACACAAAGAAAAAAAGATTTCTATGCTTGATTCTTCCACAAATTTAGATCAACTAAGCCATGTAGATATCTAATAACCTTAAATGGAAGAAACAGTGATTCATAAAATAACAAAATTACCTAGTTTTGAGGCTGGAACTCTCAAGAAGATATCCTGTCCCCAATTGAATCCTGGAGGGCACTCTCTAATATCAATCAGGTCTCCAAACCACATCAAACAGCCACTGCCTCCACTTACATCAGAATTTGCATAAGCTCTACATGAACAGTTCTTGAAGCACTCTGCCTCGCATTCATTAATATTCATGCTGTTGTTATACCAATTGAAGTCAGGCAATTTTATTGCTGTAAGCTTCAGAAACCCTTCTCCACTCGGGCAATCTGATGGCGATTTCTCTATGCATTTTCTTGACTGAGATAATCCATGTGTATCCCATTCATCTTCTGCTTTGGGTATAAACCCCTTCAAACACTCACAAATTGGTGTCTTATTAATTCTGCAATTATTATTAGCACCACACTGTGCATAATGGTCACACGAATCAAATGGCCAAGTGTACAGAATACTCCACTCAGTTGTTTTCCAATTCCATACAAGACGATGAATTGTGCCTGATTGATGCAAAACTATATGAGTTTTAACTGTGTTGTTAAAAGGCTCAAATGTGAAATACAACTCATCTTGCTTATGCACCAACATTGGTTTAAATACCAAGTTGCTCAACATAGGAATGCCACCAATCTGACGACCATTCCATGGTCCTTCTTTGTGAATAAAATTTGCCATTTTCAAAAAAAATAAAAAAAATAAAATGTAAGTGCACCCCAACTCTTGAACAAAATAACTTGTTCTTTCACATGTAATAACCCTGATAAGCATGGGATATGATGCTTCATTTTCTAGTATTGGATCCTTCAGGTCCATAGCTCTATCAGTATTCCACAGTTCCCATGCCTGAAGAGGAACGGAACAATTAAATACGACAATTGTGTAAGGTTACCAATTGATGCAGGGAAACTGCAGTTTTCACGGGACCAATGTGTGAGAAAAGTCTAGTTAATGCTAGTCATCACCATTAATTGGGTCCTTTTCTATCATGAATCATCTTCTCTCGTGAATCATCTTTGTTGGGTGATAAGTATATACTTGTCTTGCTTGTGAATAATCAAATGTATTTTTCCTGTCCATAAAGAGTACCGATATGATGGGCTGAACTGAACCAACCAATGCCTTGCCCCTTGCCCAAAAATGGACGTTACTTGAAAGGATATGCTACACTGTTGCCCCTTGCCTGAAAACGGAGGTTATTTGAAAGGTTGATAGGTCAATTCAATTGTGAAGTAATATTGCTTTTGAATTGACTTTTCATTTCTTTTTGGGGACTAATATCTGTACTGATGCATTTCTCGCTAGGTGGACTTTGCCAACAAAATATAAGAGATTGTAAGTGCCTGCTTCTGAGAGTCCATATATGGCAGGATTCGTGATGCTAATTATCTCATTCTTTCTATTTTCTTATATAACAATCACCCCTACACTGTCACCGGACACCATTACACTTGGCCAATCCATTAAAGATGGAGAGTGTCTTTGAACTGAGATTTTACATTGTTATAGATGCTGAAATGTGGAATTTCAGATTGAATTGTTTTTGGGTTTTGCTTAGGCTTTGATGACAATCATGTCACATCCCACATTGTTAGTGAGTGAGGTCTATGGTTTGTATATAAGCTTTGATCTCTCCAAACTAAGTATACACGTTTTGGACCTGTTTACAAGGTAAAGAACACGTGCGTGAAGCTCAAAGCGGACAATATCTACTTGTGGGCCTATGCATGCTTATAAGTTTTGCACCTAAACAAAGGTATGTCACATGTTTACCGATGGTAGTATCTGCGTGTAGCACTTATAAAATAGCCAAAATGAACCACCAAGCTTCCAATTAATCTTTAAGATTAAGAAATTAAAGTTAATCAATAACTAACTCTCTCAAGTCTTTTCATTTGGGGATTCACACACACACACACATATATATATATATTTTCAAATAAAGACGTCCTGATATAACTTTATGAGGATATTGAATATGAGCCATTAGTTTTAACAAAACTAGAAAACCAGTGGCTCACATTCAAAACCCGGTCTTCATGAGAATGAGACTATATATATATACGTCCTCATATGAAAATTTCTATATATTAGTCCCGTTTAATAGAGTTAATTATTTGTGTGTAATTAATGCCTTGATTATTCATTGATATGAGAGGTATTTATACACATTACAACATAAAAGTATATGAAAGTAATTGAACCTAAACACATGTGGAAAATAGATAACAGCTGAGTATATACTGTCATACATGTACAAGGTTAGCTGAGGTAGTTGGCTATGTGATGTCTTGAGGAACTCTACCGCTAATATGCCCCCGCAAGATAGAGCTTCCGCTTAGGATGCCTATCTTGAACATGTGATCTTGAAATTGCTTGCAGGAGAGAGCTTTAGTCAAGGAGTCCACCAGTTGATCCTTTGTACTGACGTGAGCTACACGTAACTGTTGACGAGCTACTTGATCCCGCACAAAGAAGAAGTCAATGGCAACATGCTTCATGCGGTTATGAAAGATAGGATTTGCACAAACATATGTGGCACCGACATTGTCACAGTAGATGACGGGAGTCATGGGCACCCGTGTTCAAAGTTCGGTGAGGAAATGACCGATCTAGTTGAGTTCCGTAGCTATAGACGCTATAGATCACCGTGCAACTGTGTGTTGCTTTTTGGAACTCCAGCTGATGGGAGTGGAGCCAAGGAACACGATGTAAGTTGTGGTTGAACGGCGATCATCCAGATCACTTGCCTAATCAGCGTCGGCGAAGGCATGGAGTTGGAGTGGTGATTTCTGGTGTATTAATAGACCATGGTCTAGCGAGCCTTTGAGGTAACTAAGAACTCTCTTTAATGCATTCCAGTGGTTCGTGGTTGGGCGATGCATGAACTGAGAAAGTTTGTTGACTGTGAAGGGGATATCCGGACGAGTTAGGGAGAGATATTGAAGAGAACCGAGAACTTGCCCCTATTGAGTGGTATCCATAGGAGCACTGTCGTCATTGAGTTTCAAGGATTCCGTGAGCGAAAGTGGTGTGGAGATCGAATTTGCTTCAAGCATGTTCGTTTTACTTAGGAGGTCACGGATGTACTTGTGTTGAGAGAGAAATAGCCCATGCATGGAGTGATGAGCTTTAACACCAAGGAAGAATGATAGTTGACCAAGATCTTTCAGGGAGAATCGATAAGCCAGAGTTACAATGAAATCTCAAACCCGTGAGTCTGATGAACCAGTGATAATGATGTCGTCAACATAGACCAGGAGATACATGGTGTGTCCAGGGCGATGTTAAATGAAGAGGGAGGCATCACATTTGGAGTTGGTGAACCTTACGGCTAGGAGAAAATTGCGAAGTTTAGTATACCATGCACGCGGTGTTGACAGAGACCATAGATTGCCTTTCAAAGTTTGCACACATGTTGCGGCTTGGTGGGATGAGTGAACTCAGGTGGATGCACCATGTACATATCGTCGGTGAGAGTGCCATGCAAAAAAGCATTATTGACATCTAGTTGGCATAAAGACCAATCGTTAGTAGTAGCAATGGTTATAATTAGACGAACTGTAATAGGTTTCACTATAAGACTGAAAGTTTCAGTAAAGTCGACGCTAGGGCGTTGATGAAAACCTTTAACCACAAGTCTGGCTTTATAACGAGCCACCGAGCCATCAGGGTGATGTTTGATTCGAAATATCTATTTACAACCCACCACATTTTGGGAAGAGTTAGATGAAACCAAATCCCAAGTGACATTTTTCATAAATGCATCGTACTCCGCACTCATGGCCTGTCGCCATTCGAGCTGCTTATAAACCTATGTTAGGGTGTTCGGTTCGGACTGTGGGGCAATGTGGCTGGTTGCATGTAGATCAAGGATTTGTTTTGGTTTGAAGATGTTGCTTTGGATCGAGTGTGAATCACTCGTGAGGTAATAGTAGGATTATGTTCAGGTTGTGGTTCGGCTATGTCATTGGTGTTGGCACTTGTTTGGACTGAATGAGTGGGATTGTTTGTAGTGGTCGTTGAAGTGGGTGTTGTGGTACTGTGTGGCTAGCTTATGTGTGGAGTGATTTGAGACAGTTGGGTGTGCGCAGTGTGTGCTGGTGGAGAGATGCAGTTGGGCGATGGTACTGTAATGTACTCGGTGAGGGTGTTTTCATGTTGATAAGGAGAGGTCAGATGCATGTGCAATTGACTTTGTTGTTGTGACCTGATAGTGGGGAGAGAATCTAGCCATGTGTCAACATCCTAAAGGCTGGATCGAACACCAGGGGTTGACAATTTTGGTGAATGGAAATTCCGTTTCGAGAAATACGACATGATGAGAGATAAAGACTCGATTGGTGAGACGGTCTAAACATAGATATACACTGTGTTCAGTGGAGTACCTAATAAAGACACACGGTGTTGAGCGAGGTTGTAGCTTGTGGGACGTATATGGACATAACTGATCGCGCTCCAAATGTTCACATTTAGAGCTCCATTTTCCTATCTTTTTGTGCTTGTTTCTCGGGTAAAACCGGGTATTTAACGGATAAATAAGTGTTTCAAGTAAATAGGGAAGTTCAGGGGCATAAATGTCATTTTAGACAAATCAGGGGCTAAAGTGCAATATTCGGGACATTTAATGAAGATTCTGTGAATAAGGGTAAGCTTAGGGGTGCTGATTGTAATTCGCCAGCCAAGCAACCCAGCACAGCCACGTCACCACATGAAACGCTATCGTTTTGGCCCTACATGTGTCACCTTGACGTCAGGTCGTCTTCTTCATGCAGCCGGGTCGACCCGACCAGCTCAAACCCGGTTTGACCCAGTGACTTATCCGATAATTTTTGACTATTTTTTGACCTGTTTTCCGACGTCGTTCAGTCCAGATTGGTAGCCCATCTCCTTCTAGTCACGATGGACCAAGTTTGGGTCTCCCATGCAAAGGTTTTCAACTCTAACAAATCCTCCAAGTTTCCATGGCCATTCAAGCTTTAAGATCAATCCAACGGCCATTGTCATGTGAACCAGAACGTCCAAACTCACCAAGTCTCAGCGGTTTCATGCTGCTAGGACATTCCCGTAGTCCAGGGAGGTTGAACTCGCAACCAACTTCCATTTTTCCACCACGAGCTTCGCCGACGGGAATGAACCCGCGAGCCAGGGGTTTTGAACCCGTGAAGACGACCGACTTGGAAGATATTTTCATCCAAACCTTGCCCAAATCATTTCCCTATATATATACATCCTTTTCTAACCTAAAACACACCTCCCAAATATCCAAAGTCACACAAATTACTCCCAATAGCTTAGATTATCTTAGAATAGCTTAGTATAACTTAGACTCTCACCAAGAACACCCATTTCACCTTAGTTATTTTGTGTAACTAAATATTGATGTTGGGATTTGGTGTACTTTGTATATTATCTATTATATTTGTTGATTATATATAGGTTGAGCTTCAATTCATGTATGTGTTGATTGAATTAACTAATTGATTAACATATAATATAGTTTAGATCATACATGAATAACTATTGATGTATGGGTCTTCATTCAAGGTTTTAGACCATCCTATGTGCTTAATAGAAATAAACTAATTAATTGGGTGATTGAACTTGTACAACAATATGCCAACATCCCATCTCTCATTACCACTCTTGCAAGACCATTGCATTAGATGGTAATTAGTTTAATTAGCTAGTTTAATTTAGATTAAAATCATCTTAGTGTAATTGTAGTTTAGTTAGTTGTAATTGATGTAGTGTAATTTAGATAAATTACCATCTTAGTGTAATTTTAGTTTAATTTCTTGTTTGTGCCATCCTCCACCATTTACTTTCTTGCATGTGAATATGTTGTAATTAGTATATATAATATATAAGACTAGAACTGATAAAAGGTACCTCGCCTCCCTGTGGGAACGAACCGTACTTGCCGCTACGTGATCATAACGATCCGTGCGCTTGCGGATAAACTCGCACGCCCCATCATTTACCAATAGTTTATAGAACTATCGCGTTCGTTAGCGGGCCGATTAGTAACAACGGGTAGCACATGCAACCGAATACACGTAGCTTACGATAATTCGGGTCCTTGTCGAATAGTAGGCGATATGGATTTTAATGATTAAGGACTTGGGTGGGCATGCGATTAATCAAGTATATCGTGGCTTGGAAGGCTAGAGACCAGTATGTTAGTGGCATAGATGCATGATGAAGTAGGGTTAGCACCGTTTCCACCACATGTCTATGTTTACGTTCTACAGTGCCTACATGTTCAAATGTGTGTGGTGGGGATTTTAGGTGTTGGATACCAAAGGTTCTAAGGTCAAGTCCTAGAGATTGAGCTTCCCCACTACCATCAGAGTAGACTGTTTTGATTCGGGAATTGAAGAAGTTTTCAACTAGCGCCTTGAAGCGTCTAAAGACATGTGAAACATCATATTTATTTTTGAGTGGATATAACCAAAGAGAAAACCAAAAGTAATCATTGGAAACATTAAACTTTCGTTAGTAACCACTTTTGAAAATTTAATTGTTAATAACCACTTTTTTTTAAAAAAAATCAGTGTATGTCCATAAATTACAAGAGTACCCCTGGAATTAGTTTTTTTTTTTTTTTTAAAACCTCAAACTTGAAATCATGACTAAAAACTTGAAGGTTGAAACTTGAAATCATGCCTAAAATGAAATGTGAAACTTGAAATCATGCCCAATTTCCCTTCTTTCCCAAATTACCAAATTTTTTTTTTTTTGTTTCCCTTTTTCCTACAGATCACCTTGCCGACGGAGGAGGAGCTCTGATGGTTGTGAACCCAGGTGAAGCACGACGCACGGCGCACAAAGACAAGCAGCGACGCACGACGGTGCTGTCGTGAAGAAAGAAAGAGAGGTTTGGGGAGAGAGAGAGGACGCCGGTGATAATTTGCTTGGTTTGATTTTGAAGGGGATGACGCTGGCGACGATTTGCAAAGTTTCGATTTTGACAGCGACGATGCCGGCGTTGATTTTCAGGCGTTGGTTTGGACTAGGGGTGGCAATGGGACAGGTCGGGGCAGGTCGAGGCCGCCCTAAACCCGTAACCCAATTTTGAAAGGTTGCCCCAAACCCGATCCATGACCTAGCCAGGTCAAAAACTTCCACCTGAAACCTGCCCCGATTAGGGCAGGGGTGCCCCAAACTCGCCCTGTTTGGCCCATTTCATAAAAAAAAATAAAAAAAAAATTGACAGTAAATTTAAATTTAACATAGCACAATAACTGAGTTTAATAAACACTAAATTCATAGGTAAAATATAAAATACAAATCCCATAATAACTTAAACAAAAATACAAAATACATACAACATTTTCAGTATCAATAAAATCCATTCAACATCTTCACTAAAATAGTTTAAACACAAAATTTCAATAACAAAATCCATCCAACATCTTCACCATCACTTCGAATTTTTTTCATTTAATTTTTTTTTTCAACTAGGTTTTCTTCTCTTTTTCTTTTATATTTAAAATATATATTTTTAAAATATATATATTCCGGGTCAAATGGGGCTGGTCGGGTCAAAACGAACCGCCCCATACCCAACCCGGTAACCCGGCCGGGTCAAGAAATGTGCCCTAAACCCACCCCATTACCCGTTTTAACTGCCCCAAACAGACCAGGGCCCCATGGGTTTGGGGTGGGTAACAAAATTTCCATGTTATATGTGGTCATTTTTAGCAATTTCCACATATAACCACGTAAAATTGTCAAACTAGTCCACAAAGATGACATAATAACGATCCCAAACATCAGTAAATAAAATCTCTAAAGGTTTATTACAGGTCAATGTTGATTTACAAAATGGTAATTTATGACTCTTATTAGACAGGCATGCAGAACAATGAGAAAATTGGGACTCAGACTTGGTGACTGGAAGGCTGAGAGATTGGATAAGGCTTTGGAGGACTTGTAGGGAAGGAAGACCTAGACGACAATGCCACGCCAGAGGTGAGGTGGTAGGGAGAGTTGACACAAAGTTTAGGTGGACTCTTGACGGTGGGTGACGTGACTGATTGAACGTTGGCCAAACGTAAAGGTTTCCTTTATTCTGGCCGCAGACCAAGGATGCCCTTGTGTTCAGATCCTTCATAAGAAAACAGTCAGGAAAAAAATCAATTGATGTGTTATTGTGTGAGCAAAATTGGGATACAGAGACTAGGTTATGTGATATGTTGGGAGAGCACGAGACATGTTTGAGATGAAAAAAGTTATCACAAGCAGTCAATAAAGTAAAGCCAGTATGAGTTATAGGAATTGTTTTACCGGCCCCAAGCATGATGTCTTCTGGGCCACCATATTTTGAATGGAGTTGCAAATTTTAAAGATCTGATGTCATGTGGTGGGAAGCATCAGAGTCAAGTATCCAGTTGTTGTTGCGTGAACCAAACTGATCAAAGGTCATGGTGTTCGCCTACGACCAAGGTTGGTTTGTTGGTGGTGGGCGAGAGTGACATGTGCGAGCAGTTTGACCAATCTTGTCACATAATTGACATACCGGCATAGAATTGTTAGGAGATGCAGGTGGACACCATTGGTTCTGATGTGGTGAGTATGATGGGTTCTGTGAGTGATATGAACCACCCTGATATAGAGGAAAGCCACAGCTGCCGCTCGGGGTTGTCCCAGAATTATACTGTTGACTATGAGAGTAGTTTTGGCCGCCGGTCTGGTAATATCCCATATTGTTCGACGAGTTCCCTTTGTAAATGCCTCTTTTTTGATTGGCTCATTTCGTTGACAAAACCACAATGGGGTTCAATTTGTAAGGGTAGCTTAGGAGTGAAGAAATCCTCATCAAATATCAAAGAACTTCATTGTGGACTTCTAATGCTTCAAGTATGGTAATTCGCTTGACTTAACTCTAATTTGAAGAGATGTAGTTGCACACACTCACATTGGTTGCCTGTTTTGTTGATTGCATCCTTGTTTGTCAATTGCCATGCCATGCTAGACTCTAGGTTGCATTCACATGTCACTAGCCACACTTGCACTTCATGTTTGTATCTCTTGAGTGTGTTGTAATTCGTTTCTGAGATGGCTCGAAAATGTCCGCGCATGCACGATGCTGTGCTTGGTTTAGCGCAAGGACTGCTTTTGGAGAATGCCTTGGCTTCTCCATTGATTTCACTACACTGGTGAATCAGCGGTTTGTTCGGTGGCCAGACCGCCGAATGAAACCGGTGAATTGACCTGATGCTTTATGGTTCAGTTCTGCGGTTTGATTGGTGGCCATAAAATCGACCACCGAATGATTCCAGTATCATGATTGGAAATCTACGGTTTTAATCGGCGGCCTGACCGCCGAAGTGAATCTTGGGTTTCTGTCCCAAAATCGGTGGGTTAAATCGGCGGGCATAATTCAACCGCCGATCCATTCCAGTGGTGACGATTCGCATTCTACGGTTTCGTTCGGTGGCCTGACCGCCGATTGAAACCACCGATTGCGCGCTTTCAGGTAAATTTTTTAAAACGACGTCACTTCACTTGGATCCCATTTATATATGACTTGATAGCCTTGGCTCGTTTTTTAGAGCAAAAATTACACCTTTGAGAGCATCTTGAAAGCCAAGGTATCAAAGCTTCATCTTTTATCTTCCAAATCATAAACACCTTTCATCTTGCATCTTTCATACATCATCTAGCATGATTCTAGGTTGATTTCATTTAAGGTTTTTAGTATTGCTCACATGACTTGTATCTAGAACATCATTCTCACATCTATATGTTCTTGTTTTACAAGATAGCTTTTTTATCACTTGAATTGATTCAAGATTGCATCTTTATGACTTGACTTAGTTTCAAGATTGTTTTTATTGTGATTGGTGAGTTGTATTGTGATAGATAGTGCATATAGGATTTTGGTTGCTTATTTAGTTTTGTCATATGCATGTCTTCTAGTAATATGATATCTAGGAATGTCTAACATGTTCATCCATGCCTAGATAAGCTTGAATGTCTAACCTTGCATTTTAGCATCTTGAATATTGCATGTATTCACCTTAGGTTGTGTTATCTCTTCACTTTAGAGACAAGTCTTGTATTTACCTCTTAGGCAGTTTGCAAACAAGGGACTAGAGTCACTATTAAAGGCCTGCGGGTAGCAAAGACGAATTAGTAATTTTAGGTGTGATGTGGTCAACCTAAATTGTAATTGTATTTGCAAATAGTGGATTCGAGGTTCTCGTGTGTTGCACATAACAGCCCGTGGTTTTTCCCCGTGTGGGTTTCCACATAAATATTGTGTGTCCTTTATTTTCTGCTTTGTATTTTGTTTGGGGAATTTTCGTAAAAATTGACTTATATCAAAAATTGGATAAAAGAATTGAATATAATCTATTCACCCCCCCCCCCCCCCCCCCCCCCCCCCCCCCCCCCCTCCTAGATTACTTTAGGACACGTTTATATATATTTTCACCCTTGTTGACCACGACCTCGCTGATTAGAGGTGTGTTGATTGAATTGTGCTGTGACTGGTGGTCCTTTTTTTTTTTTGGTCTCATCTCAGTGAAGGAATGCCTCATGATCAAGTAACTTGTCATATAGTTCTTCAAAGGAGATTGGGGTGTCTCGAGCTCAAATGGCTTATGCGATAGGCATATAGGCTAATCCCAA
The DNA here is from genome assembly GCA_008009225.1 of Acer yangbiense. Lineage (NCBI taxonomy): Eukaryota > Viridiplantae > Streptophyta > Magnoliopsida > Sapindales > Sapindaceae > Acer > Acer yangbiense. The sequence continues at coordinate 49,926,131 of CM017763.1, read as the reverse complement.
TCCATTCAGTGTGTGTATGACGGTTTCACCATCATCAACGGGATGACCAATCAATTCTAGATTGTCAAGAATGGTCTTGATCCCTTACATGTAATCCGCTACGGATTTGTCTTCCAGGCTGACGTTTGTTAGTGAGTCAAGGAGACCAAGCTTGTGATTATTAGACCGGTTGGCGTAGGCGACCTCAAGCTTTTCCCATGCTTGAGCAGAGGTGGTTGATCGGGTGACAATGGATTGTGCCGCTCCCATGCATGAGACTTGGATCGCATGAAGAAGGAGTCAATCTTGATGAAGCCAGAGTTGATAATCATGGTTGGCAATGGTTTGGTCGGTTGCTTGACTAGTGATGTTCTCGGTGGTGGCTGGAACGAATTCAGGGGGACATGGTTTTGTACCGTCTAGATATCCCATAAGGCCGTAGCCAAAGAATATGTTTTCGAACTGAGACCTCCAAGCTCTATAGTTCCCTTATTTTGTTAGTTTGATAGGAACTTGAGTGGAGTTGACAACGATGAGTGATTGCGATTGGTTGGTGTTGTTATTGGTTGTTCCCATGAGGGTGACCTGAGGAGCTGAGGCAGCAGAGGAAGAAGATACGGTTGTGGTGCATGGAGAAGTCATGTTAACGGCTGTTTTAGGTTTTGAGAAGAAGATGAGAAAGGAAAAAAAAAAAAGGAGAAGAGTTTTTAGCGTTTTAGGATCTTAAGCTATTTCTTAGCTAAACTCTGATACCATAATAGAGTTAATTATTTGTGTGTAAATAATGCCTTGATTATTCATTGATATGAGAGGTATTTATACACATTACAACATAACAGTATAGGAAAGTAATTGAACCTAAACACATAAGGAAAATAGATAACAGCTGAGTATATACTGTCCTACCACTACTACAAAAAATGCAAAAGAAATCGGTTTTTTTATATGGAAGAAATCGGTTTTTGAAAATTTTAAAACCGATCTCTTTTTGAGTGATTTAGAAAAAAAAGAGCAAAAGACATCGGTTGTTAACCGATGTAAAACAAGAGAAAAGAAATCGGTTTTACTTAAAACCGATTTAAAAACCTAGTAGAAAAGAAATCGGTTTTACTTAAAACCGATTTAAAAACCTAGGAGAAAAGACATCGGTTTTATTTAAAACCGATTTTAAAAACCTGATGTAAAATTGATAAATTACAAAAAAAAATCCCACCATCGCCGGCCAATCCCACCTATGATAATAATGACAATTTGTCATTATGAGGAATCGAACTCACAATCTCAAAGTCAAAGTGGTAAGCCTTTACCGCCTGACTACAAGATTGAATGTGTTAACAATTGCACAATATATATATATATATATATATAACCTATATGAATTGTTAGAAAAAAAAAAAAAAAAAAAAAACTTGTTTGATAAATTTAAATTTACTCAACTAATCAAAATTCTAATTTCTACTACAAACATACATATATTAAATAAATTTTATTAGTGGGTTTATTTTTCATTTCATTTTTTATTGTGTGGTTTTGTATTCTGCTAGAGATATTTTTATGCAAACTTTTTCCCTAAAACTGTATCTTTTGGCAACGAAATAATTTTTTTTATCCATGCTAGATTTTTTGATTTTTCGATACGAATCCAACGGTATAAAGAACGTAAAATTATGGGCTGTATTTTGAAAGTTATGATCAATTATTCAGTCAAAGGTCAGAAGCAATTGAAGATATTTTTGTGCAAACTTTTTTCTTAAAACTGTATCTTTTGGCAACAAAATAATTTTTTTTGTCCATGGTACATTCTTTGATTTTTTGATACGAATCCAACGGTATAAAGAACGTAAAATTCCGAGTGGTATTTTGAAAGTTATGATCAATTATTCATGAATACTCAAAGGTCGATCGATTGGAGATATTTTTGTGTAAAATTTTTCCTTAAGAAATAATTTTTTTTTTCCATGATGGATTCTTCAATATTTTGATACGAATCCAACGGTATAAAGAACGTAAAATTCCGGGTGGTATTTTGAAAGTTATGATCAATTTTTCAGTCAAAGGTCAGAATTGGAGATATTTTTGTGCAAACTCTTTCCTTAAAACTGTATCTTTTGGCAAGGAAATAATTTTTTTTGTCCATGTTGGATTCTTCAATTTTTTGATACGAATCCAATGGTTTAAAGAACGTTAAATTCTGGGCGGTATTTTGAAAGTTATGATCAATTATTCATGAGTACTCAAAGGTCAAGCGATTGGAGATACTTTTGTGTAAACCTTTTCCTTAAAACTGTATCTTTTGGCAAGGAAATAATTTTTTTTTTCCATGGTAGATTCTTCAATTTTTCGATACGAATCCAACGGTATAAAGAATGTAAAATTTCGGTTGGTATTTTGAAAGTTATGATCAATTTTTCAGTCAAAGGTCAAAATTGAAGCGATTGGAGATATTTTTGTGTAAACTCTTTCCTTAAAACTGTATCTTTTGGCAAGGAAATAAATTTTTTTATCCATTTTCAGTTCTTCAACTTTTCGATACGAATCCAACGGTATAAAGAACGTAAAATTCCGGGCGGTATTTTGAAAGTTATGATCAATTATTCATGAGTACTCAAAGGTCAAGCGATTGGAGATATTTTTGTGTAAACCTTTTCCTTAAAACTGTATCTTTTGGCAAGGAAATAATTTTTTTTCCATGGTAGATTCTTCAATATTTTGATACGAATCCAACGGTATAAAGAACGTAAAATTCCGGTTGGTATTTTGAAAGTTATGATCAATTTTTCAGTCAAAGGTCAGAATTGAAGCGATTGGAGATATTTTTGTGTAAACTCTTTCCTTAAAACTGTATCTTTTGGCAAGGAAATAAATTTTTTTGTCCATTTTTAGTTCTTCAACTTTTCGATACGAATCCAACGGTATAAAGAACGTAAAATTCCGGGCGGTATTTTGAAAGTTATGATCAATTATTCATGAGTACTCAAAGGTCAAGCGATTGGAGATATTTTTGTGTAAACCTTTTCCTTAAAACTGTATCTTTTGGCAAGGAAATAATTTTTTTTTTCCATGGTAGATTCTTCAATTTTTTGATACAAATCCAACGGTATAAAGAACGTAAAATTCCGGTTGGTATTTTGAAAGTTATGATCAATTTTTCAGTCAAAGGTCAGAATTGAAGCGATTGGAGATATTTTTGTAAAATTTCTTTCCTTAAAACTGTATCTTTTGGCAAGGAAATAATTTTTTTTGTCCATGTTGGGTTCTTCAATTTTTCGATACGAATCCAACGGTATAAAGAACGTAAAATTCCGGTTGGTATTTTGAAAGTTATGATCAATTTTTCAGTCAAAGGTCATAATTGAAGCGATTGGAGATATTTTTGTCAAAACTCTTTCCTTAAAACTGTATCTTTTGGCAAGGAAATAATTTTTTTTGTCCATGTTTGGTTCTTCAATATTTCGATACGAATCCAACGGTATAAAGAACGTAAAATTCCGGGTGGTATTTTGAAAGTTATGATCAATTATTCAGTCAAAGGTCAGAAGCGATTCGTGAATCCGCGAGTGAGCTGTTTTCATCGCTCATTTTCTCACTTTTCCAAATCGATTTTTGGAATATTTTCTGATTTAAAAATGTTTGTTTGCATGTCTACTTTCTTGTGTCAAAAGTTGAGCAAATAACGTTGAGTATTTTTAGAGATGTGCCCTTGAATGTGGACATAGGTCAGATTTGCATTGCAGAATTTTGCTTTTGAATCTACATCGGTTTTTATAAAAACCAATGTCTAAACGCTTGCTTTTAATATCGGTTTTTATAAAAACCGTTGTCTTTTCAACGCAAAATTTAAGACATCAGTTTTTATAAAAACCGATGTCTAAACGTTTTTTTTTTAATATCGGTTTTCTTAAAAACCGATGTCTTTTGAAATTGTAATTTTTAAGACATCGGTTTTTATAAAAACTGATTTCTAAAAGCTTTTTTAAAATCGGTTACCAAAAACCGATTTCTTTTAGTGATTTCTAGTGATGTCTTTAAGCATTTTTGTAGTAGTGTACATGTACAAGGTTAGTTGAGGTAGTTGGCTATGTGATGTCTTGAGGAACTCTACCGCTAATACCGTTCTCATGAGGGACGTCATAACATAACTTTATGAGGATATTGAATATGAGCAACTAGTTTTGACAAGTGCATACACATTTAAGTTATAGCATGTAAAACTAGTGGCTCACATTCAATATCCTCATGAAGTTATATCATAACGTCCTCATATGAAAATTTATATATATATATGGAGGGATCTTGAATTGCAAGGTAGTTAAATTAATTTTTTTTATCCAACAATTGGCCTTGTAAATTATTTTAAGGATCTGATTGTGAGTTTAAAAAAAAAAAAAAAAAATCTTTTGGGATGAATTTTTTTGGTGGGAGAAGAAAATGTTGTAATTATTTTTTTGTATTGTATAATAGCATTGGAGATGCTCTTATTCGATAAACAATCAAATATTATTATTATTTTCAAGACAAATCATTACAAATCCATCAAATTTCATACAATTCTAAATTCTGTGTAAAAGTCCAACGAAATCCGACGAATTCTGTAGAGAATTCTAACCAAATCTATATGGAATCTATGGGATTTATGAATTCCACCAAAATCCATTATTTAAAACAAATCAATCAAACTCCAACAAATTCTAGATTGAATACACCCCCTAAGTTGCGTTTATTACAAAAAAAAACCTTGTTTCAAAGCGTTGAAATCCACAACTAGACTAACTCTGCTACTAGACTACAACAAATGAGAAAAGTTTTTAGGTGGTTGATTAGACCGGTTGGCGTAGGCGACCTCAAGCTTCACCCATGCTTGAGCATAGGTGGTTGATCGGGTGACAATGGATTGTGTCGCTCCCATGCATGAGACTTGGATCGCATGAAGAAGGAATCGGTCTTGACAAAGCCAAAGTTAATAATCTGGGTTGGCAATGGTTTGGTCGGATGCTTAACCAGTGACGTTCTCAGTGGTGGCTGGAACGAATTCAGGGGGACACGGTTTTGTACCGTCTAGATATCCCATAAGGCCGTAGCTGAAGAATAGGTTTTTGAATTGAGACCTCCAGGCTGCATAGTTCCCTCCTTTTGTTAGTTGATAGGAACTTGAGTGGAGTTGATAGCAATTAGTGATTGCGGTTGGTTGGTGTTGTTGTTGGTTGTTCCCATGAGGGTGACCTAAGGAGCTGAGGCGGCAGAGGAAGAAGATACGGTTGTGGTGCTTGGAGAAGTCATGTTGACGGCTGTTTTAGGGTTTGAGAAGAAGATGAGAAAGAAAAAGAAAAAAAAAAAGAGAAGAGTTTTTTAGGGTTTTAGGATCTTAAGCTATTTCTTAGCTAAGCTCTGATACCATAATAGAGTTAATTATTTGTGTGTAAATAATGTCTTGATTATTCATTGATATGAGAGGTATTTATACACATTACAACATAATAGTATAGGAAAGTAATTGAACCTAAACACATAAGGAAAATAGATAACAGCTAAGTATATACTGTCCTACATGTACAAGGTTAGCTGAGGTAGTTGGCTATGTGATGTCTTGAGGAACTCTACCGCTAATACTGTTCTCATGAGGGACGTCCTGACATAACTTCATAACTTCATGAGTGTTAGCCACTAGTTTTGACAAGTGCATACACACCTGAGTCAAAGCATGTAAAACTAGTGGCTCACATTTAATATCCTCATGAAATTCTATCAGGACGTCCTCATATGAAAATTTCTCTCTCTCTCTCTCTCTCTCTCTCTCTCTCTATATGTATATATATATATATATATATATATATGGAGGGATCTTGAATTGCAAGGTAGTTAAATTAATTTTTTTTATCCAACAATTGGCCTTGTAAATTATTTTAAGGATCTGATTGTGAGTTAAAAAAAAACGAAAGCTTTTGGGATGAATTTTTTGGTGGGAGGAAGAAAATGTTGTAATTATTTTTTGGTATTGTATAATAGCATTGGAGGTGCTCTTATTGGATAAACAATCAAATATTATTTTTTTTCAAGACAAATCATTACAAATCCATCAAATTTCATACAATTCTAAATTCTAAATTCTATGTAAAAGTCCAACGAAATCCAATGAACTCTGTAGATAATTCTAACCAAATCTATATGGAATCTACGGGATTTATGAATTCCACCAAAATCCATCATTTAAAACAAATCAATCAAACTCCAACAAATTCTAGATTGAATACACCCCCTAAGTTGCGTTTATTACAAAAAAAAAACCTTGTTTCAAAGCGTTGAAATCCACAACTCTATTAGCATAACCATACAAATTCTGCTACTAGACTACAACAAACGACCCATATGTTGCACTTCATAAGCAATTGGAAAAGGGAAAAGGGAAAAGCTGTTTCTGAACCAATCAGGTTTTATTAGGCGCTTTGTCTGGACAACTCAATCAAAAGGTTGGACAGCAAAAAAGACTTTGAAGACTTTGAATTACAAGTTCCACAACCAAGTAACTTCTGGGAACTTAAGTGTCACTTGCCTGTGGTCCATAGACCAACTATTTGAAGACATTGAATTACAAGTTCCACAACCAAGTAATTTATGTGAACTAAAGTGTCACGACTTACTACTCTTGACTTGACTTTACAGATGCATTTCATGCTAGCTAGACTTTGCTAACAGAACATAAGAGATGGCCTGTAATTGCGAGTCTGAATGAGTCCATTATTATCTACTTTTGCTGAAATGTTAATATTATCTACAATGATAATTATCATCTACTTTTTTCTGTTTTCTTACATAACAATCATCACTACACTGTCACTGGACACCATTACACTTGGCCAATCCATTAAAGATGGTGAGACAGTAGTTTCAGCTGGCAAAGTCTATGAACTGGGATTTTTCAGTCCTGGTAAATCAAGGGCTCGATACCTCAGAATTTGTTGTAAGAAAAATCGCACACACACAAATCTAAAACACACAGATAATATGAAAGCAATAAGAAGAAAAAGACGACACCAAAGATTTTATGTGTTTCAACAATTTGCCTACGTCCACGGAGCGCACCGCACTCAATCCACTATTTTCAGAGTTGATTACAATCTCTCTGTCTCTCTCTCTCTCTCTCTACAATTTGCTCTCTATCTCTCTAGCAATTTTCTCACTCACGGTGATTTTAACACACACATCAGAGTACACATAATGGTGGTATTTATATGGGAGCACTAGGGTTGGCTAAATCCTAATTGGGATCTATTTCCTTTACTGTGCAAAATACTGAGTGCACGCAAATTTACGTAGGACCGCTGCCAAAGCCACAGCGCTCTCGCAGCGCTTTTCGCAGCGGTACCTACTGTGACAACACCGATGTCGATAAATTAGCAGCGCAAAACACTGGTGAAACCGCTATCTTGCCGCTGCCACAATACGCAGCGCTATGCGCAGCGGTTGCACAATTGCAAACCGCTGCCACACCGCTGCCATATTACACAGCGTTGCAACAATTCAATTTCATCAAATTAGCTTGCCTCTTTTGTTAACTTCACCTGCACACTCCACCAAGCATAATAAATGCTTGCTTTTCCAATTTATTACACAAACAAACAAAGGCCACCTAACTCTTATATTTGTTTATTTCATTTAACTTGAAGGCTTCACACAATAATTCCCAACAATCTCCCACTTGAAGACTGAAACTCAATAGACGCTCTCCATCCTTCCTCGATGACTTAGTGGATAAATAACGGTGCGCTCATCCCCCACTTCTTCACTCTTGAAGACCCACTGAAGCTGCGCACAGCTCCAGTTTCTCAGTAGTGACTGGCTTGGTTAACATGTCAGCCGGATTCTTGCTACCTGCTATCTTCACAAACTTTAACACACCTTCTTCGATTAACGATCGAATGAAATGGTAGCGAAGATCTATATGTTTGGTCCTAGAATGGAACGCCGAATTCTTGGCCAAGTGTATTGCACTCTGGCTGTCACTGTGCAACACATTCATCACTTGATCGAATCCTAACTCAGCTAACAAACCTTGTAACCATATCAGCTCCTTGCTTGATTCTGTCACAGCCACGTACTCTGCTTCAATTGTAGAGATTGTCACTATCTTCTGCAACTGGGACATCCAACTAATCGCGGTACTAGCCTTTGTGAACACATATCCGGTGGTACTTCTCCTATGATCCACCTCCCCAGTAAAATCTGAATCCACATAACTTTCCAGCTTGAGTTCATCTCTTCTGAAGGTTAGACATCTCTCTGTCGTACCCCGGAGGTATCTTAGGATCCACTTCACAGCCTCCCAGTGAGGCTTACCTAGATTGGACATGTAACAACTCACAACTCCCACTGCATGGGAAATATTTGGTCTTGTGCAAGTCATGGCATACATTAGGCTTCCAATGGCTGAAGCATAAGGAACTTTAGCCATGAAGTCCTTCTCCTCTTTCGTCTTCAGACTCTGTTCCTTAGACAACCTAAAATGACTAGCCAAAGGTGTTCTTACCGATTTTGCATCACCCATGCTGAATCTCTACAACACTGTTCAGCTTCTGTCATGAAAAGGTCACAAAATCCTATCAATTATTCTACTAAAGTAGCCAAATGATCATTCTAAGGTTGCACAACTGGTCTAAATAGTTAGGTTGATCTTGTCGATGTATATCAAATTTGTTGACCATTATGATATTGTATAAATCTGTTAATATATATAGTTTAGGGGTATTTTTGTCTAGTCTCTAGTAGAGAGTGTTTTAGTCTTTTAGCTTTTATACCTTTTCATGCTTAGGTTTTATACAGAGCAGCCGCTCCTTTTCTTTATGTACACGTATTATTGTTCTTTGTTTCTTCTAGACATGGGTTTTGCAAGATAATGGAAGATATGATTTTCTATGTTTGTTACTGCATTTGAGTTGATTTACATGGTATCAGAGCTAAGTATTTTGGGAGTAAGTTTCCGCTGCCAGTATTGTGATCAACAATTGTTTCGTGGGTTAGTTATCTTCACAAATTTCTGCATTCCTTTGTCAATTGATTGTTGTCTTTACTGTTAAATTAGTTTGTTAGAAATTGTTTGGAGTTGGATTTTCGTTTGACTATGGATTCTTTTGATAATGATTTTAAAGCGATTTCCGTCTGCTTGAATGGCTCAAATTACATGTATTGGAAATTTGCTATGAAAAATTTTCTTGTTGGCAAAAAGATGTGGGACTATGTCAGTGGTACTGTGACTTGTCCAAAATCCACAGATAATGATTATGACAAGTTAACACGTATGTGGAATATTGCTAATGCAAAGATTATAACTTGGATAAATAACTCTGTTGAGTCTTCTATTGGAATTCATTTAGCAAAGTTTTAGAATGTTAAGGATGCTTAGGATTATATTGCTGTCACATACAATCAGTTTAATTTTGCTAGGAGGTATCAGATTAATATGGATCTTCGGGAAGCAAAACAAGGTGAGCGATCCATTCAAGAGTTTTATTCGTATTTGACTGAATTGTGGGATCAGTTAGCCTTAATGGATCCTACTGAATTGGCAAAAGACCGTACTTATCAGAAACTATGGGAAGAGCATAAGTTGGTGGAACTTTTGATGGCTTTACGTGATGATTTTGAAAATCTCCGTAGCTTTATGCTTCATCAGTCACATTTACCTACTGTTTCTATTATTGTCAATGAGTTATTGGCTAAGAAGACTCGTCTTAAGTCTCTTCATTTGATGTCTTACTCGGGTTCTTCCTAAGTTTTCACTACAGGTTCACAAGGATTGATACATGTCAGTGGTAAACCGAAGTCAAAGATTTATATGGATGAGTGTGCTTACTGTCATGAGAAGGGTCACTGGAAGAGTGCATGTCCGAAGAGTAACGCAAACAAATCTGCCCACAATGGCTCTAGGCAATTTGTAAAACCTAGGGCAGCAATAGTGACAACTAATGATGGGCCTTCTTCTACCACCTCAGATAGTCAGTCTTCTCATAATATCCCGTCTCTTGCAATAGAGGTAGCTCGGATTCTTGGTGCTTCAGCATCTGCTGGCGCTCAGTTTGCATCACCAGCAGGTTTGTCTAGTACAATGTATACAGGTTCGTCTACCACTTGGATCGTTGATTCAGGTGCTACACATCACATGACTCATGATAAATCTCTTCTCACTCATTGTATTTCTCCATCTAAATAAACCTTAATTATGGATGCTAATGGTGTTTCTATTCCTCTAGGCGCCATTGGTTCAGCCACTCAGTCTTCATGGTCCTTTCCAAATGTTCTTCATGTTCCTCATCTTTCTGTTAACCTTTTATCTATTAGTCAACTTACTGATTTGGGATTAAATGTTATTTTTTCTTCTCATTCTTGTACCTTGCAGGATCGCACCACGGGGAGGCAAATTAGGATCGGCCATAGGGAGGAAGGTCTCTATATTTTGGAACAATTCTCTTTTCCTCCACCAGTTGCTGTGTCTGTTGATTCGTCATCCTTTGAATTGTCGTCTGCATCATCACCTTTTTATTTTTGGCATTCTAGATTAGGACATGTGTCTAGTTCTAGGCTTTAGTTTATGGTTATGAAAGGTCTGTTAGATTCTAATGTTAGCTTTCATTATATCTCATATTGTAATGATTGTTGTTTAGCTAAACATTCAGCTTTACCTTTTAATAGCAGTACTTCATCTAGTCTTGCACCTTTTGAACTTGTGCATTCTGATGTTTGGGGCCCAACGCCCTTGCCCACTAAAGGGGGTGCACGATACTATGTTATTTTTGTTGATGATTACAGTCGATATTGTTGGTTATATCTCATGCACAAAAGAACTGATTTTTTATCTATTTATACTTCTTTTAATGCTATGGTTAAAACTCAATTCTCTACTGTCATTAAATGTTTTCGTTCTGACTCTGGAGGTGAGTATTTGAGTACAGGTTTTCAACAACTACTAAACTCTGAAGGCACCATTCATCAAACATCTTGTCCTCATACACCTGAGCAAAATGGAATTTCTAAGCGAAAACATTGACATCTTATTGAGACTGCTCGCTCACTTCTTCTATCTAGCTCTATTCCTACTATTTTTTGGGGTGAAGCCATTTTAACAGCAAATTACCTTGTAAGTCATATTTCTTCTTCTGTCATTAATGGATTTTCTCCTTATGAGCATTTTTATGGATTTGTGCCATCTTATAGTCATTTACGAGTTTTTGGTTGTACTTGTTATGTTTTGTTACCCAAATCAGACCGCACAAAACTTCTTCTCGATCTGTTATGTGTGTTTTTCTAGGGTATGGTATTACTAAAAAGGGATATTGATGTTATGACCCAATTTTTAGGCGATTGTATGTTTCTCAACATGTTGTTTTCTTAGAAAAGCTACCTTATTATAAACTTTTGCATCCAGTCAGTCATCCTTCTCCATCTGAAATGGTTATTATTGACCCATTCCCTTCCGATGTGCCTAATGATGAGTTTTCGTCTACTTTAGATGTGAAAGATCTTACTACTACAGGTACTCGACCTCCTGTTACTCAAGTGTATTCTCGTAGGTCTACTCGTAACTTGTTTACAGATTTGCCACCTCCTAAGGTGAGATCCCTGCAACCTCTCCAGTGGATGTTAATCCTTCATCTTTGTCTCCACGTTGCAATCCTCCTCGTTCTCGTCGTCCTCCTGCTAGGTATGCTTTTTCAACTCAATCTTTCTCTCTTCTAAATATTTGTCTTTTCTAACTTCTATTCATTCATTTGTTGAGCCTACTACGTATAAAGAAGCCTACTTATATGCAAATTGGCATCAAGCTATGGAAGAAGAGCTTACTGCAATGCATAAGACAGGGACATGGGAGTTGATACCTCTTCCAGAAAGGAAACATGCTATTGGCTATAAATGGGTCTACAAAATTAAAAATCGCCCTGATGGGACCTTAGAGAGATATAAGGTTTGCTTGGTGGCTAAAGGATATTCTCAAGAATATGGTGTGGTTTTTGATGAAACTTTTGCTCATGTTGCTCAAATGAAAACTGTGTGAACTTTGATTGCAGTTGCTATTGTTCGTGGATGGGATTTGCACCAAATGGATGTGAAAATACGCTTTTTTAAATGGAGCACTTCGAGAAGAAGTTTATATGCAACCTCCACCTCGTCTTACTCATCCATCTGGTGTTGTCAGCAAGTTAAAGCAAGCTTTATACGACATCAAACAAGCTCCACGAGCTTGGTTTGAGAAGTTTAGCGCTGCTATTCTTCAATTAGGTTATGTTTTTTCTTATCATGATCCAGCTATGTTTTATCATCGCATTTCTACTGGGTTTGTCATTCTCCTTCTTTATGTTGATGACATGATTATTGCTGGAGATGATAGTACAGGTATCCAAGTTTTGAAGTCTCAACTGCAATCTATGTTTGAAATGAAAGACTTGGGTCCTTTTCGATATTTCCTTGGTATTAAGGTGTCTGCATCGCCATACAGATACTTATTATCTCAATCCAAGTATGCCTTTGAAGTTGTTAATCGTGCTCGTATGTCTGATGATCGAATGGCTAATACACTTCAATCATTCAGATGGCACTCTTCGCACAGACTCGACTTTATATCGTGAAGTGGTTGGTTCATTGGTTTATTTGACAATTACTCGTCCTAATATCACTTATGTTGTTCATCTTGTTAGTCAATTTGTTTCATCTCCTCGCACTCCTCATTGGGTTGCTGTTCTTTGTATTATTCGATATGTTCGTGGAACCTTGTTTCAAAGCCTACTTTTCTCCTCCAAACATGATCTTGTTTTGTGTGCATATTCTGATTCTGATTCTGATTGGGCTGGTGATACGGTTGACCGCAAGTGTACTACAGGTTATTGCACATTTCTGGGTGGTTATCTCATTTCTTGGAAAAGCAAGAAACAAAGTAGTGTTTCTCGTTCTTCATCAGATGCAGAGTATCGTGCTATGGCGACAACTACAGTTGGAATTGTTTGGTTACAGTGGCTTTTGGTTGAACTTGGTGTCTGATGTAGTGGAAGCTATAACGAGAAAAACCTGCAAGAAACAATTAGAAACAACCTACTAATAATCTGTTGATCCGCGCACGGGTGCCAAAATATTAGGCTTCAAATACGACAATCTTATTAATCATCAAAAACTCTCCTTTCAAACCCTAATACAATCTACTTAAATAGAATTGCAAAACTTGACTAACAAGAAAATCCTAAACAATCAGGAAAGAGTCCTAAATGAAAAAGATATCAAATCTCCTAAAAATCAAAAGAATCCTAAAACATTAAAAACCTATCTAAAAAGGAAATTGGATTTGATTTAATAAAATCAAATCATAAAATAATTAATAACCTAATTACATATAAATTAAAAGGAAATAAAATAAACGTACAGAATCATGACAACAATTAAAAACCATAAAACTCGAAACAGCTGTCTTGCGCACATGAAACTTAATGGTCGAATTCAGATATGCTGCGGCCCGTTATAAAAGATAGAGTCTTCATAACATTTGTAGGGCTTATATTGGGCTTTCCGGAAACATATTATAATGTTGATTTTTAGTTCATTTGCCCTCTGAAAAGGCCCCCAAAATTTGCCCATTCTGACAGTTTCGACCATTCCGAGTCTTTGCTTCCTTCTTTCCGCACCCTTCGTCTTTGAGTCAATTCCTCTGCTCCACAAAATCCAAACCTTTGTTTGCCGTATCATCTTTGCTTGCTGCATCAGTGTCCCTCAGCTAAATCCCACTCCCAAGTATTGTGATAACCAGAGTGCAATTCAAATTGCTCGCAATCTGGTCTTTCATGAGAAAACCAAGCATATCGAGATTGACCGTCATTTTGTTCGTCATCAATTTCTCAATGGGGTTCTTTATCTGCCCTACACTCCTTCTGCCTCTCAGCTTGCAGATTTCTTTACAAAATTGCCTACAGTTCAACGCTTTTGATCCCTTTTGAGCAAACTCTGATTGGTTCTCCCATCTTGGGTTTGAGGAGGGATGTTAATATATATGTAGTTTAGGGGTATTTTTGTCTAGTCACTAGTAGAGGGTGTTTTAGTCTTTTATCTTTTATACCTTTTCTTGCTTAGGTTTTATACAGACCAGCCGCTCCTTTTCTTTATGTACACAGATATTATTTTTTTCTTTGTTTCTTCTAGACATGGGTTTGGCAAGATAATGGAAGATATGATTTTCTATGTTTGTTATTGCATTTGAGCTGATTTAAAAAATCTACTCTAATGTTAGAATAATGTTATGTTCTATAGTAAATCATCAGTCTTCCTGAAAGTAAATTGTCTTACCATTTCCTATGACCAGAGTCTGTTTCCTATTTATCTTTTCGGTTGAAGTTGATCAATAATATTGCGCTTTGAACAATCTAAGGACAGACTGCAGCAGGTCAAGTTGCACTTGTACTAAATGACTCTCCGTCTACCCAATAAAAATCAGAAGTTTTGCTGACTTTGCAGTCGCATAATAAGACTACCCAATTGTTAAATTTTTGCATGTCCATTCATTTCTTTGTACTTTAGTAGCTACCACCACAGCACCTAAAACGACTTTCCATCCCTACCTTAAACTTTTGATCATTTTGAAGATACTGTAGGATCTTTTTCATTAATTTTCTTTCTGTTAAAAGAAAATGTTTATGTATATTTGGTTCCAAAACTTGTATAAACACTCTTGAAACTAATAAAACCATATGATATGAAGTGAAACTGAAACAAACAATTAAAATAAATAAATTATAGAAACATGTGTATAATTAACTTCACAAAGAAGTCGTTAAATCTGCATATTACTGCATGTCCAAACAGAAAGTTATAAGCAAACTTCATTCAAGAAATTCTACCTGCCATCCTGTGTAGTTATGCTCATTGTGTTTCGTGTGTGAGATTTTTCTTTACTTGATGTTGTACTTGGAATGAAACCTCTTTCTGTGAAGAAACCTGGCTGTTTAGGCTGAGGCAACAGCAGTCCCTCGTTCGCCAACATGAAAACTACAGATGACATTTCTGTCCTGTCTTCCGGGAACATTTGAACACATAATAAACCCACTTGAATACATCTGAGAACTTGAGATTCAATGATGGAGTCTTCTAAACGTACATCCTTTAATTCCAAGGCCCTTCCATTATTCCACAGCACCCATGCCTGGAATCATTGCACCAAATAGCTTTGTTTATTCTCCATACCGGAAAAAATGAGCAAAATAAAAAGAAGTATACCATTATATCTACTCACATGTCCAAGAAGATTAAAGTGATGATCTGGGTGGCGGAAACCTCTATTCTTTTTACCACTTACTATCTCTAACAGAAGCACACCAAAGCTGAAAACGTCTGACTTCAATGAAAACTTGCCATCAGTAGCATACTCCGGAGACATATAGCCACTGCATTAGAGTAGATAATATATAAGTTTTTTCAACCAGTGAATATTTGAGATTATGGTAATAAAACTTACTATGTTCCGGCGATTCTCTTTGTATTAGCTTCTTTGTCATCACCTCTAAATATTCTCGCCAAGCCAAAGTCCGAAATTTTAGGATTCAAGTCATTGTCAAGCAAAGTATTGCTTGCCTTTAGATCCCTATGAATGATTTGAAGTTTTGAATCTTGATGAAGGTAGAGAAGTCCTCTTGCAATCCCGATAATAATGTTAAACCGCTTTCTCCATGACAAGAATTTGCATCTTTCATCATCTGCACACCATTGCCAACTCAGTAACTCTTACAATTAGACCTGTTTGTGCTGTAATTTTCAATTTCATCCTTAAGATAAAACAACATTTAATTTAGATCACAAAAATGTTCAAGAGGTGCAACCGAAAATGAAATAATCCAAGCTTTTGTTGGGCATATACTCGTATATCAGCATCCTTTCGTCCCCTTGAATGCAGCTTCCGAGAAGGCCGACAAGATTCCTGTGTTGAAGTTTTCCGATTAAAACTACTTCACTCTTGAATTCTTCAACACCCTGTCCTGAATTGTTTGAGAGCCTCTTGACAGCAATTTCCTGTCCCGTAGAAAGAGTTCCCTGCATATTATAACAGAGAGAATGCAAGTTTCAAAGTTCAAGATTTACATGATCTGTAAGGCAATATATACCTTACAGTTGAGTGTTGGATAACATATAAACACAGTTACCTTGTAAACAGGACCAAATCCACCCTTGCCAATCATGTTAGCTTGAGAGAAATTGTTAGTAGCAGCAGCAATGGTACTCAAATCAATTAAAGGTACTTCTTCTTCCTCTTCCCTGCTCTCCAACCCTAATATATGGATCAATGATTTAAATTTCCACTCTGAAACTCAATGCTTAAGTTCTACAACATGACTTCCAATAAACAATTCAGTAAAGTTGGAAGAATATTTTACCTCTATTCTTTGATTTCTTCCAAACTGTGTAGAGTACGAGGACCAAGATAAAAATACCAGTAATGGTTGAAACCACCACGATGATCTTTATTTTTTTCTTCTTATTTGAATAATGTTGTACTGATTCCAAGACAGACAAATCAAGAAGCTTTATCAGTATTTTGAAATTTCATGCCCTTCTAATATATTATTGATCTCTTTATTCTTTTCCCTTTCTCATAAAAAAATTCAAGGGAAAAGATGGCAAAACACAAAGAAAAAAAGATTTATATGCTTGATTCTTCCATAGATTTAGATTGACTAAGCCATGTAGATATCTTCTGATTTGTGTTATCTGTTAATTAACGTTCTCTACAATAACCTTAAATGGAAGAGACAGTGATTCATAAAATAACAAAATTACCTAGTTCTGAGGCTGGAACTCTCAAGAAGATATCCTGTCCCCAACTAAATCCTGGAGGGCACTCTCTAATATCAATCAGGTCTCCAAACCACATCAAACAGCCACTGCCTCCACTTACATCAGAATTTGCATAAGCTCTACATGAACAGTTCTTGAAGCACTCTGCCTCGCATTCATTAATATTCATGCTATTGTTATACCAATTGAAGTCAGGCAATTTTATTGCTGTAAGCTTCAGAAACCCTTCTCCACTCGGGCAATCTGATGGCGATTTCTCTATGCATTTTCTTGACTGAGATAATCCATGTGTATCCCATTCATCTTCTGCTTTGGGTATAAACCCCTTCAAACACTCACAAATTGGTGTCTTATTAATTCTGCAATTATTATTAGCACCACACTGTGCATAATGGTCACACGAATCAAATGGCCAAGTGTACAGAATACTCCACTCAGTTGTCTTCCAATTCCATACAAGACGATGAATTGTGCCTGATTGATGCAAAACTATATGAGTTTTAACTGTGTTGTTAAAAGGCTCAAATGTGAAATACAACTCATCTTGCTTATGCACCAACATTGGTTTAAATACCAAGTTGCTCAACATAGGAATGCCACCAATCTGACGACCATTCCATGGTCCGCTCCGGACATTTTTTCTTGATCCTGTGGTAATAACTAATTGAGGAAGCCCTTGGATGTCAAGTCTGAAACTAAAGTCTCCAGGAGACGGGTCATCAGCACTCCTCCATTGTGTCAGATATCGCTCAAAACCAGTTCTTAGATTCCATCCCAATTTCATGCCTGGCAACAATGTGTCTGATGGGTAATCAAAGCTCTGCCACACATCGCTGTCAGAGCTCATGTTAATATTGTCCCTAATAACAAGGTTCCCAGAATCCAGGAGCTGACCCACTGGATTTTCTAGCACCCTTGATGAATTTGTAGACCAGATAATGCTCTTATCTTTGCTGAGAAGCACAAGATTCCCATCATCGCTCATGACCAACATTCCTTGCTTATCAGTTATTGGATTCTTTCTATTTGCAACCCAAACAACTGTACTAGGATTAAATTTGTACCATATTCCTAGGTACCTGTTGTTTGAGTTTCCAGGGGTGAAGAAGCCTACCTCAAAGCTCTGCGAAGCGGAAACTAATGTCTCACCATCTCCGATAGATTGTGCTACACTTATGGTATCAACTGCCACCGACAAATTCATGATAGGTGAAAAGAATAAAGTGCCAACGAAGGTGATCAAGAATAAAAAGCACCCCATTTAACACTACTAGCTTTTCTTTCAGGTCTTTCTGCCTTTTAAACGGTTTTTTTTTTTTTTTTTTTTTTTTTTGCAGTATTAAAATTCTCTGTTTTTCAGACAGAGACAGTTATCAGCAAAAACTGTGGATTGTAACTAACAAGAACTGTGGATTGCAAAAACTGTGGATTGTACTTTCTTAGAATTTCAGTGTCACAGAAACAAAGATCTGTGGATTGCAAAAACTGTGGTCCATTAGTCCATAGACTAGTACTAGATTGGAGACTTTTAGCATCTGTGGACCATCAAACAAAGATCTTACATGTTTTCTTTTACTTTTTTTCAAAATGTTATCATCTATGATGCTCAACATGGGCCGCACGGAACTGACCGGCATTGTATAGCATTATTAGAATTCTAATGGAGAAGAAGTTTATGCAACTAATGAACAAAAATTCACTACTAATCTGAGCATATATGTAAGAATCATATGATAAGACTTATATCAATAATCAATAAAAATTAGAAAATAACAAATAAACAAATATTAACAATCTTTAATTAAAGAGAGCATCACAAGATTCCTTAAGGCTCAATTGAGTTCAGATTGGATCCTTATTGCTTTCGAATATGTGGTGTATAACTAATGTGATCATCACTTGGAAGACTTCTAGTATAGTTGACTTCTAGTCAATTGAATGTTCTGACCTTAAATCTTGCAAAGAGTTGTTTGAAAATGCATATTAAGAATTTTCCAGCAAAACTACTTTTTTGAAATTATTCATCTAACAAAAAACTGGATTATGACATCTCTAGTAATCTAATCAACTTAAGGAACTTATTTTCTGTCAATCGAAATTTTGATGAAACATGTAGCATGCCGCATGCCAACAGTGTTTTTTTCATTTTATCTGTTCGCATGCCGCATGCCGCATGCCATTATGTAACAATGTACACAAGCACTAAAACTAAATGAGACAATTCATCGAACTGTTGCGGAAATGCCCAGAAAATTCGATAGAAAGTGCACTCAACACACAAACACAGATATTTACGTGGTTCGGCAATTGCCTACGTCCACGGGAGGCAGCAAACTAATATTATTGAGAAATTATACAAATTACAATAAACAGAATTTCTCTCAGATTCTCTCAAGAACTCTCTCAGAAATCAGGAAGCTTTGCTTCTCTTGCTGCTTACCCTCCTTGCTTGTTTGAGGGTCTTATTTATAGGGGAAAGGCAGAGACAAACCTCCCCCATTTTCAACATGGTGGTTGTGCTCATGAATGTGGCCGGTGGTAGATGGTAGGTGGAAGTTGAGAAGGTGGAAGTTGAGCCAATTTGTCAACAATCTCCACCTTGGCGAGAATCCACCGATTAATGCTGCCTCCATTACACCCTTAGGCGCTACGGGCTCGAGAGATATTGATCAAGTCCAAACAATGTTGAAACTTGATCCCTGTTACCACCTTTGTTAACATATCTGCAGGATTGTCTGTAGTTCCGATCTTCTGGAGTAGAATGTTCCCTTCATCTACTATTTCCCGAACAAAGTGGTAACGGACGTCTATATGCTTGGTGCGACTGTGATGGACTTGGTTCTTTGCCAAACAAATGGCACTCTGGCTGTCGCAGAAAATCTCCACGTTTTCTTGAACAATGCCCAAGTCCCTGATTAAACCATGAAACCAAATAGCTTCTTTGAAAGCTTCTGTTACAGCCATATACTCTGCCTCAGTAGTAGACAAAGCCACTGTTGACTGTAAAGTTGATCTCCAACTTACCGGTCCTCCTGCCATAGTGAACACATAACCAGTAGTAGATCGGCGCTTATCAAGATCACCAGCATAATCAGAATCAACATATCCTACGATATGTTTGTCAATCGTCCGATCTCTCTCGAACTTCAAACCAACATCTACAGTACCCTGAATGTACCGTAGAATCCATTTCACTGCTTGCCAGTGGCCTTGACCAGGATTATGCATGTAACGGCTCACCATACTTACGGCGTGTGAAATGTCAGGTCTAGTACACACCATCGCATACATCAAGGTACCAACGGCATTTGCATATGGAACATGATCCATTTGCCTCTTTGCATCATCAGTAGTTGGTGACATCAGTGCACTCAGTTTAAAATGTGGAGCCAACGGTGTACTTACAGGTTTAGATTTGCTATCAATGCCAAACCTCTGAAGTACAGTTTTCAAATACTGAGTCTGTGTCAAACATATGGTACCTTTCACTCTGTCCCTTTTGATCTCCATACCAAGAATCTTCTTGGCCTCTCCAAGATCCTTCATGTCGAACTCTGAGCTCAATTGAGCTTTCAGCCTGTCTATCTCCACCTTGCTCTTAGATGCTATCAGCATATCATCCACATATAAGAGCAAATAGACAAATGTACCATCTTGGAGTTTGCAAAAATATACACAGTGATCAAAATGACTGCGTGTGTACTTCTGAGTCATCATGAAGCTGTCAAACCGTTTGTACCACTGTCTCGGTGACTGCTTCAAACCATACAGGGATTTGTTCAGCTTGCAAGCCCAATTCTCACGTCCTGGAACTTTAAACCCTTCTGGCTGAGACATATAAATTTCTTCGTTCAAAGTACCATGGAGGAATGCGGTCTTCACATCGAGTTGAGCTAACTCGAGATCAAATTGTGCAACCAAAGCCAATAGGATCCGAATAGACGAATGCTTAACAACAGGTGAGAATACCTCATTGTAGTCTACTCCTTCCTTCTGTGCGTAGCCTTTCGCTACCAATCTGGCTTTGTATCTGATGTTGTCTTTGCCCAGAGCACCTTCTTTCTTGGCATAGACCCATTTGCACCCTATAGCTCTTTTTCCCTTTGGAAGTTGTGTCAGCTTCCAAGTTTCATTCTGGTGAAGTGATTGTATCTCCTCATCCATCGCCATCTTCCATTTGACATTATCCGTACTGTCTATAGCTTCTCTGTAAGTGTACGGGACATCATCATCAATCACTGGAAGAGCGTATGCCACCATGTCTGTGTAACGGGCAGGCCTTCGAATGTCTCTTTTCTGTCTACTGGTGGCAATGGACTCTGGCTGTTGTCTGATTTCAGGTACTGGTGCTGAATCCTCCACCTCAACTGATATCTCATCTTGATCATCAAATTCATCATCAGGATGATCGACTGTCGAAGAAGCCTTTTCTGACTTCTTGGGAGTTTCAAACTCCACCTGTTGTAGAGAGTTTGGATTCTCATTCTCCGTGTCTCGAGGTATTTGTTTCAGCATTGCAGATTCATCAAAGGTAACATCTCGGCTTAAGATGATCTTCTTTGACTCGGGATTCCATAGTCTGAATCCCTTGACTCCTTCACTAAAGCCCACGAAAATAGCTTTCTTGGCTCTAGGATCCAGTTTGGATTCAGTAACATGAAAGTATGCTGGACATCCGAATATATGCAATTGGTCATAATCAGAAACAGGTTGTCCAGACCATACCTCTTTGGGAGTTTTCCCATCAAGTGCAGAAGCGGGTAGTCTGTTGACTATATGAGAGGCATACATCAAAGCCTCTGCCCAGAATGCCTTCCTTAGGCCAGATTGAGAAAGCATACACCGAACTTTCTCCACCAAAGTACGATTCATCCGTTCTGCTACTCCGTTCTGCTGTGGCGTGCCGGGAACTGTAAAATGTCTGATTATCCCTTCATCCTGACAATACTTCATGAAAGGATCTGATTTGTATTCCCCGCCATTGTCTGATCTGAGCCTTTTAATCTTTCTGCCTGTCTGAATTTCAATCATCTTCTTCCATTGAAGAAAAATATCCAGAACTTCATCTTTATGCTTCATGGTGTATACCCAGACATACCTGGAGAAATCATCAATAAATGTCACAAAATAATGTTTACCTCCCAATGAAGCATTTTTGGAAGGCCCCCAAACATCAGTGTGAACATAATCCAGTGTTGCTTTTGTACGATGAATGGCGGTGCCGAACTTGACTCTCGTCTGCTTGCTCATGACACAATGCTCGCAGAAATCAAGTTTACCAGTCTTTGCACCTTTCAAACGACCTTGCTTCACCAAACCTTGCAAAGTCTTCTCCCCCACATGCCCTAAACGCATGTGCCAGAGTCGGGAAGTATCAGATGCCTCATCGTCAGAATTGCTGGAGACGGCTGCTCTCCCTGTGACTGTGTACCCATCCAGGAAATATAAATTTCTCTGTCGAGTACCTTTCATTGCCAAGAATGCACCTCGTACAACCTTCAGGACTCCATCTTCCATGGTCACCTTGTAACCGCTAGAGTCTAAGACCCCTAGTGAAATGAGGTTCTTCTTCAAATCAGGAACATATCTGACGTCTGTCAGTCGTCTGATTGTACCATCGTGCATCTTCAGGCGAACAGTTCCTATCCCTTTCGTCTGGCAGGTGTTATCGTTGCCCATAAGCACAACTCCTCCGTCAAGCTCCTGGAAGCTTGAGAACCACTGCCTGTTGGGACACATATGATAGGAACAGCCGGAATCTAGAATCCATCTATCAGAATGGCTTTCTGATGATGAAACTGTAAAAGCTGAATCCTCTTCATTATCAGCTTTACTTGCAACATTCACATTAGATTTGTCCTTGTTTGGACAATCTTTTTTCCAGTGCCCTTTCTGGTGACAATAGGCACACTCGTCCTTCGCGGGACGTCTGAATGATGATTCTCCTTTTGGCTTTGAATGAGATGGTCCTCTTGATTTTGAGCGAGATCTACCACGCTCACTGGGCACTCCAGATCTTCTGTTGTTTGTCCTTCCTCGGGCAACAATCAGGGCTTCTGATGTTGAGTCTCTATGATCAAGTTGATCCTTTTTCC
The DNA here is from genome assembly GCA_008009225.1 of Acer yangbiense. Lineage (NCBI taxonomy): Eukaryota > Viridiplantae > Streptophyta > Magnoliopsida > Sapindales > Sapindaceae > Acer > Acer yangbiense. The sequence goes on along the minus strand of CM017763.1, from coordinate 49,903,248 downwards.
GATACTCATTATTCACCAGAGCATTAGAAACATCTATGAATTTAACCTCATCCTTTCCATATAACAGAGTTGTGGTTAAGTGTTCATAGGTATCAGGTAAGGAATTTAACAACAGCAGTGCCTTATCTTCATCGCTAATTTCAACATCTAAATTTTGTAAATCAGCGAGAATTTTATTGTAATTATCCAAATGCTCAATCATAGAAATACCTTTCTTGTACTGGAAACGAAAGAGCTTCTTCTTCAGGTAGAGACGGTTCTCTATGCTTTTCGTCATGTACTTGTCCTCCAGCTTTTTCCAGAGACTTGATGCCATAGTCTCCTTCATGACAAAGTACTTCTGATCCTTGGCTAAACACAACCGAATTGTGCCACAGGCTTGACGATTTACATAATTCCAATCTTCATCGGAAATATCCTTGGGTTTGGAATTCAAGGCAATATCGGATCCTTCCCGGAATAACAGATCTAGAACTTCACATTGCCACATGCCGAAATTGTTGGTGCCGTTAAACTTCTCAATATCAAACTTTGCATTTGACATCGAGCTCCTTTGCCAAGAACTACTGGTTGATGCTGATATACTGCTGGTTGATGCTGATGCTTGAGCTTCAGTTGATTTTTCCAAAATTTCTCCAGCTTTCGGATCTTCCATCGTGCCCATTAAAGTTTGTTTAAGTAAAAACAGTACTTACAAGTGGAATTAGCTAAAACTGATGGCACGGTTGCGTCCGGAACGGTCGAAATAGCTAGGAACAGGTCCGACTCGGTTGAAAACGGGTGAAAATTGCACTGAGTTGGGCAAAAAACACTTCTGGACCGAGTTGACTCGGGAATATTCCGTTATCCTAACGGAATATTCTCTGACGGAATATTCTCTACGGACGGAATATTCTCTGGCTGTAGAACAGCGGTCGCTGACGTGGTGCTGACTGTATGCTGATGTGGTGCTGACTGGGTGCTGACGTGGCGCTGACTGGGCGCTGACTGTATGCTGACGTGGCGCTGACTGGCACTGACGTGGCGATGACTGGACGCTGACGTGTCGATGACTGGTCGATGACTGGTCGATGACGTGGCGATGACGTGTGACTGCCTAGACGATGACGTGGCGCTGACGTGGTCGTCTTCTTCCTTGAGAAATTTGCAGAAATTTTTCTGGAAAATTTTCCAGGTTTGACCGAACTTTGACCGGAGCTAGAGAGTTCGTGAGAGCTCCAATTGAGACGCGGTCAGGTGCGTTGGAATCGTATGTCCGAGAGGAACACAACGGTGTCCTCCAAACAGCAATTCGAGCACTTCGAATTTTCTGGACCGGGAGCAAAACCAAGGCTCTGATACCAATTTGTTGCGGAAATGCCCAGAAAATTCGATAGAAAGTGCACACAACACACAAACACAGATATTTACGTGGTTCGGCAATTGCCTACGTCCACGGGAGGCAGCAAACTAATATTATTGAGAAATTATACAAATTACAATAAACAGAATTTCTCTCAGATTCTCTCAAGAACTCTCTCAGAAATCAGGAAGCTTTGCTTCTCTTGCTGCTTACCCTCCTTGCTTGTTTGAGGGTCTTATTTATAGGGGAAAGGCAGAGACAAACCTCCCCCATTTTCAACATGGTGGTTGTGCTCATGAATGTGGCCGGTGGTAGATGGTAGGTGGAAGTTGAGAAGGTGGAAGTTGAGCCAATTTGTCAACACGAACATCTGGCATGCAAAAAACTATCCAATTGCCATAATTATACAAACAAGAAGCAATCATTGCCCAATAAAATTGTTTTAAGTGAAAGCAACCCTACCAGAGCCAATGCTTCTTCGAAATGTCTGATGTTGTCTCAGTACTTGTCAATGTAAGTGCACCACAAGTCCACAACCCTTGAACAAAATAACTTGTTCTTTCACATGTAAATCGTATTGAGACTCAGTTTCTGGACGTGGATAAAGATGTGATTCTTAGGCCACGTTCGGTAAAGTTTTTAAAACTTGTTTTTAACTGTTTTCATTTTATTTTTTTTAATTAAAAAAAAAATTAAAAAAAAAAATTTCAACTTTTATAGTTTTATGCCTTGCTGAATGAAAAGGTGTTCTCTGTGTTTTTGGTCCTAAGTGTTTTTTTTTTTTTTAATTTTTTTTTATTGAAATATAACAAGAACTATTATCATAGGACTACCGGGACCTGTTGAAATCAAACAATAGATGTGCGGTCCAGATATCTACTCTCATAACGGGAAATAACTACTCCCCACAACCCGGGAAAAAAACTCTATACACATGCTTGTAAAATGTGCATGGTGGGATTTGAACCCCTCACCACTTATATGGAAGGGAGATCAAACAAGTGTTTTTGGTCCAAGTGTTTTTGTTATTCAATCTGTTTCACTTTAGCACAATTTTTTTTATAGTTGTTTTTCTTGCTTTAATTAAAAATAAAAAAATAAAAAAAAAATTGATTGTTATGCTAAAGCTTCTGGTCAGGCAGTAAATTTCCACAAGTCTGCAATGTGCGTGAGCAGTAGAGTTTGGCGTCAACGAGCGGAGCATTTGGCGAGCATCCTTGAGGTGAGGTTAGTTGATTGCCATGATCGCTACCTTGGGTTACCTAGCTTTGCTAGCAAAAGCAAATGACAGCTTTTTGCTAGTATCCGTGATCGTGTTAAGGGGTGGCAAAACAAGTTGTTTTCTTCAGTTGGCAAAGAAATCTTGCTAAAGGCTGTGGTTCAGTCGATCCCAACATACTCTATGTTACTCTTTAGGCTGCCGATGTCCCTTGTTAATGAGCTCCACAGATTGAGTGTGCGGTTTTGGTGGGGTTCGGATGATGAAAAAAGAAGAATTCATTGGTGCACCTGGCGTTTTCTTTGTAAGAATAAGGATGTGGGACTGTGGGAGGACTTGGCTTCCAGGACTTGTCAATGTTTAACAAAGCTTTACTGGAAAAACTAGTTTGGAGACTTATTGTTAATCCTAACACGTTGGCTGCAAGGGTTTTGAAACAATGTTACTTTCCAGATTGGACGGTCTTGCAAGCTGGGTGTGGTGCCTCGAGTTCTTTCCTTTGGAGGAGTCTTGTTTGGGGCGGTGAGCTTATTAAGGCGGGGTCCCGCTGGCAGATTGGTGATGGCAATACGGTGTCTATCTACAAGGATTGGTGGCTTCCTCGCCCGATAATTTTCAAACCTGCTTCGCTGCCTGTTTTAGGTGAGAGAGCCCTGGTGAGTGAGCTGAAAAATGAGTCTGGGTCCTGGAATGTAGGATTGGTGAATGACTCTTTCTTTCCTGAGGAGGCGGAGTTGATTCTCAACATGCCCTGCTCTTCGCCACAAGCCCGTGATTCCCTGGTGTGGCACTAAGGTAAATGGGGTTCGTACTCGGTGAAAATTTGTTATCATTTTGGTTGTATGCTAAACTCCAATTGTAGCACTTCTGGGTTGAGCTTATCAGAATCTTGGTGGAAGTTTTTGTGGCGGATTAAGGTGCCATCGAAGGTGAAGCTTTTTGTTTGGTGAGCTTGTTATGACTGGATTCCGACTTTGACTAGTTTGGCAAGGCGTGGAATGCATCTGGATGCTCTGTGCAAATTATGCCATGCTCGTCCAGAGTCTACAATCCATGCTTTATGGTGTTGTCCGTCGCTTAATCGTGTGAGGGCTATGTGCCCTGCTATACAAGGTATCGGGGTTATTGAGCACCTCTCCTTTATTGATTTCATGCTTCTGTGTTGGAATCAACTTGTAATTGAGGAGTTAGAATTACTCTGTATGGTTCACAGCTGACACAGTTCAGCTGTGATTCATGATGTGGATATTGTGCCTTGGGCGATTGCCTCTTCGGATGACTTCCGGGAAGCCAATGCTATTAAGGACATTGATGCTGGTGGTCGAGGTTTGCCTCCTGCTTCTCTTTGGCAACCTCCTTGTGCAGGCTCGTATAAAATAAATATTGATGCGGCTCCTCGTGGGGCTGATCGCCGTGTCGGTTTTGGTGTCATTATCCGCAACTGGAAGGGTTATGTCATGGCCTCTAGTGCTCAAAGGTTTTCGGCTGGTTTTGATGCTCTTACTGCCGAAGCGATGGCTGTTCTTAGGGGTCTTCATCTTGCCAAAGATTCAGGCCTATGGCCTTGTGTGCTTGAAACTGATGCAGGGGTTGTGGTGAACTTGATTAATGGTTCTATGGATGTCCTCTCGGATGTTGGCTTAGTTATTGATGATATCAGTCATTTTCTGCTTACCGTGCCTGGTTGCGTTATTAAGTTCGTTCCTAGGAAAGCTAATATGGCTGCTCATAGCCTAGCTAAGTTGGGTCTGTCCGTAGACTCTGATTGTTTTTGGATGGAAGAGGTTCCGCCTAGTGTGGTTCCGGTTGTGTTGGGCGACTGCCCTCCTGTGTTGTAATCAGTCCTTTCGTTTTAATGAATTGATTTCTCTTTAAAAAAAAATTTAAAAAAAAAAAAAAAAACCATTTAAAGCACACTTTATCTCAATGGTCATATTATTATTTTTTTATTATAATCTTAACATTATCCTTTTATTATTGCTGTTTTGGCAGCTGTTGTTTGTTGATATTATTATTAACAAATACAAAATTTTCCATATAACAAGTTAAACTTATGTAATAAAAATTGAATTAAAATCTATAGAAAGTTTGATTATATAGTTACATTTAGTTGAAAATAGTTTTAAAAATTAATTTTACCAGATGCATTTTTTATGTGAGAAAAGTCTAGTTAATGCTAGTCATCACCATTGATTGGGTCCTTTTCTATCATGAATCATCTTGACTCAATCTTTGATTATAAATACTGTTGAATTATTGAAGGATTACTCGTGAAGTGCATGTTGGGTGATAACTGATAAGTATTTACATGTCTAGCTTGTGAATAATCAAATGTATTTTTCCTGTCCATAATGAGTACCAATCTGATGATAAATGTTTAATACAAATAAGATTTTTTAATTTTAATTTTGATAAACTAATTTCTATATATATATATATATATATATATGCATCTGAACAATAATATTTTAAATTATATATTATTAAAGAAAAAATATCCAAAAATATTTTTAAAATATAGATTTATATTATTTTTAAATAAATTTAAATATCTTTAAATTTTATAATTTATTGACTTAATAAAATATATTTTTTTTCAAAAAATAAAAAGATTATATAGGTGGTATTATGATGGGCCCAATGAATTTAGATTCTATAATCCCATTGAGAGGAATTATGAATGAAATCAAATGAAAATTGAATAACATATTATTGAAATAATTGTTTCGATGAAATAAATATTTTAATTTATACATTATTAAATTAATAATATTCAAATTTAATTTTAAATCAAATTACAAATTTATATTAAATTTAAATAACTTTTAATTTTATAATTAATTTATTATTAGATCATTAAAAAAAAACTAGAAAAAATATATTAAAAAATAGTCCTTCATAGAGATATGTTGAAATATATTGAAAAAGAAAGAAAAAGTGGGTTGGTGGGACTGGTGAATCAACGGTGATGTAAAAAAAAATGAACTAAATATGGTGGGCCATGTGTAAATAGTCCTGGACTAAACTAGAGGGAGATGGGCTTATTAAATCACATCAGTAGGAGACTATTTTGTTTTGGGGATTATTAATTCCATGTTCCAAAACAACACCAAACATCGAATAATGACTAAATTTGTCTAATCCTAGACTCATAGTCGAATCTGGTGTGCCAAACATAGCCTTATTTCACTGAATAGAATTGTTTAATAAATACTTCAAGTCAAGTGATCTATATTTTTCTTGGTTAAATTTCTTTTCAAACTTTTATTTTCGTAAACAAAATAAAAAATATTAGAAAATAAATATCGTTCTTAAGACGCAATTTCAAGATTAAGACTTTATTTATTTATTTTTTTCAAATTACAATTAATTTATTGACTTTAATTTTTCATGTCTGTAAAATCTATCCACAAGGTATTTTTTTTTTTATACAAATAATTAATTTATTGACTTTAATTTTTCATGTCGGTAAAATCTATCCACAATGTATATTTTTTTTTTAGAAATATTAGAAAACAACTATAACCACAGCATCTGATCTGGTTAGAAACTTGACTATAACATTTTTTATTTTCTTCTCTGCTAATCATTTAATGTTTGATCGTGAAATGTACGATGGATGAAATGTTGTCAGCTTGTGGAAAAAAAATATTTTTAGTGTTGAAAATCTAAGTCAAGTACTCAAGTCTCAATTTTTTAATTTTATTTTTTAAGTAAAGGTCACCAAAACATTTTTATACCCAAAATAACCTCAGATTGAGCTCTAGCCTCTATATTTAACCTTCTTCATCCCTTACTTGACATAATTACAAGTTTACAACTATAAGCAAAAACATGGTGTCAAGATCATCATTTTTATCTTTTATACCCTATCAGAACACTAACCGACTTTAGAACACATGCAAGGGTGAAATCAAAAGTTATTTTCTGGGTGGGATGTGGACAATTTCATATCAATAAAAAATTATACTATATATTAAAAAAAATCACTTTGATGACGAATTTCGATGGTATGAGAGAATTTTCATTAATTAAAATAAAAAAGTATACCTAGTCAGGAGACATAATGAGCATTACCCTCATATACATATTCTAATCAAGAAAAACACAAGAAAATAAAAATGAAATACGCATACAATGTAAATACAATAAAATCCTACTTAAATTTTGACTTCTGAGGCTTCAAAGAAGCGGCAGCATCTATTACGGAATATGAATCAATTGTATTAGCAAATTCTCTTTCAATATAAACAACTATACAATTCTTAAGAAACTCATCATCCATCTTGTTGTACAAAGACGTTTAGACAAGTTTCATAAACGAAAATAAAACTTAATTTTACTACATAAACTTAAAAATAAAAATAAAAATAAAACTTACGGTTTTCTCATGCCGACGTCTATACACCTCCACAAATCTAAAAGCTATGAAAACTCTAAAATTGAAATTCTTGGAGACTTGAAGATTAATTTATATGGTAAATCTACTACTTTCGTTGTTGTTTAGGGGTTAAAATTTCCAATTTGATTTTTGAGTTAGTAAAGGGTTAAAATTTCTCCATTTGATCTTTCACTCGTTTAAGGAAATACAATGAGTTTTAATGAGTTTGATGTATAATTTTAAGTTATTTGGATGCTGCAAAGATAAAGAAAAATATAGTAAGTTTAGTCAGAATTGGAATTGGGCTGAGATGTACTTAGAATTAAATGGGATGTATTTAGAACTATGAAAAAACTATTTTTTTTTTTAAAACACAAAAAAAAAAAAAAAAAAACTAGGGTGGGCTGTAGGCTGTAGTCCACCGTAGCCAGGCCTAGATTCGCCATTGAACACGTGGGAGGTTTATGAATAAACACATCATTATCTACCAATTCAACAAGAATATGATAATGCTTATCAGCACCCAAAATACTGATCCACCAATTGAAGTGTAGCACATGACCCAATTTATGAAGAATGTAAGAAGATAAATGTAAAAAGTAAAAGAAAAACGATCACGTGCTACACTTCAATTGGTGGGTCAGTAGTTTGGGTGCTTACTGGTTAGCACCCAAACATTAGCCATTCAACAATAGTTGAAAGGTAAGAGGAGGTTTTTAATTTTTACACTATATTTTTTTCAAATTACAATTAATTTAATGACTTTAATTTTTCATGTTAAAGTTTTTTTTTTATTAAAAAAAAAAAAAACAATGTTGATCATATATATGCTGCACTACTATAAGGTCAATGGTTTTCCGGTAACATTAATACTCCATAAGACTTGACTGGTATGCACTTTTAAGCGTAGACTTACATTTTTTTTTTTTTGGGTCAGTGATATCTAGAGCCATTAATTTGGTGAGGAGGTCCCTAAATGGCCATTAATTTTTCAAAATGGCTCAAATTAGTCATTTCATTGAAAGAAAGTATCAATTGTTGCCACTTTGCCTATTAATTGTTTGAAGTATGTTTGCTTATGTCATAAACCGTTTGCTTATGTCATAACCTATTAGAATCGAGGTTAAAATAGTAAAACAAGAAGGGGCAATATTGTAAAATCATCAAGTCACCATCTTAGGGCACAATTTGATAAAGATGTTCAAAGCGTTTTTTCACTTTTCTTTTCAAGTCACCATCTTAAGGCACAATTTGCCATTAACGCAGAGAAGCTCTACAACAATGGAGGATTATCTTGAACGGAACAGGAGAATGACAATTGCAAGATATGGATTACAAGGTACTACTGCATATCACACGACTCGTATTTCTTTTCTAAGATCAGAGTTTTTTTTTTTTTTTTTTTTGGTTTATTGTATGATTAGTTTTTACTGGTGTGAGAGTTTTAGCTATGTTCCGTCTTTCGTTACTGCTATGTTTCTTTGGCTTTGGTTTTGCACTGCATGTTTAGTTTTGTATCTGTTGCTCTGTTTTCCTCTGTCTTTTGCTTCGGTCTTCGGTGTTTAATTTGTTGAGCTTTTAGCTCTTGTTGTTGTTGCTTTGCCTTGTCTCTTTCCTTTTGAAATATATTAGTGCAGTTCAAAAAAAATTATAATAATGCTTCTACAAACCTTGTTCTATCTAGAACAATCCTCCAAACCCTAATCTAATATGTATATTAATTAATGCTTCTACATTAATCTAAAGGGGTGTATTCAATTAGAATTGTTAAGGACATTTAAAGACATTATAAATCCTGGTGTATTCAATTCGGACATTTAAAGACTTTAAAAGAGTCTATATTAATCAAATGGTATTCAATTCAGATTTCTATGGACTTTTAAAGAATCCTTCCAAATCCGGGTGTATTGAATTAGGACTTTTAAAATGTTTACAAGAATCAAGGTGTATTCAATTAGGACTAGATTTTAAAGAATTTTCTTATGTCATGGATTTTGGTGGATTTTGGTGGACTTGATGGTGAGAGATATAAATATCAAATGTCATAACATGTCCAACCTTCTCACTAAAGATTTTGGTGGACTTTGCTCTCTCTCAAAACAGAAACATATATACAATTCGCGGTCGTTACCTTTTTTAAGCTGAAAAAAAAATAGTAAATAGAAAGTAATATATATATATTTTTTAAATCTGACATGATTTTTTTTTTAGGTGTGTTTTTTTAACGGACATGCAAAATCAGTTCGTCAATAAGTAATGTAATTATTTATATAATTTATTTTTGACTTGAAGACGGTTTCTGCAACTAATAATATATTTTGTATGCCCCATTAAAATGTATTTTTAGGAATAAATTATAAACATCAAAGATATATAAAAAAAGATATAAAAGATATTTAAAAAAAAAAAGAGGAAATTAGTTATGTATCTGAAAGCAATATATATATATATGAACACTGTGAAAAAACGAATAGCCAAATTGATATTCATTCTCTTTTCATATCACTTTTATTTTGACCATTTGAAAAAGTATCTTCAATGGTACATTGGTACACGATGGTTGTGTATCATTCGATGGTACACTATGGTTCTTAAGATTATTCTTTAAGACGATTGTCCCTCCGTAGATACCGGTGTGATTGAAGAAAATCTCTGTTCATAATATATTTATTAAACCGTGGTAATAAATGTTTACCTTTAAAATTTTATTTATATTGAACTTTATATCATTTAGAAATACACCTCAAATATTTATTTAATATTCATGTTTTTATTTTTGTAAAATTATATCATAATCATCGAAAATCAAAGAGAATAAATTTAAATTACAAAGGCAAACAACGAAATTATTTATTAATTATGAAATAGAAGGGCAAATACAGTAGACTAGAAGGATACGTGTTTGCAATAACAAAGGAATTTATCAGCGTAAAAGCCAACAGTAGTTGGACCGTGATCTCTGATGCAAAGTTGAGTACATATAAATAAAGAAGAGAGATGAGGAAGAGTGAGAGAGAGATGAGAGAAAGAGAGAACATCTTCTATATTGATATCAAGTCATCAACGTTTTACAAAGAAATGATCACATATATATAGGCTTCAAACACTATAGCCACTTGAATCAATACATCATGAGTTGCATCATTGACTATATATATCAGTTGCCTCATTGACAACCACCTAACCTTATTACATATACTAATTATATTAAACCAGTATATTAATGACATGATAAACGATAAGCTCATCCTATATATTCAAACATTTTTTTTTTAAATGTCTAATAATCAATCAACATTTATTTGATACGTTTGTTTTATTGAAACATAATACATAAAATAAATAAATAAATAAATAAATAAAACTATAAGGAAGCCACAAGCAAAGTCCAAATGGAGAACTAGAAAGGGAAATAGTTGATTAAGGAGGTAAAAAGTAATAGAAGAGAAAATGAAGAAAGCATAGATTTTTGTTATCACTGCAAATTGTATTAATGGATCATATTGGTTGAGTGTATATATTGTGTTATTGGGCCATATAGTGGTATAATTCTCTGTCTATAATAGAAGTTAAAGCTAACAAATCCATGAAAGTTCATGGATGTCTAAACAAATCTATAAAAGTCTGAGATAGATATCTAAACAAATCCATAAAAGTCTGAGATAGATGTCTAAACAAATCAATGAAAGTCCATGTGGATTTACAAAAGTCCGTAGAAATCCATGAAAATCTGTCACTTAAAAAATATCTTTAAATGTCCACAAGAATCCTAATTGAATACACCCCCCTAAAGTGAAACCCAGAAAAAAAAAAAAAAAAAAAAAAAAGCAAACTAATTTGATTGATATTATATATAAATATATATGTGAATAGATGAGCTTATGGATCTCTTTTGAAATAGTTTTTTTTTATTATTATTTTTCTATTCTTTAGCTTTGAGCATCTAATTATTTTTATATTGTATATAATGGGTATTGAAGTTAAAATCTCAAAGTGAGCGTTGGAATTTGACCTGAAATGAGTTGCAGATCAAGTAATTTATTCATGTTAAACAAATGTATGTTTGCTTGTAAAATTAGATAGAAAAGGCTCTTAATGCACGTCTAGTTTCTGTCAAATTTTACATTTGTAAAAGATATAGACGTATTACATAGAGTAATACATAGTAATACATATTACATAGATTTTTGCATATTACATAGAGTAAGATATAGACATATTACATAGAGTAATACATATAGGTGTTTTTTCTTTGCTGGGAGGGCGTTTTTCCTTTTTCTTTTGCTTCCTGATGTAGGGGTTTGATGGCTTTTGATGGGGGTTTTGTGGCTTCTTTCGTACTGTTTGTTTCTTGGTTGTGTTGCCTTTGCCTTCGTGGCTTTTCATCAATAAATTTTGATGTATTGATGTCTGCTTTATTTATAAGATATCGATAAAAATGAAAGTGGAGTTCATTACTCAATTTTTTATTTTTTTTCAAAGGTAAAATATTATTAAAGACTGCCACAAGGGACAGCCCACATCAAGCCAAACAGGCAGAAACAGAGGCCTCACTGCACAAACCGCAAAGGCGAGGGGTACAACCCAAAGACAAAACACAAAAAGAGAAGAAAACCAGAAGAAAAAAAGCACTGGAAAAACTGACCACCATAAAACACAAAACCAAAAACGCAGAAAGCGGACCGAAACATTACTCAAATTTTGTTACTTGTATAATTGCAAAACAATAATAATACATAATGATTCAATGAACCGTAAAGAACAACAAAATACTAATACAGTAGAACTCCTCTAAATTAATATTTTTGGGACCCACCTTTGAGTATTAATTTAGAGGGGTTATTAATTTAAAGGGTTTTATATTGTAACGTGTTATTTTGTCTTAGAAATGTGTGGAAGTCGGTTTTCGTATCTAGGGAAGGTAGGGAAGGTTCCTTTTCAGGATTCATTGTTTAGTCAGTTTTTTTGTTCACAAAAATTTCCTTTTTTTTTTTTTTTTTTTCCTTCAGGATTCCTTGATTAGGAAAGATTTATTAAGAAAATTTCCAATTCTTTTTGGGAATGTGATTACTTAGAGACCAAGGATATATAGTGAGACTTATTCCTTGGTTGTATATAACAAGAGAGATCTCAAGATATATATAAAAATTCTATTCCTAACAGCTCCTAAAAATTCTCACTTTTCTGTCTTCTTTGTTATAACAAGAGAACAAGTCAAAAGATGAATGATGAAGTCATAAATATCAAATATGGTGGCCTTGAGCAAACTAGCATCTTGAAACACTTTTCTAGTTCTTGATTATTATGTAATATATTTTATACTTTAATGGAATTATTAATTTATGCGACAGTTGGGACCAAAATTTTACACTGAGTTTCAAAAAGAAATTATTAATTATTATGATAGAGGGGCTTATTAATTTTTTACACTGGCCCAAGTCGGGACCGAGATTTTTTATTAATTTAGAGAGGATATTAATTTATAAGAGATTAATTTATAGGGTTTCTACTGTATTAGAGAATAGTTTGGAGAGATGGAAATTATGACCTTTTTAGGACTCCACCCTCCAATTAATGGTGTCTAGTGCTATTTTATTCTTTAGGAGTGTCATGTCATAGATAACGACAGCTTTCTGTTAGATTTAACAGAATGGCTGCCAATGAACAATGTTTCGTCAAAATGGTGATTTTGGAACAATTTAAATAGTCAATGGCCTTTTTGGGACCCCATCCACCAATTAATAGTGTCTAGTGCTATTTTTTTTTTTTATTAAATTCTGACTATGACATAATTTCAGTCCTCTGAATCTAAAATCATAAATATAAAGCTGAAAAAAACACTTCTATACCCAAAATAACCTCACACTAAGTTCTATATATATATATATATAACCTTCTTGCATGCATACCTTAATTTCTTGACATAAATAAACTTTCCTACGTACAATTATAAGCAAAAGCATGGTGTCAAGATCATCTGCTCATAAAGTGATGGTCATGTGGACTATTGTTGCTAGTTTTACTAATATATTTGCAGCAACCTCCGAATCATCGGACATACGATTGGAAAGGGAAGCTCTACTTAAAAGTGGTTGGTGGAGCAAAATTAACAATCCAGTACATCATTGCAATTGGATTGGTATTACTTGCAATCAAGCAACCTCCATATCCTTATTTGGTAGTATTGGAAAAGCAGGGGAGCTTGGACAATTCAACTTTTCTCGCTTTCCAAATCTCGAATATTTCAATGTTTTTTACAATAATCTCTCCGGAACCATTCCAGCAGAGGTTGGTGCTCTTTCAAAATTCGTGCACCTTGATCTTAGCTACAATAATCTTACAGGTAAGCACTATACACATCTTGTCTAGTTAAATTTCCATATACTTTGTGTGTTTTTTTATGTGTTTATGATAAGTGGTATTGAGGAAAGGGCTCGAAAATTTAATAGTATTCTTTAAAAAGTGAGTTTTAAGACTATCATCATCTAATAACTTAAGTTTTAATAGTACATAAAATGTGGATCCTACAAAAATACCCTTAAAACACACTTACAAAAATAAGTCTCACACTTTTTTTTTTTTTCCAAGACTTTATTATTTTTTTTTTAGGACTTATTTTAGTATTTCCGAGACTAATTTTGGTGTTTTCGAGACTAATTTTCTAATTTCCGAGACTTATTGGTATATTTGTAATTTCTGAGACTTATTGGGCAAAAATGAAAATTTTTAATTTTTTTTTGTTCATCTTCTTCATTTAGACATCCATTGGAGGTCGATTTTGACCTCCAATTGGAGGCCAATTTCGACCTCCGGCCATTGGAGCATCTCGATCTATTGATGGAGGACCACCATGAAGGTTTTTTTTTTTATAAAAAAAACATAATAAAAGAAGGAGATGAGGGTATTTTAGTCTATTAGTGTCATTTAAACTTAACTTATTAAACTAATGATACTCTTAAAATTAAACATAAAAAGAGTGCTATTTTGACCCTATTTCCCCATATTTCCACATGGAGGAAATAGGTCAAAATAGCAATCTTTTCTCCTCAAATTTTATGGTTAACACTAAGGGGTCGATTGTTTTTTGCACTTAAAACTTAATGGGTCTAAATTGAAATTATTAAAGTTGTTTTATTTGTTTTTTAAGTGGTCAAACAACTTAAAAATACCAAAAAACAACTTAAAATAAAAAGTAAGAAATCATGACTTTTAACTTAGGAGGGTGTATTCAATTAGGATTCTTGAGGACATTTAAAGACATTTTGTAAGTGACAGATTTTCATGGATTTCTATTGACTTTTATAAATCTATATGGACTTTCATTGATTTGCTTAGATATCTATCTCAGACTTTTATAGATTTGGTTAGACATCTATCTCAGACTTTTATGGATTTGTTTAGACATCCATAGACTTTCATGGATTTGCTATCTCTAACTTCTATTATAAATGGAGAATTATACCACTATATGGCCCAATAACACAATCTATATACTTAACCAATATGATCCATTAATACAATTTACAGTACTAATAACAATATCTGCTTTCTTCATTTTTCTCTTCTATTACTTTTCACCTCCTTAATCAGTTATTTCCCTTTCCATTTCTCCATGTGGACTTTGCTTATGGCTTCCTTATAGTTTTTTTTTTTTTTTTTTTTTTTGTCATGTTTTATGTTTCAATAAGACAAATGTATCACGTTATCTATATAATAATTTAATAACATACGTCTATGCATCCATTTATGAATTTAATTAAAAACCATCATTTTTAAGTAAATAAATGTTGATTGATTATTAGGCCTTTTTTTCAAAAATGTTTGAATAAATAGGATGAGCTAGCTTATCATGTATATTGGATTTTAATCCAATGAATGAAAAAGTAGGTTTGTACATAACCTTATATATAATTTATTTATTTATTTATATTTTTAACTTCAATTTTGAGAATTAGGAAAGAGAGTATGACTTGATAATTGATATCATAACCTCTTAGATGTGTGTAAAGAGCTTGAACCAACTCAATTTTCTAAAAAAGAAAAAAGAAAAAAGTAGAGCTTAGAGAAAAATTAATTTGGGTATTTATAGTAGTAATATGTAGTTTATGTATATCAAAAAACAAATCATGTAGTTTATGGTTTTCCTTGAGCTTTTGTTAGTCACATAACTCACATTAATCATCTATTTTTTAGATTACAATAATGGTTTTCATATAACCCAAGACTCTGCATAAAAATAAAAATAAAATTCCACATCCTTTCCTTTAAGAAAATAGTTTTTTTTTTTTTTTTTTTTGAACAACCAAGACTTTATTGAAAGGCAAAAGCCACAACACAGCAGCAACCAACCAGAAAAACAAACACAGCACACACCCAAACCACAACCCAGCACAACCTAACAAAACCCCAAAACAGAGAGGGGAACCGAGCAAACAAAACAGCAAAGCAACAACAAAAACATAACAGCCAGCAAAAACCAACACAAAATCCCACGTCAAACCACATCCCAATTGATGAAATCTCCACTCAAGCTAGAACCCTTCTTTGCAAGATTATCCGCATATAAATTAGACGTTCTCGGGCTAAAAGAAACCACCGAACCACCAAGGAAAACTAGACTGTTTCGAATATCATAGACCGTATCGACAAACTTAAGATTGCCAAAGCCAATGTCATTGATCCAAGAAACCGCGATCTTTGAGTCACTAACAAAGACAATCTCCCGACCATGCATAAGCAGATTGGAGGAACAAAGGGAAGTTGCCTTATCAATGGCCATCAGCTCAGCTTCATTAGACTCACGAATCCCAACGCACAAGGAAAAAACACACAACACTCTGCCTCTGCTGTCCCTTAACACCCCACCAATACCTGCAGGGCCAGGTTTGCTGCGAGCGGAACTGTCAACATTAAACAACAAGACATTCGCAGCAGGCGGATTCCATGCTTCCAACTTGACCTTCCTAGGCTTTTGAATCTCGACACAACACTCTTTTATATTCAACAAAATATAAGTTATTGGGTCAGCTGAACCTTTGCCATACAATTTGAACCACCAAGCAATTTTTAGCTTAACCGCATCACTAACTAGCGAAAGCACTGCCTCTTCATTCTTAAAAACTATTTTATTCCTCGCTTCCCATATTGACCAAGACACAGCGAAAAACACCGAAAGCCAGGCCCTCATATAGCTATTAGAATGACAAAGAGCAGCCCATTCCACAACTGACTTACCAGAACAGCTGCTAACATCCCACCACGACATACACTTCGCCCACAGACTCCACGCGCACCTACAATGAAGAAAAAGATGATCTATTGTTTCCGTTCCGGACTCGCACAAAGGGCACAAACCACTCATGTTTTGGTACAAGCTAAACTTCTGCAGAACATCTCCCACCACCGTTCTACCTTTCAGTAGTTGCCACACGAAAAACTCCATCTTGGGAGGACACACTCCTTGCCAACTAAATTTTTCTAGCCAAGAGGCTCTAGAAGTTGACTTGTCAAAAGCTTTGCCAAAAGATCCAACACTGAAAGCACCTTTTGAACAAAATGTCCAAGCCAAAGCATCCTCAAAAGTTCTACGCATTTTGATGCTGTCTAACACTTCACAAAAACAACTCCAATACTCCCAACCAAATAAATTTATCCTCAAATGCACATTCCATTCCCACCTTGAACCCACCCAAACACCAAAGGAACAAATAGGGCCTTTCTTCAAGTGGCAAGAGCGAAAATCCTAGGAAAGGAGTCCTTCAGGGAACAAGAATCCACTATAATATCCTCCCAAAAACTTGCTTTGGTACCATTGCCAATAACAATCTTGAAACCCTCCTTTAAAATCTGTTGAGATCGATCGCCCTCATTGAACAAACTAGCAACTGCCTTCACATAAAAAGACGCCATTTTTGGACCTTGCCAATTCCACGTGAAACAAGAACCGTCCAGCTTATAATGAGCGAACAACACTCTTCTCCAGAGAGCATCTCGCTCCACCCCAAAACACCACACCCATTTCCCAAGCAAACCTTTATTTTTATTCATCATTCTCCCTATGCCAAGACCCCCACCGATCTTACTTCTACAAACCGTCTCCCACTTAACCGCGTGAAATTTTCTCTTCTCCACACCATAACCCCGCAAGAAACTTTGTTGAATCTTTTCAATCTTGTGAGCGATGCCGCTCGGCATTTTGAACACGGACATGAAATATGAAGGAATACAATTAATCACAGCCTTAATCAAGGTAAGTCTCCCACTTTTTGTTAGGAACTTACACTTCCAAGGCGCAAGTTTGTTCTCAATTTTCCCAACCAGTGAATTCCAGAAGGCCTTCGACCAAGGTTTGGCACCAAGAGGAAGACCTAAATAGGCTAATAGCAACGATCCTTTATTGCATCTCAGAGTCGCTGATAACTCTTATTTCTACATGTTGTGTAGCCCCTTACTTTTATCTTTTATGCTTGTTTTCTGGGTAAAACCGGATATTTAACATTTTAAATAAGTGTTTTAGGATTTTTTCCAGAAGAGGGGCTAAAGTGTAAAAATGTAGGAATTTTGGGGCAAAAGTGTAATTTTTGAAAGTTAAAATTATGCACCCTTGTTCTGCGATTAGGGGCCGCAGAAAGGGACCAGAATGTCATTTTTTTGCAATTCGGCGGACCATGGCTGCAGAATAGGGCGCAAAATCAAGGTGGAATTTTTGACAAAAGTTTCCTGCATAACACTTAACTTGCAGGGGCCATATCTCTCTCTTCCGATCAAACCGGGTTTTTTGCTACATATGGTTGGAAAGCCCCAGAAGTCTTCTTTCCAACGGTGCTTCAAGATTGTGATTCTGATGTTGGTGGAGAAAGTTATGCTTGTTTCCATAACGGTGTGCGCTGCTGAAAAGTCATCCGTGAAGCCCGCAAAATCAGCCACTTATGCAAGGGCATTCTCGTCCTTTCACCATCAATTCTGCCCTATCCCCCTCCCCACTATAAATATCCCCTTTTCTCATCAGTTTTTCAGAATCCATTCACTCACTCTCTCTCTCTCCCGCCCCACTCTCTCTCTCTCTCTCTCTCTCTCTCTCTCTCTCTCTCTCTCTCTCTCTCTCTCTCTCTTCCATTTTCTTCATCTTCTTCACATTCTCCACCAAATAAGGTGAGGATTTTCCTTCATGGGAGCTCACCACACACCTCCACCACCATTTTCACACCTCTTGCACCCATTTTAGAGCAGTTTGCAAGGAAATAGGAGTGGTCTTTGGACCAAATCCGAGCTAGGAAAGCTAGGAGCTTCTTTTGAGGGTTTGTCTTCAAAGGTTGTCTCCTTTTTACTCATTTCTTTATATTTTCTGTTTCTTTGATGTGTAACCCAGATTTGGGGAATATTGTAAACCCTACACTTGTGTTATATATGTTGGTTGTTCTTAAATTCATGTGGGTTTTGTTTTATTCTTTGCTAATTACATGTTTTAAGCTCTAATTGCAATATCCATATGTGTAGAGGTCTGAAATTGATATGTGTCCATGATTGGGATTAGGAGTAGAGTAATTTAATGTAGGAGTAGTGTAATTTAACTTCCCATGATTGTTGATTGATTGATGGATGACCAAAATGCCATGTTTAGAGTAATTTTGAGTGTTAGAGATTTAGCTCCAAAGAGTAGGAAAGGTTTCAGTTCAGGCATTTAGTTGCTAAATTGGCATGGGTTCCAATTCTTGTGCTTAATGAGTCTTTTTAAGACACAATTGCCCTTCTTTGGCCGGATTGGGTGATGAATTGATTTTGGGAGAATTCCCAAATCAAGAGGATGAACCATTAACCTATATTGAATGTCCTTAATGTATAGCAACCAACTTGTTTCACATTGTTGTTTGGTAAACTTGTTTCCCTTGTCTAGCCATCCTAGGGAGATTGATAAAACCGAATCCATATCTAGAGTAAAGACAAACTGAGTTCCTCTTGTGCTTGTGTAGTTATATGGGTATTTCATTGCTTAATGCTTTCACTCGGTTAACCACCTTATGGATGATATTTAGGTTGTGTGTTATATATCGTGTGGTTCACATTAACATGTCCAGCGTGATATCCTCTACATATGACCAGACAGTGAGAGATACACTAGGCTGGCGTGTAGAGCTCGTGTGTGTGTCCCACAGTCCTTAATGAATCCAAGCATTTATGCATGGATGTAATCTTTAAGACATCGAGAGAGATTAGAGATTAATTAAGGGGACATGAGCATATAACATACGTGTTGTATGGGTATCTCGTATTCTTAATGCTTTCACTTGGTTGCCATCCCCGTATTTGGTTAGCCATTGTGAATGAATTATTAGCTGTAGTATGGCCCACGCGGTTGCGCATTACATGCCCAACGAAATAACCACTGTATATGACCAGACAGTGAGAGATACACTAGGCTGGCATGTAGGGCTCTTGTGTGTGTGCCACGGCACTTAATGAATTCATGTGTACTTTGTATGCGTGGATGTGATTTCTAAGACTTGAGAGAGATTAGAGATCAATTAAGGGGACACGAGCTTATGATATACTTGCATATTGAGGGACTAAGTGAGTCTAGCACTTTTTTTTTTTTGAAAGGCGAAATATAAAAGGCCAAAGGCCAACAAACCCAAACAGGGGAACAAGACGCAAAAACCACACCAGCATCAAGGACCAGCGACAGAAGCAGCACACACACAACAACTGTCGCTGCACCTTGACAAGGCAACAAAACAGACCCAAACTACAAGGAGAACAGCCAGAACACCGCCAGAAGACTCCAAACAGAAGCAGCAGAAGCACCAATACAAACGAAGAGGAAAGACAAGAAGACCAGACACAAAAATAAAAGCCAAACAAACAGGGCACCGCCCACCCTGGCAAGAGCAAACGCACACACAAGGAAAACAAGGACCAAACACTAACAAGCAACAAAAACCCCACCAGACACAATCAGATGCTCCAACAAACTTGGTCATAACCAGCAGCTCCTTTTTTCGCAAGATTATCAGCAAACGTATTTGAACCACGAGGACAAAAAACCACTTCAGCCTGACCAAAACAATCCAAACAATTGCAAATGAAGAGCAAAATCTGCTCATGGCTACTACAGCCCACACCCCTGATCTTCACCCAATCCACAACCACTTTACAATCACTAGCTATAACCAAATTCCTCCCCTCCAACTCTGATCTAGACCTCATTAAATCACAAGCCTTGGCAATGGCTAAAATCTCAGCAGTCACCACATCTTGAAATCCCACATAAGAAGAGAAAGTACACAACACCCTACCTTGGTGATTCCGTAAAACCCCCCTATCCCTGCTTTACCAGACCCACCCCTAACCGAACCATCGACATTGAACAAGAGACTATTAAAGGCCAAAGGTTTCCACTTTTCAATCCTGTCGGAATTATTTTTATTTTTATTACTTATGGACTCCTCCGAACATCTCTCCTTTATATTCAAGAGAATAAGAGTAATAGATTCAGAGGACCCTTTACCCAAGTGCTTAAACCACCACCCTACTCTGAACCTTATCACATCTTCCACATTTTTAGAGTCTGCCGGCATCTCCTTGAAAACCAGGTTATTGCGAGCTTCCCACACCGACCAAACCACTGCGAAAAACATCGAGTTCCAAGCCCTATAAGAGTTCGGAATAGTGCATAAAGATGACCATCCCTTCCACCAATCCATCAAAGAACAAGGAGCACAACAGAGATACCCCCACCAGCTTATACAATTCTGCCACACCCTTCAAGTCCACTTACAGTGTAAAAACAAGTGGTCGCAAGACTCTTGAACCTTTTGGCAGAAAGGACAGTTCAAATTTGAAATCGTAGACACACCAAATCTAGCCAGCACATCCTTCACTAAAATCCTTCCGTGGAGCAATTGCCAGACAAAAATTTCTATTTTCGGAGGACAAAAGCCTAACCAAAGCTCATGAAAACCCCTCATCTCCTGAAGTTGATCTTCCTCCAACCTCTCCCTGAAAGACTTGACTGTAAATTGCCCTGTCGAGATATAATTCCACCTAAGAGAATCATCAACTAAATCCATAATTTTGATTCCCCTCAAGCACTCCACAAAACTATTCCACTGGTGAGTCTCCCAATCGAACAAATCTCTTCTTAAATAAACCTCCCATCTCCACTCCAAACCTTCTCTCTTCCCAAACTTCCTAATGCACCCCTCTTTATCTTCCGCTAGAGCATAAATTCTAGGAAAAGCTTCCTTCAATATAGAATCCTCAATCCTAATATCAGTCCACAGCCTAACTCTATCCCCTTTACCCACTGTCACCTCCATCCCCTCCTTCAAAATCTTAGCAGAAAACGAACCCTCTTCAAACAAGCTAGCAATGGATTTAGAAAAGGCCGAACTATAAGCACCCCCATTCCAGTCCCATCTCACTGCGACATTATTGATGCCATATTTTGCACAAACAACACGCTTCCATAATGAATCAATCTCCACCCCAAATCTCCACACCCACTTCGCAATTAAAGCCTTATTCTGATCCAGGATGGATCCAATGCCTAACCCTCCTACCTTCTTACTATTCCGCAAAATTTCCCACTTAACGGGATGAATTTTCCTCTTTCTCACTCCATCACCCCAAAAAAATTTTCTTTGAAGCCTTTCCATTTTATTAGCAATACAAATGGGCATCCTGAAAACAGACATCATGTAGGCTGGAAGGCTTGACAGAACTGATTTAATAAGCACCAATCTCCCCCCTTTATTAAGAAAAAGTTTTTTCCAAGGGGCTAGGCGATTCTCCATCCTTCTAACCATCTCCTCCCAAAACAACTTGGAATTTGGTCTACCCCCTAGGGTTAAACCCAAATACTACATAGGCAAAGACAACTTCTTACACCGGAAAATCCTCTCCCAACAAACCTGATGATCATCTCCTTTGCCTACCTTCACAATACCAGTTTTATGGTTATTTAACCTCAGCCCTGAAACCAACTCGAAACACCATAAAATCCTTCTAGCGCTTCTTATGAACTGATCCTCAGGCTTCAAAAACAAAATTGTGTCATCTGCGAACTGAAGATGCGTCACTTTCACCTTCCCATCTCCTAGAACCGCCCCTCTGATCAAGTTCAGCTCATGAGCTTTTCTAAACAAGGCATTTAAACCTTCGGCCGCCACAATAAATAAGAACGGAGATAGCGGGTCACCCTGTCGGAGCCCCCTCTCCAACCCAAACTCTCTAGTCAGCTTCCCATTAACCAAAACTGAAAGCCTAGAGGTCGAAATATAGTTAGCTACCCATCTTCTTCATATCTCTCTAAACCCCATCTCCTTTAACATATCATTAATAAAAGAATGATCTACCGTATCATAAGCCTTTTGAAAATCAAGCTTAACCAATATGCCCCCTTCACTCTTCCTCTTCCTCCACTCATGAATAATTTCATCCGCTATAACAAAACTGTCAAGAATATGCCTATTTTTAACAAAAGCCATCTAAGATTCCCCTATCACCGAGTTAATCACACTCCTCATCCTATTAGCAAGAATCTTAGCAAGAATTTTATAGAGACTCCCCACCAAACTAATAGGTCTATAATCCCCCATCGTTTCCGGTTTATCGCACTTGGGAATCAGGGCGATAAAAGACCTATTGATCTCTTTCACCACAACACCATTCTTATGAAACTCCTCTAAAAAATTCATAAAATCACCTTCTATGACCTCCCAATTGGCCTTCACAAAACCAATATTAAAACCATCTGGCCCTGGCGCCTTATTCCCTTCACAACTTGAAAGGGCTTCCATCACCTCCCCCGGGCTAAACTTCTCTTCCAACATCGCTCTCTCCCTACCCAAAATTTTGTTAAAGAGACCCCCATTTATCTTCGGCCTTTTCCACTTAACATTACTGTATTGCTTTTCAAAATAATCTGCCACCCTAACTCTGATTTCTTCCTTATCCATTACTCTTTCCCCTCCAAAATCAATACTATCAATGAAATTCCTTCTTCGTCTTCCAGACGCAACACTATGGAAAAATTTTGAGTTTCTATCACCATTAAGCAGCCATCTAACCCTTGACTTCTGATGCCACTCTTGTTCCTCTAGTCTGAGCGCCTTCCTGAATTCCGCCAAAGTCTACACCCTATCCCGGCGAAGGGAATCCGACCACCCATTAGAAGCTGCCTCTGCATCGATCCTGCCTAAATGAGATTCTAATCTCTTAGTGGATAACTTCCCCTGGGAGCTCCCAACCACCCACCTTTTGATAAGCACTTTAGCATCTTTCAATTTTCTCTGTAAAATAGCACCACTCGATCCCTTAAAATTTCCCACAGCCCAGCCCCTCTTCACTTCCAACATCAGACTTTTTTCCTCTAACCATCTATTGTCAAACTTAAAAGGCCCAGGACCCCAGCTGTCCACACAATCCCCCAGCGTTATAGCACTGTGATCCGAAATCGACCTAGGAAGACCGTGCTGAACTAAATTCGGAAACCAAGATAAAATGATAGGAGATATCAGAAAACGGTCTAACCTTGCCCAAACACCATCTGATCTGTTATTCGACCAGGTAAAAGCCACTCCCCTCATAGGAATATCCACCACCTTCGATTGGAGAATGAAAAGATTAAAGCTCCTGGCTGACCATTTGTCAAAAGCAGCACCTCTTCTCTCTGAAGCACAGCGAACCGTGTTAAAATCCCCCCCTATACACCAAGGTTGATCAAACAGATGCTGTATCTCGAGAATGAACTTCCACAGCCTTTTCCTGTCCGTTTCTACATTAGGCGCATACACATTGCAAACAATCACCTCTTTTCCAAGCTTTGATAACCGACCTACTAAAACTATACAGCACTGATTAGAGATACAATGAATGACCGAAAAAAGGTCCTCATTCCATAAAGTCATCAAACCACCAGCAGACCCAACAGCTTCCACCCCAACCCCTTTCGTGAGCAGATTTCCACCAATACTCCTAACTAATCTACTGTCAAAAACATCCCTTTTAGTTTCCTGGATAAGCAAAATCACAGGATTATGAGCCATCACCACCCTCCTAACTTTCCTTCTCTTCACCTCCTTCCCTAAACCTCTAACATTCCAAGACAAACATAACATCAGAACAAAAAGAAACCTGACCAAAAGACAGACCGATTTAGGTAGATTATTCATAAGATCTGGCCTCATCCTCAAGTTCCCTTGAGCTCAGATACTCTGCTATTTCCGCCTCTCTACCATAGAAGTCTAACCCTAAGGCAACCCCTGTTTCAATCACTTTCGTCACTTCCTCCTCCAAGTTCCAATTCTCTTCTCTGTTCTTCTTAACACCATCTTCATCTTTGCTGCAAGTAGGCCTCAAAATAAAATTAAAATTAACTCCCAGATCCGCTCCCTTCTCAATCACCTTAGCTATCTCCTCATCAAGATTCCATATCACCTTCCTCAATATTCTCTTTCTCCTCGGAGCACTAGACTTCGGATACTTCGTAATTCTGGACTTCATGGACTGACTTCTGACACTAACATCCAGCCCTTTAGCCCTCTTGTTCTTCCCTAGACTCATCTGATTCCTACCCCCTATATTTTTCTTATTAATCCTCAAATCCGTCAGCTGATCGCAACTAGCAGAGCTCCCCAAATCTACAGAATCACTACTCCTCAAGTCTACACATAAGTTGATCCCCCGTTCTTCTCCTCTTCCTTGAAAAGCCATTGGAGTTTCAGCAACAAAACTCTCATAATCCACATCACTATCCTGATCCTGGACTTGGTCATGTTGGTGAATCATATCTGAACCCTTAGGAAGCCCACCTTCCAATTGATTGGATTCGAGAACGAAAATAGGATCAGAATCCCTGATGGTCGTTTGACAAGGCCCACCTTTCTCCAGATTATTACTGCTTGGGCTTTTAGGTTCCTTTTCCTGAACCTTGGATGTTTCCCCTTCAACATAATTTGGGCCTTTAAGTCTCATAAGATCCGACCCACTTGAACTGGACTCTTCTTCTGAACTAAAAACTTTTCTCCTTCTCCTGTCACCTCCGATCCGTATCCCGCCCTTGCACCTCGGAAACCACAAGGATTTTGAATTCAAATTTTTACCCTTCTTCCCTTTACCTTTATCCCCTAGACTTCTCTCCCCCCCCCCCCCCCCCCCCCTGCCTCTACGGATATGATTGTTGGAAATAATGGGTCAAAAGTAACTTTTTTCTTTCCAGCCTTTACCGATGGGATGTTCTGATAAGGGATCTTATTGCAAGTCTCCTTCTCACTGCTAGTGACAAGATTGTCCACCCTTTCTGTCATGTTGTCAGTCTGACTCCTACTACCTTCTGACACTCCCCTATTATCACCAACCCTAACCTCTGAAACTTCTGCTTCCTCTGGCACCGAAAGAGCATCCTTCTTCATCGTTGGATGCAAGCCCAGAAATTTGTTAATCCAATCAATGGATACCTTCATAGGATCCTCCTCCAATCGAACCATGAAAGTGCCTTTAGCTCCCTTTACAATGATCTCAGAATTAATCTTAACATCCCTTGCTGCTAAAACCAAAATCCTTCCTTTGTCCAATCTTGTTCTTCCACTGGTTTCCTCATCAACCCACACTGTTTCTCCCACCTGACCTCCTATCCTTCTAAAGAACTCCTTACTCCAGCAATCAATCGATACTCCATAAACATCCACTCAAATAAGTCTAGAAGATTCTACAGGTGAAAACTTCCAGCATGTCATCGATGAAAAGCATTCTCTCCAAAACACACCATTCCTAATAAACCCCTCTCTTTCGCAGTCTGATTCAAAAGTCCACATTACGCTCTTCCCACCAAGATAAACCGAGGAGTATAAGAATCCTCTAGTTTCCAACTTTTTGTTAACTAGCTTAATGTTACTAAACTCTTTAAGCCCCCCCACTGCAGATCTCATCAACCATTCTTCATCAACTTTGGACCCAAACCATGTCATAATGTGAGTTTGGACATTTCGAACTGCCTCACTCACTTCGTTCCTTGGCTCGTACCTCTTAGCTACTTCCACGTAGGCTCTCTTTCCCTGATCGCTACACCCTCCCAGATAATCACTCCTGAACTCCCTATCCGTCCTAATATCTGGGTGAGATTGCTTATCAACTCCAAAAGGAGTTGGAATTCCAGGACCCAGATGTCTGCCTGAATCATTCACTCTAACTGAGTATTTACGTCTGTTATTCCATCCATACTCCGCCACCTTAGCCAAAATTGGCCAACCATTAACATGCATACCATTAACCATCTTTACGACCTTGACAGCTTCCTCCATGGTCCTAAAACGTATAAATGCATAAAGACTTCTTCTGTGTTCCTTCCTAACAGAAAGAAACACATCTCTAACCTTCCCAAAAGGTTTGAACATGCCCCACATTCCTGCATAATCCACTACCGGATTAAGGTTTCCAATGAAAATTGAAAACAGATTATCCCTGAAATCCTTACTCTCCTTATGCTCGAAGACAGGATGAGACCTTCTCTCTCTAACATTCTCTCTCATTATAGTTGGTGATAGAATTAAAGAACCTTTAGTTAAGCAACTAATGTTGGAGTCTAGCACTTAATTAGGAGGATTGTTACAGTTGAGTCATTGCCCTAGTATTACCACATTTCATGCATCTCTCCATTCCATCCTATCCATGTATATATTATGGTAGTTAGTTTATTTATTTATTTACATTATTATTTACTTTTCCGCAAATGCAACACACGAGTTCTCTCGGAGTGTTGTAATAATAGCTAGAACCGGTGAGGGTTGGCGGATCCCACCTCCCTACGGAACAATACCCTCACTTGCCGCTATGCTAGTCCCTGTGACTCGCGCGCTAGCGAGGTCGAACTTAAATGTTCATCTTTTGACCGACACTGCAACGACGTGTCGTCAGTCGCAGCCCAATTCTGATCCTCCTTAACCTTTTTACAAATTCTAACAACAAGAGATTTGTGAAAGTTAACCTTAAGACTCGAGAGAAGTTCAAAGCATAGTAATATTCTCTTCACATTTAAGAGGTCCTCCATCTTTGGTTTTAAAAACAAGATGGTATCGTCAGCAAACTGTAAATGGGAAATGCTAAAACCTCTTCCACCGAAATCTTCCCCACGTAATAACCCCTTATTGGTAGCCTTGACAATCAAACAACTAAGCCCTTCTACGACAATATTGAACAAGAACGGAGAGAGCACCTTGTCTCAAACCTTTTTGCACACCAAACTGAGGAGTCGGGCTCCTATTGACCAAGACTGACAGCAAAGGAGTCAAAACGCAATTGCGAATCCAACCTCTCCATTTAAATTCGAACCCTATATGCTCCATCATAGAATCAAGAAAGCCATGATCAACGCTATCGTAAGCTTTCTCAAAATCCAATTTTGCTAAAAGGCCACCTTCCTTATCCTTTTTCCACTGTTGGATAATCTCATCGGCTATAACAAAACTGTCTAAAATCTTACGACCCTTCACGAATGCCATTTGGAATTCCCTAATAATCGAACTCATCACCCATCTAACCCGATTAGCAAGAACTTTGGCCAGGATTTTGTACAAGGCACCAACTAAACTAATGGGCCTAAAGTCCCCAAGAGTAGCCGGATTCTTGATTTTTGGGATAAGAGCCACGAAAGTGTGGTTTAAATCCTTCACTATGGAACCGTCCTTATGAAATTCCTGAATAAATCTCATAAAGTCATCACAGATTTCCCCCCAATGATTCTTGAAAAAATTCAGATTAAAACCATCCGGCCCCGGAGCTTTGTTACCATCGCAACCATTCAGAGCTTCCTATACCTCCTCATTGGAGAACTCACCTTCCAACATTTCCTTGTCTGCCAAAGACAACTTCTTGCACTCCACGCGTCACTCAACTTTGGCCTACACCACTCAACATTCTGATAATGGCATTTAAAAAACTTGTAAACACTTTCTTTAATTTACTTGGGGTCCGAGATAGAGATACCATTTGACATTAAATTTCCTACAAAATTGCACCTACGTCTCCCATTTGCCACTAAATGGAAAAACTTAATATTTCTATCACCCTCCCTAAGCCAAGACACCCTAGATTTCTGACCCCAAATTTGCTCCTCCCTCCTCAAACCAGTCCAGATTTCAGCCAGGATTGTACCCTCTCAGCTCTGAAAACATCTGTCCACCCTACAGCAGCCGCTCTCTTATCAACAACATCCAGGCGAGCTTCCAATTTTTTCACAGAAAAGGCACTCAAATTAGCTTGATAGGACCAATTTTTAAGCCTCAACTTCGTGACTTTGGACTTGGCTGCCACGGACAAACCAGTAGAGCCAACAGACACACAAGTCTTCCAACCCTCCAAAGCATCAGCCATCATCTTTTTATCCTCCAACCAATGATTGAAAAAACAAAAAGGACATGGTCCCCAATCTACCATATCACAGCCTAAAAGAATAAAATCCTTGGGTGCTCTGTGGCTGGGTGGTTCTTGCTTTGTGGCTGGTGTTCTTGCTGTGGTTGTGGGGTGACATTTAATTTTCTGTCGGTGTTGGATGTCTGCTGGTTTGGGCGATGGTTTTTGGTGTGTCTCTCAGCTGCAGTTTGGCTTGTCGTTGGCAGCTGTTAGGGATGTGTTGTTGTCTGTTTTTGGGGCTGTCGTTGCTCGCCTGTGGGCTTTCTGTGGTCTGGTGGTCAGTTTTCTTGTGTTCCATGGTTGGCCATTCTTTGGCTCTTAATAAAATCTTGCTGTTCAAAAAAAAAAAGAATAGGGCTGTGGTCGAACACACTTCTTGGAAGACATTTTAACTGCAATTAGGGAACCAAGAAAGCAAGCTAGGAGAGATTAAGAACCTGTCTAACCTTGCCCAAGCCGCTTTAGCTCTTGAATTAGTCCAAGTGAAAGGCGAACCCGACATCGGAATGTCCACCACTTTCGCACGAAGAATGAAAGAGTTGAAATTCCTAATAGAAGTCATGTTGCAACTCACCCCAATTCTCTCCGAAGAGTCCAAAACGGTGTTGAAATCACCCCCTAAACACCATGGAATCTGAAACGAATTCATAGAATTTAGGATAAAATCCCATAGCTCCATCCTCACATTCTCCGAAGAAGAAGCCGCATAAACGTTGCAAAGAGCAACCTCTTTCTTCAACGGAATCCATTCCCTGATCAAAATTAAACAACTAACATTGGAAACACACGCCGAAACCTTAAAATGGTCGTTATTCCACATAGAAAGAAGACTGCCTGCAGACCCCAAAGCATCCACACTAATCCCTTTATCAAGAATCACCCCACCAACTGCACCAAGAATCTTGTTGTCACAATGACTTAACTTAGTTTCCTGCAGAAACAAGACATCAGGCTTAACAGAAGACAACAAACCTTTAACCACCCTCCTCTTCTCCTTAGAACCCTATCCTCTTACATTCCAAGACAAAAAATCATGAATAAACAGAAACCCAACAGATGCAAAAAACTGACAGCAGCAAACTATTGAGTATTATTGGTTCCGGAAATTCTGCCTGCATCCTCCACTTCTCTACGTGCGACTTCATTTCTTATTTCCCTCACATTTCTCCCAAAATCAAGACCAAGGGCCACCCAGTCTCAATAACTTTCGAAATCTCCTCGTCCAGACACCACATCAAATTATTTCCTTCAACATCCACAACCGTAGTAGCCTCCTCTACCTGATCATTCATCTTCCTTGTCTGCCTCTTCTTAATGGCTCCAATCGCCACCCCAGTTTCAATCAGTTTCGTGATTTCTTCCTCCAGGCTCCACAACAAATGTTTTCCAGCAGTATCAACTATCTCTATACTTGGCTCTTCCTGGTTAGACTGTTCCGGTTCTTTACTTCTATTCAATCTTGTCCTCATACCATGAGTTTTAACAGCAGACATTCTCGGCCTACCTCTGACTTTCTTGTTGATAGATTGAAGCTCATTCATACCCATGTCTGACGGTTGACTAACAATGATCTCTCCTTCTTCACCTCCTTCCATGGACTGTCCCGATATTTCCTTTTCAGCTAACACCTCCACACACTCCTTAGAACCTGTTAAAAGGTCCATATTCCCATCCATTACATGTTTTGAGTACAAAAAAAGGTGGTCCGATTTTTTGAAACCCAAGATGGTTTGCAGTTGAAGTGGTGCAGTCATTTTGTAGAACAACCAATTAAAAGTGAAACCTTTTTATTCTTACGAAAAGCACACCAATGTAGATTACAAAAAGGGAGAATCGCAAATACCCCCCCCCCCCCCCCCCCCCCCCCCCCCCCCCCCCCGACTTTTAACCTAATGGCAAATCAAACCCTCTGGTTTGAACAATCAGCAAATAACCCCCTACCGTTAAATAGGTTCTGTTAAATATAACAGGAGAAGGGTAATGAAGTAAATTTGAAATAAAAAATAAAAAGAATAAAGAATGGTGTGCAATAAAAAACCCTACAGCGTCTGAAACCCACCAAACAACTATTTTCATCTTCTCTCCAAAAGCAGGAAAAACACAGGGAACCAAAAACACTCTTCAAACTCTTCCCCTTCACTTATACCAAAAAAAAAAAAAAAAAAAAAAAAACTCTTCATCTTCGTGATCTGAAAGTCGTATATGATTTTACCATCTTCATCAAGGAAATCTCATTTTGTTGAATAATTGATAAAGGTAAGTTAAAACACTTTTGTACTCTAAAGTTTTGGAAGTTTTTTCTGCTTTTTCATAAGAGTTAAACAATTTTTCTTCTTTTTCATATGTTTTTTCATACCTATTTTTTTTTTCTACTTTCGCATTGATTTCGAGCTTTACGGTATTTGTGTGTTATGGTTTCTTTTTGGGGGTTTTTAATTAGTTTAATATTTTGAAGTTTTGTGTTATTTTACTTGTAATTTTCATTTCAATTTCACTATTACTACATGGATTTTTATTTTATCAAGCAAATAGGCATTGATTGATAGTTGCTTTGTATGTGTTCTTTGTCTGTTGGTACTGTCTTTGTTCTTGTATGTTTTCTTTAGGAGGTATTCCCCTTTTGGCGGTCTGTTGCCTCTGTTTTCTTGCTGGTTTGTGTTTGTTTGTTTGTTTTTTTTTGGTTGTGTCTTGCTTGGCCTTTTCCTGGCCCGATTTCGCATTTTAAAAAAAAAAAAAAAAAAAAAAAAAAAAGACAGTTCTAGGGTCTATATAATGTTTCTAAAATGTGGGTTTGTTAACAATGAGTCATAGTGTTGTGTTGAGTGCATATTTTGGATGTTCTCTTTTTGTTTTGGCAAAAATTGAATATCACGGTGTTTATATGAAGTATTAATTATTTTGGGTGATTATAGACTGTTTTTAAGTTGACATTATATTGTATTTACATTTTTTTTGTCAGTGAAAAACATGGGTTGTTTTGATGACGTGGTTATCAAAACAGTTGATAACATGCTGCATTTCAACTATGTTGATGCTGATGAAATCAGTCTTATTGTGTTGGTGAACTTGGCATACAATGATAAATATAACTGCAATACAGAGCATCCTAATTTGTACAAAGTGAGTGTTCGTGTTCCCTGGAATGATGAAGAAGTTAGGATCAACACTGAGAGTGAATTGGTGTTGACGCTTGAACAATTTGTATGTAAAGGTATGGAGAAAATTGAGTTTACCGTACTATTACAACCAGTTGGAAATGAAGAGGAGGGTGTTAGGGTTGAGCAAAATATTACCGTAAATCAAAATATTGCAGCTAAGGATCTTACTGTGGCAGGGGAAAATATTATAGCAGATGAAAATGTGGCGGATTTGGGTGATGGAGAAGCTGTTGATGCCAATGATATTGTTATAGATGAAATGTTCTCATATGTGGAAGTTGATGGAAATATTGAACTACTTGAAATTGAGGAAGATGTTGTTGAATCTGGTGGTGACAGTGATGGGTATTTGGAGGGATATCAGTCAAACAATGATGAACTTTTTGGCAATGAAAGCTCAGAAGACGAAGATCCAATCCAAAGAATGGGTAGAGGATTAAATGGGAGTGAATTCAAATTATTGCCCGATGGAAAAATTCAATTGGCAGTAGGGCAAGTTTTTAACAATAAAGAACATTTCAGAGAAGTTCTTCAAGATTACGTTATTCAAGAGGGATTCACCATATGAAAATGAGAAATTATGATTACTGTTTTTTCTGCATATGAAAATTTTATGTTCTTGAATTTGAATATTGATTTTTTAGTTTTAATTTGATTACAATTAAAATCAATTTTAATTGAATACTGATTTTTCAGTTTTAATTTTATGAGGGCATTTTTTGCCATTTAGAATTTGCCATTTTTTGCCATTTTTAAGAAAAATAGAATATATATATATATACAGAAATTCTATTATCAGTTCGAACTGACAAAAGTTATATCAGTTCCTTGCATGTGGGTCACTGGATTTAAATAC
This sequence comes from Acer yangbiense, assembly GCA_008009225.1. Lineage (NCBI taxonomy): Eukaryota > Viridiplantae > Streptophyta > Magnoliopsida > Sapindales > Sapindaceae > Acer > Acer yangbiense. The sequence goes on along the minus strand of CM017763.1, from coordinate 49,870,887 downwards.
TTTGACTTGGTTGTATGCACTTGTCAGTCAAAGTATTTAAATCTAGTGGCCCACATGTAAGGAACTGATATAACTTTTGTCAGTTCGAACTGATAATAGAAAAACTGCATATATATATATATATATATATATATATACTAGAATATATATACAAGAAAAAATAAAAGCAAAAATTTTATATAGAACAAGTTTTTACTGTTACCTAATCGTCCTAATATTAATGTAAAGACAACAAATTTATTTATATATTTTGAGATAAGTGTTTTTCATTATTATTAAGTAAATATGTCATACTTTGAAGGGTAACATGGACAATTACTACAATATGGACAATAGAAGGGCTCCATTGTCATTTCATCATTTTTGGACACTATTTGTGTAACGGTGTTAGTATACATTTAACGGTAGGGGGTTATTTGCTGATTGTTCAAACCAAAGGGTTTGATTTGCCATTAGGTTAAAAGTCGGGGGGGTATTTGCGATTCTCCCTTACAAAAAACATCGATTACATCGTTTGTATACAAATGTTGCAATTGTTGTCTTACCTATACCACCAGCGTAGATTCGTTTGAATTGATTGGCAGTTGAAAAATCAAAAAGGGAAGATCATCGATCAAGATTATTTGAGCAGAGAAGAAGCAACATGTTTCTGTTTTGAGAGAGAGAGAGAGAGAGAGAGAGAGAGCAAAGTCCACCAAAATCTTTGGGGAGAAGGCCGGACATGTTATGGCATTTGATATTTATATCTCTCACTATCAAGTCCACCAAAATCCATTACCTAAAAAAATTCTTTAAAATCTAATCCTAATTGAATACACCCTGATTCTTGTATACATTTTTAAAGTCCCAATTCAATACACCCGTATTTGGAAGGATTCTTTAAAAGTCCATAGAAATCTGAATTGAATACCACTGGATTAATATAGACTCATTTAAAGTCTTTAAATGTCCAAATTGAATACACTAGGATTTATAATATCTTTAAATGTCCTCAAGAATCCTAATTGAATACACCCCCCTTAATTCTAAATTACTGGATTGCCTTTAATATATTTTCTTCCAAGATTATCCTACCAAAGATAACTTATTTCCAATTTTATCATAATTTTATATTATACAAATTTATTTCTTTTAACATATTACTTATGATAAACATCTCATAAAAAAAAAAAAAAAATTTAAAAAAAAAAACACATTAATCATATTGTAACTTTCAACACCATCTTTGAACCTTCAATTCTTTTTTTTTCTTTTTTTAAATCAAGACCAGTTCTAAATCATTATCTATCCTTTTAAAAAACAATTATTTATCATAAATATCTTAATCATGAATAATATGTTGCAATTATTACATAAAAATGGTTTAAGATTTGTTAAATTATTTTTATTTAGTTGTTTGTATCATATAAAATGAAAATACATAACAATTAATAGCAAATTGACATTCTATTCAGAGGTGATAAAAATAAAAACAAACATGTCATTCGGATTCAGGTTTTAGTCACTATTCAGTTTTTAGTAAAATTTGATACAGGAGAATCAAACGTAGAGTACAAACCTATGAGAAGTGAAATCCCAAAAAAAAAAAAAAATTAACATAAATCTGGAAAACAAATCAATTTGGAAAAATTTCCAAAACTTATTTCCTCTATTATTCTTGAGTTATTTCTTTTAGTTGAGACTTATTTCATGTTTGTAAAAAAAAAAAATAATAATAAGTAAAGTAAGTAAGTCTGGATTGAGACTTGTAATAAGTCTCAATTGAGAAATGTAATAAATATCGATAATTGTGACCTACTGCACTTTGCTTCTTCTTTTTTTTAAAGACACGAAATTATGAAATAAGAAATTAAGTCTCGGAAAATAAATCTAAAAAACAAAATCTCCATTACCGCAGTCAAAGCAGCCCAGTATTGGCGCGTAAACAACGTTAAACAACAGTACCTATTATTTAACGTTTGGCCTCCCTCACTCTGGCTCGAACCTGGTACTTATACCATTCTTTGCCAAAGTGAGTACCATTTGGCAAAGAATGGTATAAGTACCAGGTTCGAGCCAGAGTGAGGGAGGCCAAACGTTAAATAATAGGTACTGTTGTTTAACGTTGTTTACGCGCCAGTACTGGGCTGCTTTGACTGCGGTACTGGAGATGCGGAGCCGTTACAATAAAAGGCAAAATGTTTCATGTCCGAATGGTATTTTTGTCAGAAATACATTTGTTGGTGCTAATAAAGCTTAAATTTATTAAGTTGATGCTAGTCCCAAATTTTTTTTACCAAAAAGTGCTAGAAATTTTTAAAACCCTAGTGGTGTATGTATAGTGATGGATAGTCTTACAATCCAAAAGATTAGTCTATTGAGTAGTGACATCAATAAGTTTATATACCCTTTGTCTTGTTATATGTTTTTTCAATGTGATTTCATTCCATCTTCTCGAGCTTCACATGTGGGATCTCTAACGCTTCCCCTTTCATGTGAGCCGGGTTGGCTTTGATTGACCACCTTTTTTTTTTTTTTTTTTTTTTTTTTGAGTTGCAGTTTTGCAAAACACAACTCAGGCTCATGATGGAATTAGTCGAAGCAGGGACGGATCTAGGATTATGTTCCAGGGGGGGGCCTGTGAAATATTAAGTTAAATTGACATATATCTTAGAGGTTAATTAAAAAAATGTTGTTTATATTTTAAAACATTAATTATTTTAAATGAATAATAATATTTTATTGAGATAAATTATCTTATTTTGTGCATTTATAAAAAAACATTCAAGAGATTAAATTTCATTGTTAAAAATTATCCTAGTCTTTTTTCTAATATCCAAAAAATATTTTAATTGTTAAAAATTATAAAAGTATGCTTGATAAAATTTCTTAATAATTAAACTTAAATATATGACTATGTTTACTTGACATGTTTTAATTATACAAATCAACACATTTAAAAAAAAAAAAAAAAAATTAGCAAAAGCTATATAAATAACTTATCGGTACTAGTGTGAGATAAGTAAGATTTGGAGAGAGAGAAAATATTTTAAGGATATAATAAAATTAGTTAATATAGAATTGAGTAAGTGTAATTTTGATAAGAAAAAATTACAATTGACATAACAAAATATATATGTTGTGATTTGATTTATATTTGAGATATAAAGAAATAATAATAATATATTTATAATCAAATATATTTTCTACGTGATTATGAAAAAATTACTAACACTTAATTTATAAAAGAAGTAGAAAATCTAAATATCAAATAAGGGTAAAAGCATGAAAATCTGAAAGTTTAGGGGATTTATTTATAAAAGTGTAAAACTTCAAGGAATATGAAATAAGAGTAAAAACATAAGAATATGAAAACTTAGGACAAATTTCAAAAATCTGTAAAACTTTAGGGGGGGCAGTGGCCCCCTCTCGTCCCCACTTTTCTCGTCCTTGAGTCGAAGACTCTAATACTATGTTAAAAGTGCATATTTTGTATATTTTAAATGCGTTTACAAGAAGAGATATATCTATATATATTGATGTCGGTATATGGTTTTTTCTTTAGTCATGTCTTAGGTTGTATTCCTCCGGAAATTGGGAACCTAAGGAATCTGACTACCTTGTATTTGGATGATAACAAGCTTAAGGGCCATATTCCTCCAAGTCTTGGGGATTTAACCAAGTTGGAAACTCTGTCCCTTGGGTTAAATCAACTCTGTGGTCTACTGCCTCAACAACTTGGGAACCTATTGAATCTGACATACTTGGTTTTGTATTTGAACAAACATTTCAGGACCTATCCCTTCAACTCTTGGTCATTTGACTAAGTTGAATACTCTGTCACTTGACTCAAACCAACTCAGTGGTCTTCTGCCTCAGGAACTTGTGAATCTGAAGAATCTAAGTTATCTCAATGCAAGTTATAATAACCTAATTGGACCTATTCCGCATGAGCTCACCCAGTTAAGTAACCTTCAATATCTCAATCTTTCCTCAAACTCATTTTCCGGCCAAATGCCATTTATGGTTGGAGGATTCTCCAACCTTGTTAATCTAGAACTCTCCAATAACAAACTTAGCGGTCCAATTTCACCTGAGATTGTGAACTGCTTGAATTTGAAGGAATTGAGATTGAGCAACAATAGTTTAAGCAGTAGAATTCCATTGGAGATTGGCAAACTTCGGAATTTAAATCATCTTGATTTAAGCTATAACTTTATCAATGGGACAATACATTCTCAACTTATTGACGAAATCCAATTGACCTTAACATACCTGGATCTATCTCAAAATAACCTCTCCGGTGACATTCCTAATTCTTTTTATGGCATGACTTCCATATCTTTCATAAACTTGTCATACAACCATTTAGAGGGTAAAGTCAAAGAGCATTTTCTGAAAATATATTCACAGGAGGCATTTATTGGCAGCAAAGTTCTGTGCAGCGATTTTGGTACTGCTTTGCCTCCTTGCAATATTACTAATAATTCTCCTTGCAATAGTTTTGGAGAACAGAACAAAATATGATGATGTTCGCTTCATTAGAATGCTTCTTCCTATAACCATACTTGTTGTCCTCATAATCATTGGAATCTCATAACTCATCATCAAATGCAATAATAATAAAGATTCGCAATTCAAGTCAACAGCAGCAAAGAGTGGAGATGTGTTCTCAATATGGAATTATGATGGTAGAATTGCATATGGGGATATCATTGATGCAACGGAGGATTTTGACATCAAGTATTGTATTGGAACCGGAGTTACAAAGCGCAACTACCTAACGGCAAAGTAGTTGCTTTGAAGAAGCTTCACCGATCAGAAAGTGACGAGCTGACATCCACTAGGAGTTTTCAAAATGAGGTTCGTGTACTATCTAAAATACGTCACCGAAACAGTGTCAAGCTTTATGGTTTTTGTTTACACAAAAGATGCATATTTTTGGTTTATGAATATATGGACAGGGGAAGCTTGTTTTGTGTTTTGAGTAATGACCATGAAGCAATTGAGTTGAATTGGACACGGAGGGTTAATATCATCAAGGGCATAGCACATGCTTTGTCTTACTTGCATCATAATTGCACGCCATCTATTGTTCATGGTGATATATCAAGCAACAATATTCTACACAACTCAAAGTTAGAGGCATTTCTTGCTGACTTTGGAACGGCCAAACTTCTCTATGCCAACTCATCCAATAGAACAATATTGGTTGGAACTTATGGATATATTGCTCCAGGTAAACCACTTTGATATATATATATATATATAACCATCCTCTCATTTTTTCCACAGAGCTAGCGTACACTATGGTTGTGATAGAAAAATATGATGTTTATAGCTTTGGTGTGATGACACTGGAAACATTAATGGGAAGACATCCTGGGGAACTCTTATCATCCTTAGGATCATCAAGGAAAGAGAATATAATGCTGATGGACATAGTGGACTCGCACCTTTCACCTTCGATGGATCAATTGATTGCACAGGATGTTGTTCTTGTTTCATCAATTCCATTTGCATGCTTGCATTCCAAACCGAAGTTTCGACCATCAATGCAACATGTATCTCAAGAATTTCTTGAGTGCAAGACACTAATGTCAAAACCTTTTCAGGAAGTTTCCATTGCTCAACTTAGAAACCATAGAGTGTCCTTGCAATGTGAAACCTAAATCTTGCATTTCTTTCATTAAGAAAATGCTGCTTTCTGGTTATTGTATGAAGATTGATTGAATATAACGAAAATCGTCGGTACCCTCTTTCCATCTATATATGTGCTCCAAATTTGTGAAATATTTGAGGTGTTATCAATTGTTTCTTTTAGGTCATGTTTGGTTCGCGAAATGAGAAAGGAATTTACGTAGGAATGGAATCATTATGGGAAAGGAATACATTTCCTAAATGGATTGTTTGGTTGCAATATGAAATTCATTATGGAATCCTTACTATTTTGACCAAAATGCCCCTTAAATTAAAATATTATTCTATTTTTTTAATAATTATCTGGAAAATATTTTTAAATTTTAATTATTTATTATTTAAATAGAATAATATTTATTAGACAAATAAAAATAATATTTTTTTAAGAAAAAAGGAAAAATAGTAATAAATTGAAATATTATCCGGTGATGGAGGAGGACGAGCCCTCCTCCGGCGAAGGAGGCACACCTCCTCCGTTTCACTTTGTTTGAAACAGAGGAGGCCCATGCGTCCTCCAACGATGGAGGCAAGGGCCTCCGAGGGTGACGAGGCCACCTTCGGTGGCCTTTGATGAAAACAAAGAGGCTCCGCTATTGGCCTCGCCATCTTCAATTACGAAGGAGAGCCACCAGCAGTGGCCACTGTTTTTGTTTTTGTCTTTTTTTTTTTTTTTTTTTTTATTTCTGTTTTTTTTTTTTTAATTCAAGGACAAATTGGTGAGTTTAATATTTGAGTGAGGGTGAAATCCGTATTCCGACCTCAAGAGGTAAGAATCCTTATCCACCATTTGGGTGGAATCCTCCATGAAATGAAATCCTCATTCCATGACATTTTGTGCAAACCAAACAATGGAAAGAGAATTCCTTTTCTCATTCCATGCTTGATTTCACCAACCAAACACTCATAGTTTTTTTCAAGATACTGTACATCGATTGTTCAATTAATATACAATAAAAATGCTGTGGGAACACAAGTTGTGCATCATCATTTTCGATCCGGAACACAGGTTTTTTTTTTTTTTTTTTTTTTTCACCAGCTAGAATATTATTAGAAGGCCAAGAAAGCCGAAAGAGCAAGACACAAAACAAAAGGCAAGCCCAAGACAAAACGGCCCAAGACAGCCCACCAGCCCACCAACTAAGAGAGCCAAGCAAACCAAGCCCAAACCCAAGAGCACCCACTGACCAAGACAAATAAAACTAAAAAGCATCAGACCTGAAGCTTAACAAAAACCACAAAAAAGCATCAGACCTCCCTCCAACAAACCGTGCTACTGACCAAAAGAACCCCATCACAACCATCAAACAAAAATATCTGCACACATGTTAGACCCACCGTGTTGCCAAGCGTATTCAAATTTCTTCGAATTTCGTTGACAGGACCCACCCTGACTCCTATCTTGAGTACGAGGGAATCCTGTAAGAATCTTATCTTTTTCTTTCTCTGGTGGGCTTGAGTTTGAGATTTACAACCTAAACGCCTACGTACCCTATACCCAATAAGGATCAAAGCCCTCGTAGTTCATTAACTTTTTTTTTTTAACAACAACAATTTATTCAACGGGCACAAGACCAGAAGAAGAAAAACGCAACAAGCAACCCAAAGAACAAACCAGGAAAGCCCAGAAAAAGAAAGACAGTAGAAACAAAAACAACAACAGCCAACAGAGAAACAAAGACAGCGCCCAAAGCACCAACAAGACAAAAACAACCCATCACATCCAATGCAAAAAATCACCATAAGATAAAGACCCCATCTAAGCCAAATTGTCCGCGAACGAGTTGAACATACGAGAATCATAAACTGACTAATCTGTAGAAAAACTATTTTGTATCTGATCCTATATAGCATTCTGAATTCTGTATCTCTTTCTAAATCTCTTTCTAAAACTGTATCTTTTTCTATCTCTTTCTGAATTCTTTATCTCTTCCTGAAACTAATCGTGATCCTTGTGTATCCCATTCATCTTCTGCTTTGGGTATAAACCCCTTCAAACACTCACCACACTGTGCATAATGTTCACATGAATCAAATGGCCAAGTGTACAGAATACTCCACTCAGTTGTCTTCCAACTCCATACAAGACGATGCAGTGTGCGTGATTCATCCAAAAATTCATGAGTTTTAACTGTGTTGTTAAAAGGCTCATATATATAATACAACTCATCTTGTTTATGCACTAACATTGCTTTATAAATAAAGTTGTGCACAAAGGGAATGCCACCAAACTGATGACCATTCCATGGTCCGCTCCGGACCTCTTTTCTTGATCCTGTGGTAATAACTATTTGAGGGAGCCCATGGATGTCAAGTCTGAAACTAAAGTCTCCAGGAGACGGGTCATCAGCACTCCTCCTTGGTGTCAGATATCGCTCAAAACCAGTTCTTAAATTCCATCCCAATTTCATGCCTGGCAACAATGTGTCTGATGGGTAATCAAAGCCCTGCCACACATAGCTGTCAGAGCTCATGTTAATATTGTCCTTAATAACAAGGTTCCCAGAATCCAGGAGCTGACCCACTGGATTTTCTAGCACCCTTGATGAATTTGTAGACCAGATTATCTTCTTATCTTTGCTGAGAAGTACAATGTTCCCATCATCGCTCATGACCAACCTTCCTTGCTTATCAGTTATTGGATTCTTTCTATTTGAAACCCAAACAACTGTACTAGGATTAAATTTGTACCATATTCCTAGGTACCTGTTGTTTGAGTTTCCAGGGTTGAAGAAGCCTAGCTCAAAGCTCTGCGAAGCGGAAACTAATGTCTCACCATCTCCGATAGATTGTGCTAGACTTATGGTATCAACTGCAACTGACAAATTCATAATAGATGAAGAGAATAAAGTGCCAACGAAGGTGATCAAGAATAAAAAGCACCCCATTTAACACTACTAGCTTTTCTTTCAAGTCTTTATGACATCTCTATAATCTAAATTATCTAATCAATGTAAGGAACTTTTTTTCTTTCAGTCGAAATTTTGATGAAACATGTAGCAGGGTTCAAAGGAACAGTGTTTTTTGCGTTTTATCTATTGGCATGCCGCATGTCATTATGTCACAATGTACACAAGCACTAAAACTAACTGAGACATTTCATCGAACTTCTGGCATGCAAAAAACTATCCAATTGCCTTAAATACACAAACAAGAAGCAATCATTACCCAATAAAATTGATTAAGTGCAAGCAACCCTACCAGAGCCGACGTCGTTATGAAAAGGAGAGAAATGATGAGAGAGAAAGGTAGAGAGAGAGGCTCTGACTCATTTGGGTTTAGGGGTTATGGCAGAGACGAAGACTTCAGGAGTAAACTGTGTTCAGTTCATGTTGACAACATCAATCCAGTCATGGATCCAGTGGGTATGTGGGGCATTTTCAAGCCGTTTGGAAGGGTACGAGATGTTTATCTCTCGCCAAAGAACAGCTCAATGAGAAGTTTGTATGCTTTCATACGTTTTGAATCATTAGAAGAAGCTACTAAGGTGGCTAGGTTGACAAACGGAATGCACGTGTACGGATGGCCGATCACGTCAAAGGTTGCATCTTTTGGGTGGAACAAATGAAGAATTGCTGATGGAGTTAACCATGTTGGATCTGTAAGCAAAGATAAGGAGGTAACAAGAGGACCAACAGACCAGACAAACAAAGGCTTTACGACTTTTGCGGAGGCTTTAAAAGTTAATAGTCACAAGAAGGACTCGCAAAATGTTACTGGAAATGGGCAGAAGGATTTGTCTATGTTCTGGAGTAGTCATCAAAGGGCGGAGTTCTGGTTGAGGAAATGTGCGATGGAAACTCTGAAATCGTTCACTAATGTGGAATGTGTCAATGAGAGATTGAGAAACAGAGGATTCCAATTTACATCTCATTTTTTGGGGTCCAAGTTTGTTCTATGGTGCTTCGAATCTGAAATTGACAATGAAGGATTCATCAACAACAGATTTTTCTGGGATGATCGTTTCGTGTCTATGAGGAACTGGTCGGATGCTTCGATTTCAAATATGAGACTGGCATGGATCAACTGTTCAGGGATACCATTATGCTACTGGAGTATGGATTTTTTTGTGAAATTAGGATGGGTGATTGGGGAGCCTCTGTTAAGAATTAATTATCTGTTTGTTTTCTGTTGAATAATGTCAAGTTGTAGTTGTCCTATTCTATAGGCACTCTGTTGAAGTCTGTAGTAGTGCTTTCCGATTATCTAGGAATACTCTAGTAGTGGAGAAAGTGTGTCAGTTGTGGAACCAGTTGGTTCCAAAACTTCTGGTCAGTTTGTTTATGGATTTCTATTTAAATGATTATTAATCAATGAATAAAATACGTTGAGTTCAATCAATTGTTTGTCTATTGTTTTTCTTTTACTCAACATATGGTATCAGAGCCCCACTGGGCTTGACCAACAAAAAATAAAAATAAAAAATAAAAAATTCTCCAGAAGCAGCAGCTTTTTGATTTGCAGCAGCAAGATCTCATGGCAACCGACAAGGTTAAAGATCAGTATGTGCAGCCAGCCATACCTCGTTTCGATGGTCATTATGATCATTGGAGCATGTTAATGGAGAATTTTTTGAGATCCAAAGAGTATTGGAATCTTATTGAAATTGGATTTGCTGAACCAGCAGAGGATGCAGTGTTGACAGAAACTCAAAGAAGGACTCTCGAAGATCAAAGGCTGAAGGATTTGAAGGCAAAAAACTATTTGTTTCAAGCAATTGATCGTACAATATTGGAGACTATCTTAGAGAAGAACACTTCCAAGCAGATTTGGGACTCCATGAAGAAGAAATATCAAGGTACCACAAGAGTGAAGCGTGCACAGCTTCAAGCACTTCGAAAAGATTTTGAGACTCTCCACATGAAACCAGGAGAATCTGTTGACGACTATTTCTCAAGGACGATGACGATTGCAAGCAAAATGAAGCTCCATGGTGAGAAGATGGCAGATGTTACAGTTGTTGAAAAAATTCTTCGATCAATGACCACAAAGTTCAACTATGTGGTCTGCTCAATTGAGGAGTCAAATGATATTGATATTCTCTCAATTGATGAATTACATAGTTCACTCTTGGTTCATGAGTAGAGATTCAAGAGTGAAAATACCACTACAGAAGAACAAGCCTTAAAAACCTCAACTCACGTTGAATCTTCAAGTTCAAGAGGCAGAGGTCGTGGCAGAGGCAGAGACAGAGGAAGAGGAAGAGGAGGTCTAAGTAATAGAGATGGGAGCAGGCAACAAGGTCCATTTTTTGAGAAGCCCAATGATTATCACTCAAACTCTCAAAGTAGAGGAAGAGGAAGAGGACGTGGACAATATTTTGATAAATCCAATGTAGAATGCTTCAGGTGTCATAATTATGGCCATTATAGTTCAGAATGTTATACTAAATTCCCTAGAGACAGGGAAAGAGGAGAGAAGACAAATTTTGCAGAAAAACAAGAAGAAGAAACACTTTTGATGGCGTATCATGTCAAGGAGGAGGAGCCGCAATTGAAGTTATGGTATCTGGACACTGGCTGCAGCAACCATATGTGTGGCAGTAAGTCATCATTTTCTCATTTAAATGAAGCTTTCCATACAACTGTGACTTTTGGTGATAATTCAACAGTGAATGTTATGGGAAAAGGTGACATTCAAATCAAAACTAAGAATGATACTCCTGCAACTATTTCTGATGTTTTTTATGTTCCTGATTTGAAAACTAATCTTCTAAGTGTGGGCCAGTTACAAGAAAAAGGGTATGTGATTACTATCAAGAATGGTGTTTTTCAAATTGATGATCCTGCGAGAGGAACAATTGCACATGTTGAGATGACAACAAATAGGTTGTTTCCATTACAAATCAAAAGTATCCATGATTGTTTGATGGCCAAGATGAATGATTCAACATGGCTTTGGCATCTTCGCTATGGTCATTTAAACTTCGGTGGACTAAAGACACTTTATCAGAAGCAGATGGTGATAGGTCTTCCTATGATTACTCCTCCCTCCAAAATTTGTGAAGATTGTGTGCTTGGTAAACAACAACGTGATCCTTTTCCAAAACAAAAGGCATGGAGAGCACAACAGCCACTACAATTAATTCACTCGGATTTATGTGGCCCAATTAACCCAGTATCTAATGGCAAAAAGAAATACTTTGTTTCTTTTATTGATGATTTTAGTCGAAAAACTTGGGTGTATTTTTTGCGGGAGAAATCTGAAGCTTTTAAAGCATTTAAAAGTTTCAAAGCACAAGTTGAAAATGAAGTTGGAAGTACCATAAAGACACTTCGTACCGACCGTGGAGGAGAATTCTGTTCAAAAGAATTTGAAGCCTTCTGTGTTGAGCAAGGTATTCGAAGGCAACTCACTACAGCCTATACACCTCAGCAAAATGGTGTATCTGAGAGAAAAAATAGGACCATTCTCAACATGGTGAGAAGTTTGCTAGCGAAAGGGAAAGTTCCAAAGAGTTTTTGGCCTGAAGCGGTGAATTGGAGCATTCATGTATTGAACAGAAGTCCCACTTTCTCTGTTCAAAACATGACACCTGAGGAAGCATGGAGTGGACGGAAACCAGCCGTAGATCATTTCAAAATCTTTGGCTGTGTTGCATATGCTCACATACCTGATGAGAAAAGGAAGAAACTGGATAACAAAGGCGAAAAGTGTGTTTTTCTTGGGGTCAGTGAACATTCCAAAGCCTACAAGCTATTCAATCCTAGTACAAACAAGATTGTTACCAGCCGTGATGTGATTTTTGATGAGGAAAACACATGGAATTGGATAGAAAATGGTTCAACGCAGCAGCAGCAGCACATTCCTGTTAACTTTGATGAAGATGGGGACGATAAGAAGGATGGCCAGTCATATCAGCAATATGACCAACAACCGTTACAGCAAGAGCAGCAACATTTGCAGCCATCAATTTCTAGAGAAAACCAGTTAGCAGAAGCTACAGAAGTATCTAGTTCACGATCTCAACGCTCGAAAAGAAGACCAGCATGGATGATGGATTATGAGGTTAGAGGTGTTGTTCAACCTGATGATAATGATGATACTATTGCCCATTTTGGTTTGTTTTCAGATTGTGATCCAATCAGTTTTCAAGAAGCTGTGAAAGAACCAAAATGGCAAAAGGCTATGGATGCTGAGATCATGGCGATTAAAAAAAATAAGACATGGGAGCTGACAGACCTTCCAGAAGGACAGAAAAAGATTGGTGTGAAATGGGTTTTTAAAACCAAGCTAAATGAGAAGGGTGAGATAGACAAGCACAAAGCTCGTTTGGTGGCAAAAGGCTACAAGCAAGAATATGGTGTCGATTACAAAGAGGTATTTGCTCCAGTTGCAAGGTTAGATACTATTCGGTTAGTGATTTCCATGGCTGCTCAAAATTCATGGCTCATTTTTCAATTGGATGTAAAGTCTGCGTTCTTGCATGGAGAGTTGGAAGAACAAGTGTATGTTGAACAACCTCCTGGTTATGTGCAACAAGGAATGGAAGAAAAGGTACTTAGATTAAACAAAGCACTCTATGGGCTGAAACAAGCACCTAGAGCTTGGTACAGTCGCATAAATGCTTACCTTACTAATCAAGGTTTTCAAAAGTGCCCATATGAACATACTCTTTATGTTAAAATAGGAGATGGAAAGAAAATTCTTATTGTATGTTTATACGTTGATGATTTGATTTACACTGGGAGTGATAAGGATATGTTTGATGTTTTTAAAAAATCCATGATGACAGAATTTGATATGTCTGACCTTGGATTAATGCACTATTATTTGGGCATAGAAGTGAATCAATCTTCTGCTGGAATTTTTATTTCACAAAAGAAGTATGTTCAAGAAGTTTTAAACAGGTTTCAAATGAAGAATTGTAATCCTGTTACCACTCCTACCGAGATGGGTCTAAAGCTGGTGAAAAATCCTGAAGGAGAGAAGGTTGATAACACTGGTTACAAGCAGATTGTGGGAAGCTTGATGTACCTAACTGCTACAAGACCTGATTTAATGTATGCAGTTAGTCTTATTAGCAGGTACATGGAAAGTCCCAGAGAAATACATCTTCTTGCTGCCAAGAGAATCTTGAGGTACATGCAAGGCACCATTGACTATGGGCTCTTTTACAAAAAAGGAGAAAAGTCAAGTTTATTTGGATTTACTGACAGCGACTATGCGGGAAATCAAGATGATCAAAAAAGTACTTCGGGTTATGTTTTTATGATGGGGTCAGGGGCAGTTTCGTGGTCATCAAAGAAGCAACAAATTGTGACTCTTTCAACCACTAAAGCTGAATTTGTTGCAGCAACATCATGTTCGTGTCAAGCAATTTGGCTACGAAGGCTACTTGAAGCACTCCACTACCGGCAACAAGGACCAACTTTGATTTACTGTGACAATGTATCAGCAATCAAGCTCTCAAGAAATCCTGTTTTGCATGGGCGAAGTAAACATATAGACGTGAGGTATCATTTTCTGCGTGATTTGTGTAAAGATGGTACCATTGATTTGATTTTCTGTAGAAGTGAAGATCAAGTTGCAGACATTCTAACCAAGCCTCTCAAGTTGCCTGTGTTTGTGAAGTTGAGGCAAATGTTGGGAGTATGCTCGTTGAAGGATGTTACTTGATATGAAGGAAGCTTTGTTTTTTCTTTTAAACGGATGTCTGAAGATCATTCAGTTTAAGGGAGGGTGTTAAGAATTAATTATCTGTTTGTTTTCTGTTGAATAATATCAAGTTGTAGTTGTCCTATTCTATAGGCACTCTGTTGAAGTCTGTAGTAGTGCTTTCCGATTATCTAGGAATACTCTAGTAGTGGAGAAAGTGTGTCAGTTGTGGAACCAGTTGGTTCCAAAACTTCTGGTCAGTTTGTTTATGGATTTCTATTTAAATGATTATTAATCAATGAATAAAATACGTTGAGTTCAATCAATTGTTTGTCTATTGTTTTTCTTTTACTCAACAGCCTCTACTGGTGGATGAAGAGACTTCTCAGCGAACTAGGTTGGATAAGGGAAGAATTCTGATTCTCGTTCGACATGAAGAGTTGGTGTCTACCAATGTCAGAGTGGATGTGGGGAAAGGCTCGTTCACAGTCAAGGCTGTTGAAGAGGCAACGCAGGTAGATGGCAAATGGGTAGAGCAACACTTGGGACTGCAGAAGATAGCCATATAGGAATCGTAGAGTCGCTGTAGGAAGAACTTTTCGGGTGAGGAAGACGATAGGGGGACAGAAGGGGTACAGCTAGGCTCGAGATGGCAGGATAGGGGAGTGGGTCGTGAGGATCCAGAAGTGACAAGAGGTGAAGATAGGTGTCAGGCTAGAGAAAGGAAAGCTGATGATAGAAGGAAAAAGGTACCAGACACGTCAAGCTTGGATAAGTCAGAGTTTGAATTTAGCTTTCCAAAGTTTCATAGGAAGAACAATCAGGGCAAAGGAAAGGAGGAATGGGTCCCCAAGAAAAGAAAAACCGTGCAGAGGAAGGCTTTTGGAAAGGTGTGGATCGATGAGGAAAAAGGTCAAAGGTGCAGGGGAGTGGTTTCTGACAGTACATCGACATCTGTGGAAGAAGGGCTGAGTTTGAAAAATAGGAAGGGGGGGGGGGGGGGGGGGGGGGGGGGGGGTGAATGCTCAAGGCAGGTAGTGCTAAAGGAGGGCTGGGAGGCTGAAGGTAACGGGCTAGCTAGGGACCACAGCCAGGCCCAACATAATATCAGCTTCTCTAGAAGTCAATCTCTGGACAGGCCTCTTAAGGAGTTTCTGAGAAAAGTTGAGCTTGGAGTTGGGCTTGGTGCAAATGATAATTCTATTGGGCTTCAGAAGGATATTTCAAGAAGCTAGTCCTTGGATGATCCTTTAAAAGAGTATTTGGAGAATATTGAGCAGGCTTTCATTATAACCAAATTGTTAAAGGGTCTGTCTTCTCAGGCTGTGCAATCTCAATCTGAGGAGATCACTTTGGTTCCTAACACATTTAGTCCAAATGAGGAGGGGGTTAGCAAATCTGTTTCAGTAGTTCAAGAGACCATTGACTCAACAGATTGTGACTCATCAGCAGCAGAGGAAGATGAAGCAAAGGAAGATAAAGATGGGTGCAGCTCTAAATCGACCTCGACAAGAGGGGAGGCAGACGAAGAAGAGAGTGATCAAACCATGAAGAAGAGAAGGAAGAGACAGATTTGTGTGATTCGTCAAAAGGTTAAGAATGTAGCTAATAGAGAAGGAGAGGTAGCTAAGAAAGGGGGTGGGTACATAGAAGAGGAAGTGGTCAGGGTGTTGGAAATAGGAGCACAACTGGGCATCAATTTTAATGGGAAGGAAAGGGAGATAGCAGAATTTATCAGGAAAAAAGAGAAGGAAGAGGCTATCCGATTTGGTCAGAAAGAAGGACAGTGATTCTGTTCGGTTGTTTTTGTCGGTTGGGTTTTTGCTTTTTTGATGTTAGCTATCTCATGGAACGTTAGGGGTCTGGGAAGGAAGGATAAAAAGAGGGTGGTGAGGGATTTGGTTAGGCAATTCAAACCTATGGTTCTTTTCTTACAGGAGACCAAGTTGGGGATTTTTGACAGCAGAGTTGTGAGATCTTTGGGAAGAGATTGGCTTTCCAAAGGAATGGGAATGAAGGCTCAAGGGTCGGCGGGTGGAGTGGTCACTCTATGGAATGATGATCTTTTTTCTGTTAAAGCCAGTATCAACACTCAGAGGTGCATTATTATAGCTGGTGAGCTTTTAAATACTAAAAAGTGTATGGTTTTTTGTAATGTTTATGCTGCCAGCCAACATTGAGAAGGATAGGAAGGATTTGTGGGATTTCATTCTTCAAGCTCAAATTTCGCTTTCGTTCCCGTGGTGCGTAGGTGGGGACTTTAATACGGTGCTCAATCCGGCAGAACGGAGAGGCCGAGTTTGCAATTGGGGATCTATTAGGAATTTCAACAACTTCATTTTTCAGGCAAGACTTATTGATCTTCCCAACCATGGCTCTTGCTTTACTTGGACGAATAGTAGAGAGGAGGCCTCATTGGCTCGCCTGGACAGGTTTTTGGTTTCTCCAGATATTATTACTTGGTTTCCAAATTTGTCTCAATCTGTCTCAATCTGTCATTCCAAGATCGGTGTCTGACCACAACGCGATTACCATAGGGGAACCGAAAGATGATTGGGGACCAATTCCGTACAATAATTGATTAGAGGACAAAGATCTTATGAAGCAAGCCATGGAGGGTTGGAGGGGGTGCAAAGTGAAGGGTTCTAACGGTTTTGTTTTGGCTGCGAAAATGAGAGCCTCTAAAGGTTTCATTAAGACTTTTCTCCAAAACAGGAAAATGGATATATTTTCTATGAAGGTCTTTGAAGACCGGCTGCTGGAAGTTGACAAGAAAGCTGTTGTGGAAGGGTGGACAGGAGTGTTGAGGCAGGAAAGGTTGGCAATTTTGGGAGATATGTGGAAAGGCATCAGGAAGGAGGAGCAAATGTGGTTCCAAAAATCAAGAGTAAAGTGGATCAAGGAGGGGGACAAAAATACAAAGTTTTTTCATTGCTTGGCTAATGGAAGAAGAAGAACGAACTTTATTAAGGAAATTACCATTGATGGGAGAAACATTACGAAGCCTATGGAGGTCAAAGAGGGGATAGCAGACTTCTTCAAGAATCATTACAGGAAAGATGTTGGTGTTCGGATTTTTCTGATTTGGAGTTGAAACGGTTAACAGATCAGGAGAGGGTTATGCTTGAAAAACCTTTTTGTAAAGAGGAAATTTGGGAAGCTGTCAGTGGATGCGACGGAAATAATGCACCGGGTCCAGATGGTATGAATCTAAATTTTATTAAAGCTAACTGGGGGGAGATTCACGAAGATTTTTGGAGGTTCATTAATGGCTTTTATCATGATAGTTCCATTGTTAGTAATATCAATAACACTTTTATAGCTCTTATTCCAAAATGTGGGAATCCTATGTCTTTGAAAGACTACAGGCTCATCAGTTTGGTGAGCTCGATGTATAAAATTCTATTGAAGGTCTTGGCAAACCGTTTGAAAAATGTTTTGGACTCTATTATAAGTGAGACTCAGATGGCGTTTGTCAAAGGTCAGCAGATTACAGATAATTTCGTGATTGCCGAGGAAGTGATTCACCTATGGAGGAAGAATTCTGAGGGAGGTCTTATCATAAAGCTTGATTTCGAAAAAGCTTATGACAGTGTCGATCATGGGTTTGTGGATTCTATGATGAGGAATATGGGGTTTGGAGATAGGTGGAGAATGTGGATGAAGAGTTATGTTACTACCCCGTTGTTGTTTTTGTTGGTGAATGGTAGCCCTTCTACTCAGTTTGGGGTTGAGCATTGTCGAAGGCAAGGCGACCCCTTGTCCCCTTTCCTTTTCAACATTGTTAGTGAGGGTCTTAGTTGCTTACTCAAGAAAGTTGCGGGCTTGGGGCTATTAAGAGGAGTGGTTTTTAGGGATAATGAGGTTCATCTGACGCATTTGCAATTCGCAGATGATACAATGATTTTTCTCAAACCTTGCTTGGAGTAGGTTCGTAATACCAGGAGAATACTCAGATGTTTTGAGATGGCCTCCGGTCTTCAAATTAATTTTCATAAATCCTATGTTGTGAAAGTGGGGAAAAAGGGGTCTAATAGTACGGAGTGGGCAGAGGCTTTTCGATGCAATAGGGCGACCCTACCTATCTCGTATCTTGGCTTCCCTCTTGGAGCTAGACCTCGTACCAAGACCTTCTGGGATAAATTATTGATCCGTATGGAGAGTAGGTTGGCGCCTTGGAAGAAGAAGTTTCTGAACAAAGGTGGGAGGTTAGTTCTTATCAAAGCTGTTCTGTCTAGTATTCCTAATTATTTTTTGTCGCTTTTCAATTTGCCTGTCGGCGTGGCTAAGAGTATGAAAAAAATTCAACGTTCGTTCTTCTAGGGTGATGAGGTTCTGAAGAAAAAAATCCATGCAGTGGACTGGAACACGGTTTGTCAGAGTAAGAAAAATGGTGATGGTGATGGTGGTTTGGGAATAGGGAAAATGATGGACAAAAACAAAAGTATGCTTGCAAAATGGGTTTGGAGGTTTGGCAATGAGGAGTCAACCTTATGGAGGAGGGTTATTTGCGCTAAGTACGATGTGCGGAGAGAGTCGTTGGAGTGGAATTGGAGGAATACTGGTTCGGAATCCTTCTTTGTAAAGGCTGTCAGTAATCTTTTTGTCACAGGGTCTCCAACTGAGCCAATTCTGAAAAAAGGTTTGGAATTTGTGTTGGGAGATGGTAGGCGGGTAGACTTTTGGAAGGAATTGGGTGGTGAGGTTTTGCCTCTCAAGATTGCTTTCCCTAGAATTTTCGTCCTGTCTTTGAAGAAGGTTGGTTCGGTGGAGCTTTTTGGTTCGTGGCGTGGTCATCAATGGGTGTGGAATGTGCCTTTGAGGAGACGTTTATTCGATTGGGAAAAAGACCAATGGGAGGCTTTTACTTGTAGGCTAGATCAATTTAAACCTCGGAGGTTGTTTGGGGATGATCTTGCTTGGTCTTTTTGCTCGAATGGTATCTTCACGGTGAGTTCTTTTCGTCGTTGCCTTTAGGATTCGGCTTTGGAGGCTGTCATGGTGGACTCGACTTTGATATGGCAAGGTATTTGTCCTCACAAGATTGAGGTGTTCACTTGGCAGCTGTTAAGAGGTAGGATAATGGTCAGACAGGTGATGAACAAGTTTGGTTTTTCTCCCAATATGGTTCTCGAATGCCCTTTTTGTAAATGTGCGGAGGAGACAATTGGCCATCTTTTTCTCCACTGTAATCGTGCCTCTGAAATCTGGTGCAGTTGTATGTCATGGTGGGGGGTGTCCTGGTGCGCCAATAAATCCCTTCTGGAGTGGGCTTCAGGATGGTTTGGGTTATGTCCGAAAGCTAGGCAAGGAAGAGCTTGGAACACTCTCTTTTTTGCCATAGTGTGGACCTTATGGGAATCTAGGAACCAGTTAGTTTTTTCAAATTCTGATAAGGGGGTCGCACAGGCTGTGGATATCATCAAATTCAGAGTTGCGTGGTGGTTCAAACACCATGCGGAAGGTTGTACAGACTCGATCTCAGCTATTCTTCAGGATATTGCTGTGTGCTGTTCTGTTTCGAAAAGTAGGAAGGCTGTCTCTACAGCTGATTGGTCCCCCCCGTCGCAAGGCGCTTTAAAGTTTAATGTGGATGGCTCGGCTAGGGGGAACCCGGGATCAGCTGGAATTGGTGGTGTCTTGCGGGACTTCAGGGGAAAGGTGATTGGTTCTTTTTCTAAGTATGTTGGAATTGCGGATGCAATCACAGCAGAGATTTTGGCTATTCATCAGGCTTGTGTTTTGTGTGCTAGCTCTCTTGTTTTGTTTGGTAAACAAATCACCATCATCAGCGACTCTATGGGGGCGGTTTCCTGGGTAAACAGGTCGGATTTTGGTAGCTTGAAACATGTTAACTTCATCTATGAAATCCGTAACTTTCTGCATATTTTGGGTAGAACTGCTGTTATTCATAACCCGAGGTCTACAAACTGTTTTGCTGACTCTTTGGCAAAGAAAGGCTCGAATCAAGAGGGGGATTGTATGATGTGGGAGGTGGACTGATTTCTTTCTCGCTGGGTTTTTGCTGCTTTTGCGGTGTTTTGTCCTTGCGCTGGTTTGTTTTTTGTTTTGTTTTTTGTTTTTTTGCCTTTTGCGTGGGGGTTTTTTGCTTCAGTGGTGTGCCCTTCGCTGTTTTCCTTTTGTGCTTTGGGTTCTTTCTCAGGCAGGTCCTGTTGCCTGGCAGTGGGTGTCTTGTGCCCCTGTTTTTGCTCTGTTTTGTTTTTGGCTGGCTCTTTGGCCTTTTCTTAATATATCGCTGTTCAAAAAAAAACCCTACCAGAGTCATTACTTCTTCGACTTGTCTGATGTTGTCTCAGTACTTGTCAATGTAAGTGCACCACAACCCTTGAGTATGATGCTTGTCTGCTGAACAAAATAACTTGTTCTTTCACACGTAATAAACATGGGATATGATGCTTCATTTCCCAGTATTGCATCCTTTAGTTCCCATGCCTGAAGAGGAACGGAACAATTAAATACGACAATTGTGTAAGGTTACCAATTGATGCAGGGAAACTGCAGATTTCACTATTAATTGGGTCCTTTTCTGTCGTGAATCATCTTGATTCAATCTTTAATTAATTGGGTCCTTTTCTATCATGAATCATCTTCACTCGTGAATCATCTTGGTTGTGTGATAAGTATATACTTGTCTTGCTTGTGAACAATCAAATGTATTGTTGATTAATTTTTAATTCTGGGCTGAACTGAACCAACCAATGCATTGCCCCTTGCCCGAAAATGGAGGTTACTTGAAAGCATATGCTAGTTGCCCCTTGCCTGAAAACGTAGGTTACTTGAAAGGTTGATAGGTCAATTCAATTGTGAAGTAATATTGCTCTTGAATTGACTTTTCATTTCTTTTCGGGTACTAATATCTGTAAAGCATGTGCATTTCTCGTGAAGCATATGCATTTCTCGCTAGGTGGACTTTGCCAACAAAATATAAGAGATAGATTGTAAGTGCCTGCTTCTGAGAGTCACTGGACACCATTACACTTGACCAATCCATTAAAGATGGTGAGACAGTAATTTCAGCAGGCAAAGTCTTTGAACTGGGATTTTTCAAGGGGTTGATACCTTGGAATTTGGTACAAGAAAGATGATTAGAATTCAGTTGCATGGGTAGCCAACAGAAATACTCCAATTTCTGATTCCTCAGGATTTCTAAATATCAATTCCCATGGAAGTCTTGTCCTCAGGATGAACAGTACAAATGACATTGTTTGGTCATCCAATGCCTCAACAACTCTTCAGAATCCAGTTGCAGTGCTCTTAGAATCAGGAAATTTTGTTGTGAAAGATGAAAATGATAACAACCCAAATAACTTTTTGTTGCAAAATTAGAGCTATGATTATCCTTGTGATTAGGGGCGAAATTAGGGGCCCCAACCAATGAAATTGCTACATATATTTATTAGTGGAAATAGATGAAAAAGGTCACTCTCAGTTTTCAAAAACCAAAAATAGTCACCGATGGAAATATTTGCTTTAATGGTCATTCTTGGATTTAACTTTCTCCGAAATAGCCTCTCAAAGACCAAAATACCCTTTCTATTTAAATCTTATGAAAGGACCAAATTGCCCACTAAGATTTCTAAGGGACTAAACTACCCTTCCACACTTAAACTTCCAATCTACCCTGTTCTTCGTTCCATTCTTTTTCTCACCAGAAAGGGAATTTTTTCCCAAACGAAACCTAACCAAATTCGATCCAATCTACCCTATTCTTCGTTCCATTCTTCGACTTCTCACAATAAAGGGAATTTTTCCTCCAACCAAATCTAACCTAATTCGTCTTCGACTTCTCACCGGACGCCATTTGCGAGTTTCGTGGTGTCTTCGTGCTTCGACGGGCTTCGTAGGTCTTTGTGGAGGTCTTCATGGTTCGCCGGGCTTCGTAGATCATTGACTGGAATTCTTCACCATTTCCACTTTGAAGATCAAAATTGAAGGCAAAGGTAATGCCCTAAATTTGTTTTAAATTCTTCACTGAGATTGTGTACTACTTTTTACAAATGTATGGAATGCATTATTTTTTGGTTTCGTTTCATGCATTTTTTAAACCCTTAATTCTGTATCTGAAACTGTGATATTATTCATATTGAATTACTCCTGTCGGTGTTCAATTAAGAAATATTTGTGAAATCTGCATTCGATTTCTTGTCTTGTATGATTTGCAAGTGCCAATTTTGGGATTTTTTTTTCAAAGCTTATGTGACTACAAATTTTAGAATGTTTAGTTGCCATATGAACTTTAATTGCTTACAGCTTACATAATTACATATCTACGCAATTCTTCTTTTCGATTTCTTGAAGTTGTTAATGTAAAATGGGAGGTTGGTTTACGGTAAATTGATGTATTTTA
Source organism: Acer yangbiense (assembly GCA_008009225.1). Lineage (NCBI taxonomy): Eukaryota > Viridiplantae > Streptophyta > Magnoliopsida > Sapindales > Sapindaceae > Acer > Acer yangbiense. The sequence continues at coordinate 49,848,245 of CM017763.1, read as the reverse complement.
CTGTACTTCAACCTTAAGTTGCTCTGCAGCTAGTTTTACATGAAAAGAATCCTCTTAAAATTGTTGAAAATTTAGGCTCTAATATATTCTTGCAGTCTTTTCATGAGGTTCCACCTTATGGATTATCTGTGAGAGCTAGATGCTAGTTGATCTTGTAGGAGGCTATAGTCTCATTCTTTTTGCGTATAAATGATGAACTGGTTGAACAGCTCTATGTTGCCATTGCCAGAAGAATAAGTATGTCCTGCAATTTTTATTTGTTTTGAATAGTTTCAGATGTTCATCCTGTTATCAAAATTGGCACAGTACAATTGCTTGGAATCATATCTAATAGTTGGAATAATTTTTATTTGGAATCATTTCAAAATTTGCCAGTATAATTGCTTGGAATCATTTCAAAATTGGCAGTACAATTTTTATTTGTTTTGAATGGTAATTGGTTTAAATAGCCTTTTTGTTCCTTACTTTTTATGCTGGGAAGTTGAAGACAACTTGAGAAAGAACTAGTGATAGTTTAGATACAATGAATATGCAGTATGGACCTGTCTTGAGAGGAGTTTTGAATTTATTGAAGCTTTGTTACTAGCTCGAAATAAAACTTGTGCTTTTATTTTTTATTTGTATACTACATCAGATTATTATCAGTGAAATTAACTGTCAAAGTAACAAGCATCATCGTTTTCTTTTACTTGTAAATCTCCTTTATCAACTTTGCTCAATTATTTACTTGTAAGACCATTCAAATGCTACAACAGAGAACTAGATTACTTGTTCCAGGGGACCACCTTTCCTCGTCATTGTTGAACAAATTACTGACATGATTTGTAGATAATTAAACTTGTTTACCTCAACATTCAATTTTGTTAATTGGGTTAGAATATATAGTTTTCTTGTAATTTCAATAATTAAAAGAAAAAAAAATCTATAAAAACGGTGACTGAAATAGCTGAGTTTTCTGAGAGTTTTAGAGCAGATCTAGAGCTGTAACATTAGATTCCTCAGACTTCCCCTTAGATTCCTCTACTACACATGTTTGAAGAAAAGTTAAAAAATGCTTTGAATTTTTTCACATGATTTTGAATGGTCATCTGGTGAAAAATGGTCTTCTCTCTCTATCTGCTTTTAAACAAATAAATTTGATATTTTTATTGGAATAACATATATATATATGAAATTCATGATCGCATTGTATTGCCATGGAAGAAAAAGCGTTTGACAGGAAGACCAAAAAAGTTGAGGACACCATCTGCTGGGGAGTTTCAAAAGAAAAAGCTTTGTATGAATTGTGGTGAAAAAGGACACAACAAAAGAAGCTGCCCAAAACCATTATCTAGCACAAGCAAACTAGTAAAAAAAGCACGTGCTTGTAGCATTTGCAAGAAAGAAGGACATAATAGATTGAAGTGCCCAGATAAGGCACCCAACACTAGTTCGGATGACACAGACGATGAAATCATTGACTGTTAGGTATATTTTGAAAAACTCATCTTGGACGGTTAATTTGAGTATTTATCATTACTATTTGTAGCCCATTAATATTCATTTATGAGGAAATATTAAGTTTAAGTTTATTTGATGTATATATTATAACAGATTATGTTCTTGTTATGTTGTATGTGAAAACTTGGTATTTATGTTTTTTGGAATATATTATGAAACAGGTGGTTGTGAATATCTGTGGTGTTGTGTTGTATTTGAAAACTTGGTATATGTGTTTTCTGGAATATATTTGCAAACAAGTGGTGGCAAATATTTATGGTGTTATAGTATGTGAGAATTTGGTATTTATGTTTTCTGGAATTTATTTGCAAACAAGTGGTTGCGAATATTTGTGGTGTTGTGTTGTGTTGTATGTGAAAACTTAGTATACAATTTTTGTGGAATATATTTGCAAACAGAGGGTGACGCATATTTGTGGTATTGTGTTCTATGTGAAAACTTGGTATTTATGTTTGAAAAGCTAAAAAACCGGGTTTAAAATGAAATACATCGGGCTGAAAAGATTTGACTCCTAGGCTTAACAGATAAAAAACCGGGCTTAAAATGAAATACCCCTATTGGGAGTCTAATTAAATTAGGTGACATTATCCAAAATAAGGGTATGACAAACAAATATTTAAACAAACATGATCCAATATAATAATAATAAAAAAATAAAAAAAGATTGGTCGATGCACATACAGAATCCTGAAATCAAAAGATTGATTATCGGGATCAGAAGATTAATACCCGGGCTTAAAAGATTGACTCCCGAGCTTAAAATGAAATACAACATTTGACAATCTGATTAAAGTAGGAGACATTATCTAAAATAAGGGCATGACATACCAATATCTAAACAAGCATGACCCACTGAAATAATGAATGAATAAAAAAGGTTGGTCGATGCACATACAGAATCCCGGGCTTAAAAGATTGATTACCGGGCTTAAAGGATTGAGAACTGAGCTTAAAATTAAATACACTAATTGGGAGTCCAACTAAACTAGGAAACATTATCCAAAATAAAGGCATTACATACAAATATCTAAACAAGCATGATCCATAATAATAATAATTATAAAAAAAACTATTTAAGTTTTTTAGGATAACTACGCGAATCTACTTCGCAAGTTGGCGTTTACTCATTAATTTTTTAGGAGTTATAGACTTGGTCTCTTGGACTCGCTTTCTGATACTTTGACCCAAAACTAAAGGATAGCCACCTCCTACGGGAAGCCACCTGTAGTGTTGAAAAACTAATTAAAATGTCTGAATACTAAAATTTAATCAAAAACATAAGTACCGGGCTCATAAGATTAATACCCGGACCCAAAAGATTGACCTCCCGGGCTTAACATATAAAGAATCAGGCTTAAAATGAAATACCCCGATTGGAAGTCTAATTAAATTAGGAGACATTACCCAAAACAAAAGCATGCAATACAAGTATATATATATATATATATATATATATATATATATATATATAGAATTTAATATTTTTGGAAAGCCATCTGAATCTACTACACAAGTCATCATTTACTCATTACACTTAATATTTTCTAGGAGTTGTAGACTTGGTCTCTCGGACTCGCTTTCTAAAACTTTGATCCAACACTAAAGGATTGCTACCTCATGCGGGAAGCCTGCTGTAGTGTCGGAAAGCTAATTAAAATATAAGAGTACTAAAATTTAATCGAAAACATAAGTACAGGGCTTAGAAGATTAATACCCGGGCCCAAAAGATTGACTCCCGGGCTCAGAAGATAAAGGACCGGGCTTAAAATGAAATACCCCTATTGGGAGTCTAATTAAATTAGGAGACATTATCCAAAACAAAGGCATGCCATACAAGTATATAAAAAACATTATTTACTATAATAAATAATAAAAGTATTTAATATTTTATGATAACCACCCGAATCTACTACACAAGTCCTCGTTTACTCATTACACTTAATATTTTCTAAGAGTTGTGGACTTGGTCTCCCAGACTCGCTTTCTAAAACTTTGATCCAACACTAAAGGATTGTTACCTCATGCGGGAAGCCTGTTGTAGTGTCGTAAAGCTAATTAAAATGTCAGAGTACTAAAATTTAATCGAAAACATAAGTACAGGGCTTAGAAGAACAATACCAGGGGCCCAAAAGATTGACTCCCGGGCGTAGAAGATAAAGGACTGGGCTTAAAATGAAATACCCCATTCGGGAGTATAATTAAATTAGGAGACATTATCCAAAATAAAGGCATGCCATACAAGTATATAAAAAACATTATTTACTGTAATAAATAATAAAAGTATTTAATATTTTAAGATAGCCACCTGAATCTACTACACAAGTCCTCATTTACTCATTACACTTAATATTTTCTAGGAGTTGTGGACTTGGTCTCCCGGACTCGCTTTCTGATACTTTGATCCAAAACTAAAGGATAGCCACCTCATGCGGGAAGCCTGCTGTAGTGTCGGAAAGCTAATTAAAATGTCAGAGTACTAAAATTTAATCGAAAACATAAGTACCGGGCTCATAAGATTAATACCCGGGCAGAAAAGATTGACTCCCGGGCTCAGAAGATAAAGAACCGGGCTTAAAATGAAATACCCCTATTGAGAGTCTAATTAAATTAGGAGACATTATCCAAAACAAAGGCATGCCATACAAGTGTATAAAAAACATTATTTACTGTAATAAATAAAAAATATATTTAATATTTTATGATAGCCACCCGAATCTACTACACAAGTCCTCGTTTACTCATTACACTTAATATTTTCTAGGAGTTGTGGACTTGGTCTCCCGGACTCGCTTTCTGATACTTTGATAAAAACCTAAGGGATGGCCACCTCAAGCGGGAAGCCTGCTGTAGTGTCGGAAAGCTAATTAAAATGTCAGAGTACTAAAATTTAATCGAAAACATAAGTACCGGGCTCATAAGATTAATACCCAGGCCGAAAAGATTGACTCCTGGGCTCAGAAGATAAAGAACCGGGCTTAAAATGAAATACCCTTATTGAGAGTCTAATTAAATTAGGAGACATTATCCAAAACAAAGGCATGCTATACAAGTATACAAAAAACATTATTTACTGTAATAAATAAATAAAATATTTAATATTTTATGATAGCCACCCGAATCTACTACACAAGTTCTCGTTTACTCATTACACTTAATATTTTCTAGGAGTTGTGGACTTGGTCTCCCGGAATCGCTTTCTGATACTTTGATCCAAAACTAAAGGATAGCCACCTCATGCGGGAAGCCTGCTGTAGTGTCGGAAAGCTAATTAAAATGTCAAAGTACTAAAATTTAATCGAAAACATAAGTTCCGGGCTCATAAGATTAATACCTGGGCCGAAAAGATTGACTCCCGGGCTCAGAAGATAAAGAACCGGGCTTAAAACCCCTATTGAGAGTCTAATTAAATTAGCAGACATTATCCAAAACAAAGGCATGCCATACAAGTGTATAAAAAACATTATTTACTGTAATAAATAAAAAATATATTTAATATTTTATGATAGCCACCCGAATCTACTACACAAGTCCTAGTTTACTCATTACACTTAATATTTTCTAGGAGTTGTGGACTTGGTCTCCCGGACTCGCTTTCTGATACTTTGATCAAAAACTAAAGGATAGCCACCTCATGCGGGAAGCCTGCTGTAGTGTCGGAAAGCTAATTAAAATGTCAGAGTACTAAAATTTAAACGAAAACATAAGTACCGGGCTCATAAGATTATTACCCGGGCCGAAAAGATTGACTCCCGGGCTCAGAAGATAAAGAACCGGGCTTAAAATGAAATACCCCTATTGAGAGTCTAATTAAATTAGGAGACATTATCCAAAACAAAGGCATGCCATACAAGTGTATAAAAAACATTATTTACTGTAATAAATAAAAAATATATTTAATATTTTATGATATATAGCCACCCGAATCTACTACACAAGTCCTCGTTTACTCATTACACTTAATATTTTCTAGGAGTTGTGGACTTGGTCTCCCGGACTCACTTTCTGATACTTTGATCCAAAACTAAAGGATAGCCACCTCATGCGGCAAGCCTGCTGTAGTGTCGGAAAGCTAATTAAAATGTTAGAGTACTAAAATTTAATCGAAAACATAAGTACCGGGCTCATAAGATTAATACCCGGGCCGAAAAGATTGACTCCCGGGCTCAGAAGATAAAGAACCGGGCTTAAAATGAAATACCCCTATTGAGAGTCTAATTAAATTAGGAGACATTATCCAAAACAAAGGCATGCCATACAAGTGTATAAAAAACATTATTTACTGTAATAAATAAATAAAATAATTAATATTTTATGATAGCCACCCGAATCTACTACACAAGTCCTCGTTTACTCATTACACTTAATATTTTCTAGGAGTTGTGGACTTGGTCTCCCGGACTCGCTTTCTGATACTTTGATCAAAAACTAAAGGATAGCCACCTCATACGGGAAGCCTACTGTAGTGTCGGAAAGCTAATTAAAATGTCAGAGTACTAAAATTTAATAGAAAACATAAGTACCGGGCTCATAAGATTAATACCCGGACCGTAAAGAATGACTCCTAGGCTCAGAAGATAAAGAACCGGGCTTAAAATGAAATACCCCTATTGAGAGTCTAATTAAATTAGGAGACATTATCCAAAATAAAGGCATGCCATACAAGTATATAAAAAACATTATTTACTGTAATAAAAAACAAAAATTAATATTTTATGATAGCCACCCGAATTTACTACACAAGTCCTCGTTTACTCATTACACTTAATATTTTCTAGGAGCTGTGGACTTGGTCTCATGGACTCGCTTTCTGATACTTTGATCCAAAACTAAAGGATAGCCACCTCATGCGGGAAGCCTGTTGTAGTGTCAGAAAGCTAATTAAAATGTCGAGTACTAAAATTTAATCGAAAACATAAGTACCGGGCTCATAAGATTAATACCCAGGCCGAAAAGATTGACTCCCGGGCTCAACCGGGCTTAAAATGAAATACCCCAATTGAGAGTCTAATTAAATTAGGAGACATTATCCAAAACAAAGGCATGCCATACAAGTATATAAAAAACATTATTTATTATAATAAATAATATTTTTTTTAATATTTTATGATAGCCACCCGAATCTACTACACAAGTCCTCGTTTACTCATTACACTTAATATTTTCTAGGAGTTGTGGACTTGGTCTCCCGGACTCGCTTTCTGATACTTTGATAAAAAAACAAAAGGATGGCCACCTCATGCGGGAAGCCTGCTGTAGTGTCGAAAAGCTAATTAAAATGTCAGAGTACTAAAATTTAATCGAAAACATAAATACCGGGCTCATAAGATTAATACCCGGGCAGAAAAGATTGTCTCCCGGGCTCAGAAGATAAAGAACCGGGCTTAAAATGAAATACCCCTATTGAGAGTCTAATTAAATTAGGAGACATTAGCCAAAACAAAGGAACGCTATACAAGTATATAAAAAACATTATTTACTGTAATAAATAAAAAAAATATTTAATATTTTATGATAGCCACCCGAATCTACTACACAAGTTCTCGTTTACTCCTTACACTTAATATTTTCTAGGAGTTGTGGACTTGGTCTCCCGGACTCGCTTTCTGATACTTTGATCCAAAACTAAAGGATAGCCACCTCCTGTGGGAAGCCTGCTGTAGTGTCGGAAAGCTAATTAAAATGTCAGAGTACTAAAATTTAATCGAAAACATAAGTACCGGGCTCATAAGATTAATACCCAGGACAAAAAGGTTGACTCCCGGGCTCAGAAGATAAAGAACCGGGCTTAAAATGAAATACCCCTATTGAGAGTCTAATTAAATTAGGAGACATTATCCAAAATAAAGGCATGCCATACAAGTATATAAAAAACATTATTTACTGTAATAAATAAAAACAATATTTTATATTTTATGATAGCCACCCGAATTTACTACACAAGTCCTCGTTTACTCATTACACTTAATATTTTCTAGGAGTTGTGGACTTGGTCTCCCGGTCTCGCTTTCTGATACTTTGATCCAAAACTAAAGGATAGCCACCTCATGCGGGAAGCCTGCTGTAGTGTCGGAAAGCTAATTAAAATGTCAGAGTACTAAAATTTAATCGAAAACATAAGTACCGGGCTCATAAGATTAATACCCGGGCCGAAAAGATTGACTCCCGGGCTCAGAAGATAAAGAACCGGGCTTAAAATGAAATACCCCTATTGAGAGTCTAATTAAATTAGGAGACATTATCCAAAACAAAGGCATGCCATACAAGGGGCTCGAAATTTAAATAGCACTTTATGGGGTGCCTTTTGGGGAAAAGTCACCAACTTATTAACTTAAGTTTAAAAGGCACCATTTATGGTGACCAGACAAAAATACCCCTTCATTTGTCGGTTTGTGAGTTTTTTCAAACGTTGAAAGAAAAACCTTTTGACAGAGGAACGGACGGACAACAGAACCAAAATTCGACGGTGAGCCACCGGAACAGTAGCGATGTCGACGAGAGTTGAACGGCAAAGCAGAAGGAGTGAGGTAAGCATTTTGATTCTCGTTTTCGAATAAGATTGTGTGTTTGTTGATCAGGTTAGGTTAGGGTTTTATTTTAGGAAAAAAAATTCTTTGAAAACGATGAAGATCTGGGTTTGATTAGTTGAATCGAGCCTTTTTGTAGTTGAATCGTGCCTTTTTGTAGTTGAATCGTGCCTTTTTGTGAATCGAGCCTTTTTGTAGTTGAATCGAGCCTTTTTGAACTTCAGTCGAGCCTTTTTGTAGTTGAATCGAGCCTTTTTGAACTTCAATCGAGCCTTTTTGAACTGTGTATTGTAATCGAGCATTTTGGTGTTGTAATCGAGCCTTTTTGTGATGTAATCGTGCCTTTTTGAACTGTGTTTTGTAATCGAGCCTTTTGGTATAGTAATCGAGCCTTTTTGTGTTGTAATCGTGCCTTTGTGTATTGAGATCGTGCCTTTTCATGTTGTAATCGAGCCTTTGTGTATTGAGATCGTGCCTTTTTGTGTTGTAATCGAGCCTTTTTGTATTGTAATCGTGCCTTTTTGTGCTGTGATCGAGTCTTTTTGTATTGTAATCGTGCCTTTTTGAACTGATCGAGCCTTTTTGTACATTTATGTCTAGCGTTTTTTTTTTGTGTATTCGAGCCTTTTTGAACTGTTTTCGAGCCTTTTTGTACTGTATTCGAGCCTTTTTGAACTTTGTACTGTGATCGAGCCTTTTTGTACTGTGATCGTGCCTTTTTTCGCTGTGATCGTGCCTTTTGACACTGTGATCGTGCCTTTTTGTACTGTGATCGTGCCTTTTTGCACTGTGATCGTGCCTTTTGACACTGTGATCGTGCCTTTTTGTATAGTGATCGTGCCTTTTTGTACTGTGATCGTGCCTTTTTGTACTGTATTCGAGCCTTTCTGAACTGTATTCCAGCCTTTTTTGAACCTTGATTTTTTAGGAGTTTTCATGAACTGATATGGTTTTTTTTTTTATGTGAATATGCAGAGGGTGAATCCGAAGGATTTCCAGAAAATCCCTGTGGGAGAATGGTTCCACGGAAAAATTATTCGGCATGACCATGTGAATGACATTACAGATGTCCACAACGCACTTGAAAGTGTACATGAACTTCTTCGGATGGAAGACCATCGTCGGTTTACTGAGTCTTGCTTCGGTCATTTACTTCACATGCATCAGGAGATGAATTTTTCGGCTGGAATTGTCCATCGGATGCTTTTGCGCGAGTTGCATCACGACGGGCCAGAAGATGAGATGAGATTTTTGTTGGGTAAGCATACGGTCCGGTTCTCCAGGGTTGAGTTCTGTGTAATCACCGGATTGAAGTTCGGAATCATTCCCGACCCAGCAAGTTATGAGATGGTACAAAATGGCATACACGACCGATACTTTCGGGGTTGAGTCGTAGAGAATGAAGACCTGAAAGCGGTGCTGCGGAGTGGTCTTTTTGAGCAGCAGTACGATGCGGTGAAGCTGTCATTATTGTTTTTGCTGAACTGGATACTAATGGGGGTGGACGAGAGATATAAAATTCCATTATGGCAGTTTCAGCTAGTTGAGGACTTGGACGCTTTTGATGCATTCCCGCCCCAAAAATTGATCGGTCCACAACCACACGGTTTGACTCTCGCAAGTGTACGAGGTCGGTGTGTAATACAATGGCCGAGTAGGGATCGTTCCCACGAGGACTAAGGATTGATTACTGGCTTTTATCGATTTATATACTATTTGAACAATTAAGACTGAATATTTTTAGAATTCTAACACTAAATTGATTTCTATAAAAGCAAGTAAACACCAACCACAACTAAGATGAATGTGATAGTATAAGGAAAATGTGCTAGAACTTGAATCCACCTCACCTTTCTAATATGACTCTTGACTTACCTAATCTCTCAATTGTGCAAGTATGGATTATAGGTTCATATTCCCTCAAATCAACCTCTAATCTCTCTCGATGTCTTAGAGATTGTATCCAACATATAAAATATGCATGAACTCATTAAGATTAATGGAATACATACATGAACCCTATAAGCTAGCCTAGTGCATCTCTCACTTTCTAGTCATTTATAGTGAATGTTTTGCTTATCTATTGATCATTCAACAAGGTAGCAAATCAAGGCAAAAGCATTAAGCATACAAAACATTCATATAACCATACAAGCACTTGTAGAGAAACTAAGTAGTCATTATCAATGAATCAAGGGTTTGGTTTCATCTTGTTCTAGCACAAGGATATTTAGCTCATATTACACATTAAAACCATACAAAATATCAAATGAGCATAAACCATAACAAATACAAGAAGAGAAAGAAGAGTTATAGAAGTAAACTAGGATGATGATCTCCTTCTTGAAATGCTTGGCCTCCAATGGTTCCCTTCCTCTAGAATCAACTCCTCCAAGCTCCAAAGATGATGAAGAAGCTTCAAACTTGAGAGAAAAGGGAGTGTTTTCTGCCTCCAACAAGCTGTGGTCGGACTTGGTTGGTATTGTGTGAATGAATGGGAGCTCCTTTCCCACATGCCTCATATCTCTCCCAAAAGACAAAAATCCCCTCCTATTAATTGAAGAGGGCCCACCAAGATTTCCAATCATCACCATCCTCTCTCACAGCCCACACAAAATCTCAGACAAAGTCTGAAAAATCCAAGCTTAGTGGCTCAAGAAATCTTCGTGAAAAGACAGAAATGGTCACCTGACGGGCAAAATCTGCGCCCTGTTTTGCGCCCTGTTTTGCGCCCTAGGGCGCAGAAATGGGAAATAGGGAACTTCTGACTAGGAATCGGCGCCCTTGTTTTGCGGCCCCTGGCCGCCGATTAGGGCGCCGAATTGAGGCGAGAAAGGGTGACATTCTGGTCCCTTTCTGCGCCCATTTTTGCGGCCCCTTAACGCAGAAATGGGGCGCAGAACTCCAAGTTTCTGAATTTGCGCTTTTGCCCTAACATTTCCATCTTTTTGCAATTACGCCCCTGATCTGGAAAAATTCCTGAAACACTTATTTTTAGCCGTTAAAAACCCGGTTTACCCGGAAAACAAGCATAAAAGATACAAATAAGGGGGAACACTTCACGAATAAAAAAAAAGTTATCAGTGGGGCGCATACGTGTATAGGCGGACTATATCTGGTTTAAAGCATGCTTTGGATGGTCAACGGCAGCGGTCCGAACAACGACAGCAACAACAGGCCACGGCTAACACCACTGAGACGTATAACATATACGGTCTAGTGCACGCATTATTGGTGAGAATTTATAATTTACAGCCGTACTTTAATAGAAAATATTTTATATCACTAATGTGTTATCTATTATGCAGATATTTGCTTTTGAGGTTATCCCGGACCTTAGCAGCAATAAGCACAAATGTGGGGAACGCAGGGTGATCGAGCTACCCCCTCCACGTATTTTGAAATGGGAGTTGACTGCGCGACCACGGGGGAAAACGCTGGATAAGATTTTCACTGAAAGGGTAAGTATTGATGTTGTTAATGTTTATTATTTTCAGTATGTTTGCAATTACAATGATGTCACTCCGATTGCAGATGTTTGCGCGGGCTGAATTGGTGCCTATGGAGGCTGAGAGGCGTCAACAGTACTATGAAGGCATAAACCTGGGAGGCAGTTTATATGATGACGATGCCGCAGATTTACTTCGTGACCGCCCGGATCCCGATCGACATAGGACTGCCGGACCCAGTGATACAGAGGAATCATATTACGGACCTAGTGATATGGATCCTCAGTATTCTGCACCTTATGATCTTGAGGGCTCAGAGCCGGAGGTTGACATTGGTACTGAGAGTCCCACGAGGTCTAGGCGGATACCTTTCAGTCAAGCCAGACAACCACGACCTAGACCTAGTGATTCAGACCCGGAGGGTCGCAGTCCTATTCCCGTGAGGCGTAGGCGGGTACGATTCACGTTGCCCAGACGGCCTGCACCTGAAGGTCAGCAACCTGAAGGCGTTGAAGACCATCCGGAGGTACATAAGCATTTTTTTAACCGCATGCTTTACTTTCCATTGACTTAATAGTTTTAGTACTGACAGAGTCTGCAATCCTTTCAGGGCTGGGAGTAGAAATTAGCAGAAGTGATGGATGCTGTTCGAACATTACGGACGGATGTCATGGATGTTATCCAAAAGAATGAAGAGAAAAGAAATTCACAGCATCTGGAGTTGGTGGCTATGATTTGGACGCTACAGGGTCCGACGTCGCAGGGTCCGACGTCGCAGGGGCGTATGGAGGAGGATCCACCGTTCGATGACCAACCATTTCATGACTATGATGGTGCATTCAGTACAGGCAGGACAGGTACTGATCATGATGAGACAGGCTCAGGGGTTAGACATGGGGAGGCATATACTACAGACACAGTACCCGAGCAGCAGGCTCCTGATGCATTAGGACAACCGGCGGTCCCCGCTGATACAGAGACAGCATTATTGGAACGTATACCATCGCAGGCAGTCACCGCAGACCGCTCATCACAGCTGCTGCATGATCCTGTTGAAATCCATGAGCTGTCCACTGACCGCACGTCGCAGCCTCCGATCGACCAAAGCATAGCCGACCCCTCCAGGCGATCCTCGAGGAGAGATTTGGTTCTTCGGATTCCACGGTCACAGGTCGATCAACGGGGACCGAGTTCCTCCTCAGACCGCACCGATCGCCATGGTCCGGAACAGACTCCCCCACCCCTAAGGCGTGGAGACCGGATTCGACGTCGAGGTTGGATGGAACGGAGCCCATACACAGACCCCTGTCTACCAAAAAGGGCACGGGTGATGCCGCCGCCGACACATGAATGGAATCCACATGGACTGTTAGATCCTGAACAGCTTGTGGCGTACGAAGACTACAAGAGGAGCATGTCGGGGGAATTGTAAGTATTACATTCTGTTTATAGTTTTTTTCGACAAATATGTAAGTCAGTATTATGTAACTTTTTCCCTACTTATGCAGACGTGATGTGGATCTGCACGACCCAGTTGGTGTTCCTGTCACTTGGTTCCACCGGTTGCAAACCAACTTCATGGAGTTGGAGGATACTGTATGTTCCTTCCTTGAACTGTCTTTATAAAACTCAGTCATAAATGGTTGCATCCTAACAATACAAACTGTTCAAATTTTTAACACATTGACGCATACTTGAAGATTGTCCGGAGGCGTCAGCGATTGCACCCCACTGTCTACGGTTCGAGGATCAACATACTGGATTCACAATTCTTTGTAAGTGTTAATATTATACGGTTTTCGCTTCGACATTGATGTGTTCATACATCTTCTGCCTAACGTTTCAGTTAATTTTCTTTCAGACATTGTTAGATCACCAATGGGACAGAATCGGCACTGGTGAGGAGAGGAAACCCCCATCAGGTTGGTCTGTGTTTAAGCAGCAGTGGTCCCGTGATGAGCTTATGGTGGTCCGTGGGGAGCTCCCGTTAGGGAATCGGCCTTGGCACGATGTTGACATTGTAAGTGTTTATTCGAGTTTTGCGTCTATGTTTATTCGAGTTTTGATAACACTTTGGAGAAACACCTGCAGGTTCTGATTCCTTGCAACGTTGGAGGTATGCATTGGGTCATGGCCAGCATCGATCTGCAGTATGGGCACATTCTTGTGTTTGACCCGTTCAGACGGGATGTCCCATTTAGGCACAGGAATGCCCAGTTTGCATGTCTGCGCTATTTGCTACCCTCTCAGCTCTATACGGTGCACTTTCACAGGAATAGACAACCGGGTGACAAGACTTACAAAAAGAGGGATGGGCCGTTTCGGATGTTATTTGTGTCAGCCGACCGGGTGCCCCAACAGGAATTGGGGTATGACTATTTCAAGTTGTTATTCTATCCCAATAGGTGAAGAAATGTATCAATGCTAATGGTTGTTCATGTGGTTAATTGCAGGGGAAACTGTGGTGCCCATATGATCAGTCTAATTATATGCTTATATTTTGCCCATTTTGCCTATGTTTATGCGTGTTTCTTGGGTCTTTTTGGTGGGTTGATGTGTTTGTTAAGTCGTTGCAGGTCTCTTTCCATAGAGGCGTTGATCTAATCTTATTTTGGAAATGGTGGAGTCAAACGATGAAGGAAAGGCCAAAATCCTCAATTTCCGCGGCCCATGCCGCTCAACAGGCACATGCATCATCGGCGGCACTCCAGGCGGTCGACAAGGGTGATTTACCGCGTCCCATGCCGCTCAAGAGGCACATGCCTCCCAAGCGACCCCTCAAGCGAGCCATTCCAGCGTGTTTGTCTTGGATTTTCCGCTGTCCATGCACGTGCCCACCCAGCGGCACGTCAAGCGTTGGACCGTCTCCGCGTTTCCTCAAAGCTGCTGAAGACCTATAAACAGAAAGAAAGGAAAAAGCAAATAAAAGAGAGGGCCGACCTTATCAGACCATCAGATACCGATTCCTTTCATTCTTTCATATTCATTCCATCATTAGAAGATTACTGGAAACAGGAAGACGACGGGGATTTCAAGACAGAAGCATCTCGCCATAATGGGTTTTATCTTCATCTCTTCTATGTTTTTATTCTCTCCATTGATGTGTAACTAAACCTTTAACTAGGGGATTGATGTAACCAATTTTGGATAACTCTATGTAATCAATTAGTCTATCTTTTGTTAATCAATTGGGTTTTAGTCTTGTCTATTGAATTAATTGTTCTACTTTACTTATTCATATTATTTTGTGGCCTCAATTGATATGGATTTGTGATTTAGTTTATCCCATGAGATTAGGGTTTAGATGTGAATGGCCTTTTCCATTTAAATCACAATCGTAAGCTTAATAGATTTGAAAGTTAATGTTTGCATGGCCTTGTTGCATTGATTTGGCTTAGAGTTTTGTTCTAAAGGATTTCGTTACTATCACTTGACACATGGCCTTTGTGCGAGTGGTAGGAAAGAGATTCGTTCTTAATTGTTTATCAAAACAAGCCCTAAACTTTATTGAAGTGTTTATTGAGACTGATTGAGAGCATTGAGTGTCTAAGAAAGGTGCATCGATTCCCTAGTATTTCTCTCCATATATTCATTCCTTGTGTGATCTTTGATTTAATTTGATTTTAGTCTTTTAGTTTAGATTCTCATAATTTAGGTTAATTTTAGAATTAAACAATCTTCCAAAGAAAAGCATTATGCAATTTAGTTTCCACATTTAGAGTATCCTTACTAGATTAATTGGCATTCGACCGATAGAATCGCCGATCCCAGTGAACGAACTTTCTTAGTAAATTGAACACAGATTTTACTGCATCAATTTTGGCGCCGCTGCCGGGGATTGGTATAGATTTTATTAGTTGAATCTAGTTAGTTTAAGTTAGGTAGTGTGTGTCATTAGATTTTATTTTTAGTTTTAGTTTTTCTTTTGTTTCTTTTTATCTCGTGGTAGTTGTGTTTTTGGTGTTTCAGGTTTTACAGGTGTATGAACGGACGTCGTTCGCTTGGAGGTATTCTGATCCCTGCTAACGACGAGATTGACCGAGTAGGCCGGGTTGCTAGACAGTTCGAAGAGTTAGATCCTTTTGGTGAGGACATGGGTGATCACAGTGAGCAACGTGACCGGGTTATTCGAGCTGAAAGAGAGGTTCATGATGAACAAGGTGTTCAAAATAGACAGGAAGTTCGAGACAATCTACCGGGTTCTCCAAGACGTGCACTAGAAGATGGTATCAGAATAATGATAGAGTCTGGACAGCCTATGCTGGGAGACCAACCTCAGCCAGTTGTGTTAGATGCCGTAGCCAGGAGTTATGAGTTGAGGAGTAGCCATTTAAATATGCTGCCATCTTTTCACGGCTTGGCAACAGAAGACTGCCTCCAGTTTATGAAGAACTATCAAGCTACCGTAGGGAATTTCCCGATGGGCCGATTGACAGAAGAGCAGTTAAGGATGAGGTGTTTTTGGTATTGTTTGAAGGACAAGGGCATCAAGTGGTACAATTCAGTAAGGGCAGGATCTTTGAGAACATGGGTTGACGTGTGCACTGCATTCTTCAACAGATTTTTCCCTGCTTCAAAAGCAAAAGAAGTCCGGATCAAGATAGCTAGTTTCAGTGAAGAAGATGGTGAGTCGTTCCATGAAGCATGGTTGCGATATAAGGAGCTGTTAGATCAAATTCCCCCTCACATGGTGACAGAGGAGTACAAAGTCCGCACTTTTTATGATGGATTGACACCTTTCACACAAAACATTGTTGACAACGCTTGTGGGGGTATCATTACTAGGAAATCTGCTTTAGAGATTGCTGAGATCTATGAAACTTTGGCTCTAAACTCCCAGCATAGAAGTTCAACTGTCAGAAAGGGAGGAAAGTATGAAGTCAACCAGACAACTGGGGTGGAAATTCAGATGGCAAATCTAGCTAAGCAAATACAAGCTATGATGGCCCAGAACTCGAATAGGGATCAACAGCAAGGAGGGGTGAACTCAGTGCAAGATGGAGACGGGGTACCATTTGAGACAGAGGAGGTTCAAGCTTTCAATTACCAAAGAGGGAGAAACGATCCTTACTCGAACACCTACAATCTTGGATGGCGTAACCACTCAAATTTATCTTATTCTGACCCCAACACTGCTCTTAATAGTCATCAGCTCATTCAACCGAATACTCAGGGAACAACTCAAGGAGGGTACAACAGAGGCAATTACCAAGGGCAAGGGTCCAATAGTCAACCTCAACAATGGAACAATGCTGCAAATAGAGACAGTACCACCTATCAGCCGAAGAAGAGATCCTTGGAAGATATTGTGACATCCCTTGCTGAGAATACAGAGCGCTTCTCACGTGATACAAATCAGAGAATTAACAATGTTGAGTCATCCATTAAAAATTTAGAAACACAGATGGGACAAATAGTCGACGCAGTTCGCAAGAATGAACCAGGAAGGTTCCCTAGTCAATCAGAACAAGCCAAGGCATTGACTGTGTTGAGAAGTGGGCGAGTGTTAGACACTGAAGTTGTTAGAAGGCAAAAGAAAGAGGACACCAGGGGATCAAAAGAGGTGAGTGCGAAGGAGGATAGAGAAGAAGAAGAGGTAGTGGTAGATCCACCACCAAAGAAGACCTCGGTTTTACACAAATCGTCAGACCCTTATATTCCACCCCCTCCATATGTTCCACCAATTCCTTTTCCTGGGAGACTTAAAAGGGACAAGCTAAGTAAGGCATTCAAAGAGATTTTTGATGTTCTGTCCAAGGTACATGTGAACTTACCTCTTCTTGAGATGATAGAAAAGATGCCTGCATATGCGAAATTTTTCAAGAGCCTTCACACCAACAGGCAGAAGTTTGGACCAAATCATCAGGAATATATAGCAGGCAGTGCTAGTGCAGTTTTGCAAAAGGAACTTCCTCCCAAACTGAAAGATCCATGCAGTTTCTGCATCAATATCACAGTAGGAGGTACCCAACTTGAAAGAGCAATGCTAGATTTAGGTGCCAGTATTAATTTGATGCCTTATTCTATTTACAAGCAGTTAGGTTTGAATGAGTTGAAGCCTACCACAATGTCACTTCTGTTAGCAGATGGTTCAGTAAGATATCCGAGAGGGAATGTTGAAGATGTACTGGTCCAAGTTGGAAAGCTTATTATTCCAGCGGATTTCGTGGTATTAGACATGGAGGACGTAAGTAAAGAGACTAACATGAGACCTGTTCTTCTGGGTAGACCGTTCATGGCCACAGCAAAGACATTTATTGATGTGCAGAATGGAAAACTTTCAATGACAGTGTTAGATGAAACAGTGGAGTTCAAACTGTTTGAAGCATCATCATACCCTGCCGGAGCTGATGATTGTTCATTCATCGAGGTTTTAGACCCTGGGATTGATGGAATATTCAAGGATGAGGATTTGGCGGATTGGGATTGGGACGATCAAGACGACAAGACTGAAGATAGTTCTGAACTAGCTGAAGAAGAAGTTGAAGACTTCCAAATTTCAACTGTCAGTTTTGCCAATGATCCACCGCCAAAGTTGGAACTCAAGGAGTTACCAACAACTCTGAAGTATGTGTATCTAGGTGCGAATGAGACATACCCGGTAATTGTTGCTTCAGAATTGCAGAGTAATGAGGAAGAAAGGCTCATTGGGGTTCTACAGAAACACAAGTCAGCTATAGGATGGTCAATTGAAGATATCAAGGGAATCAGTCCAACAATTTGCATGCACAAGATATTTCTCGAAGAAGAGTCTAGACCGTCAAGAGAGGCTCAGAGGAGATTAAATCCGATAATGAAAGAGGTAGTAAAGAAAGAGGTCCTGAAACTTCTACAAGTGGGGATAATTTATCCCATATCAGACAGTAAATGGGTCAGTCCGATTCACGTGGTTCCTAAGAAATCAGGTATTACCGTGGTTCGCAATGAGCAGAATGAGTTGGTTCCACAGAGGCTTCAGACAGGGTGGAGGGTGTGTATCGACTACAGGAAGCTGAACACTGCTACCAGAAAAGACCATTTTCCTCTTCCTTTCATAGATCAGATGCTTGAGCGATTAGCAGGGCATAGTCATTATTGTTTCCTCGACGGGTACTCAGGTTACAATCAGATAGCTATCGCACCGGATGATCAAGAAAAAACTACTTTCACTTGTCCATTTGGGACGTTTGCATATAGAAGAATGCCGTTTGGTCTCTGCAATGCTCCGGGTACTTTTCAGAGGTGTATGATGTCAATATTTTCAGATATGTTGGAAGAAATCATTGAGGTATTCATGGATGACTTCTCGGTGTTTGGGGATTCATTTGATTTGTGTTTGCACAACCTTACCTTGGTCCTTAAGAGATGCGAAGAGAACAACTTGGTGTTGAACTGGGAAAAGTGCCACTTCATGGTACAACAAGGGATAGTTCTCGGACATGTGATTTCAAGAAGAGGAATTGAAGTGGACAAAGCTAAGGTGGAGGTGATCAGTAGTTTACAGCCTCCAAAATCCGTGAAGGATGTGAGGTCGTTTCTTGGGCACGCAGGTTTTTACAGACGATTCATAAAGGACTTTTCGAAGATAACGAGGCCCTTGTGTTTGCTCCTACAGAAAGAAATTGATTTTGAGGTCAGTGAGGAGTGCATGGTAGCTTTTAACACTTTGAAGAGTGCATTAACCACCGCGCCAGTGATAATTTCCCCCAATTGGGAATTGCCCTTTGAATTAATGTGTGACGCTTCAGATTATGCCATCGGAGCAGTTTTGGGGCAGCGGGTAGATAAGGTTCCGCACGCGATATACTATGCTTCTCGAACCTTAAATGACGCCCAGTTAAATTACTCAACAACTGAGAAGGAGCTTCTAGCAGTAGTTTTTGCATTGGAGAAATTTCGGACGTACTTGGTGGGCGCCAAGGTCATTGTATATTCAGACCATGCAGCCCTTCGTTTTCTTCTTCAGAAAAAGGATGCCAAACCTAGATTGATTCGGTGGATCCTCCTACTACAAGAATTTGACTTGGAGATACGAGACAAGAAAGGTAGTGAGAACGTGGTTGCTGATCATCTAAGCAGGTTAGTACAGGCAAATCCGGATGAGGTAGACAAATTGCCATTGCATGAGAAATTTCCGGATGAACAACTGTTGGCTATAAACGATAGTGAGCCATGGTATGCTGATCTGGTTAACTATTTGGTAAGTGGGGTAGTACCAGAGGAATTGAACTCACAAGGGAGAAAAAGGTTCATTACAAAAGCGAAAAAATACTTTTGGGATGATCCTTATTTGTACACTCATGGTCCCGATTCTGTGATAAGAAGATGTGTTCCGGAGTCAGAGCAGAAAGACGTTCTGAAATTTTGTCACGATCTACACTGTGGAGGACATTTTGGTGCAAGAAAGACAGCGTTGAAAGTGTTGCAATCTGGATTTTTCTGGGAATCGTTACACAAAGATGCAGTCCGGTTTTGTTTGGCATGTGACAGATGTCAACGTACAGGGAGTATAAGTAAGCGAAATGAGATGCCCTTATCTGGAGATTTGATAATAGAGCTTTTTGATGTCTGGGGCATAGATTTCATGGGACCATTCCCACCATCGTGTGGTAATAGTTACATCTTGGTAGCGGTTGATTATGTGTCAAAATGGGTAGAAGCAAAGGCCACAAGGAATAATGACAGTCAAACTGTGGTGAAATTTGTGAGGGAGACGATATTTGCAAGATTCGGGACCCCTAGAGCCATCATTAGCGATGGAGGTACGCATTTTTGCAACAGATCCTTTGCTGCACTTTTGAAGAAATATGGTGTAAGGCATAAGGTTGCTACACCATACCACCCACAGACTTCAGGACAGGTTGAGGTCAGCAACAGACAAATAAAGTGTATCCTAGAGAAGACTGTTAATTCCACTCGAAAGGATTGGGCTTTGAAGTTAGATGATGCATTGTGGGCTTACAGGACAGCTTTCAAAACGCCTATTGGGATGAGTCCATATAGGTTGGTCTTTGGGAAAGCGTGTCACCTACCAGTAGAACTAGAGCATAGAGCCTTATGGGCAGTCAGAAAGTTGAACTTTGATTATGACAAGGCCGGTGAGGAGAGGAAACTTCAGCTGTGTGAACTCGACGAATTTCGCTTAGAGGCGTATGAGAGTGCAAAGCTGTACAAGGAAAAGACTAAGTTGATACATGACAAGATGATAGTGCATAAAGACCTTCGTCCCGGTATGCAGGTGCTGGTGTTCAACTCCCGGCTGAAGCTGTTTCCCGGTAAGTTGAGGTCCAGATGGTTTGGACCATTCAGGGTTACACAAGTTTTTCCCCACGGAGCTGTAGAAGTGCAAAACGAGACGAATGGCAACAAGTTCAAGGTAAATGGGCATAGGGTAAAGCCTTACATTACGGATTTCGGAACTGTCATTCGATTGGAGGATTCCGTGCTTATAGAGCCGTAGCGCTCTCACACGTCTTGCCTAGACGCTAAATACAGCGCTTGGTGGGAGGCAACCCACCTAGGTAATTTTTATTTTATTTTATTTTATTTTATTTTATTTTATTTTATTTTATATTTAGATTAATTTGAGTCAGTAATTAGGGTGAGTCGGAATTTCTAGTTATGTTGGGCTGTGAGCAGATATGTTTCACGTGTGTATTTGTTGCCTTGATCAAACCAGGTTAGAACTGCACAAAATTGGGAATTAGCGCTGAAGGTGCCGCTCATGGTGCCTATACCTGAGCCGCGGTACACTCAACGTTGCAACACTGGAATGGCTCGCTCCCTAGACCGCTCAAGATGCACATGCACGAGCCGCGGTACGAGCAACTTCCACATTCTGGAATGGCTCGCTGCCTAGACCGCTCAAGAGGGCAGTGCATGGGCTGCGGTTAATGAAGACCTGACTCTCACCATGATGTAACGCTGCCTAGACCGCTCAAGAGGCGGATGCACGAGCCACGGTCCTGGAATGTTGACAACACTGGTCTGGCTCGCTGAAGGTGACGCTGATGTTGCATGTACCTGGCAAGCGGTACGACCAGCGATCCATTAAATAAACGGTGCGTTTGGACTCTCCAGGTAAGCAACATTACACCTTACCGCTGGACGGACCGCTGCACATGCAGCGTGCCTCATCAGCGGTAAGTGCAAAATTTGCCCTACTATTTATAATTGACGAGCAGTCTAGTGGGTCTCACTTGACCCACAGCTGCGTTTTCTCCTATTCTTCTTTTCCCTGCACTTTCTTTTCTTCTCTTCTAAATTGCTCTCCAAGGTTCCGCCTCTCCTAATTAGACTACAAGGTATGTCTTCTCTCTCTTCTATTTTGCTTCAATGGCATTAACTTATGAAGTTTGGTTC
This sequence comes from Acer yangbiense, assembly GCA_008009225.1. Classification (NCBI taxonomy): domain Eukaryota; kingdom Viridiplantae; phylum Streptophyta; class Magnoliopsida; order Sapindales; family Sapindaceae; genus Acer; species Acer yangbiense. The sequence goes on along the minus strand of CM017763.1, from coordinate 49,826,431 downwards.
TACAATGTGGTATGAAGAGATTGAGTTTTTTTTTTTTTTTTTAGTGCTCAAATTCGGATTCTGAGTTTTAATGACCAATGGGCTTTGTTCAAATTGAGATATTTAGCATGATTAAGTTATTGGTTTGTGTTTTCACTTGGTATTTAGGGAATTCCGAAATTCTTTGTTCTTAGGAGAGTTTGAATGTTTTTGCTTGAATAATGTTGCCATGATTGAATTGATTTGAATGATAGGTTGTATTTAGATGGATTTGCTTGTGATTATTGGACTTAATTGGCACTTTTGTGTATATTTGGAGACGAAATTTGAAACGGAATGCTGCCGAATTTTTGGTAGAAACTTGTTGTGTTATTTTGGCTTATGTTATCTGCAGATGGCAAGGACTGCTCATGGGAAGCGTCCTCGGGTCAGTACGTCCGATAAGGGGAAACAGAAGGCATTGCCAAAGCAAGCGCAGAACAAGGACTTTAAGAATCGTTTCAGCGACTTCCTTAGGCGACCTTGGATTATTGAGAGGGGTATTGATGTTGGGAGTTTGGTACAGACACCTGTTCCACAGATGGTTGCAGACCGCAGATGGGGTGGATATGTTGCACGCCCACCAAGGCCGAACAGGGGGATTGTGGCAGAATATTATGCTAGTGCTGTACCAGAGAGACTGTTTGTTGGAGACCCAGTTTTAGTGCAGGGTGTTGAGGTTCTTATAACCCCGGAGGCAATTAATCAGTACTTTGACGCTCCGGAAGTGGCTATCAGTCATGGTCGAGGAATAGAATATATTGCAGATCTTGACCCTTACAGAGGGAGAGTGGCTGCAGGCCTTAGGATGGATGGACAGGAGGAATGGGGTACATTAGTGAAGCTATACCAGCGCGACACGCATGCCGATGTTGCCTTTTGGAACCTTTTCCTGACATACTCACTGATGCCATCCCAGCACCGTACAGAGATCTTTTATGACCAGGCCCGTGTGTTGCTCCGTCTAAGGACAGGTGGCCCTATCAATATAGGACGGGTGATTTTCAATGCCATTCATGACGCTAGTGCGCACGATGACCAGTCCATGGTTTTTCCGTGTTTGATCACTGCTTTCTGTAGACAGGCAGGCATTGATGTGAGTGCAGGGTTAGAGAATCATGACCCGAGTATGATGAACTCGACGAACTGGAGCCAACAGTTAGTCCTTAGGGGCCTTCCTCCTATTGGAAATTATGGGGAGAGAAGACGTCGCCGGGAGGAGCGAGAGGCAAGAGAGGCTGAGGCAGCAGCACTTTTACAGGACCAGCCTCAAGGGGCGCCAGATGCCGCTCAGATAGGCGGAGCTCAGCCAGGAGGTGATCCATTTACCACTCTTTTGCAGGCTATGCAGACTCACATGGATTTGCGTTTTGGGCAGTTAGAGGGACGGATGGATGCTCGTTTTGACACTGTCGAGACGAGCATAGAGGAGTTGCGCGGGATGATGACTAGCCGGTTTTCTGTGGCTAGTGGGAGTGGAGCACCGTCTCAGACCCCTATTCCTGACCAAGATCCTTTTGCAGCTGGCGGATCGGGATTCGAGCCGCAGAACTTTGACCAGCGGACCCCGATCTTGAACTTTGATGATGAGCAGCAGATGCAGGATGACCAGATAGACTCCGATCAGGGGACCGAGATCTTACAGCTTTCAGATGAGGATGGAGGAGATTAGCAGGCTATGGATTTTCTTTTGAACTTTTATTTGCTTTTATTTTTCTTTGACTTTCACTTCCTGTCTGTTCTTGATTGTCAACATTGGGGACAATGTCGAGTTTAGGTTTGGGGGTGTGTCGTTGTTTTGAGTCTGTCGTTCCTGCATTAACTTTGATGAGATGTTTTGGTATATGACTTTGAAATGATATGCTTAAATCACTGGGTTTAAACTAACATCTTGCCGCTTAGAGTATTGCATTGCATTTTTCATAACTTATGACATGCTCTTGATGTGATAGTGGATAGGATGCATAGTTGGATTGCCATGATTAATAGTGGAGACTACCCTGTGAGTTCACTAAGCCAAAGTGCGTACATAAATGACATATATAAGGGATTATTTTGTTTCTATTCTTTAAACACTCAGTAGGTTCTTAGCATTAGATTTGATCTCTATAGGTTGAACATTGAGCATTATAGAGCATTCATCATAAAAAGATTTCACATGTTATCTTTGATCTTGAGTAAGTCGAATCAGTGGAAGTGATTTTAGACTATGTGTGCATGAACTACTTAAAAGGCCTGTAATATTTCCTACCCTTTTGTGTGTGCTCCATAGCCCTGTTTGAAGCCAAACACTGATTGCCTTTTCTTTCTTTACCACATTTACTGTAACCCATGTAAGCCATATTATAGCCATACCTGTTAACTTGGGATCATGCTTTGAGATTGTGAAGGAAGCTGAAGAGTTCGCATAAGAATTTGTGTGAATTTGATATGAGTCAAATGAAGAATGAGCTGCATTCAATCCAAATGAAAGAGGCAAGGTTGTATATTTTGTAGCCTTTTGTTTTAAAAAAAAATAATAAATAAAAAAATATAATAATAAAAAAAAAAAAAAAAAAAAAAAGAGAAAGTTTTGCCACCAAAATGAATGGTGAGTTGCGTGTGCCAGAGAAAAGAATCTAAGAAACACAACATGTCAAAGGATTTCAGTGTTGTATCTATTCTCGAAGGAGTGGGCAAAAGAGAATGGTGAATTAAGGGGACATCAATGAATGGTAAGTGGCATTATTCCACTAACAAAGGAAGTCAATGAAGACCTAAGAGCTTGCGCCAAGCCATATGGTAACTGAAGGCTCTCACTGAATGATCCTAGGTTTTTGAACTCCTACATCCCGTTCCTTTCTAACCTTTACCCAATAGCCCCATTACAACCTAATGAAAAGTCTAATTGATCTGCTGGTTATCCTTGCTATGAAAGTAGAAGTGTGCGTGTGTTATCTTGCTCATAATGTTTGATTCTTTTCATGAGATCTTTGCATACAAATCAAGCGTTCTTTCAATGACATATTCATATGCGATTATAATTTGAATTTCTTATGCATAACTTCTTTCGCATATGCTTGATGAGTGAATTTGCCTAGGTTCTGTGAGAAATATGAGCGATATCTGGTGAGGCTTAGAGTCGAGGCGAATTACATCTATGGCATTCGGCGAAAGTGTTTTTTTGATGCTTGAATATCTTGAGTGCGGGCTTTTCATCTTAAATTGAGCAATGCATTCAAATTTGTGACATAATGTTAGTCTTTACCTATTGGCTTTTGCATGCATTGTTTCAATCTGGGCATTAATCGATTGCATCTCGAATGATTGGTTTTGTGGGATATGTTTGTGGGTGTCATAGCTGAGAACCCTCAGGAGACAACACTCCTCCTACTAGGGACACCTAGAGGTTTAAAGGCTTGTAGCATGTGCTCAATGCTATCGCGTTCCCTGCGAAAGTGGCTTTATTAGGATTTAGTTTTCTTTTCAGTTTAGGAATGTTTGGTTTTGCTCGAGGACGAGTAAAAGATAGGTTTGGGAGTATTTGATCAGTCTAATTATATGCTTATATTTTGCCCATTTTGCCTATGTTTATGCGTGTTTCTTGGGTCTTTTTGGTGGGTTGATGTGTTTGTTAAGTCGTTGCAGGTCTCTTTCCATAGAGGCGTTGATCTAATCTTATTTTGGAAATGGTGGAGTCAAACGATGAAGGAAAGGCCAAAATCCTCAATTTCCGCGGCCCATGCCGCTCAACAGGCACATGCATCATCGGCGGCACTCCAGGCGGTCGACAAGGGTGATTTACCGCGTCCCATGCCGCTCAAGAGGCACATGCCTCCCAAGCGACCCCTCAAGCGAGCCATTCCAGCGTGTTTGTCTTGGATTTTCCGCTGTCCATGCACGTGCCCACCCAGCGGCACGTCAAGCGTTGGACCGTCTCCGCGTTTCCTCAAAGCTGCTGAAGACCTATAAACAGAAAGAAAGGAAAAAGCAAATAAAAGAGAGGGCCGACCTTATCAGACCATCAGATACCGATTCCTTTCATTCTTTCATATTCATTCCATCATTAGAAGATTACTGGAAACAGGAAGACGACGGGGATTTCAAGACAGAAGCATCTCGCCATAATGGGTTTTATCTTCATCTCTTCTATGTTTTTATTCTCTCCATTGATGTGTAACTAAACCTTTAACTAGGGGATTGATGTAACCAATTTTGGATAACTCTATGTAATCAATTAGTCTATCTTTTGTTAATCAATTGGGTTTTAGTCTTGTCTATTGAATTAATTGTTCTACTTTACTTATTCATATTATTTTGTGGCCTCAATTGATATGGATTTGTGATTTAGTTTATCCCATGAGATTAGGGTTTAGATGTGAATGGCCTTTTCCATTTAAATCACAATCGTAAGCTTAATAGATTTGAAAGTTAATGTTTGCATGGCCTTGTTGCATTGATTTGGCTTAGAGTTTTGTTCTAAAGGATTTCGTTACTATCACTTGACACATGGCCTTTGTGCGAGTGGTAGGAAAGAGATTCGTTCTTAATTGTTTATCAAAACAAGCCCTAAACTTTATTGAAGTGTTTATTGAGACTGATTGAGAGCATTGAGTGTCTAAGAAAGGTGCATCGATTCCCTAGTATTTCTCTCCATATATTCATTCCTTGTGTGATCTTTGATTTAATTTGATTTTAGTCTTTTAGTTTAGATTCTCATAATTTAGGTTAATTTTAGAATTAAACAATCTTCCAAAGAAAAGCATTATGCAATTTAGTTTCCACATTTAGAGTATCCTTACTAGATTAATTGGCATTCGACCGATAGAATCGCCGATCCCAGTGAACGAACTTTCTTAGTAAATTGAACACAGATTTTACTGCATCACCATACGTTGAGAATGATTGAGTACCTGACGGCGAACAGGGATACATTCGATTGGACGGAAGCCGATATGGCCATCATCCGGCAAAAGATGGCCGTAGAGGTTTATTGTAACTCCAGGACGTTGTAGTTGTTGTACATAACAGAGCTGTTGTTAATGAAATTATTAATTTTTTATTTCAAGTTGTTTGCAGTTCAAAGTTCAACTAAATTCAAAAATATTTTCGAACATAAAATATTTCTAAAATATTAACATATATCAAAGCATACACAAAGTTAAAAAGTACCATATATTGACATATATCAAAGCATACAAAAAGTTAAAAAATACCATATATGAGTATATCAACTGGTATGGTGACTTGTGGAAATAAACAAACTACAGCAGTTAAAATCCAAAACACATGTCTAAAACATAAGCCCTAAGATGATTGCATCGTTCATCTTTTCGTCATCTCTAGCTGAAACTCGTTGCACTCAAATAAACATCACTAACTCTGGCCTACTGTATATGTTATTATGCTCGTCGTCTAGTGTTGGATAAGCAGCCACAAGAGCATCTTCAGTGCCAATATATAGGGAGTTGTAAATCTTCCAGTACACTTCTCTAACCTTCCGAGCAAGATGGAAAAGCCCCTATAGCAGCACCCAATGCAACTCTCATCCCTTCAATCGCTTCCATGACAGCATTTATGATGTGGGGTCAAGTCTCCTCTTGTAAGACTCCATTCATTCCACGATAGAGTCCTTCTGAGGGCACGTTTGTTTGTTGTGTCCAGTTGAATGACAGATGCTGCACTTGCGACGGTATTGTTCGGGTACAATAGTACTAGGACCTTCATTAACCATAGGCGGGTTGGAACACTTCCTGCTGTTATGTCCTGGTTGTCCACATCTTCTACACAACTGTGTGGCTGTCCTCTCTGAAGACGAGACATGTCGACCCTCCATCGGGCGACCGAATTGTCTCTTTGTCCTTGGATTTAAAACCACCCGTGCTGCGATGTCTGATGGCACTACCCATGAAGAAGGATGACCAATAGGCATTATAGGAACCGAGTATGCATCAATAAGTGTCTCCCTCTTGTAGTAGTCCGCACAAAGAGATGTGAAATCCAAGTTCCGCTCCCTGCAACAATGAAAACAGTGAGATTCACGTTTAGGTACTATAAAGCAATAAATGGACAGAGTCATGTACCTTGCCGCTGCGAGTGCGTGTGAACATGGTAAAAAGTCCATTTGGAATTTGTTGCATGTGCATGTCTTCCGGGCTAAGTCAACCGTCCACTGTTTTGCCTTGTGTCTGACGGAAAATATGTTCCAGTCAACTGCATTTACGGTCATATAACCGCATTTCTCGACACGTTTGAGGATCACAAGATGTGCTGCGTCGTTCAATCGATGACGCATTGACCGTGCATTTGTATGACGATCGTGGAACCACTTTTGTAGCATATTCCGAATGAACTCTGCCAGTGTCATCAATGGCAGTTGCCGTGCAAATTTTAGGCATGAGTTTATGCACTCTGCAACATTTGTTGTCATCAACCTGTACCTTCTTTGGGGGCAATGAACACGGGACCACTTGTGTGGACCGGCATCAATGGCATAATCGTATGCACCCTTGTGCAGCCTACGTAACTCCTCCATGTGGCGATCGTAGTGGATTTGGCTGTACGACCTAGCAGCGTTATCCATTATGTCGGCAACATCTTTTCTGTGGAATCGCTTCTTCATATTTTCACCAAAATGCCAGCAACATATGGTATGGGTTGCATAAGGGAACACTTTAGAAATCCCTGCTTCAATGCTTGCATGACGATCGGAAATGAAAACCAGATCATCTATATGACCAAGGGCACCTCTCAAGCACTCCAAAAACCACTCCCATGAAAGGTTGTTTTCTGAGTCACCGTACCCAAAAGCAATTGGATACACCTGTTCGTTTCCGTCTTGTGCAGCTGCCACAAACATTGTACCCCCGAATCTTCCTTTCAAATGGGTACCATCAACTGCAATCACAGGACGCATACACCTCCGAAAACCTCTAATTGAGGACCCTAAAGACATAAAAAAGTAAAGGAATTTACCATCATCTGCGCACTGTAAGTCTGTGATTGTGCCTGGATTTTGCTGTTCCAGAACGTATGCAAAAGATGGCAGCAGTTGGAAACTTTCTTCATGCGTTCCATAGGTCAATGACAATGCATATTGCAGGGCATCATGTGCCTTACTGTACATGATTTGGATGCCATACATTGTTTTCATATCGGCGATTATGTCTTTCGGACGCATGAGACGACCATCGGCTTGTTGAAGTCTAGGTGCAACGACTTCTGCGATTGTGGTTGCACTAGCTTGTCGATGGCGACGGTGAATCTCCTCCAAGGGACAAGTGTGTTCGTTGACAAAACTTCTGACTTGAAAGTAAGTCCCTTCTTCTCTCTTGACCGCTCTTAATTTCCACGTACAGTCGTCAATGATACAAATCAAATGTAAAGTTGTCTTATTAGACCTTTTCACCTTCCATTCAAAGTTCTGACGCATCGCAAAATCGCCAACTAGCCTCTTCAAATCCTTTTTACTCGGGAAAAATTGACCCTTATAAATCATGGTTCTCAGTTCTCGGTTCTTGCGCTTCCAAGGTGCTGCTTCTACCAGTACCAAACGAGTATGAATTTGCTCCCGGAATAACCCAAGTTGTCGCATTAACAGAATCAGATGTTGTCACATTATAACGGACCTCGGAAGTCCCAGGCATATCTGGTGTAGTGCCACTAATTCCTTCTACACGTCTACCATGTGTTTGCATATATGCATGCTCTTCATCCGCATTTTGCAAATCATCAACATGTTCATTATTTGCCTCATTATCCACCTCATGGTTTGGGTAATTGTCATTGTTCTGCTCATTGTACTGCGCATCAAACTGCTCAATTCGACAACCAAACACATCACCAAATTGAGTCTCAGCGGCATCTGCATGGTCAACCACAACTTGTGGGACACCAAACATGTTTCTCCCACCTTCGCTGCCACTCCTTTGGGTGAACACTTGGTTGCTACCACTAAAGGATCCAAATTGTAGGGTATTTTCAGGAGGAGGAATATCATTCCCTAACACATCTCCAGCTGTCCGCTCAATAAGACTGACACATACTTGAGGGATCACTCGATCTTCCCCTAGCATAAACTGCACATCGTCGTCATTGCTTATAAATGTGCGACACGTACTGCCAGGAACTATTGATATTGATGACAAATCAACGTTGTATTTGTTTACATCATAGTTCACAATAGTATGCACGATCGCCACCAATTCATCGTAAGTCAAATTCTTTGACACATACATTCCTCGGTTATCAGATCCAACGAACCTCTGACTTCCGTCGAGTAACTGCTCCCATCGACCGTTGTAAGATATTACTATTCTAATCCGATTCATGAGGCTGTCAAATTAATAATCACAAACCATTAAAAAAGACACGATTTCAGTTCAAAAAGGCACGCTTTGAAAAGGCCACAATTTCAGTTCAAAAAGTTACGATTTCAGTTCTAAAAGGCACGATTTCAGTTCTAAAAGGCATGAATTTGTAGCAAAAAGGCTCGATTCATGACCAAAAATGCACGACATTTTTTTTTTAAAGGCACGAATGAGGACCAAAAAGGCACGATTTTGTAGCAAAAAGGCTCGATTCATGACCAAAAAGGCAAGAAATGTTTTTTTCAAAAAGGCACGATTCATGAGCAAAAATGCACGATTTTGTTTCAAAAAGGCTCGATTCATGAGCAAAAAGGCACGATTTTGTAGCAAAAAGACAGGAAATGTTTTTCACAAAGGCACGATTCATGACCAAAAAGGCACGATTTTGTTTCAAAAAGGCTCGATCCATGAGCAAAAAGGCACGAATTTGTAGCAAAAAGGCTCGATTTTGTTTCAAAAAGGCACGAAAGGTTTTTCAAAAAGGCACGATTCATGACCAAAAAGGAACGAATTTGTAGCAAAAAGGCTCGATTTTGTTTCAAAAAGGCACAAAAGGTTTTTCAAAAAGGCACGATTCATGACCAAAAAGGCACGAATTTGTAGCAAAAAGGCTCGATTTTGATTCAAAAAGGCACGAAAGGTTTTTCAAAAAGGCACGATCCATGACCAAAAAGGCACGATTTTGTAGCAAAAAGGCTCGATTTTGTTTCAAAAAGGCACGAAAAGTTTTTTAAAAAGGCACGATTCATGACCAAAAAGGCACGATTAATGACCAAAAAAGCACGATTTTGTAGGCAAAAGGCTCGATTTTGTAGCAAAAATGCTCGATTTTGTTTCAAACAGGCACGAAAGGTTTTTCAAAAAGGCACGATTCATGACCAAAAATGCACGATTGTGTTTCAAAAAGGCTCGATTCATGAGCAAAAAGGCACGAATTGTTTCAAAAAGGCTCGAAAATAAAAAGAAAAGTTCTTAAATTATAACAATGGCTTCAGTTTAACAAAATACTAAAATGCTCGAAATATTCAAACAAGCAGGATGAAGAAATATTACCTTATTTTACTGAAGAAGAAAGTCGGGGCAACACCTTGAACTTTTATTTGTAGAGAGACAGAGTAACTGAGTTAAATCCTACTGAGGTTTTTGTTGCAAGTGTGGACAGAGAAAAGACCAAACTGAATAACATAAATCATTAACTAAGGGCAATTTTGGTAGTTCACCATAATAGGTGCCTTTTAAACTTAACTTATTAACCCACTGACATTCTCACCAACTCAGTTTAAAATGGTGACAGTTTCCACCATTTCCATGCCATACAAGTGTATAAAAAACATTATTTACTGTAACAAATAAAAAATATATTTAATATTTTATGATAGCCACCCGAATCTACTACACAAGTCCTCGTTTACTCATTACACTTAATATTTTCTAGGAGTGGTGGACTTGGTCTCCCGGACTCGCTTTCTGATACTTTGATCAAAAACTAAAGGATAGCCACCTCATGCGGGAAGCCTGCTGTAGTGTCGGAAAGCAAATTAAAATGTCAGAGTACTAAAATTTAATCGAAAACATAAGTACCGGGCTCATAAGATTAATACCTGGGCCGAAAAGATTGACTCCCGGGCTCAAAATATAAAGAACCGGGCTTAAAATGAAATACCCCTATTGAGAGTCTAATTAAATTAGGAGACATTAGCCAAAACAAAGGAACGCTATACAAGTATATAAAAAACATTATTTACTGTAATAAATAAAAACAATATTTAATATTTTATGATAGCCACCCGAATTTACTACACAAGTCCTCGTTTACTCATTACACTTAATATTTTCTAGGATTTGTGGACTTAGTCTCCCGGACTCGCTTTCTGATACTTTGATCAAAAACTAAAGGATAGCCACCTCTTGCGGGAAGCCTGCTGTAGTGTCGGAAAGCTAATTAAAATGTCAAAGTGCTAAAATTTAATCGAAAACATAAGTACCGGGCTCATAAGATTAATACCCGGGCCGAAAAGATTGACTCCCGGGCTCAGAAGATAAAGAACCGGGCTTAAAAAGAAATACCCCTATTGAGAGTCTAATTAAATTAGGAGACATTATCCAAAACAAAGGCATGCCATACAAGTGTATAAAAAAACATTATTTACTGTAATAAATAAAAAATATATTTAATATTTTATGATATATAGCCACCCGAATCTACTACACAAGTCCTCGTTTGCTCATCACACTTAATATTTTCTAGGAGTTGTGGACTTGGTCTCCCGGACTCACTTTCTGATACTTTGATCCAAAACTAAAGGATAGCCACCTCATGCGGCAAGCCTGCTGTAGTGTCGGAAAGCTAATTAAAATGTTAGAGTACTAAAATTTAATCGAAAACATAAGTACCGGGCTCATAAGATTAATACCTGGGCCGAAAAGATTGACTCCCGGGCTCAGAAGATAAAGAACCGGGCTTAAAATGAAATACCCTTATTAAGAGTCTAATTAAATTAGGAGACATTATCCAAAACAAAGGCATGCCATACAAGTATATAATAAACATTATTTACTGTAATAAATAAAAAAAATATTTAATATTTTATGATAGCCACCCGAATTTACTACAGAAGTCCTCATTTACTCATTACACTTAATATTTTCTAGGAGTTGTGGACTTGGTCTCATGGACTCGCTTTCTGATACTTTGATCCAAAACTAAAGGATAGCCACCTCATGCGGGAAGCCTGTTGTAGTGTCGGAAAGCTAATTAAAATGTCGAGTACTAAAATTTAATCGAAAACATAAGTACCGGGCTCATAAGATTAATACCCGGGCCAAAAAGATTGACTCCCGGGCTCAGAAGATAAAGAACCGGTCTTAAAATGAATTACCCCTATTGAGAGTCTAATTAAATTAGGAGACATTATCCAAAACAAAGGCATGCCATACAAGTATATAAAAAACATTATTTATTATAATAAATAATTATTTTTTAATATTTTATGATAGCCACCCGAATCTACTACACAAGTCCTCGTTTACTCATTACACTTAATATTTTCTAGGAGTTGTGGACTTGGTCTCATGGACTCGCTTTCTGATACTTTGATCCAAAACTAAAGGATAGCCACCTCATGCGGGAAGCCTGTTGTAGTGTCAGAAAGCTAATTAAAATGTCGAGTACTAAAATTTAATCGAAAACATAAGTACCGGGCTCATAAGATTAATACCCAGGCCGAAAAGATTGACTCCCGGGCTCAACCGGGCTTAAAATGAAATACCCCAATTGAGAGTCTAATTAAATTAGGAGACATTATCCAAAACAAAGGCATGCCATACAAGTATATAAAAAACATTATTTATTATAATAAATAATTTCTTTTTTTAATATTTTATGATAGCTACCGGAATCTACTACACAAGTCCTCGTTTACTCATTACACTTAATATTTTCTAGGAGTTGTGGACTTGGTCTCCCGGACTCGCTTTCTGATACTTTGATAAAAAACTAAAGGATGGCCGCCTCATGCGGGAAGCCTGTTGTAGTGTCGGAAAGCTAATTAAAAGGTTAGAGTACTAAAATTTAATCGAAAACATAAGTACCGGGCTCATAAGATTAATACCCGGGCCAAAAAGATTGACTCTCTGGTTCAGAAAATAAAGAACCGGGCTTAAAAAGAAATACCCCTATTGAGAGTCTAATTAAATTAGGAGACATTATCCAAAACAAAGGCATGCTATACAAGTATATAAAAAACATTATTTACTGTAATAAATAAAAAAAATATTTAATATTTTATGATAGCCACCCGAATCTACTACACAAGTTCTCGTTTACTCATTACACTTAATATTTTCTAGGAGTTGTGGACTTGGTCTCCCGGACTCGCTTTCTGATACTTTGATCCAAATCTAAAGGATAGCCACCTCATGCGGGAAGCCTGTTGTAGTGTCAGATAGCTAATTAAAATGTCGAGTACTAAAATTTAATCGAAAACATAAGTACCAGTCTCATAAGATTAATACCCGGGCCGAAAAGATTGACTCCCGGGCTCAGAAGATAAAGAACCGGGCTTAAAATGAAATACCTCAATTGAGAGTCTAATTAAATTAGGAGACAGTATCCAAAACAAAGGCAAGTATATAAAAAATGTTATTTATTATAATAAATAATTTTTTTTTTAATATTTTATGATAGCCACCCGAATCTACTACACAAGTCCTCGTTTACTCATTACACTTAATATTTTCTAGGAGTTGTGGACTTGGTCTCATGGACTCGCTTTCTGATACTTTGATCCAAAACTAAAGGATAGCCACCTCATGCGGGAAGCCTGTTGTAGTGTCAGAAAGCTAATTAAAATGTCGAGTACTAAAATTTAATCGAAAATATAAGTACCGGGCTCATAAGATTAATACCCGGGCCGAAAAGATTGACTCCCGGGCTCAGAAGATAAAGAACCGGGCTTAAAATGAAATACCCCAATTGAGAGTCTAATTAAATTAGGAGACATTATCTAAAACAAAGGCATGCCATTCAAGTATATAAAAAACATTATTTATTATAATAAATAATTTTTTTTTTTAATATTTTATGACAGCCACCCGAATCTACTACACAGGTCCTCGTTTACTCATTACACTTAATATTTTCTAGGAGTTGTGGACTTGGTCTCCCGGACTCGCTTTCTGATACTTTGATAAAAAACAAAAGGATGGCCGCCTCATGCGGGAAGCCTGTTGTAGTGTCGGAAAGCTAATTAAATTGTCAGAGTACTAAAATTTAATCGAAAACATAAGTACCGGGCTCATAAGATTAATACCCGGGCCAAAAAGGTTGACTCCCGGGCTCAGAAGATAAAGAACCGGGCTTAAAATGAAATACCCCTATTGAGAGTCTAATTAAATTAGGAGACGTTATCCAAAACAAAGGCATGCTATACAAGTATATAAAAAACATTATTTACTGTAATAAATAAAAAAAATATTTAATATTTTATGATAGCCACCCGATTCTACTACACAAGTTCTCGTTTACTCATTACACTTAATATTTTCTAGGAGTTGTGGACTTGGTCTCCCGGACTCGCTTTCTGATACTTTGATCCAAAACTAAAGGATAGCCACCTCATGCGGGAAGCCTGCTGTAGTGTCGGAAAGCTAATTAAAATGTCAGAGTACTAAAATTTAATCGAAAACATAAGTACTGGGCTCATAAGATTAATACCTGGGCCGAAAAGATTGACTCCCGGGCTCAGAAGATAAAGAACCGGGCTTAACATGAAATACCCCTATTGGGAGGCTAATTAAATTAGGAGACATTATCCAAAACAAAGGCATGCCATACAAGTGTATAAAAAACATTATTTACTATAATAAATAAAAAATATATTTAATATTTTATGATAGCCACCCGAATCTACTACACAAGTTCTCGTTTACTCATTACACTTAATATTTTCTAGGAGTTGTGGACTTGGTCTCCCGGACTCGCTTTCTGATACTTTGATCCAAAACTAAAGGATAGCCACCTCATGCGGCAAGTCTGCTGTAGTGTTGGAAAGCTAATTAAAATGTCAGAGTACTAAAATTTAATCGAAAACATAAGTACCGGGCTCATAAGATTAATACCCGGGCCGAAAAGATTGACTCCCGGGCTCAGAAGATAAAGAACCGGGCTTAAAATGAAATACCCTTATTAAGAGTCTAATTAAATTAGGAGACATTATCCAAATCAAAGGTATGCCATACAAGTATATAAAAAACATTATTTACTGCAATAATTAAAAAAAATATTTAATATTTTATGATAGCCACCCGAATTTACTACACAAGTCCTCGTTTACTCATTACACTTAATATTTTCTAGGAGTTTTGGACTTGGTCTCCCGGACTCGCTTTCTGATACTTTAATCCAAAACTAAAGGATAGCCACCTCATGCGGGAAGCCTGATGCACTATCGGAAAGCTAATTAAAATGTCAGAGTACTAAAATTTAATCGAAAACATAAGTACCGGGCTCATAAGATTAATACCTGGGCCGAAAAGATTGACTCCCGGGCTCAGAAGATAAAGAATCGGGGCTTAAAATGAAATACCCCTATTGAGAGTCTAATTAAATTAGGAGACATTATCCAATATAAAGGCATGCCATACAAGTGTATAAAAACATTATTTACTGTAATAAATAAAAACAATATTTAATATTTTATGGTAGCCACCCGAATTTACTTCACAAGTCCTCGTTTACTCATTACACTTAATATTTTCTAGGAGTTGTGGACTTGGTCTCCCGGACTCGCTTTCTAATACTTTGATCCAAAACTAAAGGATAGCCACCTCATGCGGGAAGCCTGCTGTAGTGTCGGAAAGCTAATTAAAATGTCAGAGTACTAAAATTTAATCGAAAACGTAAGTACCGGGCTCATAAGATTAATACCCGGGCCGAAAAGATTGACTCCCGGGCTCAGAAGATAAAGAACCGGGCTTAAAATGAAATACCCCTATTGAGAGTCTAATTAAATTAGGAGACATTATCCAAAACAAAGGCATGACATACAAGTGTATAAAAAACATTATTTATTGTAATAAATAAAAAATATATTTAATATTTTATGATAGCCACCCGAATCTACTACACAAGTCCTCGATTACTCATTACACTTAATATTTTCTAGGAGTTGTGGACTTGGTCTCCCGGACTCACTTTCTGATACTTTGATCCAAAACTAAAGGATAGCCACCTCATGCGGCAAGCCTGCTGTAGTGTCGGAAAGCTAATTAAAATGTTAGAGTACTAAAATTTAATCGAAAACATAAGTACCGGGCTCATAAGATTAATACCCGGGCCGAAAAGATTGACTCCCGGGCTCAGAAGATAAAGAACCGGGCTTAAAATGAAATACCCTTATTAAGAGTCTAATTAAATTAGGAGACATTATCCAAAACAAAGGCATGCCATACAAGTATATAAACAACATTATTTACTGTAATAAATAAATAAAATATTTAATATTTTATGATAGCCACCCGAATCTACTACACAAGTCCTCGTTTACTCATTACACTTAATATTTTCTATGAGTTGTGGACTTGGTCTCATGGACTCGCTTTCTGATACTTTGATCAAAAACTAAAGGATGGCCACCTCATGCGGGAAGCCTGCTGTAGTGTCGGAAAGCTAATTAAAATGTCGAGTACTAAAATTTAATCGAAAACATAAGTACCGGGCTCATAAGATTAATACCCGGGCCGAAACGATTGACTCCTGGGCTCAGAAGATAAAGAACCGGGCTTAAAATGAATTACTCCTATTGAGAGTCTAATTAAATTAGGAGACATTATCCAAAACAAAGGCATGCCATACAAGTATATAAAAAACATTATTTATTATAATAAATAATTTTTTTTTTTAATATTTTATGGTAGCCACCCGAATCTACTACACAAGTCCTCGTTTACTCATTACACTTAATATTTTCTAGGAGTTGTGGACTTGGTCTCCCGGACTCGCTTTCTGATACTTTGATAAAAACCTAAGGGATGGCCACCTCATGCAGGAAGCCTGCTGTAGTGTCGGAAAGCTAATTAAAATGTCAGAGTACTAAAATTTAATCGAAAACATAAGTACCGGGCTCATAAGATTAATACCCGGGCCGAAAAGATTGACTCCCGGGCTCAGAAGATAAAGAACCAGGCTTAAAATGAAATACCCCTATTGAGAGTCTAATTAAATTAGGAGACATTATCCAAAACAAAGGCATGCTATACAAGTATATAAAAAACATTATTTACTGTAATAAATAAAAAAAATATTTAATATTTTATGATAGCCACCCGAATCTACTACACAAGTTCTCGTTTACTCATTACACTTAATATTTTCTAGGAGTTGTGGACTTGGTCTCCCGGACTCGCTTTCTGATACTTTGATCCAAAACTAAAGGATAGCCACCTCATGCGGGAAGGTTGCTGTAGTGTCGGAAAGCTAATTAAAATGTCAGAGTACTAAAATTTAATCGAAAACATAAGTACCGGGCTCATAAGATTAATACCTGGGCCGAAAAGATTGACTCCCGGGCTCAGAAGATAAAGAACCGGGCTTAAAATGAAATACCCCTATTGAGAGTCTAATTAAATTAGGAGACATTATCCAAAACAAAGGCATGCCATACAAGTGTATAAAAAACATTATTTACTATAATAAATAAAAAATATATTTAATATTTTATGATAGCCACCCGAATCTACTACACAAGTCCTCGTTTACTCATTACACTTAATATTTTCTAGGAGTTGTGGACTTGGTCTCCCGGACTCGCTTTCTGATACTTTGATCAAAAACTAAAGGATAGCCACCTCATGCGGGAAGCCTACTGTAGTGTCGGAAAGCTAATTAAAATGTCAGAGTACTAAAATTTAATCGAAAACATAAGTACCGGACTCATAAGATTAATACCCGGGCCGAAAAGATTAACTCCCTGGCTCAGAAGATAAAGGACCGGGCTTAAAGGACCGGTCCAATGACTTGTACTAATCCGTCTCCATTTCTTTTGGCTGAACTTCCCAATTAAACAACGAAATCTGCATTTAGGGAACAAACAATGTTATAGCCTAAACTTATATTCTCTAATACAGTTATGTAATATATAGTGCTAGCATATTGGTCCAGGTGCTTTTCCATCATCATGGCCTTCTCTAATTTTATAGCATCACACTTATGCTCATTAACAATTGATGTAAACTATTAAATGGAAGAGATCCCATAACCATAAATCATAATAATCTTTTCGAATAACAAACCATGATATTTAATTTTCAACACAAAACTACATAACCAAAATTTGGAGAATTTCAATATTTTTCATCTTTGATAATGAAATTTTATATCCAACCAATTTTGTGTAAGAAACAAAACTTTATACATTGCGAGAGAAGAAACAATATACAAGAGAACAATTAATGAAATACACACCCCCCCGATGTGAACTTGCGTTCGATATGCACGGTTTTTTTTTATTGAAATTCCAATTCTTTATCCTTGGAAACCCCGTGTCAATTCGTGTACCGACGACCTTTGTCAACCGAGGTATAGTCTCAATGGCCCATACCTATACAATAACAACAATCAAACAATGTTATTTTTTTTACACAAATATAAAATGTACGTTGAAAGGACTATAAATATGATACTCATACCTGAAATGCTAGAGCAAATCCGTGTACGTTGTATGTAAAAACCTTATCCTCATTCTTCTTCTTCGGCACTACATCCGCCATTTGCTTTCCATTATTTTTGCCATTCTTTCCCTTTGCTTCATTATGTTCTTCTTCATTGTCTTCTTCTTCTTCTTCTTCTTCTTCTTCGTTTATTTCTTCTACTTCTTCATCTTCTTCTTTGAGTTTCCTTTTCCCCATTCTCTTTGCCGCCTTCTTCTTTTCCCCTCTCAGTCTTGAGAGTCTTTTCTCGGTTGAACAATCAAGCCAAAACAGTGTCGTACTGAAGATATATGTTCCCCACGGAAAATTTGTAAAGGCTTGTTCATTATCACCTAATGCTATCAACCTACCCGGTACAGCACTCCTTTGGTCATCCTTGCCAAAGAATTGGCATACCATTAAGATGTACGCCATCTTTAACAAGTCTTCACCATCCGCTTCCGTCCCTTGTGAAAAAATGCTTTCCAAAGCTTCCGGTGTCGGCCTATGTTTGAAATATGTTGTATACCAATGACCCTTTACATCTGGTTTCATGTTCAAAAACCCTTCAGGCATCGGGCCCATTTTCAGCCCACTACATACACAAAACTGTTCTTTGCCGAAACAAACCTTCTTTTGTCCCAAGCCGAACCACATTTCATCCTCTCTCTTCGGATGAATAATCTCCTTTTTAAGGAGGTTGTAAATAAGCATCCCGTGAACTACAACGGGTTGTGGCAAATCTATATAATGCCCAAAAGGTCCATTCCTAAACCTTTCTAACATTCCACATTTACTAGGGACATCTTTAACAACTTGAATAATTTGACCTTTGCTATTACTGTTTATTCTTGAGCGAACCCAATTATTGTGATCCGGGAACCACAAGTATTTGTCGTTAGGATCCTTAGGCATCTGGTTACAAACAAAACAAAGAAGAGTCAAAATAAGGAGAAGACTTGAAGTCGGCCTTGATGATTAGTATGATTAGTATTACAGACAATGTTGACATCAAAATAAATTATGATTAGTATGAGTATATATCACTATCTACATAACGTAACAGTTGAAACTGTAAATAGAGATCGTAGATACGACATAAATAAGTGTAGTCCATTCTCAAATATCTGTGATATATATCAGACTATGACCATTATCATTATGGTGCATACATGTATAGTACTACTCATTATTATACAGCTAACACCAAATCGCATGCATACATGTTGACTTGACTGATCATGCACCAGCCTATCAATGTTACAATTGATTCAAAGTATCAATGTTACAAGAGATTGAATGAATAATAAATAAATAAACATAAAGGCCCAGACTTGAGTGATATTTGATTAATATAAATTCTGGGTTTCACCGGATAGCTAAAGTAGAAGAGAAAACACCCATAAAACACAGGCTCATTGTATGTCAATGCAATTGCACATGCAGAAGTAAATAATTGCAGAAGTCAGGCATTACAATCGCACATGCAGACAATGCAACAAAGCTTCAATAAATTCAAAACTCCTCTCAAGACAGGTCCATACTGCATATTCATTGTATCTAAACTATCACTAGTTCTTTCTCAAGCTGTCTTCAACTTCCCAGCATAAAAAGTAAGGAACAAAAAGGCTATTTAAACCAATTACCATTCAAAACAAATAAAAATTGTACTGCCAATTTTGAAATGATTCCAAGCAATTATACTAGCCAATTTTGAAATGATTCCAAATAAAAATTATTTCAACTATTAGATATGATTCCAAGCAATTGTACTGTGCCAATTTTGATAACAGGATGAACATCTGAAACTATTCAAAACAAATAAAAATTGCAGGACATACTTATTCTTCTGGCAATGGCAACATAGAGCTGTTCAACCAGTTCATCATTTATACGCAAAAAGAATGAGACTGTAGCCTCCTACAAGATCAACTAGCATCTAGCTCTCACAGATAATCCATAAGGTGGAAACTCATGAAAAGACTGCAAGAATATATCAGAGCCTAAATTTTCAACAATTTTAAGAGGATTCTTTTCATGTAAAACTAGCTGCAGAGCAACTTAAGGTTGAAGTACAGTAAAATACATCAATTTACCTTAAACCAACCTCCCATTTTACATTAACAACTTCAAGAAATAGAAAAGAAGAATTGCGTAGATATGTAATTATGTAAGCTGTAAGCAATTAAAGTTCATATGGCAACTAAACATTCTAAAATTTGTAGTCACATAAGCTTTGAAAAAAAAATCCCAAAATTGGCACTTGCAAATCATACAAGACAAGAAATCGAAGCGCATTAAACTAAAAAAAACGTTTTGGTGATTCAAGCTAACTACTTGCAATACTTGCAATGTCTTCTCCAATCTGTAGCTTCTATCACTACTACTACTACCCCATAAATAAAGCATCTCAAGCTAACTAATTTAAGACAATCAACAATTTGAAATAATTCAAGCAATCTAACTAAAAGCACAAAGAAGCCAAAAACATCAGGAAAATAGTTTCAAATAATTCAACAATTCATTAAGCAGATCAATACTACAAAAGATAAAGGCCTTGACATTTTCTTCAACATGCCAGTTAGGAATTGAAGAGAATTTAATTTCAAAGACAAGAACAGAAAAGAAATTCGGGTTTGTAGTGTGACAATTTTTTGGAACCTTAGACAAGAACTCCACGCAACTAACACCAGAGGGAAAAGTCACTTACTAAAGTGTCACGCAATCGAAGAAGGTGCGGCCGATGAGGATGTGTTTCCGGACTTGAAAGGTGCAGCCGCCAGTGTCGGCGTCTTCACCGGAGTCCCCCTGGAACATACGATTTCTGGGTTAGGTTTTCTTTTGTCTTGTTCTTTTTTTCTTTTTCTTTTTTTAAGTTTTGTCTTTTAATTTTGGGAAAGATGTAAGAAGGGTGATTTCGTAATATCACAATTAATGAGGTAAATAATAGAAAAGAAATTTAAAGGCCAATCTAGTAAAATCAACTGTAAAAAGAACAAAAACACAAAATTTTCAATCATGGGCTATTTTTGGTTTTTGAAAACTGAGGATGACCATTTATGCAAGTCCCAGGCCCTACAAGAAAAATGGGGGTTTATTGACAATTAAAAACTGTCAAGAATGGTATTCTCGACAGTTTTTTGAACTGTCAATAAAGCCCATGTCAAGAATTACAATGACAGTTTTTTTTTTTTATTATTATTTTTTCTTGACAGTTTTAAACTGTCAAGATATATGTATTTTTTTTTTTTTAATTTTTATTATATAATTATAATAACATTTTTTATTTTTCTACACCACAACCCCACCGGAGACCACCATCGTCGGCCAGTCGCCGGCGCCGCCGGAACAGTAGCCGGACCACCACCGATGGCCATCTCCGGCGCCGGCGACGGACCCGGACCGGCCACCACCACGACCGGACCTCCACCGTCGGACCACCAACTGCCGCCGCCGGACCACCACCGTCGGTGCCTCCGCCGCTGGACCACCACCGACTGCCGCTGCCGCCGGACCACCACCGCTTGCCGCTGCCGCCGGACCACCACCGCTTGCCGCTGCTGGACCCCGCCGCCGGTCGCCTACTGCCGTCCAGCCACCTGTGATAATAAGAATAATTAAATGTTAGTAGTGGGAGTTGATCAAGTTCAAGTCTTTACCACTTGACTAAAACCCTTATATGTTTACAATTGAACAATACTTATATATAAACCATATGAGTTGTTAGAAATTAAAAAAAAAACTTTATTAGATAAATTTAAATTTATTCAACTAATCAAAATTCTAATTTCCACGAGAGACGTATATTTAAAAATATTTATTAAAACTTTTAATAAAATTATATTTTTAAAAACATATATAGTCGAGTTATTGGTCAATACTCTGTGGTCACGTTTGGTTACATGATGAAATGGTAATCAGAATGGTAATGGGAATGAGAATGAGAATGTAAAGGAAATGAAAACTAAGTGTTTTGTTTGGTTGGAACTTTAGAATTAGTCTCTAAATCAGTATTATTTTATTTTGTTAACAACAGAGTAGAATGAAGTTAACTGTATTTTGACCAAAATACCCCTAAGTATGAATGTATAATAGCATGATATATTATGGATAATAATAATAAAATATAAAAGTATATTATATATATAATAATATATTATTTTTGGAAAGGAGCTGAGGGTATTTTTGTAATGGAGTTGGGGCATATAAGGGTATTTATGAAATATAAATTTTAGTTTGGAACAGAATGGCTTTTCATTGGTTTTTAGATGGAATGCCCATTCCACCAAAATAGTGGAATCCCCATTCCATTGCATTTTAACAAACCAAACGAATGGAATGACTTTCTTTCCATTCCATCCAACCAAACATGGCATATAGGAGACTTGTGACATCAGTTGTAATAAGCATGATTTGAAATACAACTCTCACTACATGGGAGATATTTCTCACATGCATCTTGCAACTTAATGAACAAATGTAAGACTTAGATTACTAATTTATATGAGTAATTGGATTATTAACGTGTCTCTTAGTATGAAACAAAAGGGTGAAAAATAAATAAACAATTTTAAAAAAAATTATTTTTTTGAATTTTTTAAAAATAAATTATTTTAAAGTAAATTTATTAAATTAAAAAAATTACTTATCCAATATCGATTTGCCCAAAAACCAATATCTTACTATAAAATAAATCCATATCGAGATTTTGTTTGGTGTTGAAAATAGGAAGTAAAAGTTAAAAAAAAATATTAAAGATAATGAAAAAATTATATATTATGAATGTTTTATAATATATATTATATTATTATATTAAATAATATATAATATATATATATATATATATATATATATATATATATATATATATATATATATATATAGCAAATCACATCTAATAATATTTATAATATTTATATAATATAATATATATATATATATATTATATTATTATATTAAATAATATATAATATATAATATATATTATATTATAAAACATTCATAATATATAATTTTTTTTTATCTTTAATAATTTTTTTAAACTTTTACTTCCTATTTTCAATACTAAACAAAATCCCGATATGGATTTATTTTACAGTAAGATATCGGTTTTTGGACAAACCGATATTGAATAAGTAAAATTTTAAATTTAATAAATTTACTTTTAAATCATTTACTTTCAAAAAATTCAAAAAAATTATTTAAATATTTTGTTTATTTATTTTGCACTCTCTTGTTTCATACTAAGAGACACGTTAACAATGCAATTACCCATAGGGGTGGGCACTAAGTTCGAAACCGAACCGAACCGAACCGAATTGAACCGAAAAAAAGGTGTTCGGTTCGGTTCGTATAATGAATTCGGTTTAAACCGGTTCAAAAAGTTGAAAACCGAAAATTAATAGGTTCAAACCGGTTTTGGTTTTCCAAAACCGGTTTGAACCGATTAAACCGCCTATATAATTTTAAAAAAAAAAAAAAAACCCTAGTGCTCTTTTCATTATTTGTTCTTTCTCTTGGCCGACTCTGACTCTCTTCTCTGATCTCTTTGTTCTCTCATCTCTTCCTCAAAAGTCAGATCTATTCAACCGACTGTTCTCTTCCTCAGATCTGCTCGTGAGCTCGTCCAAGGTTTGTCATCTCATCCTCACTTTCTCTTGCCTTCTTGTCTTCTTTCATTTCTCCGGTTGTCTTCTTGTTTTTCTAATTTTCTTCAGCTCGTCCGATCTGCTTCAACGAGACAAAGCTTCAAAGTTTCAGCTTCAAACTTCAAAGGTTCAAAGGTTCGTCCGATCTGCTTTCTTTTTTTATGTATTGAACCGCTTAAGATTTATTGAACTGCTTTTCTTTCTTTTTTGACTAATTTGTTAAGTAAACTGCTTTTCTTTAATTAAAATGATTTATTGAATTAATTCTTTAATTAAGATTTATTGAACTGCTTTTCTTTCTTTTTTTGACTTGATGTATCTAATTCGAAGGTTTAGCTCGTCCGATATGTGATTGTTTGTGTCTAATTCGAAATTGTATGTGTCTAATTACTTATTGACTTGATGTTTGTGTCTAATTCGAATCTGTGAATGTTTGTGTGACTGTGTCTTATCTGTGATTCAAATCTGTGTTGTAGCTTTATTTATATTTTGTTTGTGTATATATATGTTTATAGACAGTAGTCATAGTGATAGTACCTTTCGTTTTCAAATTTTCATTTACAGCTTTGGTTGAAAGAGATGAAAGAGATAGTTAGATACACTAATACACTATTATTGTTGGCAGCTTTGGTTGAAAGAGATGAAAGAGATAAAGATCGAGTGACAAATGCATACATAATTTTTTGTATTTGCAGGTGGAGTGACAAAAAATGGAATGCATGCTTATCTTGGATCTACCCGAGGGTTCCACTGTGTGGCTTTGGTCTCCCAGCACATGGAGATCTCCCATTTAGTTATAATGAATTTGATCTCCCAGTATTTATTTTGGTCTCTAAGTTTGGATCATTTATTTTTGGATGTATTATTATGAAATATGTAATGTATACTACTGTTGTTAACTTTTATTTTGGAATGGATTTGTTAGGTAGTTAGGTAGAGGTTTGATTTGGGTTTTTTTTATGGCTTTGGGCTGTTCAAATGTATAAAATTAGTATCCAATAACCCATTAAATTTAAAAACATTAAAAAGACTCTTTAAGCCCATCAGGCCCGTTAGGCCTAAAACCGAAATGAACCGAACCGAATTGAACCGATTAAAATCAGTTCGGTTCAGTTCGGTTACCAAATCTTATTCGGTTTAAACCGGTTTAATTTTGGGTGAACCGAAATATTTTCGGTTCAATTCGGTTTTGCCTAAAACCAAACCGAATCGAACCGTGCCCACCCCTAATTACCCATATAAATTAGTAATCTGAGTCTTATATTTGTTCATTAAATTGTAATATGCATGTTGAGAAATATCTCTCATGTAATGAGAGTTGTATTCCAAATCATGCTTATTACAATTGATGTCACAAGTCTCCTATAGACCATGTTTGGTTGGATGGAATGGAAAGAAACATATTCTATAAATACCCTCATATGCCCCAACTTCATTCCAAAAATACCCTCCTTTCCAAAAATAATATATTATTATTATATATTATATAAAACGATATATAAACATATATATATATATATATATATATATATATATATATATATATATATTATATATATTATACTATTATATAAATTATATATTATTACATATATATTATATATTATTACATACATATTATATATAATATATATATAATATTAACATATTAGTATATATGTATTATATTATATTATATCAATATATTATTATTATTATTATTATATATTATATAATATTATATATATTATTATATGTATTATATGTATTATATATAAAATATATATATATATATATATATATATATATATATATATATATATATAAAATGTATGTTATTTGTTGACAGTTTTTAACTGTCAAGGATTGTTGATAGTTAAAAACTGTCAACAAAGTTAATATAAATTATATTATATAATATATATATATAATATTAATATATTAATATATATTAATATATATTATATATATTATACTATTATATATATATATATATATATATATATATATATATATATTATATTATATATATTATAATATAATATAATATATATTATATTATTATATATATATATATGTTATATTTAATATATTATATATAATACATATAATAATATATATATTATAAATATATAATATATATTATTTAATATATTAATATATATTATATATATTATATAATATATATATAATATTAATATATTAATAAATATATATAATAGTAATATTATTATATATATTATATATATTATACTATTATATTATTGTATATATTATATTACATGTATAATATATATTAATATATTAAATAATATATATTATATATTTATAATATATATATTTTATATTATTATATATAATATATATTATATAATATATTATTTAATATATTAATAATATATATATAAAATGTTTGTTATTTGTTGACAGTTTTTAACTGTCAACAATCCTTGACAGTTAAAAACTGTCAACAAAGTTAATAACTGTCAAGAATTGTTGACAGTTAAAAACTGTCAACAAATAACTGTCAATAAAGCCCAATTTTCTTGTAGTGAGGTCACTCTCAGTTTTCAAAAACCAAAAATAGTCACAGATGGAAATAACCATTTATGCAAGTCCCCCTATTTATTATACTTAAATTCTGATATTATAGTATGCATGCAATAAATTATGATATTATTAGTATAAATTAATTAATAAATATCTTCCATATTTTATTGTCCATGAAATAATGAGATAAAATTAATCTATTTTCTTTCTTTAATTTTAATTTCCAATGCAAAAAATGGAAAAAAAAAAATTCATTAAAGTACTTATCTTATGTTGAAACAATTCTTTACTCTAAATAGTTTTTTTATCAGTAATTATTCAATTTGACCTTTCATATTATCTGTATTACTCTTCAAGATTTTAGGTTGACAATTGTAAATTAATAAAAATTTTATGTTTTTCACTTAAATAATTTTATTTGTACCGTTGCAACTAAATTCTTCTTATTCTCTATCCAAATAATTTCAAGTATTAGATTACAAAATAATAATTATTTAAGGTTATTAATATAGTTTTGCTACATTTATTATATAGTTTGTTATTTAAACGTTTTCAACTACAAATACTTAGATATCATTTCCAACTATGCGTATTGTCAAAATTAGATTTCATAACAAGATGAAAGATGAATTTCTTACAAACTCTTTGATCATGTATGTTGAAAGGGAAATCACATAGCAACTTATTCGATTATAGACGATTTTATAAATTTAAAAGAGCGTTGGGTTCCATTTTAATTTATAAAGCTATGTTTATTTTATTTAATAATTTATTTGTTGTACTATTACAATTTACATGAGACTATACATTATTACATTTGATTTTTATCCGTCAATTTAAAAGAGCGTTGGGTTTCATTTTAATTCATAAAGATGTGTCTATTTTATTTAATAATTTATTTGTTGTACTATTACAATTTACATGAGACTATATATTATTACATTTGATTTTTATCCGTCAATTTTAATATTTGTTTTTGTCTCTCCCCCACCCACCCACAAAAAAAAATAAAAAATAAAAAATAAAAAATAAAAATAAAAATTTCTAGCTTCACCCTTGCTTGTGATACCTTATTACCGGGCGTGAAGCTTGGAAAAAACTTGGTTACTGGTATGGAGTGGATTTTATCATCCTGGAAGAGCATAGATGACCCTGCTCCAGGTGACTTCACATTCCAGGTAGATCCTCATGGGTTTCCACAACTATTTCTTAGAAAGGGACCTGAAATAATGTATAAAGCAGGTTCCTGGAATGGCCTTCGTTGGACTGGTACTCCTCGACTAAAACCAAATTCAGTATACATATACGACTACGTGTCAAATGAGAAAGAGGTATTTTACACGTTTGACATCCGAAACAGATCAGTCCCTTCAAGAGTGGCGGTGACTCCATCAGGTGACGTGCAGTGTTATACATGGATAGATCGAACCCGAAGTTGGGAATGAGTCTCTATAACTATTTGTTTTTATCTGTTTCAGGCATGGAGACTCTGGAATGAAGAAAGGGCAGTGGAATTAATTGATGAATAGTTAGATTACTCTCCTCTCTGGAATGA
Organism: Acer yangbiense; assembly: GCA_008009225.1. Lineage (NCBI taxonomy): Eukaryota > Viridiplantae > Streptophyta > Magnoliopsida > Sapindales > Sapindaceae > Acer > Acer yangbiense. The sequence goes on along the minus strand of CM017763.1, from coordinate 49,799,147 downwards.
AGAAAGGGCCTACACGGTTTTCGTCAGTTTATCACCTATGAAAACTTAGATCTGTCTTGGATTTTTTATGACCACTTCAGCATTTTGAGATTATCAATATCACTACTACAGAATGTCGTGTTTACTACAAAAAACTGGTTTCACAGCGTTCAAATCCACAACTCTAGCGTAACCATACCAATTCTGCTACAATACTATGACACACGACCCCGTATGTTGCACTTCATAAGCAATTGGAAAAGGGAAATTCTGTTTGATCTGAGTTATCCATTAACCCACCTCTAGTACTGTGGTTCATTAGTTGACTGAAAAATTTGTTCCATACAAGTAAAGTCTGTTGGGGATAATCCTCTAGAACGATGAACGCGGAAACGCCGTGCCTAATATAGGCCCATAACTCATAGCAACTAATAACGTCAATAAGCAGAAAAATAGATGAGAGAGAATAAAACAATCATAACACAAGATATACGTGGAAAACCCAAAACGGGTAAAAAACCACGGGCCGTCAGGACGACAGAGAAAGTTCCACTATATGATAAATTATTACAACCATATACTCCAGGATTCTCTCTCACACCTAACCCCAAACCACACTCATAAGATCCTCACCAAGAACCCCACAATATCCCCTAGGTCTCCCCTAAATATCACTCATGGATCTCTAACTTGATCCACCGATATTCCCTTGGATCCCTCCTCGGATATTCCCATTGGGTCTCCCCGGATCTCACTCACACTCTCTGATGTTTACATGGTGTACTTTTTGCTCCACACAAAATAACCTAAATACAAGGTCTATTTATACTAGTTACAGGGAGTATAATATAAAAGGAAATCCTACTCCTAAACGTACAAGACTTACTTGTTCCACATAAATACTATTTCCTTTTATGACAAGTCTTCTTGTAAGGAGTAAATCCTTTTCCTTCAAGCACAAGAACTTCCAGAAACAAACTACTTCCTTTTCCGTTGAAGATTTCCCGTTTCACGTATGCTTATTATCGACTATGATTCGGGTCACGGTTGTACACCTACTTCCTAAACCGTTACAAGTCACCTTAAATTACATCGCTCAAAAAACCGCGATCCATACGATGAAACAAACCATTTATTCAGTTCTTCATGATCTTCAAACCTCCCTAAAACACCGCCTTCAACTTCCAAACGTTATCCCACGTCTTCTAGGAAGTACCACATCAGTTGAGTCTTGTTTGGTTCACATCGGGTTCGCTTAGGAATACAAGTCAAAACCTAACAATTCTTCCCTTTGACTTGAATTCTCAAGACCTTTGTCCACAGCCACAATTCTCATCACCGAGAATCACCATACCCCACCACAAGGTATAACCACTTAGGAACGAACTATTCTAAGATTTTCCTTCAACATATATTTTTTTTTTTTTTGTTCGTTGTTCCGGCACCATGTCGAAATAACCTGCTGAAATTGTGGTGTAACTCCTCAAGTCAGATTTCCAGGGAGTTCGTCAGCCATCGACATCTTTGTCCACCATACACCTTGCATCACTTTCTGACCAATGCCTTGTGCACAATTATGGACCACTAGCAGCAACATATCCTCTTCCATGGCTAGTGGGGAAAACTGCTAAAAGGATAAACATGTCCTTACATCACCCAAACCTATGAAAGACCTTCTGTCCTTGCATCACATACCTGGTGAAAGACTTGCTACTAGAAACTGGGAGTGCTCTGCTGGATAAGCCCCACACCACACCACACCACACCACACCACAAAGAGATTTTTTTTTTTTTTTAATAGTCAGGAGTTTCTTTTTGTAGTCGAGAGATTTTTTTTTTTTATTTATTTATTATAGTCAATCAGCTCCTTGTGTAACCCAGATTGAATCTCCATGACTTGTACCTGTCACCACAAGCCAAACTTCTGCTCCATCAAATTCTTCCTTTCATCAAACCCTAATGAGTTCAAATACTGCCTTCAAGACGTATCTCCTTTGCTAAACCATACTAGGCAACCATGATCATCATTATCCTAATGCCACCAAGCCCTCCATACGATCTCCCGTAAAGACTTGAAATCGCCATCGCCATCGCCAAACCATAAGGCTCTGATACCAATTGTTGGGGATAATCCTCTAGAACGATGAACGCGGAAACGCCGTGCCTAATATACGCCCATAACTCATAGCAACTAATAACGTCAATAAGCAGAAAAATAGATGAGAGAGAATAAAACAATCATAACACAAGATATACGTGGAAAACCCAAAACGGGTAAAAAACCACGGGCCGTCAGGACGACAGAGAAAGTTCCACTATATGATAAATTGTTACAACCATATACTCCAGGATTCTCTCTCACACCTAACCCCAAACCACACTCATAAGATCCTCACCAAGAACCCCACAATATCCCCTAGGTCTCCCCTAAATATCACCTACGGATCTCTAACTTGATCCACCGATATTCCCTTGGATCCCTCCTCGGATATTCCAATTGGGTCTCCCCGGATCTCACTCACACTCTCTGATGTTTACATGGTGTTCTTTTTGCTCCACACAAAATAACCTAAATACAAGGTCTATTTATACTAGTTATAGGGAGTATAATATAAAAGGAAATCCTATTCCTAAACGTACAAGACTTACTTGTTCCACATAAATACTATTTCCTTTTATGACAAGTCTTCTTGTAAGGAGTAAATCCTTTTCCTTCAAGCACAAGAACTTCCAGAAACAAACTACTTCCTTTTCCGTTGAAGATTTCCCGTTTCACGTATGCTTATTATTGACTACGATTTGGGTCACGGCTGTACACACGCTTCCTAAACCGTTACAAGTCACCTTAAATTACATCGCTCAGAAAACCGCGATCCATACGATGAAACAAACCATTTATTCAGTTCTTCATGATCTTCAAACCTCCCTAAAACACCGCCTTCAACTTCCAAACGTTATCCCACGTCTTCTAGGAAGTACCACATCAGTTGAGTCTTGTTTGGTTCACATCGGGTTCGCTTAGGAATACAAGTCAAAACCTAACAAAGTCTACCTAGTACTGTGGTTCATTAATTGACTGAAAACAGTGATTTGTATGTGGGGTACTAACAGATCATTTTCGAAACCTGCAACTTGGCCTGATGTTATTTAATATGCATTCCATTGTTAGAAATTAGCTTTGCATATTTACTCAAGACTTTTTAAAATCTACAGGTCTTAATGATTTCGCTATATATGTATGTCTTCAAAAACAACTACTTGGGTCGACGGTATTAATTGAATTCTAAATTTCCCACCTAACCTGTGAGTTGTAACTAACACTGGTAAGTGGTCCCACTTTACATACAAGATTTTGAAACACTAATGTTTGTATAAAAGAAGCAATTCTAGATTAAAAGCATTAGAAACTCAATTCAAGTTTTAAAAATGCTTGTAGTTTACTCATTTTTGTTCTTTATCTTGGGAACTTCTGCTGTACTAGATTCTATTACACCAAGTCAGTCCATTAAGGATGGGGAGACTCTAGATTCAGCTGGTGGAACCTTTGAATTGGCATTTTTCAGCCCAGATAACTCAACCAGACGTTATCTAGGAATACGGTACAAAGTAGTTCTCGATAAGACAGTTGCGTGGGTAGCCAACAGAGAAAATTCACTCACAAATCATTCAGGAGTTTTTAATGTTACCCAGCAAGGGATTCTTGTACTACTTGATGGTATGAATAGAATAATTTGGTCATCCAATACATCAAGAACGGCGAAAAACCCAGTTGTGCAGCTCATGGAGTCTGGAAATCTTGTGGCGAAAGATGGAAATGATGATGACCAGGGAAATTTTTTGTGGCAAAGTTTTGATCATCCTACTGATACCTTATTACCAGGAATGAAGCTTGGAAGGAACTTTGTCACTGGTTTGGATAAGTACCTATCATCATGGAAAAGCTCAGAAGATCCTGCTCCGGGCCAATTTTCACTGTGGATAGATCCTCATGGATTTCCACAACTAGTTTTAAGAAATGGGTCTGCCTTGCGTTACAGAGCTGGATCATGGAATGGCATTCGTTTCACCGGAACTCCTAGGCTGAATCCAAATCCAGAATTTTTATATCGATTTGAACTGAACAAGGATGAGGTGTATTACGAGGTTGACAGCCAGAGTTCGCTAATGTCAAGGTTGTTTCTGAACCAATCAGGTTTTATTCAGCGCCTTGTCTGGTCAACTCAATTAAAAGTTTGGATACCTGTTTATGATGCACCGGAAGATCAGTGTGAGATTTATTCATTCTGTGGAGCCCACGCTGCTTGCAAGACTAATAGCAGCAGCTCTGTATGTGTTTGCTTGGATGGATTTGAACCAAAATCACCGGAAGAGTGGAGAATGTCAAATTGGTCTAAAGGGTGTGTCAGAATGACTGAATTAAATTGTGAAAAAGGCAATGAATTCCGGAACTATACAGAGTTGAAGTTGCCAGATACTTCTAATTCAACGTTTAATACAAGCATGAGCCTGCAGGAATGTAGCGAAAAGTGTTTGAAAGACTGTTCTTGCACAGCATATGCAAATTCAAACATCAGTCAAGAAGGAAGTGGCTGCTTGCTTTGATTTGGAAACCTCACAGACATGACACTATATGACCAAAGTGGGCAGAATATTTATATACGGATGGCCGCTATCCGTATAGAAAAAGGTATTATCTTATCATAAGTTTAAGTAGACAATAACAAACATTTTTGCGGTTTTAATGTACAATTTTCCTAAAATCTGTCTTGATAAGAACAATATATCATTCGTGGTTCTGTCTTGATCCATATTCACGATTGTGTTGACTAACTTATCTTTCGACATTTCAGACGATGGAAACGCCACTGTGAAGAAGCGAGTAGGAATCATAGTTGGCTCTGTAATATTTATAGCAATTCTTTTGGTAGGATTGATTTTCTATATCCACAAAAGGAAACTCAAGAAGCAAGGTAACTTCATTACTCAGTCATCTATCTGTGAAGGATTAGTCATATTAGTTTGCTAAAAGAAGAAAACTTTCCTATAATTTCAGGAATCATGAAGAGGAAATACAAAATGACACATAATGATGGAGAAAAAGAAGAAATGGATTTATGGATATTTGACTTTAACATTATATCAAAAGCTACAAATAACTTCTCAAATGATAACAAGTTAGGAGAAGGTGGTTTTGGACCGGTATACTAGGTAATAACATTACAAATATGCTGCTAAGATTCGTATTTTTTTTCGCCTACTAATTCTTAGTGATTATCCCAGGGTATTTTGACAGAGGGGCAGGAAATTGCAGTTAAATGGCTTTCAAAATGCTCTGGACAAGGATTGGAGGAGTTCAAGATTGAAGTTACATTGATAGCCAAACTCCAGCACCAAAATCTTGTAAAGCTTCTAGGTTGTTGCATTCAAGCAAATGAGAGCATGTTAATATATGAATATATGCCAAACAAAAGATTGGACTACTTCATTTTCGGTTTGAACTCTCAAAACTCAGCAAATTTTGAACATTTTTTTTTCTAGAGTTTTATTCAGAAATGGACTAATATGGATGGGGTATTGTTGACCAGATCAAGTAAGAAGAAAGTGTAATACCCCAATCGCACAAAATTGACTCAAGCCCAACCAAGCCCAATTGATCCAAGCCCAGTTCCAATTCCAATTCAATCCCAAGCAAGCCCAACCCCAAAAGATCCAAATATCCAGATTTTGTACCTGGTATCCGGTAAGTTTGAGATGATATTTTATTAAATAAAAAATAAACAAAGAAAGAAAGGTGGCAAGTTGGGACAAGTGGCCGTGCAAGATGATGTAAGGTGGAAAGTTGGTGGATAGGTGGCAAAGTTTGGTGGCAAAACAAAGAAATGAATAAAATAAGAAAAGGAGATAAATGAGAGAAGCACACTACAAGAAAAACAGCCTTTGTTGACAGTTTTTTGTTGACAGTTTTAAAAACTGTCAAGAATATGTTATTTTCAAACACTAGCACAAGTCCCTGGAGTCCAGGAAAAGAGTTAGACTGTATGAGTATGTTAGACTGGTATAGAAGGAAGAAATTTCTCAAAAATGGCAAACACTAGCACAAATCCCTCTACTGCTTCCCTAGTTCCTAATGGATTATCTTCTTCTATGTCCTTACCTCCTCCTACTATCCAAAGAACCCAGTCCAACAGAATCCAAGATTTAGTATAATATACCCATATTCCTGCTTCAGCCCAGATAAATGAAACAACCTTCCCTCTGCTCAATCCATACAACATCTTCAAGAGAAACAAATCTCTCGCCACCCGGTTAACTCGTCTTGTCCATACCAGACCACTTCTCATCAAAGAATATGTCCAGTCCACAGGCTTAGATAAATGTTTGATTCCATCCTCTCCCAGTGAACAATATGTCACTCTCACTATTGATCAAAATATGATAGATCAATGGATCAAAGAAGGATACTCCCATCTCCACATAGGTGCTGTCAGAATCATTCTCTCTCTACACGACCGAAAAGGCTTACCTGTCACTGCCAGACTGGCCTTGCTCAACACCATTTATACTCAGTACGAACATGCTGTGATTGGCATTTGCCTATCTACTCTTCATGCTGGTAGCATATCCCTCACATATTATCCCAACTTCAACATTCATTTAAGGGATCAGAACCGCCACAAATGTCTCAAAATCCAAGTCCAGATCCTTGGTGCGCCCATGCAAGCTAATTCCTATATGGCTACTGTTCATCATCAGCTTGCTTACAGACTTCAAGATCATGCTCTTGATCTCCCACTTCCTGGTCATAATGGTGACACGATCTTCATCAAAGCAGAAAGAGAAGATGAAGTTCCCACCATCCTCCAAATTCCAAAACAACTGCCCAGAGAAAAGCTCACAGAGATCATGCCTCTTGAATGGCTCACAAATTATGAAAAGGTTTTCCAGGACGAAGCTCCTGTCGTTGCTGCTGATACGTCATATGTTCCTCAGCCAAATGGCTCCATCAAAACAATCTATGCACCCCTCACCGGTTCTAAGGCTTCTTCCAGTTCGGAGACTCCTCCGATATTCCAAGCCCTTATGATTCAACTGGTTACCACTGAAACTGACATTCCTATCCACAGTTTTGAAGCTGACAGATCTCCGATCTACACTGATAAGATCCGTGGTCATTTCATCTGGGATGATGATCCCAATATGTGTGATGCAGACTGTATCTGTCGACGTTGTCTTAAAGATACCTCTCCTACCTTCTGCAAACCCTGGAACAAACCTCACAAACCAGATCACCCTGACAGTCCTTGGATAGGCCTCCATCCTATCAAAAATAAACCTTTACCCATTTATGACAGAGCTTTACAGATCTTACGGTCTGAAGGTCTCCTACCTCTACAACCTGCCCTTGCAGTTCCTAATCAACCCGCACATGTCCCTTGCTACATGACCTCAGATTATGATTGTGATTTCCCTCTACTTGAACCTTTCTCAAATCAAGAAAAAACTCGTTTCTCAAAACCTTTTGTCCAATCTACCGAAATCCAACCCGATGGTTCTTACAAACAGCCCTCCCAGGCTGAACAAGTCCTCAACTGGCAATCTCACAATGCCAGAGCTCAGAGCAGAGTTCTTAACTCTATTGATCAGAAGATTGATCGTGTTACAAGACATGTTTCTCAACATGATCACCATCTCCAAATTCTTGATGCCTCCTTCAGAGATTTGGCTTCTGACCTTCAATCGAGAATTGCTAAGCTTCACTCTGATCTTCACAGATATATTTCTCATGGATATTCTGGCCTAAATTTTGACACAAAAGAAAGAGAAATCAAACAACTTAAAGATCAGCTTGAACAGCTGACCAGAGATCATTCTTACAAACCAAAACCTTATTCTCATCACTCACAAACACTGTTTTTCCCTGTATCTCCTACACATTCACCCCCATCCAAACCTGATGATTTTTCCAAACACTTTACATCTACTGGTGAATTGTTCCGGAAATATCCCGTTCTCTCTTCTCCACCGGCAAAACCTAAGAAGAGGTCTCCTTCGAAGTAGAAAGACAAGCAAGCTGCTTCCAGTTCATACGACCCAGTTCTATTTGCTTCTAAGACTTGTTCCTCCTCATCAAAGTCTGATATAACGTCCTTCTCTGAAGACGCTTCCTCCCAGTCGTCACAGACTTCCTGTCCTTCATCCTGGCTGGATACTGCCACCTCTTCTCCTCATGATCTTGCAGACCTTACTCAAGTTTTCATGGCATCTCGCACAGAACCTCAACCCTCAACAAGAACCTATGAGTCTCCCGATGAGACTGCCTCCACTACTCCAGCTCCCTTTGTCGAAGAACCTCCAGAACATGTTCCTGGCCGTTCTCCTGCTAAACCAACCAATGGCCCTTGGTTTACCATTGATGACACCTCTCCTGGTTCCTGGAGAAAAAGGGTTTCAGAGATGAGCGCATGGCTTAACCTACAACTGGCAAAGTCTGAACAGAACCTTGAAACAATTTTACGTGAGTTTGTCTCTCGTTTTACTGGTTCTCTAAGAGACTGGTACCAAGCTCTTGGTGAATACAGACAACTCCAATTTGTCAGAGTTCCCTTAGCCTCACAAGCCATGGGATACATATTCAGAGAATTCCTTGGTGATCCTGACCATCTCTATAAACAAGCTAGACAAGAATTCTTTGACATGCGTTGCTGCTCTCTCAAAAGAAATGACATCATGTTCCATTACAAGCGGATGTCTCAACGATATCATACCCTTGATGGAATTAATGATCATAGTCTTAAACAAGTCTATGTCAACTCCCTTCTAGATAACCTCCAAGATGAGATACAACGAAAGATAGACACCTCGGGACGATCTCTCAATGATACATCCTTAGGTGAACTCCACATGTATGCTCTCAGCTCTCTGGACAAACTTTGTGCCACTCAAAGATTCTTCTCCAAGATGCTCACAGAAGGCAAACACCTGCAGTCCCAATGCCATCAACCTTCTCTTCAGATCAAGTGCAAATCCTTCGGCTCTTGCACCTGCAACACGAAGAAGAAGAATCATTTCAAACGCTTCAAAAACAAGAAAGGTAGTTCTAAAAGATTCAAGTTCTTCCGCAAGAAAGCACAGCGAGGTTGGAATAAATCCCAACGATTCTACATTTGCGGCAAACCCGAACATTATGCTAAGAAATGTCCCAACAAAAAGGCAAAGTCCACCAGACTAGTTCAACAGTTAAAAGATATTGCTGATAAAGTTCCGTCTGATGCAGACATTGAATCCATCTTCTCTGAACAAGATCATGTAGATTCCTCCACGACTTTTGTTCTTCAATAAGATCTTTCTGACTCAGAATATTCTGGCTCCTCTGACTACAGTTCTATCCCAGAATCCTATCAGGCTACTCAGTTCGATTCTCATTCCGGTCCCCAAGCTCCGGTTCTGATTCTACCTGACAAGTACTCCAAACCTGTTGATGTCATCTCTTATTTTGACACAGGTTCTCATACTACAATGATGAACCCTAAGGTCCTTCCTCCAGAATTTTGGAAATCCCAAGTTCGGCATGTTCGAGCCGCTGATGGCAAGGTTTTTTCCACTAATCTGATTTCCAGGAAAAAGATTGGTATCCAGTTTTTCCCATCATTTACTCTTTGGGTTCAAGTCGTCGGCACTCCTCTTCCGGATAAAGATATCCTCATCGGTTGGGATGTTTTCTGCCAATGTAACTCTCTCCGGATTCTCCCTGCTGGCATTCGATACAAAAAGCATTTCAAAACTTTTTCTGATATTCCAAAGATTTTCCCGCTCTCGGAAATCCAAGCCCCTTTTGAATATATTCAATAAAAATTGCTCTTGCTTTGTGCTGACAATCATGCAACTTTCTCTCATCCTTCTCCTCTGTGGAAGAATCCAGATTTCTTTATCAAGCTTCCCTTTAAGCTTAATGAAGATACTAATCCTACCAAGGCTACCCACTCGAGCATGTCTCCCTCAGATCTCAAGCTCGCTAATGAAGAATGCAATGAACTCCTTCATCAAGGTCTGATCGAACATACCTTTTCCCCCTGGGCGTGTCAAGCCTTTTACGTTGAAAAACGCACAGAATTGCTCAGAGGAAAAAAGAGATTAGTCGTGGATTACAAACCTCTCAACCTTTTTCTTCGAGATGACAAGTTTCCTGTTCCCAGACCAAATGTCTTATTCTCTCAACTTCCAGGAGCTACGATCTTCTCCAAATTTGATCTTAAAGGTGCCTTTTGGCAAATTGGTATTCATCCAGATGAAAGATATAAGACAGCATTCTGTCTTCCTAATGCTCAATACCAATGGACTGTTCTCCCTTTTGGTTTAAAAACTGCTCTATCCCTTTTCCAAAAGGCTGTTACCAGGATTTTTCATCCTCTCTTACACTCAGCACTCGTCTATATTGATGATATCCTCCTGTTCTCTCCAGATGATACCTCTCACAATCTCCTTCTCCAACAGTTTCATGACATTGTTCATCACTATGGTATCATGCTCTCCGAAAAGAAAAGCATAGTTGGGAAATCTGAAATTGAATTTCTTGGAATGCACATTTTCAACGGCCAATACCGTCCTGGTCCTCATTTGGCTATCCGTTTATTAGACTTCCCCGATTCTGATCTCAGTGTGAAACAAGTTCAACAATTTCTCGGAATCGTTAACTATGTCAGAGATTTCATTCCATATGTCAGTCATTACACCTCAGTTCTTTCTACGCTCCTCAAGAAGCGTCCTCCTCCCTGGAGTTCCTCCCATACTGAGGCCATCGTCAAATTAAAGGAGATCACTCAATCTCCTCCTGCTCTCGTCATCCTTTCTTCGGGCCAACTCATCCTTCAGACTGATGCCAGTGATATTTTCTGGGGAGCCGTTCTCATTGAAGATCGAGACGGTCAACGAAGATACTGTGGTCATGCTAGTGGAAAATTCAAAGATGCCCAACAGCATTATCACACTATCTATAAAGAGATTCTTGCTGTCAAATACGGAATCCAAAAATTGGATTTTCACCTCAGGACAAGAAACTTTATTGTTGAAATGGACAACTCATCTTTCCCAAAGATACTCGATTTTCGCAATAAGATTCCTCCCAATCCTCTCCTCTTGAGGCTCAAAGATTGGTTTGCCCGATATGACTTCACTGTTCGTCACGTGAAAAGCCATCATAATATCATTGCTGACATGCTTTCCAGACCTCCACTCACCCATCTCATTACACCCACAGGTCATTATCCTCTTATCTTCATGACTTCTTCTGCTGGTCCCTCATCATCCTCACCAGCCATACTTGATTACTCATTCCCACCAGAACTCTTGGCCACGTTGCCACATGATCATCAACCTTCTCTAAGGCAGATCCAATCCTTCGCCAAGGCTCAACTTCTTGTCTACTTGGCTCACTTCAAAAGCCAAGGATGTCGTCACACCGTCAACAACCTATCCAGACCATTTCTTGACCCGTTCATAATGCCACCTTTCTACTACTTTTCTCCTCAACTCCTTTGGTTCCTCTGGTGTTTATCAGTTCTACATCATCATGCCATCGTCTTCCCACTTTAGGCTCTATATGGTCATCTCCATGATCCTTCTCAACGGAACTCTCTGTTATGGGTTTTCCTCCAATGGTTCACGTCCTTGACAAACTGGAAAAACGAGCTCACTAAGCTCATGGGACAGTATAACATTTGGAAACTTGATGAAGAATCAGCTGCCTCTGTATGCTGTATATGGATCTTCAATAGGCCCTACAGGTACAATCCCCACAAACGACTCCTTTGGACTGCCAACTCCAGTTATGAATGGCATACCACGTATGATTATCAAAAGATGTATCCATAAATTCTCCAAGTCGGTCTACTCAATTTCCTCTGTGATGTTAATTACGTCTCCACCGACGAAGTTTTCATCTTACCTGATATTCCTAGAGACCCCGCTCAAAGCTGGAACCCTTTTCTAAATTCATACATGATTGACTCTCAGGACCCCTTTGACTCTGCCTGGCCCTGCCTCATCTGTGGAGCCCAAGACTCAGATGATGAAGATCATGCCAACTGTAATCTATCATCAAGTCCGTAATCTCCACTCAGCCCGAGTTCCGAGACTGTGCTCTTATCTTGTGAATTATTACTTTCATTATGCTATTTTGTTTTATTAGACAACTGTTTGGCTTTATTAGGCTCTTTTGGCCTTATTAGGCTTTGATTTTTAGTTTGTGTGTTTTAGTTTGGCCGATGGCCCTAGTTTGAGTCAGTTTACTTTTACTAGTGAATTGCCACGATTGTTGGTCTACTGTGTAATAGGTTTGTCTGTACTCCATCTCTCCCCCTATATAAGGAGAGCTCGTCACTTGTGTAACTAAGACTTGAAAACTCAGAATAAAATTCTCTCTTGTGTGTTTAAACTCTCATGTCTTGCTAAAAAATCTCCTCCTCTTCCTTTGATTGCCATGTCTCTCATATAATTAACAGTATGTAATTATCTCAGTATGCTCTGTGCTTGCCTCTAGTTGAGGATCCTGCACATTAGAAGATGAGATGTTGTTGGCTTTTGGCTTAAGGTCCCTGTCTATCTCTAGTGGGTTGGAAAGTTAGTACCCTGTTTAGGCCGTGGTTAGGCCGCCATTGTGGGGAAAACTCTAAAAACCTGTATGAGAGGCACCTAGGGGTACCTGCCACCTGAATGGTATCAAAGCCTATTAGACAAGAGGGCTATAAACCGTCAGAAACATGAGTAGGGGTTCTCGCCTTGAGAGGCGTGGCGAATCTTGGACTCTTACCCTACCATGTCCTGCCAAGGCTAGCCACTTGGTGTAGGTTGCACACTCGAGAGGGTGATGCGTAAAATTGCCTCTGAGGTATCTTTAGTTGCCACCATAGATCCCCCTGAGCAGATCTCGGGGAACTGACTAGACTGTTATGAGTATGTTAGATATAATATATTTATATAATTATATAAATATATTATAAATATATTATTATATATATTGTATAATATGTATATTATAAATTATATATATATATATATATTATTGTATGTATTATATATATAATATATGTATTTTATATTATATATTATGAATTTTTTATAATTAGGGGTATTTTGGTCAAAATGCATTTCACTCAATTCCATTCCGTGGTTAAACAATATATATAATAATATATTTATATATTATTTAATAAATATATAATATATATTATTTAATATAATAATATAATATATATTATATAAATATTATAAATATATATTATTTAATAAATATATAATATATATTATTTAATATAATAATAATAATAATATATATTATATAAATATTATAAATATATATTATTTAATATAATAATATATATATATATATATTATATTATAAAACATTCATAATATATAGTTTTTTTATTTATCTTTAATAATTTTTTTTTAACTTTTACTTCCTATTTTCAACACCAAACAAAATCCCGATATGGATTTATTTTACAGTAAGATTTCGGTTTTTGGGCAAACCGATATTGGATAAATAAAATTTTAAATTTAATAAATTTACTTTTAAAAAATTAAAAAAAAACAATTTTTTAAAAATTGTTTATTTATTTTGCACCATCTTGTTTCATACTAAGAGACGCATTAATAATCCAATTACCCATATAAATTAGTAATCTGAGTCTTACATTTGTTTATTAAATTGTAAGATGCATGTTAAGAAATATCTCTCATGTAGTGAGAGTTGTATTCCAAATCATGTCTATTACAATTGATGTCACGAGTCTCTTATAGGCCATGTTTGGTTAGATGAAATGGAAAGAAAGCCATTCCATTCGTTTGGTTTGTTAAAATGCAATGGAATGGTGATTCCATTGGAATGAGGATTCCACAATTTTGGTGGAATGGGCATTCCATCCAAAAACCAATGGAAAGCCATTACATTCCAAACTAAAATTTATATTCCATAAATATCCTCATATGCCCCAACTCCATTACAAAAATGCCCTCAGCTCCTTTCCAAAAATAATATATTATTATTATATATTTATTTATATTTTTATTATATAATATATTATATTATTATAATATATATAAACAAATATAATATAATATATTTATATATTATGTTATTATATATAATATATATAGTATATAGTATATTATTATATATTATATATTATTACATATATTATATATTATATTATTATTATTATCCATAATATATCTGTTATTATACATTCATAATTAGGGGTATTTTGGTCAAAATACAGTTAACTCCATTCCATTCCATTGTTAACCAAACAAAATAATATTGATTCAGAGACCAATTCTAAAGTTCCAACCAAATAAAAAACTTAGTTTTCCTTTCCTTTCCATTCTCATTCTCATTCTCATTCCCATTCCCATTCTACCGTGTAACAAAACGTGACCATAGAATATCGACTAATAACTCGACTATATATGTTTTAAAAAATATAATTTTATTAAAAGTTTCAATAAATATTTTTTAATATATGTTTGTCATAGAAAATAGAATTTTGATTAGTTGAATAAATTTAAATTTATGTAATAAGGATTTATTCTTATGAGTTATATATGAATATTGTTCCAATGATAACACATCAACTGTTGTAGTGAAGTGGTAAAATTTTGCAACATTGGACTTGGGTCTCAAGTTTAATACATGATAATGACAATTAATTGGCATTATTATTAGTGGGCATGGGTGGCCGGCGGTTGGTGGCTGGCCGGTCGGAGGTGGGTGGTCGGACGGTCTGCGGTGGTGGTGGCCGGAGGTGGGTGGTCTGACGGCCGCCGGCGGTGGACCGGTCGGCGGTTGGCAGTCGACGGCGGAGGTGGGTGGTCGGACGGTCTGCGGTGGTGGCGGCCGAAGGTGGGTGGTCTGACGGCCGCCGGCGGTGGTGACTGGTCGGCGGCTGTAGTGGCCGGCGGTCGGGGTGGTGGTCAGGTCGAATGGTCGGCGGCAGTGGTGTTCGGCGGGTGGCCGGCTGGCCGGAAGTGGGGATCGGCTGGTGGCCGGCCGGAGGTCAGTGGTCGGACGGCTGCCGGCGACAGGTGGTGGGCCGGTGGTGGGCCGGTGGTGGGTATATGGTTTATAAAAATAAAAAATGTTTTTTATTTGAATATTATAATTAAATATAGATGACAGTTTTTATTTAAATATTATTAAACCTTTCTTGACAATGTAAAACTGTCAAGAAATAACTGTCATAAAAAAAAAAGAAAAAACTGTCATAACATTTCTTGACACTAGCTTCCTTGACACTTATAAAAACTGTCATTAAAGGTTTTGTTGACAGTTTTTAACTGTCAACAAATACATTATTTTCTTGTAGTGGCAAACTTCGGGAAATACAACAAAAAATAGAAACCAGAGAATAAAAAGAAAGAATGGGAAGAGAGGAGAGAAGTCAAGCGGTGGAGCTTGGAGAAGAATAAAAAGAAAGAAGAAGAAATAAAGAGAGACAAGACGCGAGAGTCGAGAAAGATAAAGAAAAGAAGAAGAAAGGAAAGAGAAGTGAGGTCTGAGGAGGCGTGAATAATAGAAAGGAATTGGAGGAGGGAGAGTGGAGGTTTGCTGATAACGAAATAGAGAAGCAAATCAGAAGAAGAGAAATAGATAGATGAGATAGCAGCAAAACAAAATAAAGAATGGAAATAGAGAGAATCGAGAAGAATTGAAGAGAAAGAAAACAAGAGACGTGGGAAATCAGAAGTAGTGGCCGAGAAAGGGAGAAATAGATGAATAAAAAGAAAGAAAAGAGAGAGATAGAAGCTGAGGAAGATTGAGACAGAAATATGAGAGAGAGATTGGAAGACCCAATCAGAAATATAACGAAAAAAGGAGAAGTGTTGGCCGAGATAGAGAGTGAGAAGAAGATGATACATGGTGCAGCTGTAGAGATATTTTCAGTATATTGGATTCAGATAAGTGATTTGATGGTTTGTTGTATAGACAAGTTAATTATTAGATTTCTCAGTAATTTCTAAATTGAAAATTATGTGATTTAGGGAGGATCCAAAAATAGATGAATCCAGAAGGGAATCCAGTCCCAGAACAGATTTGAGCAGAGCACTGTGAGTGGATACGTTTTATTAAAAGTTATTTATTTTAGAATTATATGTTAGATTAAGTATTTAGAGATTATTAGATTTATTCATTTATTTAGAAAATAGATTTCTAGATTACGTATTTATTTAGAAAACAAATTTCTAGGTGAATTGAGGTATTTTAAGAAATGTTTAGATTTCAAGAATTCAGAAATAGATTTATTAGAGAATAGATATATTGAGCAAGACTTTATAAAGAAGAATAGTAAAAGCATTTCCAGATAGATTTTCAGAATGAATTCCAGATTTCTAGATTTTCAATATTTCAAACAAATTTCCAGATTTTCAGATTCAAGTTATTTATGAGAATTTCAGAAAAGAAAAGAAAAGAATATTTATGCATGTTTTAAAGAAAAGTATTTATAAAGAAATATATGTATATTCAGAAAGAGATTTCAAAAACCAGATGTGTACCCGTCCCCAGCAGTATCAGATTCAGATTGTTGGCCTTTTGGGCTTATGCACATGTGTATGTCAGATGAGTCGCTCTGCACATGTATGACAGATGTTATCCCTAGCTCTGCGTGAACCCAGAGAGATCAGGGACACTTATGACAGATTTCCCTGGGTACTAGTTTGGTGTAGATTTTCAGATTATATATATATATTATATATTACACTGATTACGATCAGTAGAGAAATAAAAGAGATTATCAGATTTACACCAGATCATGATATTTGAGAATCAGAAATCCAGCAGGATTTGATTTACAGCATCAAATATTTTAGAGAAAAGAGATTTCTTCATAAAGCATTCCAAAGATATTTTTAATGGTTTTATTGCATAATTTGTAAAGATTTATATCAACAAAGATTTGATTGAAGCAAACCTTTTTATACAGTAATATATTATTATATCAAACAGTTTTGCGAAGGATATATATATTAGATTTGTAAAGAAAGAATGTTTAAAGTTTCTTAAAAGAAAAGTATTATTTGATTTTAAGTTTGTAAGTTATTTTATAAAAGGAAATGAGAATTTTACTATAGATTTATAGAATTGCGTTTTATTTATAGAGAAGATATTTAGTTAGTTCTCAGCTTGTATTACAAAACAGATTCAGATTATAGAACAGTTTCAGAATAAATCCTGATTAGTTTCAGGAAGAAATAAAGAATTCATAAAGAGATAGAAAAAGATACGATTTTAGAAAGAGAAGTAGAAATAGAAATAGAATTCAGAATGAGATATAGAAACAGATTCAAATAGTTTTGTTTTATGGATTAGATTGAAGTTAGCCAGCATTAAGTAAATGAACTATGAGGGCTTTGATCCTTATTGGGTACAGGGTACGTAGGCGTTTGGGATGTGAATCTCAAACTCAAGCCCACCAGAGAAAGTAAAAGATAAGATTCTAGTTAGAATAAGTTTATTAAGTATTAATGTTTTCAGAAAGATAGATACTTAGTGATTTCAAAAGTGTAAAGAAAAGATATGCTTTCAGATTTATTCAGAGATATTAATTTTAGTAAAGTTTCTAAGAAAAGATTTGTTCGAAGCTTATTTCTACTCACTGGGCGTTAGTGCTCATTCTTTTATTTTAAACTATTTTTCCAGGTGATCACCAGGTTCGTGCAGATTCATTAATATTGTGAGATGGGCCACATGTGATAAAAGAAATGGTAGTTCATGGTTTTAATCTAAGCACGCTATGTATATGTGCATATATTTAGATTTCAAGATTTTTCATAAATAGTTTTTGAATATGCTAATATTCAGCAGATGGGTCCAACACAAGAAAAGCAAATTTCTTATTTTAACTGAATTATATTTTTATAATGGGCCATAACCCATAGATTTAAATTGCAATTTTAAAGTACAAGGTTGAAAAGTTTGTAAATTAAAGTCTAGTGATTGTGAAAGATTTTTAATTGAAGCCACCTTGAGATTCTTAAGATTTTCAATAAGGTTTCAAGAAGATAACAGATTTTAGTTAGAAGATCGAGTTTCTACGGGATTCTCTCGGACTCAAGATAGGAATCGGGGCGGGTCCTGTCAGAAAGTTTCTTGATTGTCAGAAACTTCTCCATATTATTGGTGGAATCGCTAGAGGAATTCTCTATCTCCATCAAGACTCTAGAATGAGGATTATACATAGGGATCTTAAAGCCAGCAATGTGTTACTAGATAATGACATGAATCCAAAAATTTCAGACTTTGGTATGGCAAGGATATTTGGTGAAAATGAAATTGGGGCCAATACGAACAAAGTGGTCGGGACATAGTAAGTACACTGAAATTCATTCTATGGTTTAACTACTCTCTGTTATTGGTTGTAAACATTTGTATCAATATAATTGCAGCGGCTATATGTCTCCGGAGTATGCAGTTGATGGGCTTTTCTCAGTAAAATTGGACGTATTTAGCTTTGGTGTTTTGGTCTTAGAGATAGTTAGTGGGAAGAAAAACTGGAGATTTTCCCATACAGACCACTACCACAATCTTCTTGGACATGTAAGAATAGAAAGATTAACATTTCATGTTATTATTCTAAAACATATAAGTTCATTTTTGTTTCTAATCATCCAGGCACGGATTCTTTGGAAAGAAGGGAGGCCAATGGAACTAATCGATGACAATTTAGGCAACTCCGGTCTGTTGACTGAGGTGTTAAGATGTATTCATGTGGGCTTGCTATGTGTGCAACAGCGACCAGAAGACAGGCCAAACATGTCATCTGTAGTTCTAATGCTGGGGAGTGAGAGTTCCCTACCTCAACCAAACCAGCCTGGTTTTTTCACAGAAAGAAATCTGTCTGGAGCTGATCAGTCTTCATCAAGCAATTATATATCCTTTGGATTGGAAATCACCATTTTAGAGGGTAGGTAGAACCTCATCTGTTCTAAGAAAAATGAGCTTTTCAACTTCAACAATAAGATGATTTGAAGAAACTGAAACTGTTCAGTATTTGTCATGAGAAGGTCTCAAATCCTATCTATTATTCTATTGAAGTAGCCGAATGATCATTCTAAGGTTGCACAACTGGTCTAAATAGTTTGGTGTATCTTGTCTATGTATATCGAATTTGTTGACCATTTTGTTGGTATGGAAGACTCAATTGCAGCTGAGATCCTTGCGATTCATAGAGCATGTCAGCTGTGTGCCTCTGTTCCTGAATTTGTAGAAAAGGAGATCATTATTGCTAATGATTCTAAGACACCAGTTTCTTGGGTTAGCAATCATGACATGATTGGAAGCCTAAGGCATGTTCAAACCATCTATGACATCCGTAATTTCTTACACAACCTGCATGGGACTTCGGTGGTCTTCAATCCTAGATCGTCCAACTCATTTGCTGACAAACTGGCTAAGTCGGGGTCGAATATGGGAGCTGACAAGCTTGAGTGGAGCTTATGATGCTTTTCCTCTGTTTTTGCTGCTTTGGCCTAGTTGCTGGGGTGGTCCTGGTTGGTTTTTTGTTGTTTGCCCGTCTGTTTGGGTTTGTTTGCTTTTTGTTGTTGTTTGTTGTGGCTGTGGCCTTTCTGTGGCTTCCGGTTTGTTGTCCTTGTTGGCTTTCTATTGTTGGGTTTGTTGACCTTCTCAATAAATTTGCGGTTCTAAAAAAAAGATAACGTATAAATCTACTCTAGATCTCAAGCGTGGTTGAGAATGTTAGAATAATGTTATGTTCTATAGTAAATCATCAGTCTTCCCAAAAGTAAACTATCTTACCATTTCATATGACTTAATACACCGTTAAAAATCATTGAACCAGAGTCTGTTTCTTGTTTATCTTTTCGGTTGAAGTTGATCAATTATACTGCCCTACAAACAACCTAAGGACTGACTGCAGCAGGTCAAGTTGCACTTGTACTAAATGAATGATTATGTCTGCTGACTTTGCAGACATAATCATTTGTACAAGTTGCCTAGATGCACTTGTACTAAATGACTTTGCAGACATAATCATAAAAATCAGAATTTTTGCCGACTTTGCAGTCGCATAATAAGACTACCCAATTGTTAAATTTTGACATGTCCATTCACCACTTCTCCTCCAACGACTTTTCATCCCTACCTTGAATGTTTGATCATTTTGAAGATACTGTAGGATCTTTTTCATTAATTTTCTTTCTGTTAAAAGAAAATGTTTATGTATATTTGGTTCCAAAACTTGTATAAACACTCTTGAGACTAATAAAACCATATGATATGAAGTGAAACTGAAACAAACAATTATAATAAATAAATAATAGAAACATGTGTATAATTAACTTCACAAAGAAGTCGTAAAATCTGCATATTACTGCATGTCCAAACAGAAGTTATACGCAAACTTCAATCAAGAATTTCTACCTGCCATCCAGTGTAGTTATGCTCATTGCATTTTCTGTGTGAGATTTTTCTTTACTTGATGATGTTGAACCTGGAATGAGACCTCTTTCTGTGAAGAAACCTGGCTTTTTAGGCTGAGGCAACAGCAGTCCCTCATTGGCCAACATGAAAACTACGGATGACATTTCTGGCCTGTCTTCCGAGAACATTTGAACACATAATAAACCCACATGAATACATCTGAGAACTTGTGATTCAATGAAAGAGTCTTCTAAACATACATCCTTTACTTCCAAGGCCCTTCCATTATTCCACAGCACCCATGCCTGGAATCATTGCACCAAAAAGCTTTGTTTATTCTCCATACTGGAAAAAATGAGCAAAATAAAAAGAAGTATACCACTATTTCTACTCACATGTCCAAGAAGATTAAAGTGATGATCTGGGTGGCGGAAACCTCTATTCTTTTTACCACTTACTATCTCTAACAGAAGCACACCAAAGCTAAAAACGTCGGATTTCAATGAAAAGTTGCCATCAGTGGCATACTCCGGAGACATATAGCCACTGCATTAGAGTAGATAATATATAAATTCTTTCAACTGGTAAATATTAGAAATTATGGTAATAAAACTTACTATGTTCCGGCAATTCTCTCTGTATTAGCTTCTTTGTCATCACCTCTGAATATTCTCGCCAAGCCAAAGTCCGAAATTTTAGGATTCAAGTCATTGTCTAGCAAAATATTGCTTGCCTTTAGATCCCTATGAATGATTTGAAGTTTTGAATCTTGATGAAGGTAGAGAAGTCCTCTTGCAATCCCAATAATAATGTCAAACCGCTTTCTCCATGACAAGAATTTGCTTCTTTCATCATCTGCACACCATTACCAACTCAGTAACTCTTACAATTATACCTGTTTTTTTTGTAATTTTCAATTTCATCCTTAAGATCAAACAACATTTAATTTAGATCACAAAAATGTTTAAGCTTGAGTATCCAAAATACGAATAACTAAGTGGATATAAGTTCAAGAGGTGCAACCGAAAATGAAATAATCCAAGCTTTTGTTGGGCATATACTCGTAGATCAACATCCTTTCGTCCCCTTGAATGCAGCTTCCAAGAAGGCTGACAAGATTCCTGTGTTGAAGTTTTCCGATTAAAACTACTTCACTCTTGAATTCTTCAACACCCTGTCCTGAATTGTTTGACAGCCTCTTGACAGCAATTTCCTGTCCTGTAGAAAGATTTCCATGCATATTATAACAGAGAGAATGCAAGTTTCAAAGTTCAAGATTTGCAAGATACACCTTACAGTTGAGTGTTGGATAACATATAAACACAGTTACCTTGTAAACAGGACCAAATCCACCCTTGCCAATCAAGTTAGCTTGTGAGAAATTGTAAGTAGCAGCAGCAATGGTTCTCCAATCAATTAAAGGTACTTCTTCCTCTTCCCTGCTCTGCAACCCTAATATATGGATCAATGATTTAAATTTCCACTCTGAAACTCAATGCTTAAGTTCTACAACATGACTTCCAATAAACAATTCAGGAAAGTTGGATGATTATTCTACCTCTATTCTTTGTTTTCTTCCAAACTGTGCAGAGTACGAGGACCAAGATAAAAACCCCAGTAACGGTTGAAACCACCTCGACGATCTTTATTCTTTTCTTCTTATTTGAATAATGTTGTACTGATTCCAAGACTGGCAAATCAAGAAGCTTGATCAGTATTTTAAAATTTCATGCCCTTCTAATATATATTATCAATCTCTTTATTCTTTTCCCCTTCTCATAAAAAAATTCAAGGGAAAAGATAGCAAAACACAAAGAAAAAAAAGACTTCTAGGCTTGATTCTTCCACATATTTAGATCGACTAAGCCATGTAGATATCTTTTGATTTGTGTTATCTGTTAGTGAACATTCTCTAGAATAACCTTAAATGGAAGAGACAGTGATATTTTAAATAACAAAATTACCTAATTCTGAGGCTGGAACTCTCAAGAAGATATCCCGTCCCCAACTGAATTGAGGAGGGCACTCTCTAATATCAATCAGGTCTCCAAACCACATCAAACAGCCACTGCCTCCACTTACATCAGAACTTGCATAAGCTCTACATGAACAGTTCTTCAAGCACTCTGCCTTGCATTCTTTAATATTCATGCTACTGTTATACCAATTGAAGTCAGGCAATTTTATTGCTTGAAGATTCAGAAACCCTTCTCGACTCAGGCAATCTGATGGCGGTTTCTCTATGCATTTTCTTGACTGAGATAATCCTTGTGTATCCCATTCATCTTCTGCTTTGGGTATAAACCCCTTCAAACACTCACAAATTGGCGTCTTATTAATTCTGCAATTATTATTAGCACCACACTGTGCATAATTGTCACATGGATCAAATGGCCAGGAGTACAGACTGCTCCACTCAGTTGTCTTCCACACAAGACGATGTAGTGTGCCTGATTGATTCAAAACGCTATGAGTTTTAACTGTGTTGTTGAAAGGCTCAAATGTGTAATACAACTCATCTTGCTCATGCACAAACTTTGCTTTATATAGCAAGTTACTAAACAGGGGAAGGCCATCAATCTGACGACCAATCCATGGTCCGCTCCGGACCTCTTTTCCTGATCCTCCGGTAATAACAAATTGAGGAAGCCCATGGATGTCAATTCTGAGACTAAAGTCTCCAGGAGACGGGTCATGAGCACTCCTCCACGATGTGAGATATCGCTCAAAACCAGTTCTTAAATTCCATCCCAATTTCATGCCCGCCAACAATGTGTCTGTTGGGTAATCAAAGCTCTGCCACACATCTGTCTGAGCTCATGTTAATATTGTCCCTAATAACAAGGTTCCCAGAATCCAGGAGCTGAGCCACTGGATTTTCTAGCACCCATGATGAATTTGTAGACCAGATAATCTTCTTATCTTTGCTGAGAAGTACAAGGTTCCCATCATCGCTCATGACCAACATTCCTTGCTTATCAGTTATTGGTTTCTTCCTATTTGCAACCCAAACAACTGTACTAGGATCAAATTTGTACCATAATCCTAGGTACCTGTTGTTTGAGTTTCCACGGGTGAAGAAGCCTAGCTCAAAGCTCTGTGAAGCGGAAACTAATGTCTCACCATCTCTGATAAATTGTGTTAGACTTATGGTATCAACTGCCACTGACAAATTAATAATAGATGAAAAGAATAAAGTGCCAACAAAAGTGATCAAGAATAAAAAGCACCCCATTTAAACTTTTTGTTTCCGTATTAAAATTCTCTGCTTTTCCTACAGTTATCAGCAAAAACTGTATTTCAGCCAAGTACTTTCTTAGAATTTCAGTGCCACTTGTTTGTTATCTAAATTGGAGATTTTTATTATCAGATTTGTCGTGATCTGTGGACCATCACACAAAAATCTTACACGTTTTCTTTCATATTTTTTTTCCAAATGTTGTTATCTAAGATGCTCAACTTGGGCCACATGGAACTGACCCAAGTGCCACATTGTATAGCATTATTAGGATTCTAATGGACAAGAAGCTTATGTAACTAATGAACAAAAATTCACTACTAATCTGAGCATATAGGTAAGAATCATATGATAAGACTTATATCAATAATAATAAAAAATTAGAATATAACAAATAAACAAATATTAACAATCTTCAATTATAACGACCGTGTCACGGGATTCTTTAAGGCTCAATTGAGTTCATATTGGATCCTTATTCATTTCGAATATGTGGTGTATAACTAATATGATCATCACTTGGAAGACTTCTGGTATAGTTGACTTCTAGTCAAGTGAATGTTCTGACCTTAAATCTTGCAAAGAGTTGTTTGAAAATTCATATTAAGAATTTTCTAGCAAAACTACTTTTTTGAAATTATTCATCTAACAAAAAACTGGATTATGAAATCTCTAGTACTCTAATCAATGTAAGGAACCTTTTTTCTGTCAATCGAAATTTTGATGAAACATGTAAGCAGGGTTTCAAAGGCAAATGGGCTTCCAAAACCGACAGTATTTTTTACGTTTTATCTGTTGGCATGCCGCATGCCATTATGCCACACAAGCACTAAAACTAAATGAGACATTTCATCGAACATCTGGCATGTAAAAATCTATCCAACTGCCTTAAATACACAAACAAGAAGCAATCATTGCCCAATAAAATTGTTTAAGTGCAAGCAACCCTACCAGAGCCATTGCATCTTCGAAATGTCTGATGTTGTCTTAGTACTTGTCAATTTAAGTGCACCACAATCCTTGAACAAAATAACTTGTTCTTTAACATGTAAGATTTACTTGTCAATAGTATTTCTCCAACCCAGCTCTATAGCTTGCGCCATTTTTGCTCCATGGAACAGTTGCACAATCCCTGGCCTAACACTGTTCAAATAGCGCAGTTTTTCCTTTTTTTCCATCCATAAAGTTTGACATAATCACAGTTTAACCAATATTTAACAAAATATATTTTGATTGTATCTCTATTTAAAGGTTTTGTTTAATCACAGTTTTACCCTTAATCAGTTAAATTTATTTCAATTTGGTCATTTTTATTACTTAATGATTTTGTTTAATTTATTTTTGTTTTAATTTAATTATTATTTATATTATGTTAATTATGAAGTGAAATGGTAATTGTTGAGAAATAATAAATAAAGGAAAAGAAAGAGAATATTCAAGGGAATATTCTTTTTAGAGTAACATTTGGTGCAATGGGTTGAAGATGGAACAGATAAATGGTGTAAAAGTTGCACCAAAATAGGTTTTGGGGTTGGAGATGGCCTGAAAGTAATTCCAACCGGGTTTCAAAGTAGCACAAATTACATTTCCCCAAAAAAAAATGCAATTCCCAAAAAAAAAATAGTGTTGTGTTGAACAGTAGGGCACCACACAAAAACAAAACTTAAAAAAAAAAAAAAAAAAAACTGTCACATAAATCAAATTGTCCTTTATTTTTTTAAAAAAAAAAAATCTTAATTTAATCATTTTATACTTAATTAAAATAATATGTATTCTTAAAAAATATACCATTGAAAAGATCTTGTTGAGATCTTTAAAATGACACTAATATTGATATACATATTCAATTTATTTAATTTACTTATTAATTATATATTAAAATAATGTTAAGCTTTTATAAAAATTTAAATATTTATTAGAAGAATATTCTTTAAAAATGGTTTTTTAGTGTTAAACATTAGAGTAGAAAAAAAAATTGGTGTAAACATATTCCTAAAAAATTTCCATTCAACTCCAAATTGAAGTAGAGTTTGGTGTCTAACATTGGAGATGCTCTTAGACCAATCGGTAAAGTTTTTAAAACTTGTTTTTATATTTTCACGTATTCCAAAACATTGAAAAGCTATCCGTTAATTGTTTTAATTTTTTAATTTAAAAAAAAAAAACTGATTTCAACTTTTATAGTTTTATGCCTGGCTGAAAGAAAAGATGCTCTCCGTGTTTTTGGTCAAGTGTTTTTTTATTTATTTTTTATTTTTTTGGTACCTGCTGAGATCAAACAATATATGTATGATTTGGATATCTACTCCTATAACTACAGATAACTACTCCCCACAATTCGGAAAGAAAACTCCCTACAAATGCATATAAAATGCGCATTGTGGGATTTGAACCCTTAACCACTTATGTGGAAGGGAGATCAAACAAGTTGTTTTTCTCTTAGAGTGTTGCTACTGGCACACTCACCCACTACTAAACTATTTATACCCCACTTTTTTTTTTTTGGTAAGAATATACCCAACTTTTTAAATTATTTAATATTCTTTTTTTCTCTTATCAAATTACTTAAAAGACATATATTTTTATTAAAAAATTCTTGTACAAAATAAAACTAATAAAACCCCCACTTTCCTTATTTCAAAACCCTAATGACATAGATTATTTCAAATCACTAAATGTTTATTATTTTTGTTTATGTTTTTTTTCAGATCTCGATCTCATATTTCCCATGTTTAATATTTGGGTACGAATATTGATACCCATAAATATGATAAGCACACCCATATTTATAAGTACACTCATGTCTAAAATTTAAAATTTAAACATTATTATAAACACCCATCTTAATGCCAATAGTACCCTTATTTAAATGAATGTTTTCATTTTGAATTTGGATCCTCTGCTCTGCTGATTTTTGTCCAGTCGTATATAGATCTATTGACATGTGTAATCAATGACTGTCATTTATTTCTTTTATTTATTTCATTTTCATTATTTTTAAATACAAATTATTATTCTCAAGTGTTTTAGATCAAGAAAAATATCAGCATAGCAGAGGATCCTGATCCTTTCATTTTAATACAATTTATTTATAAACCCTATTAAGTTATTAACAAACTCAATTTCACAAATGATAAATTTTTAAGTTCTCCAGACTCTAAAACACAGTCTCGAGAATTCTTAAATTCTTAAGAGATGAAGTGCAGCGGCTTCTGGCTCAATGAACTGGGAGAGGTTTGAAATTAATAATTCATATGGTGGCTCTACAAGTCAAAAAATGAACCCGTTATACTCCCAAAATTAGATTGATACAAAAAAGAAAGGGTCTAAGGTATCGCTACCTAATAGAAAAGGATCTAAGGATACTAAAAAATCTGAAAAAGTTGGGAAACTGGCCAAAAAAAAAAGACACTGGTGGATCAGATTTCTCCACCACAACTAACTCCAGGCAGCAAAATACAAGCAGTTACCGCACAAATAATGTGGGATCTAGACGATATGAAGCTGGACTTCCTTTGGATGGGAATATTAATGCACTACTTGGGGTTGGTCTTCTAGGTGGCATTCTTCATTACTTGCAAATATTATTTTAACACTGCCAATGGCAAAAACCCTTAAAAAAAATACTTGGTCTAGGATAGATAAATACTGTCAAAAAAAAAAAAAAACATATTTTATGCATTTTATCATTTTTATGTTTTGAATTATTGTAGGAAGAAGAGGCCCCAATTGCAACTCATAAAAAAGAAATTGAGGGCACAATGGAGATTGCTGGTGAGGTAAGTTGGATTCCATCTTCTTACTGGCTGACCTTATATATTTAGTTGGTTAAGTATTAGAGCTTATATTTTTTTTATTTTTTTTAAATTTTTTTTTTTGGGGTAGTTAAACTATTCTGGCCAATAGTACTATTATCTTCTTTTTCTCTTAAAAAAAAATTACTTGTCACTTTTGTTTATCCATAAAGTTCATAACAAGGGGGGTGGGGTTAGTTAAGCTATTTTGCCAATAGTACTGCTATCTTTTTTTTTTTTCTTAAAAAAAATTACTGCTTACTTTTGTTTATCGATAGAGTTCATAACAAAAAAATACAAAATTTATAAAATAAATAAATACGTACCTATATATGATTAGAGTGTGAAAATTATTTTTTCATTATTTTGTTATATGATAATGAGAGATTTTGATACTTGAAATAGAATTAAGGTTTTGTTTTTTATTTTTATTTTAATAAAATGATATAGTTAAAGATATGGGTGTAATTAATGGGTGTACATAGTGTTTGGTTATTTTTAATTAGAGTGGTGCTATTGGCACACCCCCTATTGATCTATTTACGCCCTTTTTTTTTTTATTTAATTAAATAAAGTTAAATGGTTTTATTAATTTATTTTATTTATTTCCAAATCTACCCTTTTTAGTCATTTTTCATATTTAATAAACCCCAATTATCTCTGTCTATCTCAGACATCTTTTTCAAACTTAGTTTCTTCATTTTTGTAAGACTAGCAGCAGGAGTTTCAGTGTCACGAACATAGTGACAAAATCCTAATGAAATTCAAAACATACAAAGGTTTAGGAACCATAAAATCAACAAACTCAATTAAAAATCCAATAAAACTCAATTGGGCAAACCTCAAAATTGATTGATAAACCAAAAAAAAAAAAAAAAAAAAAAACCCCAATTACTTGTAGAATTTTTTTTTTTTTTTTGAAATTACTTGGAATAGGGTAGGGACTAATGGCGGTGGTTTTGCAGTAATCTTCATTATCAGAGCCAAAGAGATCTTTATCATCTCATTAAAAAAAATACAAACAAAAAATCTCTCCATCTGATATATATATATATATTGTCTTTTTTTGGTTCTTTTGTTTCTCATTATTTGATTCGTTTCAATGGAGAACGAGAAGAAATACATTACAACTGAAGAGCTTCAAAAGCACAACAAGCATGAGGATTTATGGATCTCAATCCAAGGAAAAGTTTACAATGTCACAGATTGGGCTAATGAGCATCCAGGTGGTGACATTCCTATTATGAATCTCGCTGGCCAAGACGTCACCGTTGCCTTCCTCACCTACCATCCCGGCACCGCTTGGAGGTATCTTGACAGGTTCTTCACTGGCTACCATCTCGAAGACTTCCATGTTACAGAGGTGTCCAGAGATTATAGGAGACTAGCTAACGAGTTCGCTAAACAAGGTCTCTTCGAAAAGAAGCAACACGTGACTAGCTAACGAGTGGTGCTATCAAAATTATTAGAGCCAAGGGTAGGGACTAATGGCCCCGGCATGTTGTTGGTCGTGATTGTTTTCGTGTTCTTCTCCGAAGATATCCACATCTTGTTAAGAGAAATCCATGTGTCGTGGATTGATTAAAAGTTAGGAATTTTTTTAGGGTTTAAGAGTTAAGATTTTTTTTTCTTCAAGAAACTGATTAAAAGAATGTTGGTTTTTATTATTTATTTATTTTTTATTTTTTTTAAGGAATGTGGGGTTTTATTAGATTTACTGTATTTTTTTTCTTCTTAAATTGTATGTCTCTTTTAGTAATTTTGATAAATGAAAAATAAAAAAACTAAATAATTATAAAAAGGGGTATAAATAGATCAGTAGGGGGTGTGCCAATAGCATCACTCTTTAATTAAACTAATTTTTCTTTCTTGGTAAATTATTATTGAGATATTTTGTAATTAAATTTTTTATTAAAATATAGGTGTGTTTATCATATTTATGGGTGTCAATATTGGCACCCTTAGTATTGATTATTTTATCGTTTCACATGTTTGTTTTGTTTTTTTCTTTTCAAATTCCAGATCTATGTTTGCTATTTTTTTCTTCTCGGTTTATTTTCTTTCAGATCTTCCACGCATACTATGATTTGTATCAATTCTTTTGTAGATTTTATTCTGGATCTTTCAAAGTTAATTTAATGTTATTTACAAAAAAAAAAAAAAAAAAAAAAAAAAACGAAATCGCACCAAGAAAACCTAATCTCTAATTAAACGAAACCACATCAAAACCCTAACTTAATCGCTCAAAAAAATCATCATACAATCAATATCACACACACAATCTACCACCAGCAATCCAATCAACTAAAGAAAAAAAAAATCGCATCTAATAAAGATGGTTTCACCATGAAATAAGAAGAAAAAACACATCATGCGAATGGATGTGAGAAAACTATATATAAAGATTAGAGATGGAGTGTATTTTTAGTTTCTATTTTTTTGAAAAAGATATGAGGTGTATTAAGTTTGAAAAATAAGTAAAAGGATAATCCTAGAAATAAATCAAAAAATTAATAAAACTATTTAATTTCATATAATTAAATAAAAAATTTAAAATTTAGAAAATAAATAGTTCGGTTGTGGGGTGCCAATAGCACCACTCTTTCTTTGATAGTTGTTTTTCTTACTTTAATTTAAAAAAAAAAAAAAAAAAAAAAAAAACATTTATAGCACACTTTATCTCGGGGGTCATATTATTATTTTTTAGGGACTATTTTTTTATTAGCACCACTCTTTCTTTGATAGTTGTTTTTCTTACCTTAAAAAAAAAAAAAAAAAAAAAAAAAAAAAAAAAAAAAAAAAAAAAAAAACGATTTATAGCACACTTTATCTCGGGGGTCATATTATTATTTTTTAGGGACTATTTTTTTATTATAATATTAACATTATCCTTTTATTATTGTTGTTGTGGCAGCTGTTATTTGTTGATATTGTTCTTAACAAATACAAAATTTTCCATATAACAAGTTAAACTTATGTAATAAAAATTGAATTAAATTGATTATATAGTTACACTTAGTTGAAAATAGTTTTGAAAATTAATTCTACCAGTAGTGTCTTTTATGTTTTTATTCTCTGAATAACGTTTTCAATAATTGCAAACCGACGTGTTATCGAATAAAAAAAAAATACAAAAATCAATATCTCGAAATCAAATGAAAATGAAAAAAACAAAAAACAAAAAATGAAAACATTTCCTTTCTGGTGGGAAATTAAACTGGTCGTTCATTATTATTCCCGAGAACCTTTTTTTGCTTTTTGAACCCAAAAAAAAAAAAAAAAAGGTGTTCGGCATGTGTTTTCTAAAAACAAAACCTGAAAACAATAAATTTTGTTTTTACTTATTAACATATGAAAAGCTGCATCATTGAAAACAACTTATTTGTGTTTTCAAAATTTTGATTTCATTTTTAAGGGGCCTACACATTAAATGATTGGTTGTATATGGCTAACACATAATGTTTAGTTGCTTTATGTTTATTTTTATTTTTATAAAAAATAATTTTTACATTATTAACAGATAATTTAATTTTCATATCACAACAACAATAAATAGATAATTGAAATGCTATAGAATTATCTCTATTTACCCATGACACAATAGTAATATTAAATTACATTTTACCTATAATAATAATATTATTATCATTAGACTTCATCCATCTAAACTTCCAACCCTTTTTTTTTATAAATATTACAATAATTCAGGATTTGAGGAGGATGACAGACTCGAACCCAAAATTTCTTTGTGTAAGTGGATATATAATTTATCTCACTTACAACATGTATTCACTTACCAATCATATTCACCCTCCACGTAGGCAACAACTTATTCCAATTGCATGTTGTGTGCTGCATAACTTTATACTGAAAGACAGTGTCGGCCCTGAGGTGGGTCAACTAGGGGGCGCCCGCCCAGGGCCAAGAAAAAAAAGCCTCAAAAAGGGCCTATTTTTTATTTTTATTTTATGTGTTTAGTACTCGTATATTTGGATTTTAATAAATAAAAGGCCGTAAAAGGGTCTAAATTTATTGTTATTTTTCAAACTTCATATAATTATATCAAATTTGGACCCCAAATAAGAAAAAATATGTGGAAATCAACTTCTTATATAAAGATTGGGCTCAATATGGATTTTCATCAAAGTTATTAAAAGCAAATGAATAACTCTATTTGCACCCCTATAAATTTGTATGTGCATGCCTTTTTGCATGTACACCACATTAAGAGTTTTAAAAAAATTATATTTTGTAAACACACCCCAATCATTACCAAATATACCCTTTCTTTTATTTATTTTTTAAAATTCTAAAAAAATTAAAATAAAATAAAATAAAATAAGGAGAAGGTCTCCACCCTTTTCATTTTCTTAGCAAGTTCGTCTCTCTTTATTTACATACACTATTTCTTTGAGTGGAAACTGTCATGCAGATTTATTTGTTTGCAAAATAAATAAATAAATAAATAAATAAATTCAGTTTTGTTTTTTTTTCTGTGTATCACGATATAAACTTAATGAAAATTACTTTGATTAAGCTTTTGTCAATTTTCTCAAAATAATAATAATAATAATATATTATTATTATTATTATTATTATTATCATCATTATTATTAAGTACGGGATTTCAGAAGATTTAAATGCGAGATTGAACAAAGGGCCTCATCTCCAAAACCTCAGGACCGACACTACAGAAAGAAGCTCGTTGCAATAGATTATTCAGAGTTATCTTGCTTAATATCGTCGATCGGTGTTCAGAGGAGCCCAAAAAGAAGAGGGCTGTCTGTTATCAGAATTGGAAACCCCCTGTTAGCAGCAACATTGTGTTTTATGTTGATGGGTCGGTTAAGGGGACTCATGGCAAAGCTGGAATTGGAGGAGTTTTGAGGGATCAAGTTGGTAAGGTCTTGTGCCTCTTTTCCTCGTTCGTTGGTTTTCAAGACGTCGCTACAGCGGAGATCCTTGCCATTGCAAAGGCTTGTGAGTTGTTGTGGTCTAGACCAGATTTGGTTGATATGAATCTTTCCATTGTTAGTGACAGTTTTTTGGCGGTAGATTGGGTGAAGAATAGGGGAAAGGGCTGTGCTAGTCATTATCAGTTACTACAGTATATTTGTAATAGCTTAGATTTTTTTGGTTTGGCTTCTATTGTTTACTGTCCTCAGGAGGCTAATTCGTTTGCCGATTCTCTTGCGAAGAGGGGGGTTGATGGTTGTGAGCAAGTGTGCTGGAGTGATTGACTTTTGGTGGTTTTCTTTTGTTTTCTGTGGCCGGGAAGTTCTTGTGTCTT
The DNA here is from genome assembly GCA_008009225.1 of Acer yangbiense. Lineage (NCBI taxonomy): Eukaryota > Viridiplantae > Streptophyta > Magnoliopsida > Sapindales > Sapindaceae > Acer > Acer yangbiense. The sequence continues at coordinate 49,766,412 of CM017763.1, read as the reverse complement.
GTCTGTTTTTCTGGGCTTGCTGTTTCTGCTGGCTGTTCTGCTGTTTTTGGGTGGGTTGTGCCCTGTTTCTTGGGTGCTTTTTGTGTTTGTTGTGCCCTGTTTTGCCAGGGGTCTTTGTTTCCTGTGTTTGCTGGCCTTGTGCTGCTTCAATAAAGTTTGCTTTTTTTAAAAAAAGAAAAGATTATTCAGAGAATTTGAACTAAAAGAAATGATTATTGAGGAAGAAGTATAGAAAAATATTTTCAATTTGGACATGTTTCTAGATAACATGACACAAATGAACCCTATTAGGAATGATATCGCATTACAATTGTGGAATGACTATAATAATGATGTAGATAAACATTATGATTAATTAAACTTTGTTTGTATGGTAATTATCAATATAATTTATTATGTGTTATAACCATTTTTTTATAATATTAATATTATCTTTTACTGTTGTTGTTGTGGTGTACTTACTGTTTTAATATTAAGTATACTACCAAACACATTTATAATGTTTTTTCATTCTTGGAATATCGTTTTTAATAGGGTGAAATCCATTTTAATCCCTCTAGTTTGACCTATTACACAAACTGGTCCCCCGGTTTTCATTATTATCCCGTTAAGTCCTTCCGTTAATATTTCCATTGAAAAAGTTGTTTTTGACAAGGTCATAGGGTCAAATGACCTTGCTGCCCCTTATTAAAAAATAAAACAAACAAAATATAAAAAAAATCTCCAAATTATAAAATTAAAAATTAAAAATTAAATTCGAATCAGACCCATTTAAACCTAGAAATTCAGGGCCAGTTTGGTATTGCTGTAACTTTTATAATAATCACTGTTACTTGTGCTGAAAGAGTAATCAGCTGTGAAGTTAATCAGCAGATGTTTGGTTAATTATACTTTTAAAACTACTGTATAGCTCTAAAGCAGTATACGTATGTTTGGTAATTTTATTTCAAAAGCGTTGAAATTAGTTACAATGACTAAAATAAACATGATTTTAGAATGTTATTTTTTTTTCATTAATGATATATATTAAATCAATATTTAAGTTGAATATTTAAATTAGAAAACAAAAACCATAAGAATAATAAAAATATTTTTAAAAGATTTTATAAATTAAATCAATATTTAATTAGAATCTTTAATTTTAAGATGAAATAAGGTATATAAATGATTTTAATTTGATTACATAAGGATAATAATGATATTTTAAATGATTCATTAAATGTTGAAATGGATTATTCCATAATCACTTTCAAAAAGTAACCATTCATCTACTTCTCAAAATCACTGTCAAAACTTGTCAATTTATGAATTAATCACTTTTGGAAGTTTTACCAAACATTATTTTATGTCAAAATTATAAAATAAGCTAATTTTAACTTCTCAAAAGCAATACCAAACTGGCCCTCAAACCCATTAAAACCCAATCAAACACACAACCAAAACCATTCAACAACAAAATCAAACTCCCTTCAACAAAATCACATCCACCACCACCATCTCCATCTCCATCCAGAACCACAAACCAGGCACTACCACCACCACCAAACACAAATCCACCACCACCGTCTCCATCTCCATCCAGAACCAAACAAAAACCGGCCACTACCACCACCATCGTCAACCAAACACAAATCCAAACCTAAACCCACCCACCATTTTTATCTAGTAAAATTTGGAAAACTCCATCTCATCAATGTTATCATCCATCTCAGCAATCTTCTTCATCCAAATTAATCAAGTGGAATATGGAAAACTCTTCAAAAAAAAAAAAAATCTAGAAAACTCCATCTCATCTTCATCAAAATTCTCACCAAATTTCATCCACAAAATCAAAGCAAAATTAAATCCAACACTATACAAACACTCAATAAACACACAAATTCCAACAATAAATGCAAAAGATTCCAACAATTTTCTATTCCAAAAAAAAAAAAAAAAAAACATGGGCTAAAAGAGATGGAGCCCCACCCAATCGATTCAACTAATTCCAAGCTCTCGTTCTTGAGGATACATTCAAAGCAAAAAAAAAAAAAAAAAAAAAATGGGGATGAGAGATGTAGAATAGCCCAGATTACATGGCCACAACCACCATTCGTTGACTTGAGTGCCAACGTCCGCTGCCACGAGTCATCCATCACCGCTGTGCTAGAAAGCTTGACCAGTCGCCGAACACCAAGCCCCAGCCATCAACGTCGCCGATCTAGTGAAGAGATGAGTATTTAAAAAAAAAAAAGAAAAAAAAAAAGGGTGGTGGCTAGGGTTTGGTAGTGGTGGTGTAGATGATGAAGAGTTAGGTGGTGGTGAATTCGGTGATTGTTTCAGAGAGAGAGAGAAAGAGAGAGAGAGGGGCGTGCTGAATCTTGTGTATGAAGAGATGGCAAATGGGTGGTGAACTGGTGATGAATCTGGGGTATTAAATCAATTGATTTTTTTAAATATTAGTTTTTTTTATTAAATCAATTTTTAATTGTTTTTTAATTGAAATTATTAATTTTTTGGTTGATGATGATGATGATGATGATATGGGGATTGGGGTAGGCCGGTAGGGCTTTGTTAATATATATATATATTTATATATTTATTTTTTTGGTAGGGTTTAGTTTGATTTTTTATTTTTTTTAATTTGATTTTTTAAAATATTGTTTTTTTAAAATCAATTTTGTAATTGTTTTTAATTGAAATTATTAATTTAAACCCTGCTTTTACCATTATACCCCTAATGATCTGACGGAACCCTAATGGAATTGGACGACAGGGACTGAAATTCGGATTTTTAGAAACTAGAGGGACCTGTCAAGATAAAGCTGAAAACCGGGGACCAGTTTGTGTGATAGGTCAAACTAGAGGGACTGAAATGGATTTCACCTTTTTTAATAATACTAGATGCTTTTTCAAACTCAAAAAATAACAAACAGAAAACAAAAACTGAAAACTGAAAATGAAAACATTACCGAACAGGCCCGAAGCTTTCCATATCGTGAGAAAAAAGTGTTTAGTGAGTTTTCATGGGACCAATTTGTGAGAAAAGTCTAGTCAATGCTTGCTAGTTATCACCATTAACCGGGTCCTTTTCTATCATGAATCATCTTGACTCAATCTTTGATTATAACTACTGTTGAATTATTGAAGGATTACTCGTGAAGTGCACGTTGGGTGATAAGTATATACATGTCTAGCTTGTGAATAATCAAATGTATTTTTCCTGTCCATAATAAGTACCAGTCTGATGACTTTTTAATTCTGGACTGAACTGAACTAAGCAAGAATGTTCATCACTTTGTTGTGATGATAAATGTTGATTATACATAAGATTTTTGAAATTTAATTTTGATAAACAAATCTCTCTCTCTCTCTCTCTCTCTCTCTCTCTCTCTCTCTCTATATATATATATATATATATATATATATATATATATATATATATATATATATATACATCTGAACAATTATACGCTTACTTAATACACTTAGGATCCGTTTTGTGCGTGAGATTACATTGGACTATTTCATGAGATTGAATTGGATTAAGGTGGCACTGGGGTTAGATGATATTGGATTGGACTGGACTGAACTAAATTAATATTGTATTGTGTTTGGAGAAATATTGGACTAGACTGAATTAACACTATGTTTTGTTTGGTAAAACATAAGATTGGACTGAATATAATAAATTTTAAATTTAATAATATTTTGAGATATAATAATAAATTATTGAAATATGCATTTGAAGAAAATAATTGTTTTAATTTATATATCATTAAAGAAAAATATCCAAAAATATTTATAAAAAAAAGATTTATATTATTTTAAAATAAATTTATATTATTTTAAAATAAATTTAAATATTTTTAAATTTTATTATTTGTTTATTTAATAAAAAAATTGCAAAAGAAAAAAAGAATATATGGGTGGGATTACAATTAACCCAACAAATTTAGGTTCTTCAATCCCGTTGAGAGGAATTAGTATTGAAATAAATGAAAATTGAATAACAAATTATTGAAATAATTGTTTTGATGAAATAAATATTTTAGTTTATATATTATTAAATTAATAATATTCAAAATTAATTTTAAATAAAATTACTAATTCATAACAAAATATCAAAACCTCAAGAAATAAAAGAAGAATGAATATATGCAGCTTTTTCTTCGAATATCAATTATGTAGGGATAATACATATAGAAGAAATAATGACCAATTGTTATGTACCAATAACTGAACAGATATGCACAGACATAGTTTCTTTAATTTAATGTATAAAAGAATGGAATCCTTAATGAAACACATATGGTGTGTTTTATTTGGGTCTGGATAGTATTTTTTTTTTATAAAAAAATTAATATATATATAAGTAATTTAGTATATAGGCATTTTAGTAGTAAAATACTTTTCATTAAAAATGAGTGCAAGTAGAACTTTTTTGGGTGGCAATAGAGCCACGCCACGCCACGTTTAAATAACATTAAAAGTTCTAAATGCTAGCGGTCATTAGAAATCCAACTGAAATAAGGAATCCTATTTATTTATCAAGATATATATTACCTTTTTTTTTTTTTTTTTCATTATTATAAAAGAAATTTTAGATTTACTTTACATCATCTTATTCAAATTTTACAAATTTAACGGTGTTACACTTTTCAGCCAGTAATGACAGCTACGGAAATAGTAGATTAGTAGGTAGAGGTATTCCCGGTACATATAATTTGAACCATTCAACCATATTCCCGGTCATTATCTGAAGAATCCATGATCAATAAATCATGAAGTAAATGCCAAATAAACTCTGGGCCTTCCTAGTTCGATCGCTAGGGAACTTTCCTCCTTGGAAATATATTTTCCTATCTTTGACATCCTTCATGTGGCTCTTTAGTGTTTCCATTGGCTTGTTTTATTGAACAATTTTATCCCGGCCCCCCAAAAAAATTGTCTTCTTCTTGACTTTATTTCAGTATAGAAATTCTGTTTTTGCTGCTAATTTCAGCGAACATCAGTGTGACTTCTCTGTGGTCCATAGACAAGTAATATTTGAATACTTTTAGCATCAAATTTGTCACAATCTGTGGAACTTCCCAAAAACGTTAGTCTTCTAAATTCCGTGTAAACAATGTTCTCTACAATTCAAAGACCGTCTTCTAAATTCCTTGTAAACAATGGTCTCTACAAATGAAAGATCTTATTCATGATGAAGACTGATGTAAAAGGTAGAACAATGCATCAATGTAATGCAAGTGGTTTGTGCAATGCTAGCTAGTTGGCCTTCCGCGAAATTGAGATTACTTGAAAGGTTGATAGGTCAAGTAAATTGTGCAGCATAGACTTTTCGTTTGTTTTGGGGGATGATAGTAAGAATTTAATTCCAAGTTGCACAGGTAGAATTTGCCAACAATACATAAGTGCCTGCTTCTAAGAGTCAAAGGAAGGCTTCACAATTACACTACACTGGACACCATTACACTTTTTCCTATTTTCTTTCATAAGAATCACCACTACACTGGATACCATTACACTTGGCCAATCCATTAATGATGGTGAGACAGTAGTTTCAGCAGGCGAAGTCTATGAACTGGGAATTTTCTGTCCTGGTAAATCAAGTGGTCCAAACATGGGAATTTAATTTGGTACAAGAATGATGGTGAGAAGTCAGTTGCATGGGTAGCCAGCAGAAACTCCAATTTTTGATTCTACAGGATTTCTAAATATTAATGTCCAAGGAAGTCTTGTCCTGAGGATGAATAGTACAAATGAAATTGTTTGGTCATCCAATGCCTCAACAACTCTTTTGTCATATCCATCTGTGGATTTATACAGAAAATGGAACTTGAACCACTTGAATATTTTGTGGCTTGTGTAATTACCATAATTTTGTACTAACCTCACAATTATAATTGACTTGTAAGGATGAAGATGGTTCAACTTATTGGTGATAATTTTTGAAACCAATAGACTTAAAAGGTTTGGCTTATACGAAAGGGTCAAATACTAGTATTTAAGCACTGATACACTGTGCGTAAACCAATGGACTTGCCACATAGTTCAAATCTAAACACATATTCAAATTCCAACAAATTCAATCATGTGTGGGGACCCTAAACACATATTCAAACTTAGAACAAATTCAATCGGTGTGGGGATTCGAACACAAAACTCCTGAATCAAACCAAGTTCTGATACCGGAACCAACCAACGTAAAAGCTTAAGCTTATGAGAAATGATTCAACAATAATATTAGCAGCATAACAGATAAATTAGTCTTTGTCCCATCTCCCAAGATCCTTGTGTACAAAAACAAAAATGAAAGCACTGGTCTGCATTGAAGACTTATGTAAAAGGTAGATCAAGACATCAATGAAATGTCATAAATATTTACCCAGAAACTGGGAGTTGGCTGTGATACAACCCAAGAAGGTGGTTTGTATCATACAAACCAACTGCAGCAACCGGTTGCTGCACAATATATATATATATATATATTATTTTAAATATTTTTTAGTATTATAATTATATTATATTAAATATTAATCAATAAAGAATTCATTTAAAATATATGAAAATTAAAAAATTTATTAATATTAAATAGTATAGTAAAATAAAATAATTGAAATTTTGAAATTCAAGAACAAGTTCAACGTATGTTGAACGAGTTTAACATTGAACGTTTCCCTCAATGTTAAACTTGTTCAATAAATGTTAAACTCGTTCAATAATGTGATTGAACAAGGTTAACATTCCTCTCAACATTAGAGTATCTCCAATGCAAATATGCATTTTTGAGTTTCTAAATAGTGCCACATCAGCATTTCTATTTATTATGGGCCCATTTTTGAAAAAAAATTAGAGAAATGCATGTTCACATCTCCAATGCAATTATCTAAAGTCAAATATGCATCCATTTTATGTCCAATCATAATAAAACAATTATTACACTCTCTCTCCTCTTTTATTTTACAATTAAATGAGATTTAATCTTATTGGTGGAAAGAATTAAAAGCTTTAATCTTATTGGTGGAAAGAGTTAAAAATCCTAGTCAGCATTTCTATGAGAGTTTCTAGAATTAGAAACCCAACTTCATATTCTCTAACTTTTTTTTAGCCACATCATCTCCACATTCAACTTAGATAATAGCATTGGAGAGAGTTTTTCTAACTTTTTTAATATCTATCCTATGTAGCACTCCATTTTCTCCAAATACATAATAGCATTGGAGATGCTCTTATACTCGTTTAGTGAACAAGTTAACGTAAATATTAACAAGTGAACATGTTCAATGTCGGTTGAACGATTTTAACATTCCTCTAAACGTTAAACTCGTTCAATGAACAAGTCAACGTATACATTCAGGACAAGTTTAACGTTCCTCTAAACGTTAAACTCGTCCAGTGAACAAGTCAAAGTACACCTTTATGAACAGGTTCAACGTATGTTGAACAAGTTTAATATTCCCCTAAACGCTAAACTCGTTCAGTGAGTTTAACATTTCTCTAAACATCAAACTTGTTGAGTGAACAAGTCAACGTAATTTTTCATGAACAAGTTCAACGTAGGTTTAACGAGTTTAACGTTCATCTTAACGTCATACTTGTTCAGTGATCAAGTTTAATGTAGGTTGAACGAGTTTAATGTTCCTCTAAACATATATCTTTATGAACAAGTTCAAAGTATGTTGAACAAGTTTAATGTTCCTTTAAACGTTAAACTCGTTCAGTGAACAAATCAACGTAAATTTTCATTAAAAAGTTTAACGTATGTTGAACAAGTTAACGTAAAATGAGTATCTTTTTCTAAACAATTCTAATACTTAATTAGGCTTGGTTTGGTATCTGATTTATCCATATTTTGTGTTTGAAAGCAAACTTATATTAAAAAGAAATGAAATTTCCATAAGGGAACTCGATGATATATACACCATTTTAACAATAGGATTCTCAACATCAATCAGTGAAAAATCAAATAAAATTCGAGTCCTTGATGATCTGTGGATGCTGTAAAACCCAAAATGAAAAAGCTGTACGTAAGAGAGCTTTGCACTTATTTTCTCAAGGGAACACCCCATTTACATCAACTTAATTGTTCCTAATTTCCTACAACATTTAATTAACAGCAACAGGACTCATCTGGTTCAATGCAGTTCTAGTGAAATGAGAAAATATATAATCTTGAATAAAATGATACAATCTCTGCTTTTTAATAATATAGGAACAGGGGATTTTTATAAAACTAAACTCACTTCTCTCTCCTCACATCTCCTTTTATCTCTCTCTCTCTTTTTTATAATATTTTTGTTTGCCACCTTCTCACCTTCTCTTGACACCTCGCCACCATTAATCTTTTTTTTTTTTTTTTTTTTTTTATTCAAAGCCACCTTTAATCTCAAATGATGCCAGCTGCATCATTTTTTCTTTTATTCTATTTGTTTTATACCGATCTGACTTCAAAAATGAATCTCTCATGTTTGGGCTTGGGCTTGATAAATGGAAATGGATTGTTTCTTTGTCGGGCCTTACAGCTAAGATTCGTAATTTTTGGATTGATAAATTGTCAATTTTGGAGCTGGACCTTACAGCTAAGATTCGTAATTTTTGTTTTTGTTTTTGCCTACTAATTCTTAGTGATTATCCCAGGGTATTTTGACAGAGGGGCAGGAAATTGCAGTTAAGCAATTTCAAAATGTTCTGGACAGGGATTGGAAGAGTTCAAGAATGAAGTTACATTGATTGCCAAACTCCAGCACTGAAATCTCGTAAAGCTTCTTGGTTGTTGCATTCAAGCAAATGAGAGCATGTTAATATATGAATATATGCCAAACAAAAGCTTGGACTACTTCATTTTCGGTTCGAACTCTCAAAACTCAGCAAATTTTGAACATTTTTTTTTCTTCTGAAGTTTTATTCAGAAATGGACTAATATGGATGGGGTATTGTTGACCAGATCAAATAAGAAGAAAGTTTCTTGACTGGCCGAAACTTCTCCATATTATTGGTGGAATCGCTAGAGGAATTCTCTATCTCCATCAGGACTCTAGAACAGTGGCGGACCCAGGAATTTTAACCAGATAGGGCACTTGAATATATATATATGTATAAAATACTGAAAAATTAAAATCATAGTAAAATGGGTTTTTTTTTTTAAACAAAAAAGAGTTTTTTTTAGATAAAATAAAACAAATAGAACACTTACTCATATGAATTAAATAATCTTACATTCAAAAAAAAAAAAAAAAAAAACAAGAAAAAATGTTAAAAAATAAATAATAACAAGAAAAACAACATAAATAATGAAAAAAAAATTAAAAGAATAAATTACAATATAATTTTATAACAAGAATTTTTTTTTTGGCATTTATAATGAATTCAATTTAAATTTATACAAAAATATTTATTAATAAATATTAATAGATATGTTTTCAAATTTTTTGTTCTTCAAATTATATATTGGTAAATTATTGATTTATTGATTCTAAATAAATTAAAACTATAAAATAAAGAAAAAACTAAGGAAAAAAAAAAGATGAATCATAATAATAGATTGACTATTTTAATCTAATAAAGTAAAATTTGAGATTTTATGGTTTATTGATTGGACGTGTTAGGTATGTCAAACTAAAACTATTAGAAAAAATAAAAATTCAAAATAATAATAGATAATTTAATATAAAATAAGGAAATGAATTGTTTTGTTTTAGAAGAAATGAAAATTTGAGAAAAGAATTGGAAAAGATAGTAAAATAAATAAGAAGTAAAAAATTATAAGATAAAATTGAATTTGCTAGAGATGGGATTTGAACCAAGAACTTTAAAGGGTAAAAACATGAACCAATACCAGCTGTGCTAAAGGAAACATGATGTAGCTACTATTAACGGATATTTATATATAAAGTATATACAAAGTCAATTTTTTTAAAAAAAAATTGAGGTAGGGCACGGGCCCCACCTGGTCTCCACGTGGGTCCGCCCCTGCTCTAGAATGAGGATTATACATAGGGATCTTAAAGCCAGCAATGTGTTACTAGATAATGACATGAATCCAAAACTTTCAGACTTTGGTATGGCAAGGATATTTGGTGAAAATGAAATTGGGGCAAATACGAACAAAGTGGTTGAGACATAGTAAGTACACTGAAATTCATTCTATGGTTTAACAGCTCTCTGTTATTGGTTGTAAACATTTATATCAATATAATTGCAGTGGCTATATGTCTCCGGAGTATGCAGTTGATGGGCTTTTCTCAGTAAAATCGGATGTATTTAGCTTTGGTGTTTTGGTCCTAGAGATAATTAGTGGGAAGAAAAACTGGAGATTTTCACATACAGATCACAACCACAATCTTCTTGGACATGTAAGAATAGAGATTAACATTTTATTAGTTATTATTCTAAAACATACAGGTTCATTTGTGTTTCTAATCATCCAGGCATGGATTCTTTGGAAAGAACGGAGGCCAATGGAACTAATCGATGACAATTTAGGCAACTCTGGTCCATTGACTGAGGTGTTAAGATGTATTCATGTGGGCTTGCTATGTGTGCAACAGCGACCAGAAGACAGGCCAAGCATGTCATCTGTGGTTCTAATGCTGGGGAGTGAGAGTTCCCTACCTCAACCAAACCAGCCTGGTTTTTTCACAGAAAGGAATCTGCTTGGAGCTGATCAGTCTTCATCAAGCAACTATATACCCTCTGGATCGGAAATCACCATTTTAGAGGGTAGGTAGAGCCTCATCTATTCTAAGAAAAATGAGCTTTTCAACTTCAACAATAAGATGATTTGAAGAAACTGAAACCGTTCAGCTTTTGTCATGAGAAGGTCTCAAATCCTATCTATTATTCTACTGAAGAAGCCAAATGATCATTCCAAGGTTGCACAACTGGTCTAAATAGTTATGTTTATCGAATTTGTTGACCATTTTGTTGGTATGGAAGACTCAAATGCAGATGAGATCTTTGCGATTCATAGAGCATGTCAGATGTGTGTCTCTGTTCCTGAATTTGTAGAAAAGGAGATCATTATTACTGGTGATTCTAAGACAGCGGTTTCTTGGGTTAACAATCATGACGTGATTGGAAGCCTTAGGCACGTTCAAATCATCTACAACAACCATAATTTCTTACACAACCTGCATGGGACTTTGGGTGTTTTGTTTTTGGTATTTTAGGTGTGCCGGGCTGGTTCGGGTGTGCATCCTTGGTGGTCTGCGGGCTTGTGGTCTTCTTGTAGCTTTTTGGCTTTGCTTGCCTTTTATAAATAAAATTTGCCGTTCAAAAAAAAAAAAACTCTTTTGCCGACAAACTGGCTAAGTCGGGGTCGAATATGGGAGCTGACAAGCTTGAGTGGAGCTTATGATGCTTTTCCTCTGTTTTTGCTGCTTTGGCCTAGTTGCTGGGGTGGTCCTGGTTGGTTTTTTGTTGTTTGCCCATCTGTTTGGGTTTGTTTGCTTTTTGTTGTTGTTTGTTGTGGCTGTAGCCTTTCTGTGGCCTCCGGTTTGTTGTCCTTGATGGCTTTCTACTGTTGGGTTTGTTGACCTTTTCGATAAATTTGCGGTTCTAAAAAAAAGATACCGTATAAATCTACTCTAAATCTCAAGCGTGAATGCGTGATTGAGAATGTTAGAATAATGTTATGTTCTATAGTAAATCATCAGTCTTCCCGAAAGTAAACCGTCTTAACATTTCCTATGACTTGACACACCGTTAAAAATCATTGAATCAGAGTCTGTTTCCTATTTATCTTTTCGGTTGAAGTTACGAACAACCTAAGGACAGACAGCAGCAGGTCAAGTTGCACTTGTACTAAATGACTCTATGTCTGCCCAATAAAAATCAGAATTTTTGCCGACTTTGCAGTTGCATAATAAGACTACCCAATTGTTAAATTTTGACATGTCCATTCATTTCTTACTACTTTAGTAGCTACCACCACTTCTCCTACAACGACTTTTCATCCCTACCTTAAATGTTTGATCATTTTGAAGATACTGTAGGATCTTTTTCATTAATTTTCTTTCTGTTAAAAGAAAATGTTTAACACTCTTGAGACTAATAAAACCATATGGTATGAAGTGAAACTTAAACAAACAATTATAATAAATAAATTATAGAAACATGTGTATAATTAACTTCACAAAGAAGTCGTAAAATTTGCATGTCCAAACAGAAAGTTATACGCAAACTTCAATCAAGAATTTCTACCTGCCATCCAGTGTAGTTATGCTCATTGCATTTTCTGTGTGAGATTTTTCTTTACTTGATGATGTTGAACCTGGAATGAAACCTCTTTCTGTGAAGAAACCTGGCTTTTTAGGCTGAGGCAACTGTTAGCGAACAAACGTCTCTATACGCGCGGAAGTGTTGCCGGATAAAACACAAACAAACACAATAACAAAGAAAAGATAAGATGAAGAGAAGTAATTTAAATCCAATCACACACAACACAAGAATTTACGTGGAAACCCAAATCAGGGAAAAAACCACGGCCGTTAGGACGACAAGAGAAAGTTCCAATATGTAAGTTCTAATATGTAATAAATTGTTACAACCACACACTTAGGATCTCTCTAAATAATACCCCAAACCCAATTACACCCAATGCTCACTTTGAGATCTTTCTAGTAATTGCTATTTTGCTCCACCACTCACAGGTGTTTTTCACACACATAATAACCTAGTTATTATGGTCTATTTATATGTATTACATGGAGTTTAAACTAACAAGGAAATCTATCTCCTAGACATACAAGATTTACTTGTTCCACATAAACTCTATTTCCTCTTATGATAAGTCTTCTTGTAAAAGAGAAATCCTTTTCCCATTAGAACTTCTAGAAGCAACATATTTCCTCTTCCATGAATATTTCCTAATTCAACGCATGTTTGTGATTAACTACAATTCAAGTTGCAGTTGGCCACCCGCTTCCCAAACCGTGTTGAACTTGACCACTCAGAAAACCGTGATCCATGCGCCACATCATTGTTGATCGCTGTCGGTACCGCTGTGGAAGCCACAGCGGTATCCACTGGAATTGGAACGCTCTCCATTGCGTTGTAGAAATTCGCAGCGATGGCTTACCACTGCCATTACCGCTGCCAAAGCCACAACGGCAGTGACAGCGGTTTGCACTGTTCTTCACTTCTACTGTTCGTCATGTCCTCTAAGCCTCCCTCAAACATAACCTCATACTCCCAAACGCTCTCACGTCTCCAGGAAGTCTCAGTATTGGTAAATCGTGTTTGGTAACCATTGGAGAATTCAAGCCATATCCAACAGCAACAGCAGTCCCTCGTTGGCCAACATGAAAACTACAGATGACATTTCTGACCTGTCTTCCGGGAACATTTAAACACATAATAAACCCACTTGAATACATCTAAGAACTTGAGATTCAATGAAGGAGTCTTCTAAACATACATCCTTTACTTCCAAGGACCTTCCATTATTCCACAGCACCCATGCTTGGAATCATTGCACCAAATAGCTTTGTTTATTCTCCATACTGGAAAAAATGAGCAAAATAAAAAGAAGTATACCACTATTTCTACTCACATGTCCAAGAAGATTAAGGTGATGATCTGGGTGGCGGAAACCTCTATTCTTTTTACCACTTATTATCTCTAACAGAAGCACACCAAAGCTGAAAACGTCGGATTTCAATGAAAAGTTGCTATCAGTGGCATACTTTGGCGACATATAGCCACTACATCAGAGTAGATAGTATATAAGTTCTTTCAACCAGTAAATATTCGAGAATAAGGTAATAAAACTTACTATGTTCCGGCAATTATCTTTGTATTAGCTTCTTTGTTGTCACCTCTGAATATTCTTGCCAAGCCAAAGTCTGAACTTTTAGGATTCAAGTCATTGTCTAGCAAAATATTGCTTGCCTTTAGATCCCTATGAATGATTTGAAGTTTAGAATCTTGATGAAGGTAGAGAAGTCCTCTTGCAATCCCAATAATAATGTCAAACCGCTTTCTCCATGACAAGAATTTGCTTCTTTCATCATCTGCACACCATTGCCAACTCAATAACCCTTACAATTAGACTAGTTTTTTTTTTTTTTTTTTCAATTTCATCCTTAAGATCAAGCAACATTTAATTTAGATCACAAAAATGTTTAAATTTGAGTATCCAAAATACGAATAACTAAGTGGATATAAGTTCAAGAGGTGCAACCGAAAATGAAATAATCCAAGCTTTTGTTGGGCATATACTTGCAGATTAGCATCCTTTCGTCCCCTTGAATGCAGCATCCAAGAAGGCCGACAAGATTCCTGTGTTGAAGTTTTCCGATTAAAACTACTTCACTCTTGAATTCTTCAATACCCTGTCCTGAATTGTTTGAGAGCCTCTTGACAGCAATTTCCTGTCCTGTCGAAAGATTTCCCTGCATATAATAACAAAGAGGATGCAAGTTTCAAAGTTCAAGATTTACAAGATCTATAAGGCACTATATACCTTACAGTTGAGTGATAGATAACATATAAACATAGTTACCTTGTAAACATGACCAAATCCACCCTTGCCAATCATGTTAGCTTGAGAGAAATTGTTAGTAGCAGCAGCAATGGTACTCAAATCAATTAAAGGTACTTCTTCTTCCTCTTCCCTGCTCTCCAACCCTAATATATGGATCAATGATTTAAATTTCCACTCTGAAACTCAATGCTTAAGTTCTACAACATGACTTCCAATAAACAATTCAGTAAAGTTGGAAGAATATTTACCTCTATTCTTTGTTTTCTTTCAAACTGTGCAGAGTACGAGGACCAAGATAAAAATCCCAGTAATGGTTGAAACCGCTGCGATGATCTTTATTTTTTTCTTCTTATTCGAATAATGTTGTACTGATTTCAAGACAGACAAATCATGAAGCTTTATCAGTATTCTGAAATTTCATGCCCTTCTAATATATTATTGATCCCTTAATTCTTTTCCCCTTCTCATAAAAAAATTCAAGGGAAAAGATAGCAAAACACAAAGAAAAAAAGATTTCTATGCTTGATTCTTCCACAGATTTAGATCGATTAAGCCATTTAGATATCTTCTGATTTGTGTTATTGGTTAGTTAAACGTTCTCTACAATAACCTTAAACGGAAGAAACAGTGATTCATAAAATAACAAAATTACCTGGTTCTGAGGCTGGAACTCTCAAGAAGATATCCTGTCCCCAACTAAATCCTGGAGGGCACTCTCTAATATCAATCAGTTCTCCAAACCATATCAAACAGCCACTGCCTCCACTTACATCAGAATTTGCATAAGCTCTACATGAACAGTTCTTGAAGCACTCTGCCTTGCATTCGTTAATATTCATGCTATTGTTATACCAATTGAAGTCAGGCAATTTTATTGCTGGAAGCTTCAGAAACCCTTCCCCACTCGGGCAACCTGATGGCGATTTCTCTATGCATTTTCTTGACTGAGATAATCCATGTGTATCCCATTCATCTTCTGCTTTGGGTATAAACCCCTTCAAACACTCACATATTGGTGTCTTATTAATTCTGCAATTATTATTAGCACCACACTGTGCATAATGGTCACACGAATCAAATGGCCAAGTGTACAGAATACTCCACTCAGTTGTCTTCCAATTCCATACACGACGATGCATTGTGCCTGATTGATCCAAAATTATATGAGTTTTAACTGTGTTGTTAAAGGGCTCATATATGTAATACAACTCATCTTGCTTATGCACTAACATTGCTTTAAAAATAAAGTTGTGCACAACTTTATCAGAGAATGGGGTGCCACCAAACTGACGACCATTCCATGGTCCGCTCCGGACCTCTTTTCTTGATCCTGTGGTAATAACTAGTTGAGGAAGCCCATGGATGTCAAGTCTGAGACTAAAGTCTCTAGGAGACGGGTCATCAGCACTCATCCATGGTGTCAGATATCGCTCAAAACCAGTTCTTAAATTCCATCCCAATTTCATGCCTGGCAACGATATGTCTGTTGGGTAATCAAAGCTCTGCCACACATAGTTGTCTGAGTTCATGTTAATATTGTCCCTAAAAACAAGGTTCCAAGAATCCAGGAGCTGACCCACTGGATTTTCTAGCACCCTTGATGAATTTATAGACCAGATAATCCTCTTATCTTTGCTGAGAAGTACGAGGTTCCCATCATCGTTCATGACCAACATTCCTTGTTTATCAGTTATTGGATTCTTTCTATTTGCAACCCAAACAACTGTACTAGGATTAAATTTGTACCATATTCCTAGGTACCTGTTGTTTGAGTTTCCAGGGGTGAAGAAGCCTACCTCAAAGCTCTGCGAAGCGGAAATTAATGTCTCACCATCTCTGAGAGATTGTGCTAGACTTATGGTATCAACTGCCACTGACAAATTCATAATAGATGAAAAGATTATAGTGCCAACGAAGGTGATCAAGAATAAAAAGCACCCCATTTAACACTACTAGCTTTTCTTTCAAGTCTTTCAGTATTAAAATTCTCTGTTTTTCCAACAGTTATCAGCAAAAACTGTATTTCAGCCAACTACTTTCTTAGAATTTCAGTGTCACTTGTCTAAATTGGAGACTTTTAGAATCAGATTTGTCAAGATCTGTGGACTACGTAAAATGTTTTCTTTTACATTTTTTCAAAATGTTATTATCTACGATCCTCAACTTGGGCCACACTGGCACTGACTAGTTCAAAGGAAAATGGGCTTCCAAAACCAACAGTGTTTTTTACGTTTTATCTGTTGGCATGCCGCATGCCATTATGTAACAATGTACACAAGCACTAAAACTAAATGAGACAATTCATCGAACATCTGGCATGCAAAAAACTATCCAATTGCCTTAAATACAGAAATGTTATGCGCTGGTTTTATCTTGCAAATTGAGGATTAATAATGGATTTTTTAATGCAGGAAACCCAAAGTAGATCGAAGAATGGTTGAGTTGAGAAGAGAAGAATAAAGAGAGAAATCTATTAGAAGAGAGAGAAGTAGAATTCTGTAAAATATTTTTCTAATCATTCCCATTGCCAGAACAGACAATGGCCTCTTGCCATGGTGGTGGATCTTTCCTTTGGTAACACCACCACCCAAGATCGAGGCCCTGTGTATGCATGGCTTAGGGCCAATTTTCCCACCTTTGGTGTGGGTGTTATCCCACTTATGTGTGGGTGCTCTCTCCCCTCTTGTGGGAGTGTCAGTCCGGGTTGTGCTTGTAGAGCCCAATCTCGCCGGTCCCGGCAGTTGTTGATGTAATCAAAAAAAAAAAAAAAACAAAGATAGTTTGTTGAAATAAAACAGGTGTCACTTGTAGGGACTCCCTACAGCAGGCTCACCTGACACAACACTAGACTCTCAGTGAAAAACTTAAAGCATTAATAAAACGATCTCGTTTCACGGCTTCAGACAATCATCCAAAATGACACTGCTTTGACTTTGATCCGAAAGATACGAAACGCTGCGTTTAGAGTTCACTCCTACAATTTCCCTTTTAAGCAAAAAGCCCCAAATCTGACCTAAATGTGTCGATCTTGACAAGAAACAAGAAGCAGTCATTGCCCAATAAAATTGTGTAAGTGCAAGCAACCCTACCAGAGCCATTACTTCTTCGACATGTCTGATGTTGTCTCAGTACTTGTCAATGTAAGTGCACTACAACCCTTGAACAAACTAACTTGTTCTTTCACATGTAATAACCCTGATAAGATGCTTCATTTTATAGTATTGGATCCTTCAGGTCCATAGCTCTATCAGTATTCCACAGTTCCCATGCCTGAAGAGGAACGGAACAATTGATGCAGGGAAACAGCAGTTTTCATGGGACCAATTTGTGAGAAAATCCTAGTTAATGCTAGTCATCACTATTAATTGGGTCCTTTTCTATCATGAATCATCTTGACTCAAGCTTTGATTATAAGTACTGTTGGATTACTCGTGAAGTGCACGTTGGGTGATAAGTATATACTTGTCTTGCTTGTGAACTAAACCAACCAATGCATTGCCCCTTGCCCGAAAATTGAGGTTACTAGAAAGCATATGCTAGTTGCCCCTTGCCTGAAAACGTAGGTTACTTGAAAGGTTGATAGGTCAATTCAATTGTGAAGTAATATTGCTCTTGAATTGACTTTTCATTTCTTTTCGGGGACTAATATCTGTCCTGATGCATTTCTCGCTAGGTGGACTTTGCCAACAAAATATAAGAGATAGATTGTAATTATCTCCTTCTTTATATTTTCTTATATAACAATCACCCCTACACTATCACCGGACACCATCACACTAGACCAATCCATTAAAGATGGTGAGTCAGTAGTTTCAGCAGGCAAAGCCTTTGAACTGGGATTTTTCAGTCCCGGTAAATCAAGGGGTCGATACCTCGGAATTTGGTACAAGAAAGATGATGAGAATTCAGTTGCACGGGTAGCCAACAGAAATACTCCAATTTCTGATTCCGTAGGATTTCTAAGCATCAATACCCAAGGAAGTCTTGTCCTGAGGATGGACAGTACAAATGACATTGTTTGGTCATCCAATGCCTCAACAAATCTTCAGAATCCAGTTGCAGTGCTCTTAGAATCAGGAAATTTTGTTGTGAAAGATGAAAATGATAACAACCCAAATAACATTTTGTGGCAGAGCTTTGATTATCCTTGTGATACCTTATTACTGGGCATGAAGCTTGGAAAAAACTTACTGGTATGGAGTGGATTTTATCATCCTGGAAGAGCATGGATGACCCTGCTCCAGGTGACTTCACATTCCAGGTAGATCCTCATGGGTTTTCACAACTATTTCTTAGAAAGGGACCTGAAATAATGTACAGAGCAGGTTCCTGGAATGGCCTTCATTGGACTGGTACTCCTCGACTAAAACCAAATTCAGTATACATATATGACTTCGTGTCAAATGAGAAAGAGGTATTTACACATTTGACATCCAAAACAGATCAGTCCCTTCAAGAGTGGCGGTGACTCCATCAGGTGACATGCAGTGTTATACATGGATAGATCGAACCTGAAGTTGGGAAAGAGTCTCTATAGCGGCATTTGATGATGGGTGTAATAATTATGCCCTGTGTGGTTCATATGCTAGTTGCAACATCAATAATTATCCTGATGTATGCAAATGCTTGGAAGGATTCACACCTAAATCACCTAGAGAATGGAAAATCTTAGATTGGAATGAACGGTGTGATCGAAGGGCTCCGTTGCCTTGTAATCACATCAATGGATTTCTAAAACATGAAGCATTAAAATTGCCAGACACGAGTCAGTCCTGGGCTGGTAAAAACATTAGCCTTGTGGAATGTGAGAAATTGTGTCTCAACAATTGCTCTTGTACAACATATGCAAATTTAGATGTCAGAGAAGGAGGAGCCGGCTGTTTGCTCTGGTTTAGTGACTTGTTTGACATAAAAACACTTGAGTTGAATGGGCAAGATCTCTATATACGGGCAGCTGCTTCAGAATCAGGTACGTGACTCTCCGTTATCTTCTTTTCGGTAATGGCATTATATTTTTTAAAGATCTAGATTGCAAACTAGGATGCATTTAATAACTGCTTAGATCTGACGTAACTGTACTCAAATCCATGAATATGTTTGACAACAATATTTCAGCGAATATTGATCCAATGAGACAGCCTATTGCGTGGAGGAGGAAACTCAGTGGGAAGAAACGGGTAATAATCATAGTGACATGTGTAATTTCTGCTATGGGAGTGCTTGTGCTCTGCGGGATCATCTATATGTGGAAAAGTAAACTTGGGATTCAAGGTAAATTATAACTCTGATCCAAATCACCGTTAATTTCATTAAATGTAACTTAGGATCTGCTGTGTTCAAGAAATTATTGGTACCAAATACTAATGCATAATAATGTAAAGGTATTTGTTCCTAGTACAAAGATTACATACTGATTTCTAGATAAAAAAAAAAAAAAAATTCCAGAAAAGACGGATATCAGTCAAGATATAAATGACAACAGTGAAGACAACAAAAAAGATGATATGGAATTGCAAATATATGATTTGAACACCATAGCTAAGGCCACCAACAACTTTACAGACAAAAATAAGCTAGGAGAAGGTGGTTTTGGACCGGTTTACAAGGTAACACAACAATAGATTATTATTTTTCCAATTGAAACAATGTTTACCATTATGAATGATTGAATGATGATTTATAGGGTACATTGATGGAGGGGCAAGAAATTGCTATTAAAAGGCTTTCAAAATGTTTTGGACAAGGAATTGATGAGTTCAAGAACGAGGTCATTTTAATTGCTAAACTGCAGCACCGAAACCTCATAAAGCTTTTGGGATGTTGCACTCAAAGAGATGAAAGAATGTTAATTTATGATTACATGCCCAACAAAAGCTTGGACTATTTCATTTTTGGTTTGATGATCTTCATCTAAACCGACTCTTTAATTTTGGTCATAATCATATAGTTATTATCTTTATAGTTCCTCTTTGGAGTTTAGGTTAGGACTAACTTCAATGAAAAAACTTTTCAGATAAAACAAGAAGGGAATTATTGGATTGGAGCAAGCGCATCCAAATTATTGGAGGAATTGTCAGAGGGCTTCTTTACCCTCATCAAGACTCCAGATTGAGGATCGTACATACAGATCTCAAAGCTAGTAATGTTTCAATAGATAATGAAATGAACCTGAAAATTTTAGACTTTGGTCTAGCTAAGACATTCGGAGGAGATCAAATTAAGGGAGAAACAAATAGAGTTGTCGAAACATAGTAAGTACTTTTGCATTTGTTTCATTATATTATATTATCGGTTAACCCATTCTCTCTTTGTAATGTAATTCTGCAGTGGATATATGTCTCCCGAATATGCAGGAGATGGAATCTTCTCAGTAAAGTCAGACGTCTTTAACTTTGGTGTTTTACTACTAGAGATAAAGAGGATTTTGTGACAGTGACCACAAGCATAATCTTCTTGGACATGCAAGTCTAAAGAATGAGTGATCTTTCTATACCACCTCTTGGAATGTTGTTTTAATGGAATCCAATGGAATCCCTTTTTACTATAATAGTATAATGCCAGGAACTATTTGTGTGGACTTGAAGAGCAAGGATAGTAACTATTGGTTTTTATTTGTTTAAGGCATGGAGACTCTGGAATGAAGAAAAGGCGGTGGAACTGATTGATCAACTGTTAGACTACTCTTCAACTTCATCTGATATATTACGATACATTCATGTCGTTCTATTATGCGTGCAATAAGGACCAGAAGATAGGCCAAACATGTCAAAGGTGGCTCTAATGTTGGGTGGTGAAGGGTCATTACCTCAACCAAAGAAGCCTGGTTTTTTCACAGAAAGGAATCTGACTGAACCAGAGTCTTCTTCAAGCAAGTGGCAATCGTCTTCAACCAGTGAAATCACAATCTCATTGTTAGAGCCTCATTAAAGGTCATCACAATACAGAGAAAGAAAGGGGTTTCTGCAAAAGCTAAGTGACACAAGTAATTAAAAATGGTAATCAGTTGACATTTCTTTCCTTAATTACTTGTCCACTGATATACCAGAGACACCATCCCCATACCCAAAAAAAAGGTATTCTGAACTGATACCAGAGCTATCAGATCGAAACTACTATTTAATATGCATTCCATTGTTAAAGTCTAATGATCCCAATCTTCATGTTTACATTCAGGGAATGAAAACACTTATTAAAACTTGCATAAATGGTTCAAATAATTCAATCTATGGACCATAGACAATGTACTAATTGAGGAGTGTCTAATTCCCCTGACTTGTCAATGGCTGATTCTGTCAACTTAAGAAATTAGCTCTTCACATTTACTCAGACTTCTTCACATTCTGGTTTTGGTAAGTACCTATCATCATGGAAAAGCTCGACAGATCCTGCTCCGGGGCAATTTTCACTGTGGATAGATCCTCAAGGATTTCCACAACTAATTCTAAGAAATGGGTCTGCCTTGCGTTACAGAGCTGGATCATGGAATGGCATTCATTTCACTGGAACTCCTATGCTAAATCCAAATCCAGAATTTTTATATCAATTTGAACTGAACAAGGATGAGGTGTACTACGAGGCTGCCGACCAGGGTTTGCTAATGTCAAGGTTGTTTCTGAACCAATCAGGTTTTATTCAGCGTCTTGTCCGGTCAAATCAATCAAAAGTTTTGACACGTGCTTATGATGCACCGGAAGATCAGTGTGAGATTTATTCATTCTGTGGCGCACACGCTGCTTGCAAGACTGATAGCAGCAGTTCTGTTTGTGTTTGCTTGGATGAATTTGAACCAAAATCACCAGAAGAGTGGAGAATGTCAAATTGGTCTAAAGGGTGTCAGAATGACTGAATTACATTGTGAAAAAGGTGATGAATTCCGGAACTATACAGGGTTGAAGTTGCCAGATACGTATAATTCAACGTTTAATACAAGCATGAGCCTGCAGGAATGTAAAGAAAAGTGTTTGAAAAACTGTTCTTGCACAGCATATGCAAATTCAAACATCAGTCAAGAAGGAAGTGGCTGCTTGCTTTGGTTTGGAAACCTCACAGACATGATACGATACGGCCAAGGTGGGCAGAATTTTTATATACGGATGGCCTCTAAAGAAAAAGGTATTGTCTTATCATAAGTATTTTGTATTTTGTATTTTTATTCAAGTTTAAGTAGACAATAACAAACATTTTTGCGGTTTTATTGTACAATTTTCCTAAAATCTGTCTTGATAAGAACAATATATCATGCTTGGTTCTGTCTTGATAACAAACCTTTTGGATTTAGGTAGATTCACGATTGTGTCGACTAACTTATCTTATCTTTCGACATTTTAGAAGATGGAAACGCCAGTGTGAAGAAGCGAGTAGGAATCATAGTTGGCTCTGTAATATCTATAGCAATTCTTTTGGTAGCATTGATTTTCTATATCCACAAAAGGAAACACAAGAAGCAAGGTCACTTCATTACTCAGTCATCTATCTGTGAAGGATTAGTCATATTAGTTGGCTAAAAGAAGAAAAATTTCCTATAGTTTCAGGAATCATGAAGAGGAAATACAAAATGACACATAATGATGGAGAAAAAGAAGAAACGAATTTATGGATATTTGACTTTAACTTTATATCAAAAGCTACAGATAACTTCTCAAATGATAACAAGCTAGGAGAAGTTGGTTTTGGACCAGTATACAAGGTAATAACATTACAAATATGCTGCTAAGATTCGTATTTTTGTTTTTTGTTTTTTGCCTACTAATTCTTAGTGATTATCCCAGGGTATTTTGATAGAGGGGCAGGAAATTGCAGTTAAACGGCTTTCAAAATGTTCTGGACAAGGATTGGAAGAGTTCAAGAATGAAGTTACATTGATTGCCAAACTCCAAAACCGAAATCTTGTAAAGCTTCTTGGTTGTTGCATTCAAGCAAACGAGAGCATGTTAATATATGAATATATGCCCAACAAAAGCTTGGACTACTTCATTTTCGGTTTGAACTCTCAAAACTCAGCAAATTTTGAACATTTTTTTTCTGTAGTTTTATTCAGAACTGGACTAATATGGATGGGGTATTGTTGACAATATCAAGTAAGAAGAAAGTTTCTTAACTGGCAGAAACTTCTCCATATTATTGGTGGAATCGCTAGAGGAATTCTCTATCTCCATCAGGACTCTAGAATGAGGATTACACAGGGATCTTAAAGCCAACAATGTGTTACTAGATAATGACATGAATCCAAAAATTTCAGACTTTGGTATTGCAAGGATATTTGGTGAAAATGAAATTGGGGCCAATACGAACAAAGTGGTCGGGACATAGTAAGTACACTGAAATTCATTCTATGGTTTAACAGCTCTCTGTTATTGGTTGTAAACAGTTATATCGATATAATTGCAGTGGCTATATGTCTCCAAAGTACGCAGTTGATGGGTTTTTCTGAGTAAAATCGGATGTATTTAGCTTTGGTGTTTTGGTCCTAGAGATAATTAGTGGGAAGAAAAACCGGAGATTTTCCCATACAGATCACAACCACAATCTTCTTGGACATGTAAGAATAGAGATTAACATTTTATCAGTTATTATTCTAAAACATACAAGTTCATTTGTGTTTCTAATCATCCAGGCATGGATTCTTTGGAAAGAAGGGAGGCCAATGGAACTAATCGATGACAATTTAGGCAACTCTGGTCCGTTGACTGAGGTGTTAAGATGTATTCATGTGGGCTTTCTATGTGTGCAACAGCGACCAAAAGACAGGCCAAACATGTCATCTGTGGTTCTAATGCTGGGGAGTGAGAGTTCCCTACCTCAACCAAACCAGCCTGGTTTTTTCACAGAAAGGAATCTGCCTGGAGCTGATCAGTCTTCATCGAGCAACTATATACCCTCTGGATCGGAAATCAACATTTTAGTGGGTAGGTAGAGCCTCATCTGTTCTAAGAAAAATGAGCCTTTCAACTTCAACAATAAGATTTGAAGAAACTGAAACCGTTCAGCTTTTGTCATGAGAAGGTCTCAAATCCTATCTATTATTCTACTGAAGAAGCCAAATGATCATTCCAAGGTTGTGCAACTGGTCTAACTAGTTAGGTTTATCGAATTTGTTGACCATTTTGTTTGTATGGAAGACTCAAATGAAGATGAGATCCTTGCGATTCATAGAGCATTTCAACTGTGTGCCTCTGTTCCTGAAGTTGTAGAAAAGGAGATCATTATTGCTAGTGATTCGAAGACAGTGGTTTCTTGGGTTAACAATCATGACGTGATTGGAAGCCTTAGGCACGTTCAAATCATCTACGACAACCGTAATTTCTTACACAACCTGCATGGGACTTCGGTGGTCTTCAATCATAGATCGTCCAACTCTTTTGTTGACAAACTGGCTAAGTCGGGGTCGAATATGGGAGCTGACAAGCTTGAGTGGAGCTTATGATGCATTTCCTCTGTTTTTGCTGCGTTGGCCTAGTTTGTTGGTTTTTTGTTGTTTGCGTCTGTTTGGGTTTGTTTGCTTTTTGTTGTTGTTTGTTGTGGCTGTGGCCTTATGATGCTTTCTACTGTTGGGTTTGTTGACTTTTTCAATAAATTTGCGGTTCTAAAAAAAAAGATATTGTATAAATCTACTCTAAATCTCAAGCGTGATTGAGAATGTTAGAATAATGTTATGTTCTATAGTAAATCATCGGTTTTCCCGAAAGTAAACTGTCTTAACATTTCCTATGACTTGGCACACAGTTAAAAATCATTGAACCAGAGTCTGTTTCCTATTTATCTTTTCGGTTGCTCTTATACTAAATGACTCTGTCTGCCCAATAAAAATCAGAATTTTTGCCGACTTTGCAGTCGCATAATAAAACTACCCAATTGTTAAATTTTGACATGTCCATTCATTTCTTACTACTTTAGTAACTACCACCACTTCTCCTACAACGACTTTTCATCCCTACCTTAAATGTTTGATCATTTTGAAGATACTTTTTCATTACTTTTCTTTATGTTAAAAGAAAATGTTTTACACTCTTGAGACTAATAAAACCATATGGTATGAAGTGAAACTTAAACAAACAATTATAATAAATAAATTATAGAAACATGTGTATAATTAACTTCACAAAGAAGTCGTAAAATTTGCATGTCCAAACAGAAGTTATATGCAAACTTCAATCAAGAATTTCTACCTGCCATCCAGTGTAGTTATGCTCATTGCATTTTCTGTGTGAGATTTTTCTTTACTTGATGATGTTGAACCTGGAATGAAACCTCTTTCTGTGAAGAAACCTGGCTGTTTAGGCTGAGGCAACAGCAGTCCCTCGTTGGCCAACATGAAAACTACAGATGACATTTCTGGCCTGTCTTCCGGGAACATTTGAACACATAATAAACCCACTTGAATACATCTGAGAACTTGAGATTCAATGAAGGAGTCTTCTAAACATACATCCTTTACTTCCAAGGACCTTCCATTATTCCACAGCACCCATGCCTGGAATCATTGCACCAAATAGCTTTGTTTATTCTCCATGCTGGAAAAAATGAGCGAAATAAAAAGAAGTATACCACTATTTCTACTCACATGTCCAAGAAGATTAAGGTGATGATCTGGGTGGCAGAAACCTCTATTCTTTTTACCACTTATTATCTCTAACAGAAGCACACCAAAGCTGAAAACATCGGATTTCATTGAAAAGTTGCCATCAGTGGCATACTCCGGCGACATATAGCCACTGCATTAGAGTAGAAAATATATAAGTTCTTTCAACTAGTAAATATTCGAGATTATGGTAATAAAACTTACTATGTTCCGGCAATTCTCTTTGTATTAGCTTCTTTGTCGTCACCTCTGAATATTCTTGCCAAGCCAAAGTCCGAAATTTTAGGATTCAAGTCATTGTCTAGCAAAATATTGCTTGCCTTTAGATCCCTATGAATGATTTGAAGTTTAGAATCTTGATGAAGGTAGAGAAGTCCTCTTGCAATCCCAATAATAATGTCAAACCGCTTTCTCCATGACAAGAATTTGCTTCTTTCATCATCTGCACGTCATTGCCAACTTTAGTAACTCTTACAATTAGACCTGTTTTTTCTGTAATTTTCAATTTCATCCTTAAGATCAAACAACATTTAATTTAGATCACAAAAATGTTTAAGCTTGAGTATCCAAAATACGAATAACTAAGTGAATATAAGTTCAAAAGGTGCAACCGAAAATGAAATAATCCAAGCTTTTGTTGGGCATATACTCGTAGATCAGCATCCTTTCGTCCCCTTGAATGCAGCATCCAAGAAGGCCGACAAGATTCCTATGTTGAAGTTTTCCGATTAAAACTATTTCACTCTTGAATTCTTCAACACCCTGTTCTGAATTGTTTGAAAGCCTCTTGACAGCAATTTCCTGTCCTGTCGAAAGATTTCCCTTCATATAATAAAAAAGAGGATGCAAGTTTCAAAGTTCAAGATTTACGAGATCTATATGGCACTATATACCTTACAGTTGAGTGATAGATAACATATAAACACAGTTTACCTTGTAAACAGGACCAAATCCACCCTTGCCAATCATGTTAGCTTGAGAGAAATTGTTAGTAGCAGCAGCAATGGTACTCATATCAATTAAAGGTACTTCTTCCTCCTCTTCCCTGCTCTCCAACCCTAATATATGGATCAATGATTTAAATTTCCACTCTGAAATTCAATGCTTAAGTTCTACAACATGACTTCCAATAAACAATTCAGTAAAGTTGGAAGAATATTTACCTCTATTCTTTGTTTTCTTCCAAACTGTGCAGAGTACGAGGACCAAGATAAAAATCCCAGTAATGGTTGAAACCACCGCGATGATCTTTATTTTTTTCTTCTTATTCGAATAATGTTGTACTGATTTCAAGACAGACAAATCATGAAGCTTTATCAGTATTTTGAAATTTCATGCCCTTGTAATATATTATGGATCCCTTAATTCTTTTCCCCTTCTCATAAAAAAATTCAAGGGAAAAGATAGGAAAACACAAAGAAAAAAAGATTTCTATGCTTGATTCTTCCACAGATTTAGATCGATTAAGCTATGTAGATATCTTCTGATTTGTGTTATCTGTTAGTTAACGTTCTCTACAATAACCTTAAACAGAAGAAACAGTGATTCATAAAATAACAAAATTACCTAGTTCTGAGGCTGGAACTCTCAAGAAGATATCTTGTCCCCAACTGAATCCTGGAGGGCACTCTCTAATATCAATCAGGTCTCCAAACCACATCAAACAGCCACTGCCTCCACTTACATCAGAATTTGCATAAGCTCTACATGAACAGTTCTTGAAGCACTCTGCCTCGCATTCGTTAATATTCATGCTATTGTTATACCAATTGAAGTCAGGCAATTTTATTGCTGGAAGCTTCAGAAACCCTTCTCCACTCAGGCAATCTGATGGCGATTTCTCTATGCATTTTCTTGACTGAGATAATCCATGTGTATCCCATTCATCTTCTGCTTTGGGTATAAACCCCTTCAAACACTCACATATCGGTGTCTTATTAATTCTGCAATTATTATTAGCACCACACTGTGCATAATGGTCACACGAATCAAATGGCCAAGTGTACAGAATACTCCACTCAGTTGTCTTCCAATTCCATACACGACGATGCATTGTGCCTGATTGATCCAAAATTATATGAGTTTTAACTGTGTTGTTAAAGGGCTCATATATGTAATACAACTCATCTTGCTTATGCACTAACATTGCTTTAAAAATAAAGTTGTTCACAACTTTATCAGAGAATGGGGTGCCACCAAGCTGACGACCATTCCATGGTCCGCTCCGGACCTCTTTTCTTGATCCTGTGGTAATAACTAGTTGAGGAAGCCCATGGATGTCAAGTCTGAGACAAAAGTCTCCAGGAGACGGGTCATCAGCACTCATCCATGGTGTCAGATATCGCTCAAAACCAGTTCTTAAATTCCATCCCAATTTCATGCCTGGCAACGATATGTCTGATGGGTAATCAAAGCTCTGCCACACATAGTTGTCTGAGTTCATGTTAATACTGTCCCTAATAACAAGGTTCCCAGAATCCAGGAGCTGAGCCACTGGATTTTCTAGCACCCTTGATGAATTTGTAGACCAGATACTCTTCTTATCTTTGCTGAGAAGTTCAAGGTTCCCATCATCTCTCATGACCAACATTCCTTGCTTATCAGTTATTGGACGCTTTCTATTTGCAACCCAAACAACTGTACTAGGATCAAATTTGTACCATAATCCTAGGTACCTGTTGTTTGAGTCACCAGGGTTGAAGAAGCCTAGCTCAAAGCTCTGCGAAGCGGAAACTAATTTCTCACCATCTCTGATAGATTGTGCTAGACTTATGGTATCAACGGCAGCTGACAAATTCATAATTGATGAAAAGAATAAAGTGCCAACAAAAGTGATCAAGAATAAAAAGCACCCCATCTAAACTTTTTTTTTTTCAGTATTAAAATTCTCTGTTTTTCCTACAGTTATCAGCAAAAACTGTATTTCAGCCAAGTACTTTCTTAGAATTTCAGTGCCACTTGTCTGTGGTCCACTACTAAATTGGAGATTTTTATTATCAGATTTGTGGCCATCTGTAGACCACAAGTTTTCTTTTATATTTTTTC
Organism: Acer yangbiense; assembly: GCA_008009225.1. NCBI lineage: Eukaryota > Viridiplantae > Streptophyta > Magnoliopsida > Sapindales > Sapindaceae > Acer > Acer yangbiense. The sequence continues at coordinate 49,737,319 of CM017763.1, read as the reverse complement.
CAAATGTTGTTATCTAAGATGCTCAACTTGGGCCACATGGAACTCACTGGCATTGTATAGCATTATTAGAATTCTAATGGACAAGAAGCTTATGCAACTAATGAACAAAAATTCACCGAATTCCAACAAGCTTTCACAACTCCTACCACAGTACCACCAAAAGGTCCCCAGTTCCACCCCATTCGTCCACCAACCCAAATTACGGAATTAATGTTATGATCCCACATTGATTAAGTATAGGATTAATCAATGGTATATAACTCATTGGGCACCCTCTCCTTACAAGCCGGTTTTAAGGATGAGTTCTACCCAGTGGGTTCGTATCAAGTGGTATCAGAGCCGGCACCATGCCGAGCAGTGGGTTCGTTGCGGACGGGGCGACCTGGGGAGGGCTGCTACCCGAGAGAGCGGGATCCGCGAAGTCACCTAGCTGGGAGAGATGGGCCGCCGTGGACGACGGCCGCGGAAGCGTGGTGGAATGTTATGATCCCACATTGATTAAGTATAGGATTAATCAATGGTATATAACTCATTGGGCACCCTCTCCTTACAAGCCGGTTTTAAGGATGAGTTCTACCCAGTGGGTTCGTATCAAGGTAAGAATCATATGATAAGACTAATATCAATAAGCAATAAAAATTAGAATATAACAAATAAACAAATATTAACAATCTTTAATTATAACGACCGTGTGAATGCTTCTTTAAGGCTCAATTGAGTTCAAATTGGATCCTTATTCCTTTCGAATATGTGGTGTATAATTAATATGATCATCACTTGGAAGACTTCTGGTATAGTTGACTTCTAGTCATGTGAATGTTCAGACATTAAATCTTGCAAAGAGTTGTTTGAAAATTCATATTAAGAATTTTCTAGCAAAACTACTTTTTTGAAATTATTCATCTAACAAAAAACTTGATTATGAAATCTCTAGTACTCTAATCAATGTAAGGAACTTTTTTTCTGTCAATCGAAATTTTGATGAAACATGTAAGCAGGGTTTCAAAGGCAAAAGGGCTTCCAAAACCGACAGTGTTTTTTATGTTTTATCTGTTGGCATGCCGCATGCCATTATGTCACAATGTAAACAAGCACTAAAACTAAATGAGACATTTCATCGAACATCTGGCATGCAAAAAAGGATCCAATTGCCATAAATACAGAAACAAGAAGCAATCATTGCCCAATAAAATTGTTTAAGTGCAAGCAACCCTACCAGAGCCAATGCTTCTTCGATATGTCTGATGTTCTTTCACATGTAAATCGTATTAAGACTCAGTTTCTGAAGGTACATAAAGATGTGATTCTTAGTATTCCATTAAGCCTTAGAAGTAGGCCTGATTTGTGGAGGTGTATATTTTCATAACTTTTACCAACCCGTTCGTATGCCTTCTAATGTTGTACCGTTGTAATTTGTATTATTGGAGCATGTGAGTGGGGGTTCATTTCTTTCTCCACTATATATACCGTGTCGAATTTTCCATTTTTGTTATAATAGAAAAGGGTAATTTAAGGTATATCTAAGTTTTGGAAATATATATAATATATTTGAAATCAAATATCGAATGGACATGTTCCGTGAGATAAATGCATGGAGAAAAAACTCCCACACATTATTGTAAAATATGTATGGCAAAACTCAACAATGAATGAATTCATGTGAATCTCAAGAAAATAACATATAGTTTTTATGTAATTGCATGGCATGCATGAATTGTTGACCGAACAAAACTCTGTTGTCCAATTATGTTCACAAATTACGAAATTAGTTTTTATCCTCTTATTGAAGCAACACACTTGTTCATCATCACCTCTGAATTATGATAGAAAATGGTTGAAACTTAAAAGGTAAACAAAAGTTTTTAGGGAGTTTTCATGGGACCATTAATTGGGTCCTTTTCTAGTTAATAACCATTAATTGGGTCCTTTTCTATCATGAATCATCTTGACTCGATCTTTGATTATAACTTGTGAGAAAAGTCGTCATAAGTCATAACCATTAATTTGTGAGAAAAGTCGTCATTAACAAAAGTGTTGAATTATTGAAGGATTACTCGTGAAGTACACGTTGGGTGGTAAGTATATACTTGTTTAGCTTGTGAAGAATAATCAAAGAGTACCGATATGATGACTTTTTCATTCTGGGCTGAACTGAACCAACCAAGAAGGCAAGAATGTTCATCACTTCGTTGTGATGATAAATGTTGATTATAAATAAGATTTTTTAATTTTAATTTTGATAAACTAATTTCTATATATATATATACTATTAGAAGGCCAAATATACTATTAGAAGGCCAAGAAAGCCGAAAGAGCAAGACACAAAACAAAAGGCAAGCCCATAACCGGCCCAAGACAAAACGGCCCAAGACAGCCCACCAGCCCACCAACGAAGAGAGCCAAGCAAACCAAGCCCAAACCCAAGAGCACCCACTGACCAAGACACAGAAAAATACCGTCATTTTATGCCAGTTGAATTTTTCTAACAAAACTTCTGTTTATGAGTAAAAAAAATAATATATATATATATATATATGTATATATAAGTAACACTGCACAACCATTGAAGGTGTGCAAACCATTATACAATCTATACAACCGAATAATTTATGTGAAAACATGAACAAACATTTTCACCTACAAGAAGTAAGATACAGGTATTTTACTGCAAAAACACAAAATACGTTTTTCAGGTTCATTATTCTGATCAGAAAGGACAGGCTTGCTAACTGATGAATTGCACCAAATTCAATCCGTTTTGAAATTCCGTGTAGACAAAAGCCAGTTAGAATCGTTAAAATAAATAACATGAAAGCTTTGTACTGATAGAAAATACAAAACTAGTTTGCATTTTAATATAGGAATTTCACTGAACAAACTTCTTGTAGGAATTTCACAAACAGAAAAGAGACCAGGATATGGTTATCGAGCTTCGATCAACGAAACTGTTACATTATTCACAGAACAAACTTCTGGCCTGCCTTTAGGTGGAATTGGATTTTGCAGACTTCTCACATATGAGAAAGCAGGCTGTTTAGGAGAAGGTAAGACAATGTGCTCATTGGTAAGCATTGAGACTACTTCTGACATTGTCGGTCTATCTGCCGCAATCTCTTGAACACATAGAAGGGCCACATTAATGTACCTGATAAGCATGGGAAATGATGCTTCATTTTCCAGTATTGGATCCATTAGGTCCAGAGCTCTATCATTATTCCATAGTTCCCACACCTGAAGAAATTTCAACCAGAATATAAATTAAATAAGGGAAAAAAAAAAAAACACATTGAAAGAATAGTTCAGAAGAAAAGTGCTAAATTTTCTCTTACATGTCCAAGAAGATTTAGAGAGTCAGTGTTGTAGAAGCCTGTATTCTTTTTGCTACTTAGTGTCTCCAGCAACAGTACTCCAAAGCTAAAAACATCCGATTTTATTGAGAAGAGGCCTTCCATAGCGTACTCAGGTGACATGTAACCACTGATATATATACAACAATGCATCACACATTTTACTATCCTTAAGGGATTTATGAAGACATAACAAGCAGATGATATTTTTATCAAGGATTCAATATGTTTCAATATTTCAAATTTACTTACTAGGTTCCAACAATCCGATTAGTATTTGCTTGTAACACATCACCACCAAACATTCTTGCCATTCCAAAATCCGATATTTTGGGGTTCATGTCACTATCTAATAGAATGTTACTAGCCTTTAAATCTCTATGAATAATTCGTAGTCTGGAATACTGATGAAGATATAGAAGTCCTTGAGCAATTCCTTCTATGATTCTAACACGTGTTCCCCAATCTATTAGACCTTTTTTGGTTTGATCTGTCAAGATAGAATGATACAAATTAAAAGAAATACAAGATTAAATATTGCTAGATAGTAAATATATGCAATTTTTTGAATGATAAATCACAAACCGAAGAGAAACGAATCCAAGCTTTTGTTAGGCATGAACTCATAGATCAAAATCTTTTCGTCATGTTCTATACAGCAACCCAAGAGTCTAACAAGGTTCCTGTGTTGTAGTTTAGCTATGAGCATTGTTTCATTTTTCAACTCTTCTAGCCCTTGCTGTGACTGTCGTGAAAGCCTTTTCACTGCAACTTCCTGTCCATTAAGTAGTTTTCCCTGCAATTGGACTTCATGAGTTTAAGAACATTTTACTTGTACTTGTACTCCATCAAAAACCCAAAACTCTTCTCCCTTTTAGACCTCAAATATTTCTTTATATAATGAAAATAATGCTGTACCTTGTAGACAAGTCCAAAGCCACCTTCTCCAAGCTTGTTTTCTATAGAAAAATTATCTGTGGCTGCAGATACACTGGAGAAGCTGAATAATGGCAACCAAGAGTCCTTACTCTTACCTTTTGCTCTTTCTCCATCAGATAGTTCATACATACTTGTCTCGATGCTCATATTTATATTGAATAGTAACATGTCCTGGCTTCTTTCCAACTCGTCTGTTTTTTTGAGACAAAACTTAAAATGTGCTTATACATTTTCATATGAACACACATACATAGACAAAACACACACGTACAATTATACACACACACCAAAGATCGAGATGGGCATAAGAAGATTACCTTTCTTTTTTATTTTTCTCCTCCATCGATAAATGATGCAGAGTACGATGACCAAGATAAAAATCCCAATAATGGTTGAAACCACCGCGATGATCTTTATTCTTTTCTTCTTATTCAAATAATGTTGTACTGGTTTCAAGACAGACAAATCAAAAAGCTTTATCAGTATTTTGAAATTTCATGCCCTTCTTATATATTATCGATCTCTTTATTCTTTTTCCCTTCTCATAAAATATTCAAGGGAAAAGATAGCAAAACACAAAGAAAAATGATTTCTACGCTTGATTCTTCCACAGATTTAGACCGACTAAGCCATGTAGATATCTTCTGAGTTATGTTATCTGTTGATTAACGTTCTCTAGAATAACATTAAATGGAAGAGACAGTGATATATAAAATAACAAAATTACCTAGTTCTGAGGCTGGAACTCTCAAGAAGATATCCTGTCCCCAACTGAATCCTGGAGGGCACTCTCTAATATCAATCAGGTCTCCAAACCACATCAAACAGCCACTGCCTCCACTTACATCAGAATTTGCATAAGCTCTACATGAACAGTTCTTGAAGCACTCTGCCTCGCATTCATTAATATTCATGCTATTGTTATACCAATTGAAGTCAGGCAATTTTATTGCTGTAAGCTTCAGAAACCCTTCTCCACTCGGGCAATCTGATGGCGATTTCTCTATGCATTTTCTTGACTGAGATAATCCATGTTTATCCCATTCATCTTCTGCTTTGGGTATAAACCCCTTCAAACACTCACAAATTGGTGTCTTATTAATTCTGCAATTATTATTAGCACCACACTGTGCATAATGGTCACACGAATCAAATGGCCAAGTGTACAGAATACTCCACTCGGTTGTCTTCCAATTCCATACAAGACGATGAATTTTGCCTGATTGATGCAAAACTATATGAGTTTTAACTGTGTTGTTAAAAGGCTCAAATGTGAAATACAACTCATCTTGCTTATGCACCAACATTGGTTTAAATACCAAGTTGCTCAACATGGGAATGCCACCAATCTGACGACTATTCCATGGTCCGCTCCGGACATCTTTTCTTGATCCTGTGGTAATAACTAATTGAGGAAGCCCTTGGATGTCAAGTCTGAAACTAAAGTCTCCAGGAGACGGGTCATCAGCACTCCTCCATTGTGTCAGATATCGCTCAAAACCAGTTCTTAGATTCCATCCCAATTTCATGCCTGGCAACAATGTGTCTGATGGGTAATCAAAGCTCTGCCACACATCGCTGTCAGAGCTCATGTCAATATTGTCCCTAACAACAAGGTTCCCAGAATCCAGGAGCTGACCCACTGGACTTTCTAGCACCCTTGATGAATTTGTAGACCAGATAATGCTCTTATCTTTGCTGAGAAGCACAAGATTCCCATCATCGCTCATGACCAACATTCCTTGCTTATCAGTTATTGGATTCTTTCTATTTGCAACCCAAACAACTGTACTAGGATTAAATTTGTACCATATTCCTAGGTACCTGTTGTTTGAGTTTCCAGGGGTGAAGAAGCCTAGCTCAAAGCTCTGCGAAACGGAAACTAATGTCTCACCATCTCTGATAGATTGTGCTAGACTTATGGTATCAACTGCCACTGACAAATTCATAATAGATGAAAAGAATAAAGTGCCAACAAAGGTGATCAAGAATAAAAAGCACCCCATTTAACACTATACTAGCTTTTCTTTCAAGTCTTTCTGCCTTGTATTTGTTTCGAGTCTATTTTAAAAGTTTTTTTTTTCAGTATTAAAATTCTCTGTTTTTCTTACGGTTATCAGCAAAAACTGTATTTCAGCCAAGTACTTTCTGAGAATTTCAGTGCCACTTGTCTGTGGTCCATAGACAACTACTAATTGGGGACTTTTAGCATCAGATTTGTCACGATATGTGGAATTTCCCACAAAGATCTTACACGATTTCTTTTAATTTATTTTTTCAAAATGTTGTTATCTAGCATGCTCAACTTGGGCCACATGGCACTGACCGGTAGCATTATTAGAATTCTAATGGAGAAGAAGCTTATACAACTAATGAACAAAAATTCACTACTAATCTGATCATACGATAAGACTTATATCAATAATAAAAAAAATCATACGATAAGACTTATATCAATAATAAAAAAATTTAGAATATAACAATTAAATAAATATTAACAACCTTTAATTATATCGACCATGTCATAAGATTCTTTAAGGCTCAATTAATTGAGTTCAGATTGGATCCTTATTCTTTTTGAATATGTGGTGTATAAGTAACGTGATCATCACTTGGAAGACTTTTGGTATAGTTGACTTCTAGATAATTGAACATTCTTTCTGACTTTAAATCTTGCAAAGGGTTGTTTGAAAATGCATATTAAGAAATTATTCATCAAACAAAAAACTAGATTATGACATCTCTAGTAATCTAATCAACTTAAGGAACTTTTTTCTTGGCAATCGAAATTTTGATGAAACATGTAGCAGGGTTCAGACTTCAGAGGCAAATGGGCTTCCAAAACCAACAGTGTTTTTTGCGTTTTATCTGTTGGCATGCCGCATGCCATTACGTCACAATGTACACAAGCACTAAAACTAAATGAGACAATTCATCGAACATCTGGCATGCAAAAAACTATCAAATTGCCGTAATTACACAAACAAGAAGCAATCATTGCCCTTGTGAAATGCTGTCAGTGGCAGCATCAACAACAATGAAGAACTGCATACAAAATAAACAGAAAATCAGACAACGAATCAATGACGAAACTCTCCTGCTTGACATTGTAACTTCTGCAGACACCTCACAGACACCTCACAGGCAACTAAATAACTTTTCAGAAAATGATTGAAAGTACGAGTATTTTTCAGGACATCACAGAACCATGAAATGCATGTGATCCTGTTTTTTTCTGTATATTTTTCTTTTAACTGTAAGAATGACTAACAAAACCATAAACTTGTTTTCATAATTGCAGTGATGGACTTCTATTATGGAACTTTTCTATAGCCTTGACTTGTCTGGTCAGTGTTGGCAACTCAACCAATTTAGAAGAAAAATGGAGACAGCTGCAGCTTCTATTAGGCTTCACAAAGACATCACAAACAACTTTCTAAATCTACCAGTGACCTGATAAACAAATGAACCACAAAATTTAATCTAATACAAACTTACATTATTTCATTCTAAGAAATAGATTCCATGAACTTGATTGTTGGGCTATTGATCAATAAATATGAATCTTATACTGTACTTCTTACATGTGAAAAAACAGGTTGTTTTGTTGTAGGGTTGTGGTCCACTTACATTGAGAAGTACTGAGAACATCAGACATGTCGGAGAAGCATTGGCTCTGGTAGGGTTGCTTGCACTTAAACGATTTTATTGGGCAATGATTGCTAGATGTTCGATGAATTGTCTCATATGGTTTTAGTGCTTGTGTACATTAGCTTCTCCAAAATCTATACTGCTGTCAGTAAATATTGAACCCTTCTCTGGTTTCGACCACACAGTACACACCCTAGTTTTTTATTGACAGAAAAAAAGTTCCTTGCGTTGATTAGATTACTAGAGATGTGCATGAACCAGTTTTTTCTAAGCTGTAAATTTCAGATAAGTAGTTTGGCAGGAAATTTTTTAATATGCATTTTCGAACAAGTCTTTGCAAGATGTAGGGTTAGAGCACTCATTGACTAGAGATCATGTTAGTTATATACCGAATATTTGAATGGAATAAAGATCCGATTTGAGCTCAATTAAGCCTTAAAGAAACCTGTGACAAGTAGACACTTAGTTGTCAATATTAACCAATTATTGATCACAAGTCTCATCCTATAATTCTTATCTATAGGCCCATATCATCAAAGAAGTCTGACATCTCTGATTTGAAAAAGTCTAAGTATGCATTTTCGGTCAGAATTTGGAAGTTTAGTGAAATTGATGGCATCAGCTTTTAATGTTGTATTTTTTGGATATATAGATTAGTAGTGAATCTTTGTTAAGCAATCTGAGCCTATAGATAAGAATTATAAGATAAGATATATGATCAATAATCAATAAAAAAAGGAATATAACAAATAAACAAATATTAACAATCTTTAACCATGACGACTACGTGTTTCAAGATTCTTTAAGATTCTTTAAGGCTCAATTGAGTTCAAATTGTATCTTTATTCCATTCAAATATTTGGTATATAACTAACACGCTCATGGTATAGTTGACATCTAATCAATGAGTTCTCTGACCCTACATCTTGCAAAGACATGTTCGAAAATGCATATTAAAAAATTTCCTGCTCAACTACTTTTTAGAAATTTAAAGTTGATAAAAAACTGGTTCATGCACATCTCTAGTAATCTAATCAATGTAAGGATTGATGAAGCATGTAGCACTAGGGTGTGTACTGTAAGGTCGAAACCAGAGAAGGATTCAATATTTACTTACAGCAGTATGGAGGAGAAGCCAAGGCAAATGGGCTACCAAAACCTGTAGCCCATTAGAATGAATTTATTTACATGAATCCATTTAAAATGGATTTATTATCATATATTTAAGCTCTATATTTTTATGTTCTAAATTATGGTAGGACTGTCCAGATCTTTGGCATCGGTATCCTAAGCTGTATGGTCAGCTAAGATTTGAATCGTGACCAAAATTAGATATCGACCTAGTAAAATAAATGGGAAATTATGGGTTTTGGTTCAAAAATCTTGCAGTTTGAATGATATTATTTATTGCTTGATTTTTTTTTATTATTATTTATAATTATCTGAAAAATATTTTTAAACTTTAATTATTTTTATTTAAATAGAATAATATTTGTTAGACAAATAAATAATAATTTTTTAAGAAAAAAAGAAAAATAGTAATAGGTTGAAATATTATCCGGTGATGGAGGAGGACAAGGCCTCCTTTGGCGAAGGAGGCACACCTCCTCCGTTTCACTTTGTTTGAAACAGAGAAGGCCCACGCCTCCTCCAACGATGGAGGTGAGGGCCTTCGAGGGTGACTAGGCCACCTCCAGTGGCCTCAGACGAAGACAAAGAGGCTCTGCTATCAGCCTCACCATCTTCGATTACAAAGGAGGCTACCGGTAGTGGCCTATTCTGTTTTTGTTTTTGTTTTTTAATTTTTGATTTTTTTTTTTAATTTCAAGGATAAATTGGTAAGTTTATTATTTGAGTGAGGGTAGAATCTGGATTCCGACCTCAAGAGGTATGAAATCCTCATTCCATGACATTTTATTCAAACCAAACAATGGAAAGAGGATTCCTAGTGTTCTCTCATTCCATGCTTGATTTCGCCAACCAAACACTCATAGTGTTTTTCAAGATACTTTACATTGATTGTTCAATTAATATACAATAAAAATGTCTTAGGAACACAGGTTGTTTTTTTATTTATTTTTTCAACAGCTAGAATATTATTAGAAGGCCAAGAAAGCCGAAAGAGCAAGATACAAAACAAAAGGTAAGCCCATAACCGGCCCAAGACAGCCCACTAGCCCACCAACGAAGAGAGCCAAGCAAACTAAGCCCAAACCCAAGAGCACCCACTGAACCAAGACAAAGAAAACTAAAAAGCATCGGACCTGAAGCTTAACAAAAACCACAAAAAAGCATCAGACCTCCCCACAACAAACCGAGCGACTGACCAAAAGAACCCCATCACAACCATCAAATAAAAGCTCCCCGTAAACAAAAATATCTGCACACATGTTAGACCCACCATATTGCCAAGCGTATTCAAATTAACTCCTCTTTTTGGTGTACCTTTTTTCCTGACTCTGAGAAATGTACAATTATGTGAAAACATGAACACATATTCTCACCTCAACTAGTAAGATTAATGTATGCAACTTATAATCTGTGATTTGAAAATATAAAAAGTGGAAAAAATTTAAAAGCTACTTCAAAGGGACAATGAATTATAAACAACAGAAAAGCCTTGAATTCAGAATCTGGATCCGAGAATCAAATACTACTTCTCAAGAAGAACAAAAGAGCTTAAATGATTCTTATACTAACATTCTTAGTTATAATTTTTTTAAAAATTTTTTTTTAATCTTCTAATGAACGGATGCACGATTGCATGTTTCTTATTTTAAAGAAGTATATTTTATCTAATGCATTTGGGAAATTACGAAATCCAATATTTGAAACATTTTTTTAAAATTTTGTTGCTTGTTGGTTCAATATTCAGAATCGTATGCTTAATTGCAAATTGCAAGTCAAATACAACACATGCAATTATCAGTGATGCACATTGACATTGTTGATTGAATAGCTGGCAATAATAGCTTAAAATCCAAGGCTATTCACACATCCACATGAAAATGATAATATAAAAATAAGATAAATGATAAATTCAACCGTATTTTTAGTGATTTTTTTTTATATATAACCCAACACTCAAAGGTCTTTGATACGACTAACGTATACGTCTAAACCGACGTTTCTACATTTCATGCATCTTTCCTGAATTATGTGAATTTGGCATGTATATAGAATAGTCTATGTATGATTGAAGTAGTAGGTTGAAAAAGATGGGCATGATTTAGATATGTTTTGACTTTTTTTTTTTCCTTTTTTTTTTTGAAGTTGTTTGTGGAGTTGGTATCATTATTATCTGGAACTCAATTTTGTAGGGTTGCTTGCTGCTGCCATTTTATATGGCAGACTGCACATGGCTTTCATTGTTTTTGGGAAATAAACCCCTTTGTCACCTAAAACACTACACAATACACTTTCTTTTATACCAAAAGATTAATATCTTGGATCTCTCATCTCTATATTATTAACATATATGACTTTCAAGATTCATCACAAATGAGTGAGGTTTCTACTAATATATTAGGAAACATTTCTTTATATTCATTTCACTCGCAAGTTCAAAAAGTCATATTTTGATTTTATACCAGAACACATGGAAAAAAGAAAAAGAAAAAAAAAGTCAATATAATCTTACCTCCTAATCTTCAAGGATTGTAACTATAGCAATTAACATAGACATTCTTGTAGGAATTTCACAAATAGAAAACAGACCAGGATATGATTATCGAGCTTCGATCAACGAAACTGTTACATTATTCACAGAACAAACTTCTGGCCTGCCTTTAGGAGGAATTGGATTTTGCAGACTTCTCACATATGAGAAAGCAGGCTGTTTAGGAGAAGGTAAGACAATGTGCTCATTGGTAAGCATTGAGACTACTTCTGACATGGTTGGTCTATCTGCCGCAATCTCTTGAACACATAGAAGGGCCACATTAATGTACCTGATAAGCATGGGAAATGATGCTTCATTTTCCAGTATTGGATCCATTAGGTCCAGAGCTCTATCATTATTCCATAGTTCCCACACCTGAAGAAATTTCAACCAGAATATAAATTAAATAAGGGAAAAAAAAAAAAACACATTGAAAGAATAGTTCAGAAGAAAAGTGGTAAATTTTCTCTTACATGTCCAAGAAGATTTAGAGAGTCAGTGTTGTAGAAGCCTGTATTCTTTTTGCTACTTAGTGTCTCCAGCAACAGTACTCCAAAGCTAAAAACATCCGATTTTATTGAGAAGAGGCCTTCCATAGCGTACTCAGGTGACATGTAACCACTGATATATATACAACAATGCATCACACATTTTACTATCCTTAAGGGATTTATGAAGACATAACAAGCAGATGATATTTTTATCAAGGATTCAATATGTTTCAATATTTCAAATTTACTTACTAAGTTCCAACAATCCGATTAGTATTTGCTTGTAACACATCACCACCAAACATTCTTGCCATTCCAAAATCCGATATTTTGGGGTTCATGTCACTATCTAATAGAATGTTACTAGCCTTTAAATCTCTATGAATAATTCGTAGTCTAGAATACTGATGAAGATATAGAAGTTCTTGTGCAATTCCTTCTATGATTCTAACACGTGTTCCCCAATCTATTAGACCTTTTTTGGTTTGATCTGTCGAGATAGAATGATACAAATTAAAAGAAATACAAGATTAAATATTGCTAGATAGTAAATATATGCAATTTTTTGAATGATAAATCACAAACCGAAGAGAAATGAATCCAAGCTTTTGTTAGGCATGAACTCATAGATCAAAATCTTTTCGTCATGTTCTATACAGCAACCCAAGAGTCTAACAAGGTTCCTGTGTTGTAGTTTAGCTATGAGCATTGTTTCATTTTTCAACTCTTCTAGCCCTTGCCGTGACTGTCGTGAAAGCCTTTTCGCTGCAACTTCCTGTCCATTAAGTAGTTTTCCCTGCAATTGGACTTCATGAGTTCAAGAACATATTACTTGTACTTGTAATCCATAAAAACCCAAAACTCTTCTCCCTTTTAGACCTCAAATATTTCTTTATATAATGAAAATAATGTTGTACCTTGTAGACAAGTCCAAAGCCACCTTCTCCAACCTTGTTTTCTGTAGAAAAATTATCTGTGGCTGCAGATACACTAGAGAAGCTGAATAATGGCAACCAAGAGTCCTTACACTTACCTTTTGCTCTTTCTCCGTCAGATAGTTCATACATACTTGTCTCGATGGTCATATTTATATCGAATAGTAATATGTCCTGGCTTCTTTCCATCTCGTCTGTTTTTGTGAGACAAAACTTAAAATGTGCATATACATTTTCATATGAACACACATACATAGACAAAGCACACACATGTACAGTTGTAGACACACACACCAAAGAGCGAGATGGGCATAAGAAGATTACCTTCCTCTTTGATTTTTCTCCTCCATCGATAAATGATGCAGAGTACGACGACCAAGATAAAAATCCCAGTAATGGTCGAAACCACCGCGATGATCTTTATTCTTTTCTTCTTATTCAAATAATGTACTAATTCCAAGACAAACAAATCAAGAAGCTTGATCAGTATTTTGAAATTTCATGCCCTTCTAATATATTATCGATCTCTTTATTCTTATTCCCTTCTCATAAAAAATTCAAGGGAAAAGATAGCAGAACACTAGGAAAAAAAGATGTCTATGCTTGATTCTTCCACAGATTTAGATCGATTAAGCCATAAAGATATCTTCTGATTTGTGTTATCTGTTAGTTAACATTCTCTAGTATAACATTAAATGGAAGAGACAGTGATACATAAAATAACAAAATTACCTAATTCTGAGGCTGGAACTCTCAAGAAGATATCATGTCCCCAACTTAATCCTTGAGGGCACTCTCTAATATCAATCAGGTCTCCAAACCACATCAAACAGCCACTGCCTCCACTTACATCAGAATTTGCATAAGCTCTACATGAACAGTTCTTGAAGCACTCTGCCTCGCATTCTTTGATATTCATGCTATTGTTAAACCAATTGAAGTCAAGTGTGACCCGAAGCCATGAATTTGTGCTTCGGGTCATGACTGACCCGATATCGGGTCAGGTGTGACCCGAAGCACAAATTCATGGCTTCGGGTTGCCCCGTACCCGAAGCCATGAATTTGTGTTTCGGGTCACACCTGACCCGATATCGGGTCAGTCATGACCCGAAGCACAAATTCATGGTTGGAAAATGATGGAGGAATTGGGGGCAATTATTATTAAGGGCAGTTTCGTCTTTTAGGGGCAATTTTGCTATAAAAATAATTGATAGGGTATGTTTGCAATTTAGGCCCTCAAATAGGGCAATTTTGCTAAAATCCCTAAACTCATAACTATGCTAATTTATTATTGAAATATGATTCATTTGATGTATAATTACTTGTTTAAGCTTGTCCTAAAGTTTCACTTCTAACTTTAGATGTAAATATCCATCATTTTTTTAATTTTTTACCGAATATCCACCGATATCGATAATATCCCCGATATATCCATAAATTTAGAAGCCCGATATCGATACCGATATTTTATTCATTGCTCTTTGGCTCTTTGCCTCTATGCTTTTTTCTGTTGGCGCCCCGTGCCTTTGAATATACTTTGCAGTTCAAAAAAAAAAAAAAAAGTTACTGTGGTAAAAATGCAACATGAATTTCTTTGCTTTCAGTATGTTAGTTTGTTTAGCCTCAAAAATTTTTAAAACTAGTGTGTGAACCCGTACGACTTTTAGGAGCTTATTTGGAGGTTGGCGCCCTATGCCTTTGAATATACTTTGCAATTAAAAAAAAAAAAAAAGTTACTGTGGTAAAAATGCAACATGAATTTCTACGCTTTCAGAGTTTCAGTATGTTAGTTTGTTTAGCCTCTAAAAATTTTAAAACTAGTGTATGAACCCGTACGACTTTTGGGAGCTTATTTGGAGTGGTAACCGATAATAGAAGTCCAATTTGGGCCTATTGTAAATTATTCCATGGGACTTTTAGGCAAACTATTATCTAAATTAAGATCTTTAACTCTGAATTTATTCAGAAAATGCAATACATAAGATACACTAGAACGATGAAAATCTTGCTCTTGCAGTTTTTGAACACGAAACATTGGTTAGCAATCAACCAATGGAAACAGCTCTGTGAAATCTGTAAAGCAAAAAGAGAAACGGAGAATTATGCTGCAAACTAAATATTTTCTAAGAGATTAAAAGACAATCTCATAATTTTGCTTCATCAAAAACAACACCATTTTCTTTTATAACAATGATTGGACCATTTACCTAAGTGAGAGAATGACTTACAATTGTTAATTTCTTCTTCTTCTACATCTTCCAATAAGCTTTATCACATTTCTTTCAACCATACTAACAAACCACCATGACTTTCCTGTTTGGAATACAATATACCCCATTGACAAGCCAATCACAAGTCCACTTCCGTAACCCATCATCATGATTTTCCAATCAAACCAGCTCTAAGCACTACAAGAAAATATTGTTTTCTTGACAGTTTTTAACTGTCATAAATCCTTAACAGTTAAAAACTGTCAAGGATTTATTTATACACCACCGTCCATCTCGCCGCGCCACCACCACCCCTCCGTCCGGCCACCGTACGACCACCCCCACCCCTCCGGTTATTGTCCGGCCATCATCCATCGACCCCCTCCGTCCCGTCACCGTACGACCACCGTCAGCTGGCCGCTGCCCACAGCCATCCGGCCACCGCCGTACGACGACCGCTACCGGCCCACTTATGATAATAATGACAATTGTCATTATTAGGAATCGAACTTGAAACCTTAAGTCAAAAGTTGTAATAATTGTTCATAAATAACCTATATGAGTTGTTAGAAATAAAAATAAAAATAACAATAAAAATGAAAATAAAAATTAAGAAAAAAAAAAAAAACTTGTTAGATAAATTTAAATTTATTCAACTAATAAAAATTCTAATTTCTACGATAGACATATATTAAAAAATATTTATTGAAACTTTTAATAAAATTATATTTTTTAAAACATATATAGTCGAGTTAATGGTCTATACTCTATAGTCAAGAATGGGAATGGGAATGGGAATGAGAATGGAAAGGAAAGGAAAGGAAAACTGAGTTTTTTATTTGGTTGGAACTTTAGAATTAGTCTCTGAATCAATATTATTTTTTTTGGTTAACAACGGAATGGAATTGAGTTAACTGTACTTTGACCAAAATACCCCTAATTATAAAACATTCATAATATATAATAAAAAATACATATATAATACATATAATATTATATATATAATATATAAATAAATATAAATATATAATATATATAATTTAGAATATATGTATATTATATTATACAATATATATATATATTATATAAATATTATAAATATATATTATTTAATAAATATATAATATATATTATTTAATATAATAATATAATATATATATATTATATTATAAAAAATTCATAATATATAATTTTTTATATCTTTAATAATTTTTTAAAACATTTACTTCCTATTTTCAACACCAAACAAAATCCCGATATGGATTTATTTTACAGTAAGATATCGGTTTTTGGGCAAACCGATATTGGATAAGTAAAATTTTAAATTTAATAAATTTACTTTTAAATCATTTACTTTTAAAAAATTCAAAATTTTTTTTTTTTAAAAATTGTTTATTTATTTTGCACCCTTTTGTTTCATACTAAGAGACACGTTAATAATCCAATTACCCATATAAATTAGTAATCTGAGTCTTACATTTGTTCATTAAATTGCAAGATGCATGTTGAGAAATATCTCCCATGTAGTGAGAGTTGTATTCCAAATCATGCTTATTATAATTGATGTCACGAGTCTCCTATAGGTCATATTTGGTTGGATGGAATGGAAAGAAAGTCATTCCATTCGTTTGGTTTGTTAAAATGCAATGGAATGGTGATTCCATTGGAATGGGGATTCCACCATTTTGGTGGAATGGACATTCCATCTAAAAACCAATGGAAAGCCATTCCATTCCAAACTAAAATTTATATTCCATAAATACCCTCATATGTCCCAACTCCATTACAAAAATACCCTCAGCTCCTTTCCAAAAATAATATATTCTATCATATATATTATATTATTATACATATTATATATTATTACATATATTATATATAATATTAATATATTAATATATATATATATATATATATATATATATATATATATATATATTATATAATTAAAACAAATATATTATTATATGTATTATATATATATATATATATATATATATATATATTATATTAATATATTAAATAATATATATTATATAAATATATTATTATATATATAAATATATATATATATATATATATATATATATATATATATATATATATATATATATATATTATTATATGTATTATATGTATTATATAATATATATTATATTATTATATATATTATATATTAATATATTAAATAATATATATTATATATTTATATTATATATTATTATATATATTGTATAATATAATATATTATATATATATATATATATATATTATTATATGTATTATATATTATATATTATTATATTAAATAATATATAATTATATGTATAATATACTTTTATATTTTATTATTATTATCCATAATATATCATGTTATTATGAATGTTTTATAATTAGGGGTATTTTGGTCAAAATACAGTTAACTCCATTCCATTCCGTTGTTAACCAAACAAAATAATACTAATTCAGAGATTAATTCTAAAGTTCCAACCAAACAAAAAACTTAGTTTTCATTTCCTTTCCATTCTCATTCTCATTCTCATTCCGATTACCATTCTGATTATCATTCAACTATGTAATCAAACGTGACCATAGAGTATTGACCAATAACTCGACTATATATGTTTTAAAAATATAATTTTATTAAAAGTTTCAATTATTTTTTAATATATGTCTGTTGTAGAAATTAGAATTTTGATTTGTTGAATAAATTTAAATTTATCTATCAAGGTTTTTTACTTTTTATTTCGAACAACTCATATAGGTTTTATATAAATATTGTTTAATTGTTAACACATCTTTCCGAATTTCACCAATAACAATATGTATAAAAGTACAATTTTACCCTTGTCAAAGCGATTTATTGAGTTTTAAAAATAAATAAACAACAAAAATTTATTTTCTAAGAAACCAAAAAAAAAAAAATTAAAAAGAAAAAAAAACTAATGGATTATGAAAAATATAAAGTTAAAATAAATAATAAATTGAAAGTATTTAAAAAAAATTAAATGTATTTCAAAAAATAAAAAGAAAGTTTCTTTTAAGTAAATGGATCTCCACCTTTGGATTTGGATCGATCCAATGGTGGTGATCCATTTACTTTTTTTTTTAAAAAGAAAAAACTTTCTTTTTATTTTTTGAAATACTTTCTATATATATATTTTTTTGTTTTTTAAATTTATAAAAATACTTTCAAGTTATTATTTATTTTAACTTTATATTTTCCATGATCCATTAATTTTTTTTTTTTCGATTTTTAAATTTATTATATTTTTTATTTTTTTAGAAAATAAATTCCTGTTGTTAATTTATTTTTATAAACCAGTTTAATATTATTTATTTTTGAAACTCAATAAATCATTTTGACAAGGGTAAAATTGTACTTCTATTTATATAGTTAGAGTTTACTATTAGTATTTTGGTCAAATTGACTAAAGTGATGTATTTTGGAAAAATAAAAGACTTAAGTTGCTAATATGACAAATATGTTTAAATAGGTGACATTTCACCAAAGAATAGGTGACATTCCAAGTTGCATAATATCTCTACTGATGCATTTCATGTAGGTGGACTTTGCCAACAAAACATAAGTGATAGCTGCAAGTGCCTGCTTCTGAGAGTCCATGAAAGATGAGTTGCAAGTGGTAGAACAAGACATCGATGGTTTGTGCAATGCTAGTTGCCCCTTGCCCGAAAACGGAGGTTACTTGAAAGGTTGATAGGTCAATTCAATTGTGAAGTAATATTGCTCTTGAATTGACTTTGCCAACAAAACATAAGAGATAAGACTGTAAGTGCCTACTTCTGAGAGTCAGTTGCATGGGTAGCCAACAGAGATACTCCAATTTCTGGATTCCTCAGGACTTCTAGCAATATGTATCACTGATCAAGCTCACAATCAGAGAAGAGGAAATGCGTACAAGCTTGATAGGAAAAAGGTCAGCTTAGGTAGTTGAGTCGGTAACAAAAGGTGAGGTGTCAGCTTTTCATTTAATGTATTTCCTAACTATCAAGAAAGTTGTTAGAAGTTAGGTAGCGTTAGTTGTAAGCAACTTGTAATATAAAAAGAGAAAAGTCACTTGAAGTGTGTGTATCTGATGTAACCATCTTCTTCTTCAATATAGAAAACTCTCTGTTTTTAGTTTTCTTTTTCTTTTAGAACTTTTATCAAACACATTGTGTAGTCTTTCAAATAGTCTGTTCTTGCTACTCACACACCGCAAAAGCTAAGTGACACAAGTAATTAAAAATGTTAATCAATTGACATTTGTTTCCTTAATTTCTGATATACCAGAGAGACCATCCCCATAAAGAAAAATTGCTTGAGCTATCAGATCAAAACGACATTTGTTTTATTATATAATGCATTGTTGATGTGTAGTCTCTTTCTCTTTAGCATATGTACCAGACAAGTACGTACAAGGATCATTGATCACCATCCTGTAGAAGAGGTTAATGATGTCAATTATTAATGTGACTATCAACAATAATAAATGTGACTATATGTAATGACTCTCTCTTTCACATTTATGAGAAAGAGATAGCCACATGTGTCTTCTCTTTCTCATAAATTTGACTATCTGTAATGACCCATTTTGATAAATACGTTATCAAATGTTAAGTCTAGGCCTACACAGTATTCGTTAGATCATCAACTATGAGAACTTATATTTGTCTTGGTTTTTTGATGGCCACTTCAGCATTTTGGGATTATGAATATCACTACTACATTATCATACAAAAAACTTGTTTCACAGTGTTGAAATCCACAACTCTAGCATTATCATACCAATTCTGCTACAATACTACAACACACGACCCGTGTGAGTCTAGTATACCAGTTTGGTTATCTCCTTCGTGAAGAAAGTGATTTGTATGTGGGGTACTAACAGGTCATTTTGGAAACCTTCAAGTTGGCTGATGGTGGCCTCATGCTATTTAATATGAATTCCATTGTTAAAGTCTTAACGATTCCAAAAAATGCAACTTTGTACCATCCCAATCTTCATGTTTACATGATTACATCCAGGGAATGAAAACACTTATTAAAACTTGCATAAATGCAAGCCTTTCTCTTCTCAAACCATTATTGGCTACCTATTCTTGGGTATTAGCTTTAGCGTAAATTCCTAATATATCTCAGTCATTCTCTTCTCAAACCAGCTACCAAGCAATATAGGCCTGTCAACTTCTACAAAGGTCAACGGTAGTCCATGGCTCTGCCCCAGCCTAAATCAGGTAAAACAGGGCCGAAATTTACTTGTGTGAAATTGCAGAATAAATACAAAAACATGCATCATTTATTTGTGTGCAATTTCAGAATAAATACAAAAATAGAAGCGTGTGGAAATCCGAACATAGAACTCTTGTGCCAAACTAAACTCGATACCATATTAGTAACTACTAAACCTAAAAACTAACAATATTTAGCTTATGTGGGTGATATTACCAAGGTTCAGGCTGATCGAATAATTAAATGCATGGACCTGAATTGGCAATGTCTGATTCTGTCAACTTAAGAAATTAGCTCTTCACATTTACTCAGCCTTTTTAAAATCTACAGGGCTAGGATAATTCTTAATGATTTAGCTAGGTAGACTTTACTTTGGTTCCTAACAAGTAAAGTCTATCTAGTTAGGTTGCCTCCTTGATGAAAACCGTGATTTGTAGGTGGGGTACTAACAGATCATTTTCAAAATCTGTTAGTACCATCCCAAAACACTTATTAAAACTTATTAATACCATTATTAAAACACTTATATACCATTATAGGCTACCTCTTCTTGGGCATAAATTCCTATTTTATTTCAATCATTCTCTTCTCAAACCAGCGACCAAGCAAATATAGGCCTGTCAACTTTTACCAAGGTCAACGGTAGTCCATGGCTCTGCCCCAGCCTAAATCAGGTAAAACAGGGCCGAAATTTACTTGTGTGAAATTGCAGAATAAATACAGAAACATGCATCATTTATTTGTGTGCAATTTCAGAATAAATACAAAAATAGATGCATGTGTGGAAATCCGAATGATTTAGCTAGGTAGACTTTACTTTGGTTCCAAACAAGTAAAGTCTACCTAGTTAGGCTGTCTCATTGATGAAAACCGTGATTTGTATCTGGGGTACTAACAGATCATTTTCAAAATCTACAGGGCTGGTCATCTTTAAGTAAGCCAGGATAAGTCTATGTATGTCTTGAAAGACGACTACTTGGGTCAACAGTATTATGTCTTGAATTGACTTTTCATTTTCAATATCTGTACTGATGCATTTCTCACTAGGTGGACTTTGCCAACAAAATATAAGAGATAGATTTTAAGTGCCTGCTTCTGAGAGTCCATGGCAGGATTCGTGATGCTAATTATCTCCTTCTTTCTATTTTCTTATATAACTATCACCACTACACTGTCACCGGACACCATTACACTTGGCCAATCCATTAAAGATGGTGAGACAGTAGTTTCAGCAGGTGAAGTCTATGAACTGGGATTTTTCCATCCTGGTAAATCAAGTGGTCGATACCTGGGAATTTGGTACAAGAATGATGGTGAGAAGTCAGTTGCATGGGTAGCCAACAGAAATACTCCAATTTCTGATTCCTCAGGATTTCTAAGTATTAATGTCCAAGGAAGTCTTGTCCTGAGGATGAATAGTACAAATGAAATTGTTTGGTCATCCAATGCCTCAACAACTCTTCAAAATCCAGTTGCAGTGCTCTTAGAATCCGGAAATTTGGTTGTGAAAGATGGAAATGATAACAATCCAGATAACTTTTCGTGGCAGAGCTTTGATTATCCTTGTGATACCTTATTACCGGACATGAAGCTTGGAAAAAACTTGGTAACTGGTCTGGATTGGTCTTTATCATCCTGGAAGAGCAGTGATGATCCTGCTCCAGGTGACTTCACATTCAAGATAGATCCCCGTGGGTCTCCACAACTGTTTGCTAGAAAGGGAACTGAAATACTTTATAGATCAGGTTCCTGGAATGGCCTTCGTTTTACTGGGACTCCTCAGCTGGTACCAAATCCAATATTCACATACGACTTTGTGTCAAATGAGAAAGAGGTATTTTACACGTTTCACATCCGAAACAGAACAATCCTTTCAAGAGTGTTGGTGAGGCCATCAGGTGAGGTGCAGCGTTTGACATGGATAGATCGAATCAAAAGTTGGTCAAGCTACTCTACAGTGGCGCTTGATCGTTGTGAGAATTATGATCTATGTGGTTCATATGCTAGTTGCAACATCACTAAGTCTCCTGATGTATGCGAATGCTTGAAAGGATTCACACCTAAATCACCAGGAAAATGGAAAATCTTAAGTTGGACTGAAGGGTGTGTTCGAACGGCTTCATTGAATTGTAATCACAGCGATGGATTTCTAAAACACGAAGAAGTAAAATTGCCAGACACGAGTCATTCCTGGGTTGATAACAACATTAGCCTTGCAGAATGCAAGAAATTGTGTCTCAGCAATTGCTCTTGTACTGCATATGCAAATTCAGATGTCAGAGAAGGAGGAACCGGTTGTTTGCTCTGGTTTAGTGACTTGCATGACATAAGAAATCTTGAGTTGAATGGGCAAGATCTCTATGTACGGGTGGCTGCTTCAGAATTAGGTACCTGCCTTTTGTCAATTATTCTTTCTGGTAATGGCATTATCTTTTTAAAAATATAGGTTGCAAACTAGGATGATCTAGTAACTGCTTTGATCTGAAGTAATATTGATCTAAAAATATACTCAAATCCATGAATATTTTTGACAACAATATTTCAGAAAATATTGATCTGATGAGACAACCTATTGAGCGGAGGAGGCAACTCAGTGAGAAGAAACGGGTAATAATCATAGTGACATGTGTAGTTTCTGCTACGGGAGTGCTAGTGCTTGGCTGGATCATCTTTATATGTAAAAGGAAACTTAGGATTCAAGGTAAATTATAGTTCATTCCAACTCATTGTTAATTTCATTAACTGTAACTTAGGCTCTAATGTTTTCAGAAAATGATTGATACCATATACTAATGCATAATAATGGAAAGGCATTTGTTTCAAGTACGTACTAGAATTGCATACTGATTTCTGTATTAAAATAATTCAATTTCAGGAAAGACGAATAATAGTAGAGATATAAATGACAACAATGGAGAGAGCAAAACCGATGATATGGAATTACTGATATATGATTTGAATACCATAGCTAACGCCACCGACAACTTTGCAGTCAAAAATAAGTTAGGAGAAGGTGGTTTTGGACCTGTTTACAAGGTAGCACGACAATAAGTTATTAAGGTGTATTAATTTTCCATTTGAAATAATGTTTACCATTATAAAGAATTGAATTATATATGATTTATAGGGTGCATTGATGGATGGGCAAGAAATTGCTATTAAAAGGCTTTCAAAATGTTCTGGACAAGGAATTGATGAGTTCAAGAATGAGGTCATTTTAATTGCTAAACTTCAGCACAGGAACCTTGTAAAGCTTTTGGGATGTTGCACTCAAAGAGATGAAAGAATGTTAATATATGAATACATGCCCAACAAAAGCTTGGATTACTTCATTTTTGGTTTGATGATATTCCCAAAACTGACTCTTTAATTTTCATCATAATCATATGGTTATTATATTTATAGTCCCTCTTTAGAATTTAGCTTAGGACTAACTTGAATGAAAAAACCTTTCAGATGAAACAAGAAGAGAATTATTGGATTGGAGCAAGCGCATCCAAATTATTGGAGGAATTGCTAGAGGGCTTCTTTACCTTCATCAAGACTCGAGATTAAGGATTATACATAGAGATCTTAAAGCCAGTAATGTTTTATTAGATAATGAAATGAACCCGAAAATTTCAGACTTTGGTCTAGCTAAGA
Organism: Acer yangbiense; assembly: GCA_008009225.1. NCBI lineage: Eukaryota > Viridiplantae > Streptophyta > Magnoliopsida > Sapindales > Sapindaceae > Acer > Acer yangbiense. The sequence continues at coordinate 49,713,210 of CM017763.1, read as the reverse complement.
CATTCCGAGGAGATCAAACTAAGGGAGAAACGAAAAGAGTTGTTGGAACATAGTAAGTACACTTGCATTTGTTTCATTATATTATATTAACGGTTAACCCATTCTCTCTTTGCAATGTAATTTTGCAGTGGATATATGTCTCCAGAGTATGCAATAGATGGGGTTTTCTCAGTAAAGTCAGACATCTTTAGCTTTGGTGTTTTAGTACTAGAGATGGTGAGTGGAAAAAGAAACAGAGGATTTTGCCATCCGGACCACAATCATAATCTTCTTGGACATGTAAGTCCAAAGAATGAGTGATCTTTCTATACCACCTCTTGGATTGTTGTTTTAATGGAATCAAATGGAATTCATTTAGCAGTTTTAATGGCCGATTCATGAAATTAAATTTTAGAAACTCCTTTTTACTGATGTGCTAGAGTCCTTTTGTATGGATAGAAGAGTAGGATGGTAATTATTGGTTTTTTTGTTTTTTTTTTTTGTTTTAGGCATGGAGACTTTGGAATGAAGGAAGGGCAGTGGAACTAATTGATCAACTGTTAGATTACTCTTCTACTCTTACTGAAATATTACGATGCATTCACGTTGGTCTGTTATGTGTGCAACAAGGACCAGAAGATAGGCCAAACATGTCAACTGTGGCTCTAATGTTGGGTGGTGAAGGGTCATTACCTCAGCCAAGGCAGCCTGGTTTTTTCACAGAAAGGAATCTGACTGAACCAGAAATCTCAATCAATGAAATCACAATCTCATTGTTAGAGCCTCGTTAACTGTTACCGCAGTACAAAAAGAAAGGGGTTTCCTGCAAAAGCTAAGTACTTTTCCATTGATACCAGAGAGAACATCCCCATAAAATATATATATATATATAAAATGCTTGAGCTACATAATGCGTTGTTACTAGCAGCCTACTCCCATGGCGATAATGAGACAAAAAATGGACTGCAGAGTTCATGTGTAGTCTTTTTCTCTTTACCATAAGTATTAGACAAATACAAGAATAATTGATCACCATCATGTGTAGTCCATTATTATTGCGATATTTAAATCATATGAACTAAGCCTTATCTACCTGCTGAGATTCTAATTGAATTACTCATAAATGTGACTATCTGTAATGAGCCGTTTTGATCATTATGTTATAGTCAGCTGGCTACTCCCGTGGCGTTAAGGAGCCAAAAAATGGAATGCATAATTGATGTGATGTATCCTTCTCTTTAACACATTTACTAGACAAGTACACATTTCACCATCCTGTAGAAGAGGTTAATATTATTCTGATATCTAAATCATATGAACTAATCCTTAATATGTTATCCAATGTTGAGTCTGGCCTACACGGTTTTTGTTACTTCAGCATTTTGGGATTATCAATATCACTAGTACATTATGCAGCGTTTACTACAAAAAAAACTTCTTTCACAGTGTTGAAATCCACAACTCTAGCATAACAATACCCTATTCTGCTACAATACTACAACAAGCGCGACCCCCGTATGTTGCACTTCATTAGCGATTAGAAAGAGAAAAACTGTTTGATCTGAGTTATGCATTAACCCATTCCTAGCACCATGGTTCATTAATTGACCGGAAAATTAATATGCATTCCTTTGTTAAAGTCTAATGATTCCAAAAATGCTACTTTAATTTATACCATCCCAATCTTCATGTTTACATTCAGGGAATGAAAACACTTGGTAAAACTTGCAAAAAAGCAAGCATTTTGATAACTCTTATTTCTACACATTGTGTAGCCCCTTACTTTTATCTTTTATGCTTGTTTTCCGGGTAAAACCGGACATTTAACGGCTTAAATAAGTGTTTCAGGATTTCTTCCAGAAGAGGGGCTTATTTGCAAAAAGATGAAATTTCTGGGGCAAATGTGCAATTTTTGAAACTTGGGATTCTGCGCCCCATTTCTGCGTTAAGAGACCGCAGAAAAGGGTGCAAAAAGGGACCAGAAGACCCACTTTTTGTAAATCGGCGCCCTAGGGCGCCGAAAAGGGCGCAAAATCAAGGCGGAAATTCTGACGAAAGTTTCCTGCAGAACACTCAACTTTCGGGGGCCATATCTCTCTTCTCCGATCAAACTGGGTTTCGTGCTACCTATGGTTGGAAAGCCCCAGAAGTCTTCTTTCCAACGGTTCTTCAAGATCACGATTCCAACATTTGTGGAGAAAGTTATGCCCGTTTCCGTAACGGTGCGCGCTGCTGGAAACCCATCCGCGAAATGCCCAATTTTCAGCCACTTAAGGGCATTTTCGTCCTTTCCCCCATTTCTGACCTAAACCCTTCTCCCCACTATATATATCCCCTCTTCTCTTCAGTTTTGACAGACCCCCTTCACTCCCTCTCTCTCTCCTCCGCCCAACTCTCTCTCTCTTCCATCTTCTTCATCCTTCTTCATCTTCTTCACATAATAAGGAGAGACCCAAGCTCCCATGGAGGTTTTTCCTCCATGGGAGCTCCCCATACATCTCCACAACCCCGTTTTACCCTTCCTCCATCCATTTTAGGGCATATTGCAAGGAATAGGAGTGGTCTTTGGACCAAAATCCGAGCTAGGGAAGCATGGAGCATCTTTGGAGGAGTTGTCTTCAAAGGTTGTCTCCTTTTTACTCATTTCTTTGTATTTCTTGCTTCTTTGATGTGTAACCCCGATTTGGGGAATATTGTAAACCCTACACTTGTGTTATATATATTGGTTGTTCTTAAATTCTTGTGGGTTTTGTTTCACTCTTTGTTAATTTCATGAATTGAGCTTTAATTGCGATATCCATGTGTGTGGAGGTCCGAAATTGATATGTGTCCATGATTAGGATTAGGAGTAGAGTAATTTAATATAGGAGTAGTGTAATTTAACTTCCCATGATTGTTGATTGATTGATTGATGGATGACTAAAATGCCATGTTTAGAGTAATTGGAGTGTTAGAGATTTAGCTCCAAAGAGTGGGAAAGGTTTCAGTTCAGGCAAGTTAGTTGTTAAATTGGCCTTGGTTCAAATTATTGTGCTTAATGGGTCTTTTTAAGACACAATTATCCATCTTTGGCCGGATTGGGTAATAAATTGATTTAGGGAAAAATTCCCAAATCAAGAGGATGAACCCTTAACCTATATTGAATGGTCTTAATGAATAATAACCGACTTGTTGCACATTGTTGTTTGGTAAACTTGTTTCTCATGTCTAGCCATCCTAGGGAGATTGATAAAACCGAATCCGTATCTAGAGTAAAGATAAACTGAATTCCTCTTGTGCTTGTCTAGTTATATGGTATTTCATTGCTTAATGCTTTCACTCGGTTAGCCACCTTGTGGATGATATTTAGGCTATGTGTTATATATTGCATGGTTCACATTAACATGTCCATCGTGATATCCTCTACATTTGACCAGACAGTGAGAGATACACTAGGCTGGCGTGTAGAGCTCGTATGTGTGTCCCACAGTCCTTAATGAATCCAAGCATTTATGCATGGATGTAATTTCTAAGACATCGAGAGAGATTAGAGATTAATTAAGGGGACACGAGCATATAACATACGTGTTATATGGGTATCTCGTATTCTTAATGCTTTCACTTGGTTGCCATCCCGTATTTGGTTAGCCATTATGAATGAATTATTGGCTGTAGTATGGCCCACGCGGTTGCGCATTACATGCCCAACGAAACAACCACTATATATGACCAGACAGTGAGAGATACACTAGGCTGGCATACAGGGCTCTTATGTGTGTGCCACAGCACTTAATGAATCCATGCATTGTGTGGATGTGATTTCTAAGACTCGAGAGATATTAGAGATCAATTAAGGGGACACGAGTCTATGATATACTTGCATATTGAGGGACTAAGTGAGTCTAGAGCTTAATTAGGAGGATTGTTACGGTTGAGTCGTTTTCCTAGTGTAACCACATTTCATGCATCTCTCCATTCCATCCTATCCATGTATATATTATTTTAGTTTATTTATTTATTTATAGTATTATTTACACTTTTTCGCAACCGCAACACACGAGTTCTCTCGGAGTGTTGTAATAATAGCTAGAATCGGTGACGGTCGACGGATCCCACCTCCCTGCGGAACGATACCCTCACTTGCCGCTGTGCTAGTCCCTGTGACTCGCGCGCTAGCGAGGTCGAACTTAAATGTTCATCTTTTGACCGACATCGCAACGACGTGTCGTCACATTTCTTATATACCATTATTGGCTACCTCTTCTTGGGTACTAGCTTTAACATAAATTCCTATTTATATCTTGGGGTTTGTGGATGAAGGCCATGGGCTGGTGGGATATTTCTTCTTGCTGTAGTTCAACGGTTGGGAAGTGGATGGAAGGTTGGGATGGTTGATCCAGCGGAATATTCAACGTAAAACAACAATAGATAAAAGACAGGATAAACGATTCGGATCTGTTGATTCGTGCACGAATACCGGAAACGAACCCTACTATTATGCTGTTGATCCGCGCACGGATACCAGGATAACAGGCTACTGATAACATTCAACTTCGCACGAAGGATTGTTAATAGGCTTCAAATACTTCAATCTTCGCAAAGAATGTTGTACATGGATATTGAGAAACAATTCTCTATATTTTTTATTAATCAAAAGCTGTCTTTCAAACCCTAATACAATCTACTTAAATAGAATTGCAAAACTTGACTAACAAGAAAATATTAAACAAACGGGAAAGAATCCTAAATGAAAAAGATATCAAATCTCCTAAAAATCAAAAGAATCCTAAAACATTAAAAACCTATCTAAAAAGGAAATTGGATTTGATTTAATAAAATCAAATTATAAAATATTTATCTCCCTAATTAAATATACAATAAAAAGAAACATAATAATAGATATTAATTACAATACTATTTTTATAATAAAAAGTCTTCAAGAAAATCTCCAATAATATCTCCTGCATCATTCTCTCCAGTGTGGAGAAAATTCGTCCTCGAATTTTGACAGCTTTGAGGAACAAATAAGTTGGAGATGCCGTTGAATGATGAAACACGGTAACATCATAGAAATAATCCACAAAAATTGAGTTCCTCTCTTGCTGCTCGTTCTGGAACAAATCTTCATCGAAAACTGGTGGCTTATTGAAATCGACGATAACAGGTTCTGTCACATATTCTTCATCGAAAATTGGTGGCTTATCGAAGTCAATGATAACCGGGTCCGACACATAATCGTCATCGAAAAACAATGAATGGTAGGTGGAAATTTTGTTTTGGGGATTCATGAGAATTTGATTTTTTTTTTTTTGGGGGGAGAAATACGGAAGGTCGGAAGGTGAAAGCTAATGGAGAAGTAGTTTGTTATGGTTTGTGGATCGATGAGCCTAGCACAACGGTAGACTCGATGGCTCTGATACCAACTGATGTAGTGGAATATTCAACGCAAAACAACAATAGATAAAAGACAGGATAAACGATTCGGATCCGTTGATTCGTGCACGAATACCGGAAACGAACCCTACTATTATGCTGTTGATCCGCGCACGGATACCAGGATAACAGGCTACTGATAACCAGTGTTCTAGTAATCGGCCTAGGCGGCCGATTAGTCGACCCAAAACAGCTAGGCGACCAAAAAACTCACCGAAAAGGTGGAAATCGGACCATTTCTACGGTGGACGCGTAATCGGACACGTGGCCGCGTAATCGGGCAAGGCGGGTTGAAGTTGTTGACTCCGCCGTTCTTCTGCACCGGAAATCAGACGGAATAAGAAGCGGGATCACAGTTTTAGGCGACTGAACCAGCTAGGGTTCGGTCGGCAATGGAGGCAGCGTGAGGTTGAAGATGAAGTTGAGAAGGTGGGGTGCATTTAGCAGTGGACTGGGGGTGCACACAAGCTTCACTTGGGCAATGTTTGGGCTTCTTATTGGGCTCCTGTTTGGGCTTGTGGCGTGAGATCTGATTTGCGTGGCAAATAACGAAACGCTCCCTGATCTCTTAAAAAATCACAAAAGCTTCAATCTTCCTTCAATAATTACAATTATATCCCTAGCGTGATTTTGACGTCTTCGCATGATTTTGATGCCTTAGCATGGGTTTTATTGGGTCAAGTGATGCTTATTGAGCCAATTGAGGCTTATTGGGTTAGATGCAACATTGGGCCTAGGCTTAGTGGGTTTTCTTTGGATTTGATATGTGGAATTTGTTTGTAATTGCGTTTTCCGATTAATCCCCGATTAATCGGCCTAGGCGCTAGGCGCTGGGTCTCCGCCCGACTAGCGCCTAGCGCTTACTAGAACCTTGCTGATAACATTCAACTTCGCGCACGAAGGATTGTTAACAGGCTTCAAATACTTCAATCTTCGCAAAGAATGTTGTACATGAATATTGAGAAACAATTCTCTATATTTTTTTATTAATCAAAAGTTGTCTTTCAAACCCTAATACAATCTACTTAAATAGAATTGCAAAACTTGACTAACAAGAAAATATTAAACAAACAGGAAAGAATCTTAAATGAAAAAGATATCAAATCTCCTAAAAATCAAAAGAATCCTAAAACATTAAAAACCTATCTAAAAAGGAAATTGGATTTGATTTAATAAAATCAAATCATAAAATATTTATCTCCCTAATTAAATATACAATAAAAAGAAACATAATAATAGATATTAATTACAATACTATTTTTAAAATAAAAAGTCTTCAAGAAAATCTCCAATAATATCTCCTGCATCAATGGTTTTTGCAATTCTAAATCCAAGTTAAGGGCGTGGCAGCTTTTGTTCTATGCAATTGTTTGGACAATATGGGAGTATAGAAATGATGTGGTGTTTAATGGAAAATTAGCATGTTTTTCTCTAGCCCTAGACTCGGTAAAATTTAGGGTGGTTTGGTGGTTCAAAAACTTTGGGTTAGGATCAAAAGAGGACAGTACTGTTTTATTGTTGGATATAAAAGGAAGATCCATTGATAAGAAACCTGTGAAGATTGTCAAGCCTTGCTCTTGGATCCCGCCTTCGGATAATGAATTATTTTTTAATGTGGATGGGTCAGCTAGAGGTAATCCAGGTCCGGCTGGAATCGTTGGTGTTCTCAGAGATGCAAGTGGAAGGACTCTATGCCTATTTTCAGACTCGATCGGCATATCGGACTCAACATTGGCCGAGATTCTTGCTATTAGTAAAGCTGTCATGTTGATTTCTTCCAGTTTGTTTTATTCGGACAGAGGAATTATTATCTTAAGTGATTCGAAGTCGGTTGTGTCTTGGATAAATGGTGAAGGTTTTGGCAATTTGAGTTATGTTAAGCTGGTTTATGATATAATGCAGAGGAAATCCATGTCAATTAAGTTCACGCCAAGAGGTGCAAATGCTCTTGCAGATAGCCTGGCTAAAGAAGGAGCTAATTCGGTTGGTGAAAGGCTGGAATGGGCAGCTTGATGATTTTCTGTGTTGTCTTTGCGTTTGGTCTTTTTTTTACTTTTTATGTTTCTGGACGGTTATGTGCCATTCTGTTGGGTTTTTTTTGCCCTGTTTCTCTGTCTAGTTTCTGTTGATCTGGCTGTTGTAGGTGTTCTATTTTGGCTCTTGTAATTGCTTTTGTCTTGGGTGGCTGTATGGCTCTTTTATGAATAAATAAGCATTTTCAAAAAAAAAAAAAATTCCTATTTATATCTTAATCATTCCCTTCTCAAACCACAGACCAAGCAATATAGGCCTGCAGAATAAATACAGAAACATGCATTATTTATTTGTCTACAATTACTAAATAAATACAAAAACAGATGCATGTGGGGAAATCCGAACCTAGAACTCTTTCGCCAAAACAAACTCAGATACCATGTAAGTAACCACTAGACCCAAAAACTTAAGTTGTTAGGTAAGGACCAAATAATAATATAAAACACTATAACAATATTTAGCTTATATGAGTGATACTACCAAGGTTGAGGGCTCATCAGATAATTCAATGTATGTACCATGGACAATGTATTGTGATTCACTAATTGAAGAGTGTCTAATTCCACTGACTTGTCAATGGCTGATTCTGTCAATTTAAGAAATTAGCTCTTCACATTTACTCAGACTTCTTAATGATTTAGCTATGTATGACTTGAAAGGCAACTGCTTGGGTCTACAGTATTAATTGAAATCTAAAATTTCTACCTAACCTACGAATTGTGGACCTGGATCTAATCTTTTTCCTCATCTTTTTAAAGCATGTGATTAGTTGTTTATAAAGTGATTCTAGAAAGCAATCACATCTTAAACACACATTCTGATGCAATGGCAGTAATGTCTCTAGTTAGTTGGAAAGCAAGGATCGATGCAATGCGGAGGGTCTAGCTAGAAGGAGGCGTGGGCTAGACAATGTGATGATGTGGGAGGCAGGTCAAGCTAATAGCTGGCGCGTGGCAGACCTCATGAGATGGCCGAATGAGTCCTTGATGGTTCAGGAATAAAGAGTCCAGAATTAGTCGGTTTTAGTTGCAGTAGAATTCTTTTTATTTTAGGATTTGTTTCAAGAGTTTGTTTAGGATTTAGAGTTTAAAGTTTTCTGTGGTTTAATTATTGCCTATTTATATTCTTGTATTTTCTTTAAAAACGTTGGTTGTTTATTAATAAAATCAGAGATTGTTTCTTTAAATCCATATATATACAACATTCTTTGCAAAGATTAAAGTATTTGAAGCCTGTTAACGAATCCTTCGTGCGCGAAGTCGAACGTTATCAGTAGGCTATTTTCTGATTGTTTGTTTGCAGGTTTTTCTCGTATAAGCTTCCGCTACACCAGTTGGTATCAGAGCCGTGTTCGTTCGGGACATCAACATGCCGCCGAAGAGACGACTACCTAACCGGATTCCCGTAGAAGAGGCCAACGAACATGACCATGTGGCACAGTTGGAACAGCAGATGGCGCAAATAACGGAGCAACTCGCGACGTTAATCGCCAACCAAAATCCTTTCCAAGCCTTAAATCCTAACAGTGGTGACGTTGAGGATGAGAGTGACGAGGAGAGTGAAGCTCAAATGGAGGCTCCACAGCAGCGTCATCAAGTGCCAGAGCGTGAAGACAACCGGCAGTGGGAATCTGGTATGAGAACAGAAATTTTAGAATTTCAGGGTAATCTTTTGCCCGAAGAATTCCTTGATTGGCTCGGAATAGTAGAGGAGATCTTGGAGTTTAAAGACGTACCGGCGAATGCAAGGGTAACCTTGGTGGCAACTTGGCTTTGGGGACGAGCCGTAGCTTGGTGGCAGCAAATTAAGCTCACACGAACTCAAATGGGACAATCGAAACTCACGGATTGGGAGAAGATGGTCTGTAAAATGCGCTCTGAATTTTTGCCCCATAATTTTCAAAAGTTATTGCATCAGAAGTTGCAAAATTTATGCCAAGGGTAGCGTTCGATTGATGACTATACAACAGAATTCTACCAATTACTTGTGCGCAATGACATTTAAGAAACTCAAGATCAAGTTGTGTCCAGATATTGTGGAGGATTGCGGGCGTAAATCCTAGAGGTGGTGAACCTCTTTGATCCGGTCACGGTGTTTGAAGCTCATTAGAGGGTTGTGCAAATAGAGAAATATGTGGCACGAAGAGGAGGGGGCGGACTACTGTCTTTTGGCTGTGGTGGTGCAGTGGGAAGATTTGGGGGCAACGGTAGCAATTCCGCCAGCCGACTAACGGCAGTGCTGCCCAGCGGCAACAATCTGCAATCCCTCAACAGCCCAAACCAACAGCCTAGGACAACAGGTGGTTTAAAGTGTTTTAATTGTAGAGAGGTGGGTCATCGTCAATCAGATTGTAAGAAACCTGGCAAGCGAGTCCTATTCACCGAAATGGATTAAGGGAACGAAGACGAGGCTGTCGTTGGAGAGGAATTGCAATTCGATGAAGATGATGAGGTTGGTGAAGATTGGGTGGAAGGTGATATTGGTCCATTATTAATGGCACGCCCAATTTATGACACAGTGGCTGAGATTGTTGAACCAGAAAAGGGTGATCTGATGGAGGTGCCTCCTTTCTCGCTCAACAACATGGGTGGCACAGGGTGCAGGGACGTCACAGCTAACCAAGGGGCAGCCATGGTGGTGCAGCGCACTTGCTTGGCTCGGCGCGCGGATGAGAGCGATTGGCTTCGAAACAATGTATTTCATTCAACTTGTACCATCATGGGGAAAGTATGTCGCTTTATTATTGACGGAGGCAGTTGTGAAAACATTGTGTCGGCATAGGTGGTTAAAAAATTAGAGATCAAGACAGGACAACACCCCAAACTGTACAGATTGGCTTGGCTTCAAAAGGGTGGAGAGGTAACGGTTTCGCAACGAGCACTGATATCCTTTTCTATTGGCAAGCATTACAAGGACTAGGTATGGTGTGATATCGTTTGCATGGATGCGTGTCATTTATTGCTCGGACGACCGTGGCAGTATGATCGCAAGGTAAAACACAATGGCTTTAAAAACACGATGGCTTTAAAATCACTTATACTTTCCTTTACGATAAATTAAGTATTGTGTTGTTACCAAGTAAGCCACGAGACAAGCCTACAGTGGCGGAAGGATCCAATCTCCTTTCTTTTTCTGAGCTCGAATTGGAGATGGAAGATACCAATACGGTATATTTACTACTGAACAAAGAAGTGGACACCAAGGTTGATGTCCCTGAGGCCGCAGTTCCGTTACTTGCGGAGTTTGCGGATTTGTTTCCAACCGATTTACCTGAAGGGCTGCCACCATTGAGAGATATTCAGCACCATATTGATCTCGAGCCGGGGGCTATATTGCCTAACCGACCACACTATCATATGAGCCCAAGTGAGCATGAGGAGTTGCGACTACAAGTGGAAGATTTACTCACCAAGGGTCATATCCGTGAGAGCCTTAGCCCGTGCACGGTACCCGCACTTTTAATCCCAAAAAAGGACAAATCATAGAGAATGTGCGTAGATAGTCGTGCCATCAATAAAATTACGGTCAGGTACAGATTTCTGATTCCTCGACTAGATGATCTATTAGACCAACTCAGTAGGGCAATAGTGTTCACAAAACTTGACTTAAAGAGTGGTTATCATCAAATAAGAATTCGACCGGGGGATGAGTGGAAAACTGCATTCAAAATGCGAGAGGGGCTCTATGAATGGATGGTCATGCCATTCGGTTTGTCCAACGCACCCAGTACTTTTATGCGTGCGATGAACCAAGCTTTACGGCCGTTTATTGGGAAATTTGTGGTCGTCTACTTTGACGATATATTAATCTATAGTGCCACTCAAGACCTACATGTGCAGCACCTTCGTGAGGTTTTAACTGTGCTCTAAAAAGAAAAATTGTTCATCGTAGTACACAAATGCGTATTTATGGCTTCAGAGGTGTTATTTTTGGGTTACAAAATTTCAGGAAAGGGTCTTCAGGTGGATGATACAAAAATTGAGGTCGTTAGACAATGGCCACAACCGACAAGCATAACTGAGGTGTGTAGCTTCCACGGGTTGGTAGCGTTTTATAGACGATTTATACCTCACTTCAGCGATATCATGGCTCCAGTCACCGATTGCATTAAAGAAAATTTTTTTCAGTGGTCTAAGGGTATGCAGGATGCGTTTCAACTCATCAAGGTACGTTTAACTACTGCTCCTATACTAATCTTACCAGATTTTTCCCAACCCTTTGAGCTGCACAGTGACGCTTCGAAAGTGGGAATAGAGGCTGTGTTGAGCCAAGCATCTAAGCTAGTCGCATACTTTAGCGAAAAACACACAGGAGCAAAGGCACGGTATAGTACATATGACATCGAATTCTACGCGGTGGTTCAAACCGTGAAACATTGGAGGCATTATCTTTTTCATCATGAGTTTATTCTCTACACCAATCATGAAGCATTAAAACATCTCCATAGCCAAGATAAGATTTCAGCCCGTCATACCTCCTGGTCCGCGTATCTACAACAATTTACTTTTGTGTTGAAATACAAGGCAGGTACGTCAAATAGGGTCGCCAATGCCTTAAGCCGACGGAGCAATTTATTGTCCACAATGACAGTTGCAGTACCGGGGTTCGAAACGTTCTGAGATTTGCTAAAAATTGATCCATATTTCGCAGCCATCATGTTGAATTTAAGTGTAGCTAAAAACAGAGATTTCTTAGTGGTGGATGGATTTTTATTCCGTGGAAATCAGCTATGTGTGCCTGACAGTAGTTTGCGCTTCCAGATTATAAAAGAACTGCATGGAGAAGGCCATGTGGGAAGGGACCGCACCTTGCAGTTGGTCAGAGATGATTATTTCTGGCCGACAATTCGGCGTGAAGTGGAGCGTTACGTGGCGCATTGTAATGTGTGCCAAGTTTCTAAAGGCATTACGACAAACGCGGGCCTATACATGCTGCTACCTATACCAACACAGCCGTGGACGGACCTAAGCATGGACTTCGTATTGGGTTTACCAAGAACTCAACGAGGATTTGATTCGATATTTGTGATTGTTATATTTTCCAAGATGGTCCATTTTTTTCCTTGTAAAAAGACGACAGATGCAGTGAACGTAGCGCAACTTTTTTTTCGTGACATTTATCGTCTTCATAGACTTCCAAACTCAATTGTGTTCGACCGTGACACGCAATTCCTTAGTCATTTTTGGCGAAGCTTGTGGAAGTTGGTGAATACACAGCTGAAATTCAGTAACGCTTATCACCCGCAAACGGATGGTCAGACCGAGGTGGTGAATCGATCACTCGGAAACTTATTGAGATGTTTAGTTGGTGACAATGCTCGTGCCTGGGACCAGAAGCTTAGTGAAGCGGAATTTGCTCATAATCATGCGGTGAATCGAAGCACGGGGTTTAGTCCGTTTCAGGTCGTATACTCAGTGGTACCTCGTGGACCGCTAGATTTACTCCCCCTGCAAAGCAAGACACGGTTTCATGGGAAGGCTGAAGACTTTGTGCAAAACTTGCAAAGCACCCATGTGCAGGTGTGTGAAAATTTGGGGAGGACCACTGGAAAATACAAACTCGCTGCCGAGAGGAAACGGAGACTTTCGGAATTTGAGATTGGCGATTTTGTATGGGCTGTCCTAACTAAGGATCGTTTCCTTGTTGGAGAATACAACAAGCTGGCTGCAAAGAAAATTGGCCCATTGGAAGTTTTGGAGAAGATAAATCCGAACGCTTATTGTTTGCGGCTCCCTAGCCACATTCGTACGGCGGACGTGTTTAATGTGAAGCACTTGATACCATATTTTGATGACTCCTCTGGAAAAGATACAGATTGCACGTCAAGGTCGACGTTTCTTCAACCTGGAGGGGATGATGCAGCGGCAGCAATGTCTCTAGTTAGTTGGAAAGCAAGGATCGATGCAATACGGAGGGTCCAGCTGGAAGGAGGCATGAGCTGGACAAAATGTGATGATGTGGGAGGCAGGTCGAGCTGATAGCTGGCGCGTGGCAGACCTCATGAGATGGCCGAATGAGTCCTTGATGGTTCAGGAATAAAGAGTCCAGAATTAGTCGGTTTTAGTTGTAGCAGAATTCTTTTTATTTTAGGATTTGTTTCAAGAGTTTGTTTAGGATTTAGAGTTTGAGTTTTATGTGGTTTAATTATTGCCTATTTATATTCTTGTATTTTCTTTAAAAACGTTGGTTGTTTATTAATAAAATCAGAGATTGTTTCTCTAAATCTATATACAACATTCTTTGCGAAGATTGAAGTATTTGAAGCCTGTTAACGAATCCTTCGTGCGCGAAGTCAAACGTTATCAGTAGGCGGTTTTCTGATTGTTTGTTTGCAGGTTTTTCTCATATAAGCTTCCGCTACACCACATTCCCTCAATATGGAACACTTAAGTTTTCCTCCAGAAAGGAAACTGAGGACTTCAGAATGAGTTAGGCTTAATGGAATACTAAGAATCACATCTTTATCCACCTCCAGAAATTGTGTCTTAATACGATTTACATCTTACATGTGATTATGTGAATGAATAAGTTATTTTGTTCAAGGGTGCACTTACATTGACAAGTACTGAGACAACATCAGGCATCGAGTGTATTAAGGGCATGTTTGGCAGCCTGTATTGTATTGTATTAATTTAATACAATCCCATGTTTGGTGCTTATTTGGTTCCTTTGTATTGTATTGATTTTATACATCCTAATACACCATACATTGCACTATCTAATTAATACAGGATTTCAGATGGTATTATGGTGTATTGTATTAAGAACCAATTTAACTTCATCTTCCCAAACCCAGTTTTTTTTTCTTCGTTTTTTTTTTTTCCAGAAATCAGAAAATCCATACCACATCCATGCCCAAACCAAAATCACCACCCAAACCACCACCACCACATCCACATAAACCCAGAAGCTTACACACCAAAATCACCACCAAATCCACCAAAATCACCACCAAATCCACACCCAAATCACCACCAAATCATCACCAAAACACACCTAAACCATTTTAGTCCACACAAAATCAGAAGAGAGGAAGAGAGAGAGAGAGAGAGAAAGACGAAGGTTGAGGCGGCGAAAGGAGAAGAAGATGAAGGTCGTGGCGGCTGAAGGAGACGAAGACGAAGGTCAGTGCAGTGGAAGGAGATGAAGACGAAGGCAGCGGCGGTGGAAGGAGAAGAAGGCGAAGGTCGCGACGGCGCAAGGAGATGAAGGCGAAGGCCGGTGCGGCGGTGGTGAGAGGAGAGAAAGAGAGGCGAGAAGAAGATAAGAAAGAGAGGTGATTTAGACAAGAAGAAGATACGAAGATAAGACTAAAAAAAAAAATAATAAAATAATTTATTGATGCCAACAAAAAAAAATTAGGAAAAAAAATTGGAGTTGGATTATTTGGTCATGAAATCTATTAATACAGTCTATTACGAAATCACATCCAAACATTGTATAATTTAATACAGTCTAATAAAAAATATCACCAAACATAAGATTGTATAATAATAATACAGTCCAATGCAATACTATCCAATCCAACCTAATCTAATACAATCCAGTACAATACAATACAGTGTACCAAACGAGGCCTAAGTGAGCATATTATTGTTCAGATTCATATATATATATATATATATAGTTTATCAAAATTAAAATTCAAAAATCTTATTTATAATCAACATTTATCATCACAACGAAGTGATGAACATTCTTGCCTTCTTGGTTGGTTCAGTTCAGCCCAGAAAAGTCATCAGACTGGTACTCATTACGGACAGGAAAAATACATTTGATTATTCACAAGCTAGACATGTATATACTTATCACCCAACGTGCATTTCACGAGTAAATCCTTCAATAATTCAACAGTAGTTATAATCAAAGATTGAGTCAAAATGATTCATGATAGAAAAGGACCCAATTAATGGTTATGACTAGCATTATCTAGACTTTTCTCACAAATTGGTCCCATGAAAACTCCCTAAGCAAGATGTCCGCTGTTGCCTAAGCAAGATGTACCATGCGAGTGTTATCTTCAGGCCTAGATCTTCCAATTCTTTCGCGGATTCTTTGGCTAAAAGTGGCTCTCAAGGTGTTGGGGATATTCTTAATTGGAGTCTGTAATTTTTGCTCTGCCTGTTTGCTTTTTCCTCTGTTTGTGGGGTTTTGGTTGGGTCTTTTCTTTGTGGCTTTGGCGGTTTGGGGTTGCCTTGTCCCCTTTTCTGTCCCTTTTTTTCCTCGCCTGTGTGGTTGAATATATTTTGCTTTTCAAAAAAAAGAAAACTCCCTAAACACTTTTTTCCCCTCAATACGGAAAACTTCATTTTCATTATACACCTAAGCAATCAGGTGAGGGTTCTCTATCATGTTAATGAATAAGTTATTTTGTTCAAGGGTTGTGGTGAACTTTGTTAAGATGGTAGGTGTATAGCTGGCATGCTAAAGGTTTATTGTCTTAATGCTATAATTTAATAACAGGTCATCTCCTTCATGAAGAAAGTGAAATTGGTACTAACAGGTCATTTTGGAAACCTGCAAGTTGGCTGATGGTGGCCTCATGCTATTTAATATGAATTCCATTGTTAAAGTCTAACGATTCCAAAAAATGCAACTTTGTGCCGTCCCAATCTTCATGTTTACATACAGGGAATGAAAACAGTTATTAAAACTGTTGATATATTTGGATATGGGTTGGAGACCCATTGTACACCCAAGTGGGCCAAGATAAGCAATACATGGAGAGCCCAAAATCCATGTACACCAAGCCCATGCCCAAACCCATACGTTCACTACTACAAAAATGTTAAAAGACATCACTAGAAATCACTAAAAAAAATCGGTTTTTGGTAACCGATTTAAAAAAAGCTTTTAGACATCAGTTTTTATAAAAACCGATGTCTTAAAAATTATAGTTTCAAAAGACATCGGTTTCTAAGAAAACCGATATTAAAAAAAAAAGTTTAGACATCGGTTTTTATAAAAAACCGATGTCTTAAATTTTGCATTGAAAAGACAACGGTTTTTATAAAAACCTATATTAAAAACAAACGTTTAGACATCGGTTTTTATAAAAACCGATGTGGATTGAAAAGCAAAATTCTGCAATACAAATTTGACCTATGTCCACATTCAAGTGCGCATCTCTAAAAATACTCAACGTTATTTGCTCAACTTTTGACACAAGAAAGTAGACATGCAAACGAACACTTTTAAATTAGAAAATATTCCAAAAATTGATTTGGAAAAGTGTGAAAATGAGCGATGAAAACAGTTCACTCGCGGATTCGCGAATCGCTTCTGACCTTTGACTGAATAATTGATCATAACTTTCAAAATACCGTCTAGATTTTTACGTTCTTTATACCGTTGGATTCGTATCGAAAAATTGAAGAACCCAACATGAAAAAAAAAATTTATTTCTGACAGGACCCGCCCCAACTCCTATCTTGAGTATGAGGGAATCCTGTGAAATTTTTTATCTTTTTCTTTCTCTAGTGGGCTTGAGTTTGGGATTTACGCCCCAAACGCCTACGTACCCTATATTCAATAAGGATCAAAGCCCTCGTAGTTCATTTAACTTCATACTTGTCAACAAAATACAATCTGAAAATACATATATATATATATTAATAGTAAAATTGCCACACTCTCACGTTTTGTTGAATACTTGAACCATACCTTTCTTTCTATTTCTATTTCTCGGTTCATATGTTTCTTCTCAATAAACCATGTAAATTCTTCTATAAATCTATCATGAGTTCTAATAATAGCTTCTTTTTCTAACATAATGCCCAATAATTTGGAAATAGCATTACTTGCTAAAAATCTGAACTGAAACTGGATTCGGTTTACAAATCTATCTCCTTCTGAGTCGGTCCTATAATCACATAAAAATCAATCTAAAATTTATTGATTTTGCTGTTAAGTTAGCATTCTAAAATAATCACAAACTGAAATCAATTCAATTACTTATCTGATCGGGCATGTCTCTTCCTTTCTCTGTTTCTTTCCCAACCGAAATCTGCTTCTCTTCCTCTTCGTCCAGCTTTCTCTTCTTGTTTCTTGTTTCTTCTTTCTTCTTTCTCCCTAATCCACGCAGCTCTCCTCTTCTTTCTTCTTTTTCTTCTTTTCTTCTCCACCGCCCAGCTTCTCTCTTCTCTCCCCCAGTTCCGTCCTCTCTCCTCTACATCTCTCTTTTTTTATTTCTCTTCACCGCCTCTCTCTTCTCTCCTCCACTTCTTTTTATTTTATTTTATTGCCTTCACTTTACACATGTCAACCATCACACTCAAGTCATTCCACTACATTTGTAAATTTCATTTTCATCCCTTATAACATTTCTTATTCCTTTTTTAACTCATTACATGTATAGAAATATTACAATCTGACCCATTGAATCTTACTAATTTAAGTTGGGGCTTAGATTCCAGGCTTGGAAGAATCTCTGGGACTGGACCTTACAATTTCCATGCCAAAAGATACAGTTTTAAGGAAAAAGTTTGCACAAAAATATCTCCAATCGCTTCAATTCTGACCTTTGACTGAATAATTGATCATAACTTTCAAAATACCGCTCGGAATTTTATGTTTTTTATACCGTTGGATTCATATCGAAAGATCGAAGAATCAACCATGGACGAAAAAATTTATTTCGTTGCCAAAAGATACAGTTTTAAGGAAAAAGTTTGCACAAAAATATCTCCAATCGCTTCTGACCTTCGACTGAATAATTGATCATAACTTTCAAAATACCGCCCGGAATTTTAAGTTCTTTATACCATTTGATTCACATAAAAAAAAATCAAAGAATCCACAATGAACGAAAAAATTTAATTCGTTGCCAAAAGATACAGTTATAAGGAAAACGTTTGCACAAAAATATCTCCAATCGCTTCTGACA
Organism: Acer yangbiense; assembly: GCA_008009225.1. Taxonomy (NCBI): domain Eukaryota; kingdom Viridiplantae; phylum Streptophyta; class Magnoliopsida; order Sapindales; family Sapindaceae; genus Acer; species Acer yangbiense. Next base: position 49,694,900 of record CM017763.1, on the reverse strand, counting down.
TTTGATTGAATAATTGATCATAACTTTCAAAATACTGCCCAGAATTTTACGTTCTTTATACCGTTGGATTCGTATCGAAATATTGAAGAATCCAACATAGATGAAAAAATTTATTTCATTGCCAAAAGATACAGTTTTAGGGAAAAAGTTTGCACAAAAATATCTCCAGCAGAAAACAAAACCACACAATAAAAAACGAAATGAAAAATAAACCCACCAATAAAATTTATTTAATATATATATGTTTGCAGTAGAAATTAGAATTTTGATTAGTTGAGTAAATTTAAATTTATCAAACAAGTTTTTTTTTATTTTTTATTTTTATATATATATATTTTTTAATTTCTAACAACTCATATATGTTATATATAAATTTTGTGCAATTGTTAACACATCCAATCTTTAGTCAGGTGGTAAAGGCTTACCACTTTGACTTTGAGGTTGCAAGTTCAATTCCTCATAATGACAATTAATTATCATTATTATCAGAGGAGAGGGTGGCCGGCGACGGTGGGATTAATTTTTGTAATACATCAATTTTACATTAGGGTTTTTAAATCGGTTTTAACTAAAACCGATGTCTTTTCTCCTAGGTTTTTAAATCGGTTTTAAGTAAAACCGATGTCTTTTCTCTTGTTTTACATCAGTTAAAAACCGATGTCTTTTGTGCTTTTTTTCTAAATCACTCAAAAAGACATCATTTTTAAAAAATTCAAAAACCGATTTCTTGCATATAAAAAAACCGATTTCTTTTGTATTTTTTGTAGTAGTGGTTGTCATTACTGCATGAACAGTTACCATGCAAGAAAACTGTTTTTCAACAGTTTACAAATATATACACAGAACGTGTATTGTGATTTGTGAATGGTAGTGAAGAAAGGCATTTTGGTGGTGTGCAATATGTATGAGTACAATATACATGAGCAAAAGCTAATGATGGGTTTGGTCTGATATACTTAATGTAATACAGAGATTAAAAACATGCAATACATAGAATATGTGAATTGCATGTGTGCAAGTGTTTGGGAGAAACACAATACAGAGAGAAACACAAGAAATAGATGTGGAGAAAATCTGTAGAATTTTCTCCCATCTTCAATCAGAGTGTGGGTATATGCATTGTGGCTAGAAGGACTTTCCGATTCCGTGATTGTCCTCAAACCGGTGATACAATCCCAGATGTTCGATCCAATTCCGCTGTGGAGATTCGGATTCCGTATGATGAACGGTAATGATCCGAGTTTCATCTTGTTTATATTTGTTTATATAGAATATTCTTTCATTGGTATCAGAACCAGGTTTGGGATTGTATTATGGTAGAAGAATGTCATGTTAAGATGTTTGTTTAATTTTTTTTGTTTGTAGAACAATAAATGACACTAATGGCATCACACACATGCAAGTGTTTAATTTCATTTTTTCTGGAATATATGTATGCATATACATGTTAAATGATGTTCTGGAAATGCATGTTATGTATAAACTTCAAAATTTGGAGAATTTTGAAGAATGAAAGTTATGAAACCCGTAACTTTGTAGGGTCCAAAACTCATTGTCATTTTTTTTATTTCTATACGATCATGGTACTATTAGATAGAAGTGATTGAATTAGAATCACAAGATGTCATTATTAGATAATGAATTTCTTAGTAGAAGTGAGTTTGATATAGATATTTGATTTTAGGAATTGGATGATCTGTGTTAATACGCAAGTGGCGGTAAATCAAAATCTAACTTGATCCTCCATTCCTAGTGGGAGTGGAAGTCTACACCCTAGTGGGAGTAGAAATCCGCATGGTTTTTTCATCCCTAGTGGGAGTGAAACAGCTACCTTGATAATTTACCAACTCGTCGAAATAATCATAAAATTATCCCATGACATCTTTCGAAGATTGAAAGGGAAGATTTAATAATTACTTCACTTGACAGTGATGAGCCAAGGATTTTTAGAATTAAGCTATCACTTCTATCTACTAAGAGAAAATATGAATAAAAGCAATGTAAGAGAAGATGGAGTCTAGAAAAGTGATCATGTCCGGGACTTAATTCACTTACCACCTGGTCATTAAGCCATTGTGAACATATGGGTTTCACATATCGTACGTAAGGCGAAAAGTACTATTGAGAGGTATAAGGCGCAATTGGTTGCAAGTGAAGAAACTTATTCTTTGGAAGTAAAGTTTTCTTCCATACGCATTTTTCTAGCACTAGTCACATGAACCTGAAATTACATCAATGGATGTAAATATTGTACTTCTTGATAGAGAACTAGAGGAAGATATTTACATGGAACATCCAGTAAATTTTGTTTCAAAAGACCAAGAGTGCACAAGTGTGCTTGCTTAATTAATGTATGGTTTGAATCAATCCTCTGGTAAGTAGTATTTTTTATTTCATCATGCTGTAATGTCTTACAGATTAATGATAACAAAAGATAGCCATGGTAAGTACACTAAATAGGTTGAAGATAATTTTTATATTATTTATATCTGTGGACTATATGTTTTGGCTAGAAATAATAAAGAGTTTGTAAAACCATAATGAAATGGTAATTCTCAAATTTTATTGAGATTTTATATAAGCAAAGTGGCTTATATATTTGGAGTGAGAGTTGATCCAAAATGATCAATTTCAAGCTCATAGATACTCCTATTATGAAATCACAAACTCTTAGCCTCATTATATACCCTGAAACTCCATAACATCAAGGAATTGATGACAAGTTCCTCATGTTAGTACCATACAAAGTCTCATGTACATTGTGATATGTACAAAGTCTCATGTACATTGTGATATGTACAAAGTCTATCATTAATTACACCGTAAGATTGGTGAGTGGGCACCAATATAATCCTAGATTACAGCATTGAGATGTTATCAAGAGGATTATGACATACCTTGAAAGTGCGGCTAACTATTTAGTGTACGTTGTGATATGTACAAGGCCCAATAGAAATTATGCCACAAGATTTGTGGATGTATACCAATATAATCCTATATTAATAGGATTGTGACATAACTTTAATAGTAAAGAAATTACTATTTATGCTAGCATATTTACACACATAATGTAATAGAAATATGTCGTCAGGTTGAGACCGGCATTCTTACACGTGCGATCGCCTCAGTAGTAGATAGTAGGCTGAGATGAGACATATATATATATATATATATATTAGAGAATATGTATGATATATTCTCGCGGAGCTAATATATATGAATTTGTCGCCTTGACCAGGTCAAGATGAGGTTCACAATAAATATACAAATATTTTAGAACCGATCATGATAGACCCCACTATCATTGATACCTGATCAAGCCAGATGTGAGGTCTTAATGTGGCGCCGGAGAGAGGCGAGCTTTTAAGAACTCATGTTAGTCACAAGAGTTGTAACTAGACTAAGATCTGTACAGTGAATAATATAAAGACATATGCATTCTTATTTAGAATGAAATTCACTGTAACACGCGTTTCATACCGTGTGTGCTATAAGTGACTGATATGAAAAATGAGAGAATGAATCCCTTCTTCCTCACTGTGTAAGTTCCACTGAAGTTTTACATAAACTTCAAATGGTGTCCTCAAGACCATTCACTCTATCTTGAAGTGACGGGATAATGTTAGCACCTTTAGTGTGTTATTTCTATGGTTATGATAATTCAGCCTATGGGGCACATCTAAGGTAACAGTTATTCTGGAGACCGAGAGATAAAGATGGAATGGGGAGATTTAATGAATTTTTTATCTGACTTATGTATTCACTGGCCGGCCAATTGTATTTGGAGATACAATTGTGAATACATGAAATGTGATAAAGTCAAGCATAGTTTTTTTTTTTTTAGGGATTAAGTATGCTTTAGACTGATAAAAATTATAAAATAAATCTAGGATACAATAATGAACAATATTATCTCTTATAAATAGAGAATTTACAATTGAGATTTGAGATTGTTAGCTCCCTTTTATATATATTGATTGTTCATAGGTCACACACGATGCATTTACCCGTATGAACACTTTGTTGATGATTATGATAATAACGTTTGTGTTTTAAAGGCTCAAAAGGCTCCTTTGTATGTATCACATCCTACGCCATTTTGGGGATGGTAGATATTGATTAATAATGTTGCATCCATGATGGGCTTATGGTAACTAGATTGCGTTGGCCCCACTTGTGCGAGTGGGAGATGTTGGTATATTTGGATATGGGTTGGAGACCCATTGTACACCCAAGTGGGCCAAGATAAACAATACATGGAGAGCCCAAAATCCATGTACACCAAGCCCATGCCCAAACCCATACGTTGTCAATCTGCATGAACAGTTACCATGCAAGAAAACCGTTTTTCAACAGTTTACAAATATATACACATAACGTGTATTGTGATTTGTGAATGGCAGTGAAGAAAGGCATTTTGGTGGTGTGCAATATGTATGAGTACAATATACATGAGCAAAAGGTAATGATGGGTTTGGTCTGATATACTTAGTGTAATACAGAGATTAAAAACATGCAATACATAGAGTATGTGAATTGCATGTGTGCAAGTGTTTGTGAGAAACACAATACAGAGAGAAACACAAGAAATAGATGTGGAGAAAATCTATAGAATTTTCTCCCATCTTCAATCAGAGTGTGGGTATATGCATTGTGGCTAGAAGGATTTTCCGATTCCGTGATTGTCCTCAGACCGGTGATACAATCCCAGGTGTTCGATCTGCTTCCGTTGTAGAGATTCGGATTCCGTATGGTGAACGGTAATGATCCGAGTTTCGTCTTGTTATATTTGTTTATATAGAATATTCTTTCAAAAACTTGCATAAATGCAAGCCTTTCTCTTCTCAAACCATTATTGGCTACCTATTCTTGGGTATTAGCTTTAGCATAAATTCCAATTATATCTCAATCATTCTCTTCTCAAACCAGCGACCAAGCAATATAGGCCTGTCAACTTTTACCAAGGTCAACGGTAGTCCATGGCTCTGCCCCAGCCTAAATCAGGTAAAACAGGGCCGAAATTTACTTGTGTGAAATTGCAGGATAAATACAGAAACATGCATCATTTATTTGTGTGCAATTTCAGAATAAATACAAAAATAGATGCATGTGTGGAAATCCGAACATAGAACTCTTGCGCCAAACCAAACTCTGATACCATGTTAGTAACTACTAAACCTAAAAACTAACAATTTTAGCTTATGTGGGTGATATTACCAAGGTTCAGGCTGATCGAATAATTAAATGTATGGACCTGACTTGGCAATGTCGGATTATGTCAACTTAAGAAATTAGCTCTTCACATTTACTCAGACTTTTTAAAATCTACAGGGCTGGTCATCATCAAGTAAGCTAGGATAAATCTTAATGATTTAGCTAGGTAGACTTTACTTTGGTTCCAAACAAGTAAAGTCTTACCTAGTTAGGTTGTCTCCTTGATGAAAACCGTGATTTGTATCTGGGGTATTAACAGATCATTTTCAAAATCTACAGGGCTGGTCATCTTTAAGTAAGCCAGGATAAGTCTATGTATGTCTTGAAAGACGACTACTTGGGTCGACAGTATTAACCTGTGAATTGTGATTGTACTATTACACTGGTAAGTGGTCCCACTTTACATACAAGATTTTGAAACACTAATGTTTGTATAAGAGAATCAATTCAGGAATAAAAGTATTAGAAACTCCATTCAAGTTTTAAAAATGTTTGTGGTTTACTCAATTTTGTTCTTTATCTTGAGAACTTCTGCTGTACTAGATACTATTACACCAAGTCAGTCCATCAAGGATGGGGACACTCTAATTTCAGCTGGTGGAACCTTTGAATTGGCATTTTTCAGCCCAGCAGGTAACTCAACCAAACGTTATTGTTAGAAATGTGAAATTTTTCTAATTTAAGGTTATTTATGGTATTTTATGTATAACTATGGTTAAGTAATTAATTATGGTTTATTTATGGTTAAGTTATATGATGTAATATTAATGATGTAATATTGATGATGTAAATTGATGATGTCCTTAATGATGTAAGAATAGTATGGCTATAGTATGGCTTTGTCATAGGTATATATGGGTCAAAGTATGGTGAAGTATGTTTTGAGGTATGGGTGTGCCATTACTTGACATCATTGTATTCTTTCTATTTAAAACACCCACATTCGGCCATTGAATTAAAAAAAGAAGCCATCAAGAGAAGATGGCATGGGATGTATGGATTCATATTGTTTTAATGAAAGAGATTGTTTTTCATGAAAATATTTTGTAAACATTCTTCTATTGTTTTCATTTTCATATTCATTGTTACTTATGTTTATTGATGGATTTTATGGATGGTTTAGCAAATATGTTTTTCATGTTCATGTGTTATGGTTTTTATGTTTTTTATGTTATTTATCAATATGATTTTATGGATGTTATTTTGTAGCAAAAAATATGTATTTTCAACAGTTATCTAGGAATACAGTACAAAGTAGTTCTCGATAAGACAGTTGCATGGGTAGCCAACAGAGAAACTTCACTCACGGATCATTCAGGAGTTCTTAATGTTACCCAGCAAGGGATTCTTGTACTACTTTATGGTATGAATAGAATAATTTGGTCATCCAATACATCAAGAACGGCGAAAAACCTTGTGCAGCTCTTGGAGTCTGGAAATCTTGTGGTGAAAGATGGAAATGATGATGACCCGGGAAATTTTTGTGGCAAAGTTTTGATCATCCTACTGATACCTTATTACCAGGAATGAAGCTTGGAAGGAACTTTGTCACTGGTTTGGATAAGTACCTATCATCATGGAAAAGCTTGGAAGATCCTGCTCCGAGCCAATTTTCACTGTGGATAGATCCTCATGGATTTCCACAACTAGTTCTAAGAAATGGGTCTGCCTTGTGTTACAGAGCTGGATCATGGAATGGCATTCGTTTCACCGGAACTCCTATGCTGAATCCAAATCAAGAATTTTTATATCAATTTGAACTGAACAAGGATGAGGTGTATTACGAGGTTGACGACCAGGGTTCGCTAATGTCAAGGTTGTTTCTGAACCAATCAGGTTTAATCCAGCGTCTTGTCTGGTCAAATCAATCAAAAGTTTGGATACCTGTTTATGATGCACCGGAAGATCAGTGTGAGATTTATTCATTCTGTGGTGCACACGCTGCTTGCAAGACTGATAGCAGCAGTTCTGTATGTGTTTGCTTGGATGGATTTGAACCAAAATCACCAGAAGAGTGGAGAATGTCAAATTGGTCTAAAGGGTGTGTCAGAATGACTGAATTAAATTGTGAAAAAGGCAATGAATTCCGGAACTATACAGGGTTGAAGTTGCCAGATACTTCTAATTCAACGTTTAATACAAGCATGAGACTGCAGGAATGTAAAGAAAAGTGTTTGAAAGACTGTTCTTGCATAGCATATGCAAATTCAAACATCAGTCAAGAAGGAAGTGGCTGCTTGCTTTGGTTTGGAAACCTCAGACATGATACAATACGGCCAAGGTGGGCTGAATTTTTATATACGGATGGCCGCTATAGAAAAAGGTATTATCTTATCATAAGTTTTTTGTATTTTGATTCAAGTTTAAGTACACAATAACAAACATTTTTGCGGTTTTAATGTACAATATTTCTAAAATCTGTCTTGATAATGTTGGAAATATGAAATTTTTCTTAAATACTTTATGGTTATGATTTAACTTTGGTTGAGTTATTGTATGGATTATGGTTTAATTATGGTTAAGTTATGATGTAACTATGGTTATGTTAGTTTAGTTAATTTAAACTAATTGTACTATTTAGTTTCTTTTAGATTGCTTTGGTATGTGTTAGATTTACTTTTAGATTTTTCAGATATTGTTGGCGGCTGTGCCAGTCCTTATGTCTGTAAATCAGGTCTGGCAGAGTGCCAGTTCATTGTAGCACATCGACCGTTGGATGACAATGTGTCAATGCGATCTAATGGTAGCACATTGCTCTGTATTTTTCTATATAAATCCCCATTCGGGCATTGTATATTGTAAGCCAAAAATGGCATGGGATGTATGGTTAATGGTCAAATAAAAGTGGTTTTCAGAAAATATGTTTTCTTATGTTTCTCTCTTTCATGTTTATGGTTTTTTATGTTCATGGTTATGGTATTTTTATTGATGGTTTATTGATGGTTTATGGTCTGATATCTCTAGTAGAAATATCATAATATGGATGGTTATGGTTTTATGGTTTTTATGGATTTTTATGTATATTATTTTAAAATGGTATTTCATGAAGTCAATTTTTCAATTTTTATTTTTTTATTTTTTAAATTTTCAACATGGTATCAGAGTCATTGTTCTTGAGGGACTATGATTTTTGTTTCCAGTTTTATGGAGTGCTCAGTGAGGTTTAGATCACCCATGAGTGCTAATATGGTTCTATGGAGTGCTTAGTGAGGTTCAAACACTACAAAGTGAGTGTGATCGCCCATAAGTACTGTTATGGATGCTGGAAGCAACATGTTATGCCAACAAGTTCCTGCATGGAGAGCTCAACAAAAGCTCAAAGTAAGCAACTGAGGAGGAGCTGCTGAAGAAGAACAATGGAAGCAACAACATGGTATCAACGACATGCAAGCAACAAGTTGCACATATGGCTCACCTATGGTTAGGGACATGTAAGCAACAAGTCGCATAGATGGCTTATGTGATGCATGTCAGAATGGAAATTTATTGATGGATGTTTAATGGTTCCGACTTTCCTCCAATGGTATCAAAGATGTATGTCTTTAAGAAAAATTTCAAGGAGGAGTGTTGGAAATATGAAATTTTTCTTAAATACTTTATGGTTATGATTTAACTTTGGTTGAGTTATTGTATGAATTATGGTTTAATTATGGTTAAGTTATGATGTAACTATGGTTATGTTAGTTTAGTTTAATTTAAACTAATTGTACTATTTAGTTTCTTTTAGATTGCTTTGGTATGTGTTAGATTTACTTTTAGATTTTTCGGATATTATTGGCGGCTGTGCTAGTCCTTATGTCTGTAAATCAGGTCTGGCAGAGTGCCAGTTCATTGTAGCACATCGACCGTTGGATGACAATGTGTCAATGCGATCTAATGGTAGCACATTGCTCTGTATTTTTCTATATAAACCCACATTCGGGCATTGTATATTGTAAGCCAAAAATGGCATGGGATGTATGGTTAATGGTCGAATAAAAGTGGTTTTCAGAAATATGTTTTCTTATGTTTCTCTCTTTCATGTTTATGGTTTTTTATGTTCATGGTTATGGTATTTTTATTGATGGTTTATTGATGGTTTATGGTATGATATCTCTAGTAGAAATATCAGAATATGGATGGTTATGGTTTTATGGTTTTTATGGATTTTTATGTATATTATTTTAAAATGGTATTTCATGAAGTCAATTTTTCAATTTTTATTTTTATATTTTCAACAGATAAGAACAATATATCATGCTTGGTTCTGTCTTGATAACAAACCTTTTGGATTTAGTTAGTACTGTCCATATTCACGATTGTGTCGACTAACTTATCTTATCTTTCAACATTTCAGATGATGGAAACGCCACTATGAAGAAGCGAGTAGGAATCATAGTTGGCTCTGTAATATTTATAGCAATTCTTTTGGTAGGATTGATTTTCTATATCCACAAAAGGAAACTCAAGAAGCAAGGTAACTTCATTCCTCAATCATCTATGTGTGAAGGATCAGTCATATTAGTTGGCTAAAAGAAGAAAAATCTCCTATAATTTCAGGAATCATGAAGAGGAAATACAAAATGACACATAATGATGGAGAAAAAGAAGTAATAGATTTATGGATATTTGACTTTAACATTATATCAAAAGCTACAGATAACTTCTCAAATGATAACAAGCTAGGAGAAGGTGGTTTTGGACCGGTATACAAGGTAATAACATTACAGATATGCTGCGAAGATTCGTATTTTTTTTTATTTTTTTTTTCGCCTACTAATTCTTAGTGATTATCCTAGGGTATTTTGACAGAGGGGCAGGAAATTGCAATTAAACGGCTTTCAAAATGTTCTGGACAAGGATTGGAGGAGTTCAAGAATGAAGTTACATTGATTACCAAACTCCATCACCGAAATCTCATAAAGCTTCTCGGTTATTGCATTCAAGCAAACAAGAGCATGCTAATATATGAATATATGCCAAACAAAAGCTTGGACTACTTCACTTTCAGTTTGAACTCTCAAAACTCAGCAAATTTTGAACATTTTTTTTTTTGAAGTTTTATTCAGAAATGGACTAATATGGATGGGGTATTGTTGACCAGATCAAGTAAGAAGAAAGTTTCTTGACTGGCAAAAACTTCTCCATATTATTGGTGGAATTGCTAGAGGAATTCTCTATCTCCATCAGGACTCTAGAATGAGGATTATACATAGGGATCTTAAAGCCAGCAATGTGTTACTAGATAATGACATGAATCCAAAAATTTCAGACTTTGGTATGGCAAGGATATTTGGTGAAAATGAAATTGGGGCCAAAACGAACAAAGTGGTTGGGACATAGTAAGTACACTGTAATTCATTCTATAGTTTAACTACTCTCTATTATTAGTTGTAAACATTTGTATCAATATAATTGCAGCGGCTATATGTCTCCGGAGTACGCAGTTGATTTGCTTTTCTCAGTAAAATCGAACGTATTTAGCTTTGGTGTTTTGGTCTTAGAGATAGTTAGTGGGAAGAAAAACCGGAGATTTTCCCATACAGACCACTACCAAAATCTTCTCGGACATGTAAGAATAGAAAGATTAACATTTCGTGTTATTATTCTAAAACATATAAGTTCATTTGTGTTTCTAATCATCCAGGCATGGATTCTTTGGAAAGAAGGGAGGCCAACGGAACTAATCGATGACAATTTAGGCAACTCCGGTCCACTGACTGAGGTGTTAAGATGTATTCATGTGGGTTTGCTATGTGTGCAACAGCGACCAGAAGACAGGCCAAACATGTCATCTGTGGTTCTAATGCTGGGGAGTGAGAGTTCCCTACCTCAACCAAACTGGCCTGGTTTTTTTGCAGAAAGGAATCTGCCTGGAGCTGATCAGTCTTCATCAAGCAACTATATATCCTCTGGATCGGAAATCACCATTTTAAAGGGTAGGTAGAACCAGGGGCGTAGCTAGAAAAAATTTTAGGGGTGGGCTAATCTAAATTTTGAAACCATGAATATTGAAATCATCGATTTTGGTTTCCATCATGTGTGGGCTTATAGGCCGGATTCTAACTTTGGTCAGAATGGTCTCATGTTTATGTATGTTCTTCGAACCTTATCTTGTTGATTAACATCATACATCCAAATTGGTTTTCGTAATCTCGAGTCTCATTCAAAAGAAGCATCAACTTTTTTGGATTCAAGCCTTTAACATTTTAAATAATGTGACTCATCAAAACCTCTACTACTAGTAGGAGTATCGCTTGTTGATTGGTTCCCACTTTTATTAAAAAAAAGACTGTATAATTTGTTGTTTACTTGATTTAGAAATATTATGAAGATTTGACATTAAAACCTACTATTAAAAAAAATGACATAAATAAACATTTAAAAACAAAGATTCAAAATTTATTATTAATTTTTTTACTGTAAGTCCAATAAAACCACCATAAGTTGTCACATGTCTAGAAAGCAAATCCCCAAAATAATAATTTGTTCACAAAACATTATAAAACCTTAAATCTTAATCATGAAATAAAGACTTTATTATATCAATTATAAAATATAAAACCGAAAATTAAATTCATTATAAGTAAAAAAAAAAAAAAAAAAGATTAAAGTAAAGGAAATTACCTTCTTGACTTGTGACTTGAGAGATTCAAGAGAAAAAAGATAAGTTAGGGTTTAGAATCTAAGATTTGGGAAAGTGAAAAAAGAAAAAAAAAATGGGAAAATGATCGAAGAAAAGCTGATGCTGGCGAGTGGAGAAAAAGGAGGAAGAAGACAATGTATTTTATAACAATTTGTTTGGGCAATTGGGCTAGTTGGGCTGTTGGGTTTATTTTATTATATTTAAAGTTATTGGGCCTTTAGTTAAAAATGAAGATTGAATTTTAAATGGGCTATCTGTAATTATTTCATTTGGGCTATAACTATATTTTTTTTATATATATAAAAAAAAAAAGAGTTGATTCAAACTTACAAAAAAATTTCAAAAAAACTACCCAAGCCCCTGAAGGGCTCCGCCCCCGGGTAGAACCTCATCTGTTCTAATAAAAATGAGCTTTTCAACTTCAACAATAAGGTGATTTGAATAAACTGAAACTGTTCAGCATTTGTCATGAAAAGGTTACAAATCCTATCTATTATTCTACTGAAGTAGCCAAATGATCATTCTAAGGTTGCACAACTGGTCTAAATAGTTAGGTTGATCTTGTCGATGTTTATCGAATTTGTTGACCATTATGATACTGTATAAATTTATTCTAATGTTAGAATAATGTTGTTCTATAGTAAATCATCAGTCTTCCTGAAAGTAAACAGTCTTTCCATTTCCTATGACCACAGTCTGTTTCCTATTTATCTTTTCGGTTGAAGTTGATCAATTATATTACCCTACGAACAACCTAAGGACAGACTGCAGCAGGTCAAGTTGCACTTGTACTAAATGACTCTACGTCTACCCAATAAAAATCAGAAGTTTTGCTGACTTTGCAGTCGCATAATGCAGTCTCATAGTAAGACTACCCGATTGTTAAATTTTGACATGTCCATTCATTTATTAGTACTTTAGTAGCTACCACCACTGCTCCTACAACGACTTTCCATCCCTACCTTAGAATTTTGATCATTTTGAAGATACTGTAGGATCTTTTTCATTAATTTTCTTTCTCTTAAAAGAAAATGATTATGCATATTTGGTTCCAGAACTAGTATAAACACTCTTGAGAGTTGAGACTAATAAAACCATACGGTATGAAGTGAAACTTAAACAAACAATTATAATAAATAAATTATAGAAACATGTGTATAATACTATAATTAACTTCACAAAAAAGTCGTAAAATCTGCATGTCCAAACAGAAAGTTATACGCAAACTTCAATCAAGAATTTCTACCTGCCATCTAGTGTAGTTACGCTCATTGCGTTTTCTGTGTGAGATTTTTCCTTACTTGGTGATGTTGAACCTGGAATGAAACCTCTTTCTGTGAAGAAACCTGGCTTTTTAGGCTGAGGCAACAGCAGTCCCTCGTTCGCCAACATGAAAACTACAGATGACATTTCTGGCCTGTCTTCTAGAAACATTTGAACACATAATAAAGCCACTTGAATACATCTGAGAACTTGAGATTCAATGAAGGAGTCTTCTAAACACACATCCTTTACTTCCAAGGACCTTCCATTATTCCACAGCACCCATGCCTGGAATCATTCCACCAAATAGCTTTGTTTATTCTCCATACTGGAAAAAATGAGCAAAATAAAAAGAAGTACACCACTATTTCTACTCACATGTCCAAGAAGATTAAGGTGATGATCTGGGTGGCGGAAACCTCTATTCTTTTTACCACTTACTATCTCTAACAGAAGCACACCAAAACTGAAAACGTCGGATTTCAATGAAAAGTTGCCATCAGTGGCATACTCCGATGACATATAGCCACTGCATTAGAGTAGATAATATATAAGTTCTTTCAACTAGTAAATATTCGAGATTATGGTAATAAAACTTACTATGTTCCGGCAATTCTCTTTGTATTAGCTTCTTTGTCATCACCTCTAAATATTCTTGCCAAGCCAAAGTCCGAAATTTTAGGTTTCAAGTCATTGTCTAGCAAAATATTGCTTGCCTTTAGATCCCTATGAATGATTTGAAGTTTTGAATCTTGATGAAGGTAGAGAAGTCCTCTTGCAATCATAATAATAATGTCAAACTGCTTTCTCCATGACAAGAATTTGCTTCTTTCATCATCTGCACACCATTGCCAACTTAGTAACTCTTACAATTAGACCTGTTCTTTTCAGTAATTTTCAATTTCATCTTTAAGATCAGACAACATTTAATTTAGATTACAAAAATGTCTAAGCTTGAGTATCCAAAATACGAATAACTAAGTGGATATAAGTTCAAGAGGTGCAACCGAAAATGAAATAATCCAAGCTTTTGTTGGGCATATACTCGTAGATCAGCATCCTTTCGTCCCCTTGAATGCAGCATCCAAGAAGGCCGACAAGATTCCTGTGTTGAAGTTTTCCGATTAAAACTACTTCACTCTTGAATTCTTCAACACCCTGTCCTGAATTGTTTGAGAGCCTCTTGACAGCAATTTCCTGTCCTGTAGAAAGATTTCCCTGCATAATATAACATAGAGAATGCAAGTTTCAAAGTTCAAGATTTACAAGATCTGTAAGGCACTATATACCTTACAGTTGAGTGATAGATAACATATAAACACCGTTACCTTGTAAACAGGACCAAATTCACCCTTGCCAATCATGTTAGCTTGAGAGAAATTGTCAGTAGCAACAGCAATGGTACTCAAATCAATTAAAGGTACTTCTTCTTCCTCTTCCCTGCTCTCCAACCCTAATATATGGATCAATGATTTAAATTTCCACTCTGAAACTCAATGCTTAAGTTCTACAACATGACTTCCAATAAACAATTCAGTAAAGTTGGATGAATATTTTACCTCTATTCTTTGTTTTCTTCCAAACTGTGTAGAGTACGAGGACCAAGATAAAAATCCCAGTGATGGTTGAAACCACCTCAATGATCTTTATTCTTTTCTTCTTATTCGAATAATGTTGTACTGATTCCAAGACTGACAAATCAAGAAGCTTGATCAGTATCTTGAAATTTCATGCCCTTCTAATATATATTATCAACCTCTTTATTCTTTTCCCCTTCTCATAAAAAAATTCAAGGGAAAAGATAGCAAAACACAAGGAAAAAAAGATTTCTATGCTTGATTCTTCCACAGATTTAGATCGACTAAGCCATGTAGATATCTTATGATTTGTGTTATCTGTTAGTGAACCTTCTCTAGAATAACCTTAAATGGAAGAGACATTGATACATTAAATAACAAAATTACCTAATTCTGAGGCTGGAACTCTCAAGAAGATATCCCGTCCCCAATTGAATTGTGGAGGGCACTCTCTAATATCAATCAGGTCTCCAAACCACATCAAACAGCCTCTGCCTCCACTTACATCAGAATTTGCATAAGCTCTACATGAACAGTTCTTCAAGCACTCTGCCTTGCATTCTTTAATATTCATGCTACTGTTATACCAATTGAAGTCAGGCAATTTTATTGCTGGAAGCTTCAGAAACCCTTCTCCACTCGGGAAATCTGATGGCGGTTTCTCTATGCATTTTCTTGACTGAGATAATCCTTGTGTATCCCATTCATCTTCTGCTTTGGGTATAAACCCCTTCAAACACTCACAAATTGGCCTCTTATTAATTCTGCAATTATTATTAGCACCACACTGTGCATAGTAGTCACACGAATCAAATGGCCAGGAGTACAGAATGCTCCACTCAGTTGTCGTCCAATTCCACACAAGACGATGTAGTGTGCCTGATTGATTCAAAACTCTATGAGTTTTAACTGTGTTGTTGAAAGGCTCAAATGTGTAATACAACTCATCTTGCTTATGCACCAACTTTGCTTTAAATAGCAAGTTACTCAACCGGGGAATGCCATCAAACCGACGACCATTCCATGGTCCGCTCCGGACCTCTTTTCTTGATCCTGTGGTAATAATTAATTGAGGAAGCCCATGGATGTCAAGTCTGAGACTAAAGTCTCCAGGAGACGGGTCATCAGCACTCCTCCACGATGTCAGATATCGCTCAAAACCAGTTCTTAAATTCCATCCCAATTTCATGCCTGCCAATAATGTGTCTGTTGGGTAATCAAAGCTCTGCCACACATATCTGTCAGAGCTCATGTTAATATTGTCCCTAATAACAAGGTTCCCAGAATCCAGGAGCTGAGCCACTGGATTTTCTAGCACCCTTGATGAATTTGTAGACCAGATAATCTTCTTATCTTTGCTGAGAAGTACAAGGTTCCCATCATCGCTCATGACCAACATTCCTTGCTTATCGGTTATTGGATTCTTTCTATTTGCAACCCAAACAACTGTACTAGGATCAAATTTGTACCATAATCCTAGGTACCTGTTGTTTGAGTTTCCAGGGGTGAAGAAGCCTACCTCAAAGCTCTGCGAAGTGGAAACTAATGTCTCACCATCTCTGATAGATTGTGCTAGACTTATGGTATCAACTGCCACTGACAAATTCCTAATAGATGAAAAGAATAAAGTGCCAACAAAAGTGATCAAGAATAAAAAGCACCCCATTTTTTTTCAGTATTAAAATTCTCTGTTTTTCCTACAGTTATCAGCAAAAACTGTATTTCAGCCAAGTACTTAGAATTTCAGTGCCACTTGTCTGTGGTCCACTACTAAATTGGAGATTTTTATTATCAGATTTGTCGCGATCTGTGGACTATATTTTTTCCAAATGTTGTTGTCTAAGGTGCTCAACTTGGGCCACATGGCACCGACTGGCATTGTATAGCATTATTAGAATTCTAATGGAGAAGAAGCTTATGCAACTAATGAACAAAAATTCACTACTAATCTGAGCATATAGGTAAGAATCATACGATAAGACTTATATCAATAAACAATAAAAATTAGAATATAACAAATAAACAAATATTAACAATCTTTAATTATAATGACCGTGTTACAAGGTTCTTTAAAGTCTCAATTGAGTTCAGATTGGATCCTTATTCCTTTCGAATATGTGGTGTATAATTAAGTGGAAATGGTGGGAAATATCCCCATTTTTAACTGATTTGGTAACTTTATCAATTAAGGTGAACTACCAAAATTGCCATTAGTTCTTCATTTATGTTATTCTGTTTATACTTTTCTCTCTCCACACTTCCAAAAAAAAATGAGACGTTCTCTCTCCACAGTGACTCTCTCTTTGTTTATAGAAATAAAAGTTCAAGGTTGGATCGGCTTTCTTATTCAACTTATAAAACGTTTGGACGTGCTTCAGTACAACAAGGTAATATTTCTGGCAAATACTTATGTTAATTTGTTTACATTTTCATTTGTTTATATAGAAAACTGTTATATCTTTTGTTGGATCTCTGAGACTTTTGTTGCCTTGACCGAGCCTTTTCCAAGCCTTTTCTTGCTTTCACCGAGACTTTTCCTTGCCTTTGAAATGAATAAGTATCGAGCCTTTTATAGAAATTTCCGAGCCTTTTCTTGCCTTGACCGAGCCTTTTCCGAGCCTTTTCTTGCCTTCACCGAGACTTTTCCTTGCCTTTGAAATGAATAAGTATCGAGCCTTTTATAGAAATTTCCGAGCCTTTTCTTGCCTTGACCGAGCCTTTTTCGAACCTTTTCTTGCCTTCACTGAGACTTTTCCTTGCCTTTGAAATGAATAAGTATCGAGCCTTTTATAGAAATTTTTTAGCCTTTTCTAGAAATTTTTGAGCCTTTTCCAAGCCTTTTCTTGCCTTCACCGAGACTTTTCCTTGCCTTTGAAATGAATAAGTATCGAGCCATTTAGAGAAATTTCTGAGACTTTTATTGCCTTGACCGAGACATTTCTGAGACATTTCCGAGCCTGACATTTCCGAGCCTTTTCTTTCCTTCACCGAGACTTTTCCTTGCCTTTGAAATGAATAAGTGTTGAGCCTTTTAGAGAAATTTCTGAGACTTTTGAAGTCTTCTCCGAGCCTTTTCAATATCCTCACCTGAGCCTTTGTAAATGTAAGATGTGAAAATATTTTTTTGTCTTGTGTTTTTATTAATGGTTTGTGATGAATAATTTGACAGCATCATGAATCGGGTTAGGATTGTAATATCTTACAACGGTCGATGGGAGCAGTTTCCCAACGGAAGTCAGAGGTTTATTGGATCCGATAACCGGGGAATGTATATGTCAAAGAATATAACTTATGAAGAATTATTGGCGATCGTGCATACCATTGTGAAATATGATGAAAACAAATTCACTGTTGATCTGTCATCAATATCAATCGTTCTAGCAGTACATGTCGCACATTGATAAGGAATGACGACGATGTCCAATTTATGCTGGGGGAAGATCGAGTGATCCCACAAGTATGTGTCAGTGTAACTGAGAGGACAGCTGGAGATATGATAGGGAATGATATTCCTCGTCCTGAAAATACCCAACAGTTTGGATCCTTTAGCGGTAGCAACCAAGGGTTCACCCAAAGGAGTGCCACCGAAGGTGGGGAAAACATGTGTGGTGTCCCACCGGTAACGGTCGACCATACAGATGTAGTTAAACCTCAAATTATTGATGTGTTTGGTTGTCGAATTGAGCAGTACAATGAGCAATACAATGGGCAGTACAATGAGCAATACAATGAGCAGAACAATTGCCCGAACCATGACGTGGATAATGATGCAAATAATGAATAAGTTGATGATCTGCAAAATGTGGATGAAGAGCCTGAACAAATTCAAACACATGGTAGACGTGTACAAGGAGTTAGTTGCACTGCACCAGATATGGCTGGGACTTCCGAGGTCCGGTATAACGTAACAGCATCTGATTTTGATAATGTGACAACGTGGGTTATTCCCGAAGCAGATGCATACTCGTTTGGTACTGGTACAACCAGCACCTTCGTATCGCAAGAACCTAGAACCATGATTTATAAAGGTTAATTTTTTCCGAGTAAAAAGGATTTGAAAAGGCTAGTTAGCAATTTTTCAATGCAGCAGAACTTTGAATGGAAGGTGAAAAGGTCGAATAAGACAACTTTACATCTAGTCTGCATCATTGACGACTGTACGTGGAAATTAAGAGCGGTGAGGAGAGCTGAAGGGACTTACTTTCAAGTCAGAAGTTTTGTCAACGAACATAGTTGTCCATTGGAGAAGATTCACTGTCGGCACCGACAAGCTAGTGCAGTCACAATCGGAGAAGTCGTTGCACCTAGACTTCAGCAACATGATGGTCGTCTCATGCGTCCCAAGGACATAATTACCGATATGAAAACAATATATGGCATCCAAATCATGTACAGTAAGGCATATGATGCCCTGCAATATGCATTGTCATTGAGCTATGGAACGCATGAAGAAACTTTCCAATTGCTGCCATCTTTTGCTTACATTCTCGAACAACAAAATCCTGGCACAATCACGGACTTACAGTGCGCAGACGATGGTAAATTCCTATACTTTTTCATGTCATTATGGTCCTCAATTAGAGGTTTTCGGAGGTGTAAGCGTCCTGTGATTGCAGTTGATGGTACCCATTTGAAGGGAAGATTCGGGGGTACAATGTTTGTTGCAACTACACAAGATGGAAACGAACAGGTGTATCCAATTGCTTTTGGGTACGGTGACTCAGAAAATAACTATTCATGGGAGTGGTTTTTGGAATGCTTGAGGGGGGCCCTTGGTCATATAGATGATCTGGTTTTCATTTCCGATTGTCATGCAAGCATTGAAGCAGGGATTTCAAAAGTCTTCCCTTATGCAACCCATATCATATGTTGTTGGCATTTTGGTGAAAATATGAAGAAGCGTTTCCACAGAAAGGATGTTGTCGACATAATGGATAACGCTGCTAGGTCGTACAGGGAAATCCAGTATGATCGCCATATGGAGGAGTTACGTAAGCTGCACAAGGGTGCATACGATTATGCTATTGATGCTAGTCCACACAAGTGGTCCCGCATTCACTGTCCCCAAAGAAGGTACGGGTTGATGACCACAAATGTTGTAGAGTGCATAAACTCATGCTTAAAATTCGCACGACAACTGCCACTAATGACACTGGCAGAGTTCATTAGGAATATGCTACAGAAGTGGTTTCACGATCGTCATACAGCTGCACAGTCCATGCGTCATCGATTAACCGACGCAGCACATGGGGTGATCCAGAAACGTGTCGAGAAATACAGTTATATGACCGTAAATGCAGTTAACTAGAATATATTCTCCATCAAACACAAGGGAAAACAGTGGACGGTTAACTTAGCCCGAAAGACTTGCACGTGCAACAAATTCCAAATGGACTTTTTACCTTGTTCACACGCACTCGCAACGGCAAGGTACATGACAAGTTACATTTAATGCTTTTCTATAACCAAACGTGAATCTCACTATTTTCATTGTTGCAGGGAGCGAAACTTGGATTTCACATCTCTGTGTGCGGACTACTACCTGAAGGAGACACTTATTGATGCATACTCGGTTCCTATTATACCTGTTGGCCATCCTTCTTCATGGGTAGTTCCATCCGATATCGTAGCACGGGTGGTTTTAAATCCAAAGACGAAGAGACAATTAGGTCGCCCTATAGAGGGTCGACACGCATCGTCTTTGGAGAAAACAACCACACAGTCGTGTAGAAGATGTGGACAACCAGGACATAATAGTAGGCGGTGTTCGAATCCGCCTATGGTTAATGAAGGTCCCAGGACAATTGTCCCCGATGATTACCGTCGCAGGTGTAGCATCTGTCACATAATAGGACACAACAAACAAACATGCCCTTAGAAGGACACGCCAGTGGAATGAATGGAGCCGTACAAGAGGAAGACGATCAAACATAACAAGGCAGTACAAGAGGAAGACGAATTGCCACCAGAAAAGCTTGTGATTGAGAAACATGTCTCCAACTTGATGTCTTCCAACATCGTTCAGACTTTGGGAACCATGATCGATACAGTTGTTTTATGAGACCCTTGGTTCTTATGCTTTTATGTAGAACTAATATGATTGATTTTATGTTCGAAAATATATTTGAATGTAGTTCTTCATTTAATGTCATACTGGATCCTTTATTGAATTTGTTGTATTGTATATGGATTTCAATGTATGAAATGTGTATAAAAAGGCTCGAAAAGCTTTCGATTGCTAATGTGTTCCAACATCGTTAAGACTTTACGAACCATGCTTGATACAGTTGTGTTATGGTTTTATGTTGAATAATTTTTTTTTTCTGAAATTGATTTGAATTTAGTTGTTTGTTTAATGTCATACTGGATCCTTTGTTAATTGCAAACACTTAAAAAAAATATATTTTTTTTTTCAGTACTAAAATGTTATGTACATAACTAAATCACTATCTCGAAGACCAATCCCTTCGAGTTGCAAAAAACCTCCACAGCCATCTTCTCTCGGATGGTGGTTATATCATTTTCTGACCAGTCAAAAGTATCCCTGTTCACCATCAGATACTCTGTCAATCTTAAAGTATGGGCACCACAGTTACCCCTACAATTCACCACATGAACAACTGTTAGAATGGAATGATATGAAAACGAATTTGGATAAAATCAGATCTTGAAACAGTCATACCCGATTTCCTGTTGTGGCACACGGTCTGCAAACACATAATAAAAAGTGAATGCCCTAGTAGTCTTTGCGTACGTCATATCGCCCCTCCGTCTGCAATCGTGAAAGTACACCGCATGCAGCATCGAGGGTAAAAAATACCGTAAGCACGCGAGCTGTATTTTCCCGTGGCGCATTGGAACCTCCTGTCTGTACGAGTCAAAAAGGTAAATATTCCCTCCTGTGAGGTGGATGCTGGCCAGGGCCCAATGCGTACGTCCAAGGTTGCACAGAATCAGAACCTGCAGGTGTTTCAACATTGTGTGATCAGTGTGACATTTTTTTTTCAGAACTTTAATGGAAAACATGTAAAATAAACACTCACGGAGTCAACATTGTGCCATGGTATGTTTCCTAGTGGGAGCAACCCACGTACCACCGTAAGGTCTTCTTCGGACCACTTCTCTTTCTGTGAAGACCAACCTGTACGGGGTTTCTCAGACCCACTTCCCATCTTTCTGTCCCAGCGGTTACATAACCATGGCTGTACAAAAACGTTAGGTTATAGATGTATGAAACACATCAATGCACAAGCAAATACTGTACAATTTAAATACTTACATAAAACTGTGAATCAAGTATATTGATCCTCGGACCGTAGACAGTGGGAAATGCTCGCTGACGCTTCCGCTTCCGCAGGATCTTCAAGTACACGTCAATGTGCTGAAAGTTTGAACATTTTTATTTGTTAGGATTGTACAATTTTTGAGACAACTTATACATATATTACAGTTATGAGCATACCGTATCCTCAAACTCTATAAAGTTGCTTTGAAACCGGTGGAACCAAAGGACATCGACTGGCATGTGTAGATCCACATCACGCCTGCATAATTACAATTCAGTTTTACTAAGCTGTTTCAAAATAAGTGCGAGATTGTAATATCTACGATTATACTTACAATTCCCCCGTCGAGTTCCTCTTGTACGCTTGGTACGCAGCTAGGTGATCATGATCTATCAGTTTGTGGGGCACCCATACATGTGGTTGTGGCATAGTCCTTGCCCTCTTCGGTCGACAGGGATCAGTGTATGGGCTCCGCTCCTGCCAACCTCGCCTGCGAACCCGATCCTGACGCTGAAGGGGTAGGGGACTCTGATCCAAACCACGGGGATCCACCAAACGTGTCTGATGTGAGGAGGAACTATGTCCATATGGATCCCCTGCCGGGGTGCTCTGTATAGAGGAACTCTGTCCTTGTGGATCGCCAGCAGGGGTGCTCTGTATGGAGGAACTCGGTCCCCGTGGATCCCCTGTAGGGATACGCTGTATGGAGGAACTCGATCCCGTGTCACAGAGTCCTAGGTGGGCTGTATGGAGGAACTCTGTCCTCATGGATCGCCTGCAGGGGTGAGCCCTGCTGGGATAGACCCGATGGGTGCGTCAGGATTGAGGAACTTTATCCCCGTGGAATGAATGGAGGGATGCGCTGCACTAAGATCAACCAGAGGGGTGCGCAGTATGGAGGCATTATGTCCCAAGTATGGGGATGAACAACAGGGTCTAGTAATACCTGATGAGGTACCTGCTCTATCTCCATATGTGTTGTCTCAGTTTCACTAGTACCACCAGTAACCTCCTCTCATGGTGTCACACCAAGCCCCTACTGATCAGACACTGTCTGCGTAGTGGGGTGCAGCTGACGCCAAGTCTTTGAGTCTACTCCGTCCTGATGACTGCCGGTCCAGTCTCTATCACTAAAGTCTCGGTCTTGGTCATCGATCGGCGGGTCATCAAACGGTGGGTCATCGGACCGTCTACCTTCAGTAGGTGTTTACGACGTCGAACCCTGAAGCCCCCGAATCAAATCCAGCAACTCCTTATGTTGTTGATCTCGCTTTTTGTCAATCCTTTGCACTTCGTCCCGTAACTCTCGAAACGTATCCAACAGTTCAGTATACCTACGGTCCTGAAATGAAAAAAAAAACACGTTGTGAGTACTAAAAGTTTTCAACTGCTTTCAGATTAAATACTATGGTGCAACTATTGTTACGTACCTCTGGATGCCCTCCAACGCCTCGTTGTGAGTCACCTCCAGGTCGAGGCTGTATGGGCAACACAAATCGAACCCGCCTATACCTCACGGGACTCCCACTGCGACCATCCACGTCAGAACCCTCTGTATCACTAGGTCCCGAATGCGGATACTCAGTATCACTGGGTCTCGAATACGGACCCTCAATATCACTGGGTTCGACAGTCGTACGGTGTTCGGCATCGGCATCGGTATCGGTATCATATAGACTGCCTCCCTCCTCAATGCCTTCAAAGTACCGTTCAGCCATCTCTGCTGGTGTCGGCACCAATTTAACCCTCGCAAACATCTAAAATCATTGTTAGACCATTTGCTAATTGCATACATACTATTAACTATTAACGTTAACATCACAAATACTTACCCTTTGAATGAAAATGGAATCCAACTTATCCCCCTTCGGTCGCTGACTCAACTCCCATTTTAGAATACGGGGGGATAGCTCGATTTCCCTGCGGGTCCCACAATCTTCGATGGCAAGATCGGGGATAACCTCAAAAACAAATATCTGCGTAATAGATAAGTACAATAATAATCAAACACATCAATCGTATGAAAATAAAAAATACAATTAAAGTATGGATTCAAATTCTAAATTCTTACCAATAGTGCATAAGTACAACCGTATATGTTGTACGTCTCCACCTTGTGTACTTCAACGCCCTTTTCTCGCTGTCTTTTTTCGAACCGTTCCCGACGACCATCCAATGCATGCTTGAAGCCAGAAATAGATAGCCTATACAGGTGCGCACCCCACGGGAATGCATCAAAAGCGTCCAAGTTCTCGATTAGGCGAAACTACCATAATGGGACTTTCTCTCTCTTGTCCAAACCCATTAGTACCCAGTTAAGCATATACAGTAAGCATAGCTTAACCGCATCGTACTGCTAAGCAAAATCACCGGTCCGTACAACGGCTCTCAGCTCTCCAAACTCGACCTCATCTCGACCCTCAAAATACCGCTGGTGTATGCCATTCTGTACCACATCATAGGTCGACGTGTCGAGAAGTTCTCCGAACTTCAATCCGGTGATCAAACAGAACTCAACCTTCGAGAATCGGACTGAATGCTTTCCTAAAAGAAATCTCATCTCATCTCATCTTCCGCCCCGTTGTGATGCAACTCACGAATAAGCAATCGATGGACAATGCTAGCTGAAAACTTCATGTTGCGCTGCATCCGAAGGAAATGTCCAAAACACGACTCAGTGTACCGACGTCGTTCTTCGACCGTAAGATCTTGAGGTACACTTTTAAGTGCATTTTCGATATCTCTAAGGTGACCGAAATGGTCATGCTGAGTTATTTTCCCCGGGTACCTTTCTTCCGCTGGAGTTTTCAGATAATCTTTCAGTGGATTCCTCATCTGCATATTCACATAAAAAAAAAATTAATATATATAACTTCATAAAAAGGCTCGGACACTGAAAAATAAAAGTCACGGAGACTTATTGAAAAGGCTCGGAGTGAGATTCAAAAGTCTCGGAGACTTAATGAAAAGGCTCGAATACACTTAATAAAAAGGCTCGGAGACTTTATAAAAAGACTCGGAATATTATGTAAAAAGCTCGGATGAAGGTTTAAAAGGCTCGGAGATTCAAATTACAAAAACCTACATCATATTCCTTAAAAGGTTCAAAAATTAAATTGCACTTTTTGGGGGAGGGTTTGTGCAAATAGCACAACTTTAATAAGTCTTGTGTTAATAGCACCAAAATAGGTGATGAGACCAAAATATCCCCACTTACTCTTTTCCTTTTTATTTTTTTTCTCGAAAATTCGAGACTTATTTGCAATTTCGAGACTTATTCATGTGTTTTCGAGACTTATTCATGCGTTTCGAGACTTAATTCAAGTTTGTTCAGGACTTATTCTATTCGACCTCCATCAATAGTGACAGTGACGATCCGACAACGGCGCCAGTTGACTCCGGAGATAGTTGGATCTGGAAGATCGAACGATGCCGAGTTCGTTGGCGCCATCGGCTTCATCAGATTCGCAATGAATCGTCATAGATCAGACAATGAAGATTCGTGACGGTTTAGGTTTTGCTTCGTTTCTCTCTCTACACAACTCAAAAATGAAAATGAACACTTCGGTTACAATGATTGGCACTCGACGAACGTTTTCCTGGTGGTTTTACCGGTCAACTCGCTGGTCGGCGGTGGCACCTCCATTGAAGCTTCATCAATGGAGGTTTTGAAAAAAGGAAGAAGAAGGTGAAGGACACACAAGAGAAAAGAAAAGAAGATAGGGGGTATTTTTGTCCAAATTCCATTTTTGGTGCTATTAAAACAAGAGTTATTAAAGTGTGATAGTTGTACAAGTCAAAATTTAAAAAGTGCTTTATACCCCTATTTCCTCATTCCTTAAAAGGCTCGGATGAAGGTTTAAAAGGTTTGGAAATGAAAAATTGCAGAAACCCTACTCACATTACTTAAAAGGCTCGGATGAAGGTTTAAAAGGCTCGGAAAAGGCTTGGCCGAAGGTTTAAAAGGCTCGGAGATGAAAAATTGCAGAAACCCTAATCACATTACTTAAAAGACTCGGATGAAGGTTTAAAAGGCTCGGAGATGAAAAATTGCAGAAACCCTAATCACATTACTTAAAAGACTCGGATGAAGGTTTAAAAGGCTCGAAGAATGTTGTATTCATCGTCTTCAACAAAATTTTTACAGAACTTTAAACCTTAACCTAACCTAATCAAACAAACCTAATGAACAATAAATCTAATCAAACATAATCTATATGTCTAACCAAACACCAAACATCAAACGCAAATCAAATTAACAACAACAAAACGCGTGAGACAGAAAGTTCAACTCACCACTGTCGATACACTCTTGGAGTCGAGAGGGGTACTGTAGCACCACTGCCTGTGATTCGCCGTCGCTTTTTTGGCCGGATTTCTTGCGTCGATAACTTCTCTCCCAACTATTCTCTCTCCCTCAAGTTTTTTCTCTCACGTTTCAAAACACACAAACAGACAAAATGGGGGTATTTTTGTTTGGTCACCAAGATTGGTGTCTTTTAAACTTAGATTACTAAAGTGGTGCTATTCTTACAAAAACCCCTCCAAATAGTGCTATTAAATTTTTGAACCCATATAATTAATGTGATCATCACTTGGAAGAGTTCTGGTATAGTTGACTTCTAGTCAATTGAATGTCCTAACCTTAAATCTTGCAAAGAGTTGTTTGAAAATGCATATTAAGAATTTTCCAGCTAAACTACTTTTTTTAAATTATTTATCTAGCAAAAAACTGGATTATGACATCTCTAGTAATCTAATCAATGTAAGGAACTTTTTTTCTGTCAATCGAAATTTTGATGAAACATGTAGCAGGGTTCAAAGGCAAATGGGCTTCCAAATGAACTTTCTAGTATTGGATCCTTCAGGTCCGTAGCTCTATCAGTATTCCACAGTTTCCATGCCTGAAGAGGAACGGAACAATTAAGTACGACAATTGTATAAGGTTACCAATTAGGAACGGAACAATTAAATACGACAGTTGTATAAGGTTACCAATTGATGCAGGGAAACTGAAGTTTTCCATGTTGAGGGAAAAAAGTGTTTAGGGAGTTTTCGTGGGACCAATTTGTGAGAAAAGTCTAGTTAATGCTAGTAATCACCGGCCATTAATTGGGTCCTTTTCTATCATGAATCATCTTGACTCCATATTTGATTATAATTACTGTTGAATTATTGAAGGATTACTCGTGAAGTGCACGTTGGGTGATAAGTATACATGTCTAGCCTGTGAATAATCAAATGTATTTTTCCTGTCCATAAAGAGTACGGATATGATGACTTTTTAATTCTGGGCTTAACTGAACCAACCAAGAAGGCAAGAATGTTCATCACTTTGTTGTGATGATAAATGTTGATTACAAAATAAGATTTTTGAATTTTAATTTTGATAAACTAATCTCTCTCTCTCTCTCTCTCTCTCTCTCTCTCTCTCTTTATATATATATATATATAAGGGACCCTTATTTTAATTTCGATAAGGACCATCATGAAATCACATCAATTTGAATAAATTTTGATATGAATTTTTTTACAGATGATAAGTTTATCGAAATCTACATACAAACAAAATTTGAAAAATTTTCAAACATTAGAACTATTTTTCTTGAATTTTCCTATATTTCACCCATTTTTTCGATGCCTTCATATTAAAAAAAAAAAAAGGATAAATAGTTCTAGTACTTGAAAAATTTTCAAATTTTATTTATACGTAGATTTCAATGAACTTATCATCCACACAAAAATTCAGATAAAAATTCATTCAAATCAATGTGATTTCATAGTGGTCCTTACCGAAATTAAAATAAGAGATCTCTTATGAGAGACTCACTATATATATATATGCATCTGAACAATAATATGCTCACTTAATACACTTAGGACCCATTTGGTATGAGATATTGGATTGAACTATTTTATGGGATTTTATTGGTTGAGATGAGACTGGGATTGTATTATATTAGATTTTGGAGAAATATGGAACTTGACTGAATTAACACTATGTTTTGTTTGGTAAAACATGAGCTTGGACTAAATATAATAATATTTTTTATTTGGTAATATTTTATTATTGAATAGTAAATTATTGAAATATGCATTTGAAGAAAATAAATGTTTTAATTCATATATTATTAAAGTAAAAATATCCAAAAATATTTTTAAAATATAGATTTATATTATTTTTAAATAAATTTAAATATTTTTAAATTTTTAAATTTGTTTATTTAATAAAATAATTTTTTTTTCCAAAAAAAAAAAAAAGAATATATAGGTGGGATTACAATTGGCCCAACGAATTTAGGTTCTTCAATCCTATTGAGAGGAATTATGAATGAAATAATCTCAGTCCCTAATAATTAAATGAAAATTGAATAACAAATTATTGAAATAATTGTTTGGATGAAATAAATATTTTAATTTATGCATTATTAAATTAATAATATTCAAAATTATTTTTAAATAAAATTACAAATTTATATTATTTTTAAATAACTTTTAATTTTATAATTAATTTATTATTAAATCATTTAAAAAAAAAACTAGAAAAAAATTATATATATATAAAAAAAAAAAAAATAGTCCTTCATTGAGATATGTTGAAATATGTTTATTTCAAATATATATATATATATATATATATATATATATATATGTTGAAAGTTGAAAGAGAAAGAAAAAGGACGTGGTTGGACCGGTGATGTAAAAAAGAGAGATGAATTAAATATGGTGGGCCCATGTGTAAATAGTCCTAGATTAAAATAAGGGGAGACGGGCTTATTATATCCCATCAGCATGAGACTATTTTGCTTTTGAGATTATTAATCTCATGTTCCAAAACAACATCAAACACTAGATAATGACTAAATTTGTCTGATCCTAGACTCCTAGTCCAATACGGTGTGCCAAACAAGGCCTTATTTCATTGAATAGAATTGTTTAATAAGTACTTCAAGTAAAGTGATCTTTATTTTTCTTGATTAAATTTGTTTTCAAACTTTTATTTTCGTAAACAAAATAACAAATATGAGAAAACAAATCTTGTTCTTAAGATGCAATTTCAAGATTAATCTAATTGGGAGGTTGTTAAAGGTGATTTCTTGGGATTTATAGAGGAATTTCACAAAGAAGGTTCGGTTGTGAAGGAGGTGAATAGGTCCTTTATTGCCTTGGTGCCTAAAATTCGGAATCCGGTGTCTTTAAAGGATTACAGGCCTATTAGTTTGGTCGGGGCATCATATAAAATCCTAGCAAAAGTGCTTGCTAATAGATTGAAGAAGGTGATGGACTACATCATAAGCCCGTTTCAAATGGCTTTTGTGAAAGAGAGACAGATTGTAGATAGTTTTGTAATAGCGGAGGAAATAATTCACTCTTGGAAGAAGACTGGTAATGGGGGTCTTTTAGTGAAGTTGGATTTTGAGAAGGCATACTATAGTGTAGACCATGACTTTCTTTTTGAAGTTTTGGGGTTAATGGGCTTTGGATCTAAATGGATACAGTGGATTCGAGGTTGTGTTTCCTCTCCTTTGTCATCAGTTCTAGTAAATGGTAGCCCAACGAATGAGTTTCCATTGGAGAGAGGCTTGAGACAAGGGGATCCCCTTTCCCCTTTTTTATTTAATCTAGTTGTGGAAGTGCTGAGTTGTATGTTTGCTAAAGCTACTGAACTGGGGTTGCTCAGGGGTATTGATTTTCAGAAGGAGGATATGCACTTGACACATTTACAATTTGCAGATGATACGCTGCTCTTCATTGAACCAAACATAGATTATCTTCTGAATGCGAAATCGGTGTTAAGATGTTTTGAATTGGTTTCTGGACTCAGAATTAATTTTCACAAGTCTTGTCTTGTGAAAATAGGTAGGAAGGCTCCGTATGATCATATTTGGGCTAATGTGTTTCGACGTCTCTACCAATTTTGTATCTTGGGTTACCGTTGGGCGGAAATCTTAAGCGTGAGGCTTTATGGCAGCCGATAATTAGGAAGGTGGAGGATAGATTGGCCCCTTGGAAAAGGAGTTTCCTGTCTAAAGGAGGGAGGTTAGTCCTCATTAAATCGGTGTTGTCTAGTCTCCCTACATATTACATGTCAGTTTTTGGAATTCCGATTGTGGTAGCCAAGAGGCTGGAAAAGCTTCAAAGGGATTTTTTTTAGGAATGATGGTAAGGTGAAGAAAAAAATACACGCAGTAGATTGGGATACGGTTTGTAAAAGCAAAAGGTTAGGAGGTCTAGGCATTGGGCGTGTAAAGGACAAAGGTGCTAGTCTCTTGGCGAAGTGGGTTTGGAGGTTTGGGAAGGAGCATAATGCTTTGTGGAAGAAGGTTTTGTGTGCCAAATATGGGGTTAATTCCGAATGCTTGATATGGGACTTTCTTAGTATTAAGTCTTGCTCCCCCTTCATTAAATCAGTAAACAAAATCTTTGATCAGAGTAGTGTGTCGGGTGGCATTTTAAATAAGGGGCTGCGGGTGATAGTGGGTTCAGGTAAAAGGGTGAGATTTTGGAAGGACTTAGGATGGGACTCCCTACCTTTAAGTAAAGCTTTTCCTAGGATATATGCTTTAGCTTCTAATAAAGATGGTTTGGTGTGTGATTTTGGGAGTTGGGAAGGAGGGAGTTGGTTATGGTATGTGCCGTTGAGAAGACCTTTATTTGGTTGGGAAGTAGCTCAATGGAATTGTTTCTTGCTTGCCTTAAGTAGTATTTCCATTCGGAAGGGTATTATGGATGAGATTGCTTGGTCGTTTTGCCCGAACGGAACTTTTTCAGTTAAATCCTTTCGTAGGTGTTTGGAAGAAAAGGGTGCTTTAGTTCCTACTGTCTGTCCTATGCTTTGGCTTGGATATGTTCCCCCGAAAATTGAAGTTTTTATGTGGCAATTGATTAAAGGGCGTATCCTTGTTAAAGAGGTGCTATGTAAGTTTGGGATGTCTCAAGTTGTTTCCTATGACTGTCCTTTGTGTGGTTGTGATGTTGAATCCATAAATCACTTGTTTCTCCTCTGTGATTGGTCATGGAAATTATGGTCGCAGGATATGGGATGGTGGGGGTTCAGTTCTTGTAGTAATAAGGACTTTTCAGGTTGGTTGGATGGTTGGTTAGGCTTTTGTTCGTCTAAGGAGAGAAAGAGGGCGTGGATTGTTCTATTTTATGCTATTTGCTGGACAATATGGGAGTATCGTAATGCAGTTTGTTTTAAAGGTAAGGAGGCTAGTTTGTCAACGGCATTGGACTCAGTTAAGTTTAGGTTGGCATGGTGGTTTAAAAATTGTGGTGTTGGTTCTCATGAAGATGTGACCATCCTTCTCCTTGATGTTGAAGATAGATGTATTGACAGGCAGAAACCTAAGCATAAACCGAAGTGTGTTTGGTCCCCCCCTTTGGATAATGATCTTGTTTTCAATGTGGATGACTCTTCTAGAGGCAATCCAGGATTGGCAGGTATCGGTGGAGTCTTACGTGATGCTAGTGGTAAGGTCTTATGCCTTTTCTCCTCATCAGTGGGTATGGCGGATTTGAATCGGGCTGAACTGCTGGCTATCCATCGGGCTGTTGTGTTGATTTCGACCAGTATGTATTTATTGGATCGCAAGATTACTATATTGAGTGACTCCAAATCAGCGGTCTCTTGGATTAATGGTGATGGCTTTGGTAACCTTAGTTTGATAAGTTTGGTTTATGATATTAGAGATTTTCTGTCTTCATCAAATACGGTTTCGATTAAATATACTGCTAGAAGTTGTAATTCTCTTGCTGACAGTTTAGCCAAGGCTGGGTCTGATCTTCAAGGGGAGAGACTTGAATGGGGAGATTGATGTTTCTCTAGTATCTATCCTGTTTGGGTGCTGTTCGTGTGCTTTCCCTGCTCAGTCCTTGGTGTTTTGTTTGCTGGTTAACGTATCCAGATGTTGTGGTTTCTCTGTTATGTTTGTTTTACTGCTGTTGTTTTGTGCAGTGGCGTGTTTTGATGCTCTTTTTTATCCATGGGTGATATTTTGCTTTGAAGCTGTTGTATTCTGACCTTCGGCCTTTTGTTTCTAATAATACTTTGCAGTTTCAAAAAAAAGATTAAGACTTTATTATTATTTTTTTTTCAAATTACAATTAATTTAGTGACTTTAATTTTTCATGTTTGTAAAATCTATCCACAAGGTATTTTCTTTTGTAGAACTATTAGAAAACAACTATAACTCGAATTACAACCTCTTAGCAATTTTTTACTTGATCTGGTTAGAAACTTTGACTATAACTGTTATACCCCAATCCCACAATATTGACTCAAGCCCAACCAAGCCTAATTCCAATTCCAATTCAATTCCTAGCAAGCCCAAGCCCAAAAGATCCAAGTATCCAAAGATTTGGTACCTCACTACCTGGTAAGTAGAGATGAGATATTTTAATAATTAGATTAGTATAGAGTGCAATTTTGCTCACCCACCTTAACTAAAGGTAACCATTACTTCCTTCTCCAAATGCTGCCACGTGTCCCAAAATTAACCCAAAGTCCAAAGTTAACCCAAAGTTAACTAAAGTTTGGGACACGTGGTAATATTTGGGAAAGGAGGTAATGGTTACCTCTAGTTAAGGTGGGTGAGCAAAATTGCACTCATTAGTATGAGATTTATAGAATAATAAAATAATGAAGAGGCAAGCCGCCAGCAAAGGAGTTATAAGGTAGCAAAATTTGGTGATAGGTGGCAAGATATGGTGATTGGTGGCAGGATAAAATAAGAAAAGGAGATAAATAGAAATAGAAATGAGGAGAGAAGCAGATTTCGTGAACACAACAAAATAGAAACCAGAGAATAAAAGAAAGAATGAGAAGAGAGAAGAGAGAAGTCAGGCGGTGGAGAAGAATGAAGAGAAAGAAAAGAAAGAAAGACGAGAGGCGAGAGATTTAGAGATTAAGAGAACGAGAGTGAGAAATAAGAGAGAGATCAGAAAATAGATAGAGGCAAAACAGATAATCAGAGAAAGAAAGAAAGAAAAGGAAGAAGAAAGAAAGGGAGATGGTGTGTGCGCGTGAGAGATAGCTAGAGAGAGATAGAAATATGCAGGAGAGAGAAGCAGATTTCGGTTGGGCAAATCGAGAAGGAAAGAAATAAAGAAGAGAAAAGAAAGGAATTGGAGGAGAGAGAGAGGAATTAGAGAGCAGCAAAACAGAGAAAGAAAGGAAAGAATAAAAAGGAAGAAGAAACAGATGAGTGAAGCCGAGAGAAATAGAGGAGAGATTGAGAGAAACAATTCCAGTGAGAAGTAGATGATGAAATATGGTTGAGCTGTGTAGATATGTACAATTGGATACAGATAAGTAGTAGGCCCCATTTGACTTTGAACCCTTCTTCGGTTTCTATCTTCCGGTTCACATCGTACTGCTACATGTTTCAATAAAATTTCCTTTGATAGAAAAAAGGTTCCTTTCATTGATTAGATTACTAGAAATGTGCATGGACCAGTTTATGTAAGCTGAATAATTTCCAAAAAGTAATTTAGGTGGAAAATTTTTAATATGCATTTTCAAACAACTCTTTACAAGATTTAGGATCAGAACACTCATCGACTAAAAGTCTAACTATATCTGAAGTCTTCTGAGTGATGATCACATTAGTTATATATGTACCAAATATTCATAAAGAATAAGCATCCAATTTGAACTCAATTGAGCCTTAGTCCTTAGAGAAACTTGTGACACAGTCGTTATTATTAAAGATTGTTAATTAAGATTTATTTATTTGTTATATTCTCTTTCTGATTGATTATTGATCATAAGTGTTATCTTATGATTTTTATCTATTGGCTCAGATTAGTAGTGAATTTTTGTTCATTATGCTTGCTAGCACCTCAATAATGCTATACAATGCCGGTCAATGCGCAATGTGGCCCAAGTTGAGCATCCTAGATAACAACATTTGGAAAAAATAAGGATAAAAAAAGAAAAAAAAAAAAACGTGTAAGATCTTTGTGGAAGTTCCACAGATGCAACAAGTCTGATGCTAAAAGTCTCCGATTAGTAGTTGTTAATGGACCACTGACAGAGACTTTCGACAAGTCTGATGCTAAAAGTCTCCGATTAGTAGTTGTTTATGGACCACTGCCAGAGACTTTCGATACTGGAAAAAACGTTTAAAAATTAAAATAAACAGGATGGAAACAAATGAGTGTTAGCTCAAGATTATTTAAAAGCATCTATTATTCAGGGAGGAATTTCGATAGCTCAAGATGCAATCCCATTACATAATTCAATCCACTAGATTGGATCTCCACCATTCCTTTCTTTTTCTTTTTTAAATATGTTTAGATTTTTTCTTTACTTTTTGTTCATTAGTTTAATTTTTTATTTCATTTTTTGAATATTTAAAATTCGATCAAAGGAGTCTATATTAACTTTGACAAAGTTTGACTAATAATATGGGAGATTATTGTCATTTTTTAATGATAAAGTTGATTCTAAATGTAAATTGGCATACCTCAAGTAGGTACTCCTTAATTTGTTATTTTAATTATAAATTGTTATAAGGTTATTGAGATGATGTTGTGATTAATATCAATCAATAATGGAATGACATTTGTAAAGTTGATATACAAGTTGAATTGTTTAAATATGAATTGAAATGTCTAGTATTATTGAAATTGATTTCTTAACCGATAAACCTATCTTATTAAGGCAGAGAAAACAGAAAGTGTTTCCAATTTGGAGGCAAAGGGCATTGGAATGGGATTTGTCCCGAATACTTAGCCACCAAGAAGAAGGGAGAAGGTAATAGTAATTATCTTAAAATATGTTTTTTGGTGGATTCTACAGATTACTAGATAGTAGATTCCGGAGCCACTAATCATGTTTGTAATTCCTTACAAGGGTTTCAGGAGACTAAGTGAAAGATTAATCAGCTTGCGCTTGGGCATTGGAGCGCAAGTGTTGGCTAAAACAGTGGGAGAATTGTGTCTCAAATTTGATAGTTTTAGATTTTTGTATTTAAAAGACGTTTATTATGTACCCAATTTAACGGGAAATTTGGTTTCAATTTCTTGCCTATATGATATAAGCACACCCAAAAATCATTTGATCCACAAAATCATCATAAATATTACATTAGTCTAGTTGATCATCGTATATATGTAGTCTTGATCAAAAAGATAATTGTAAATATTACTTTGTTCTTGCTAATCATCGTATATATGTTACATTGATCCATAAAATCATCATAAATATTACTTTGATCCAATAGATTAATGAATATATTTGCTCAGGTTTTTATCCCACTGGGTTTTCCCTAGCAAAGTATAAATGTGAGAAATGTCTTAAAAAAAAACATTAACTATTGTTATATTTGCATTGTACTCTTTTTCTCTTTGATCAGGTTTTGTCCTACTGGGTTTTCCTAATAAGGTTTTTAATGAGACAATCAGGGGGAGCAAAGTTCAGAATTGACATATGTGCACTATACTCTTTTTCTCTTCGTTCAGGTTTTGTCCCACTGGATTTTCCTGACAAGGTTTTTAATGAGATAGTTTTGAGAACGTCCAACCCCACAAGATCCAAAATATCATTGTATGTATTTTACTAAGGTTTTATCCCACTAGGTTTTCCTTAGCAAATTAAAATACAAGAGGTATAAATCTAAGGGGGAGTGTTATGATTAATGTGGATTTACTCCACTTGTATTGCCTATCAACTCACCGCCTATGCAGCTCTCTAGTCGGTCTACAAATATCTCTCCTTTTTCTCTCCACTTACTTGTGATGTAAGCGGTGATGTAAGTTTAGTGCAAGTTGGTGGTGTTGCTTTTGCTCACTATATATATGTGCTCTCTCTCTTGTAAATGGGGTTCCAAGCATCAATAAAATGAAGCACATATTTTCTTTGATCTTATCTCTCTCGTCTCTTCTCTGATGTCTCTCTCTCATCTTTATTTCTTTTGTTATCTATTATTCTTTGACTTACAAGAACATTTACTTATAATTAGACCATTTACTTGTGGAACCCACAAAACAAGGTTTCATAAAACATTTAACAACATTTTGGCTTTGTGGGCCTTGAGAAGAATTTTGGATGCGTTTGGTACGGGGACAGAACAGGATGGGACGGAACGGGACACGACTGGACTGGACATGACACGACGGGACAGAACAGGACAGGACATGACATGACAGTTGTTCCGTATTGTGTTTGGAATATATGGGACAGAACTGTAAACTGTACTGTTATGCGTTTGGTATGGCTGGGATGAGACGGAATGAAAGGTTCAAATGACCAGAGTACCCCTCTTATATATATAATAATATTAAATAATATATATATATATATATATATATATATATAGTATATAATAATATGTTATATATTATTATTATTATATTATATATTATATATTTTATTATTTAATATTATTATATATAATAATATATAATATATGTATAGATATATATAACATTAAATATTAGTACATATAAAAAATATAATATATTATAATATATATATATATATATATATATATATATATATATATATATATATGATATATTAAATATTATTACATGTACAGTAATATATATATTATTGTATAGGTAATAATATTTAATATATTATATATTATTATATATAATAATAAAATATAATATTATATATATATTATAATATATATGTTTTATTATAATATATATATATTAATAATATATATTAATATATATATATTAATATATATATATCAAATATATTATATATTAATATATTAATATATATATATATATATATATATATTGTTTTTTGAAAAGTAATATATATATATATATATATATAT
Organism: Acer yangbiense; assembly: GCA_008009225.1. Lineage (NCBI taxonomy): Eukaryota > Viridiplantae > Streptophyta > Magnoliopsida > Sapindales > Sapindaceae > Acer > Acer yangbiense. The sequence goes on along the minus strand of CM017763.1, from coordinate 49,658,134 downwards.
ATATATATATATATATATATATATATATATATATATTATATTAAATATTAAAGATTATAATATATATATATATATGATATATTAAATATTATTATATATAGGATATATATTTTATTAAATATATTTTTTTGGTAAAATTGGACTGACTTAGAGGGAAAAAGCATCACAGGCGGTCATATGCTGAAAAACCCCTAGGCAGTATCCTTCCATATAATAATAAAAAGAATAAAATGAGAAGTAACAAAAACCAAAAAAACACAAAAGCCAAGGGAAACAATCCCAACAAAAACAATGACGCACAGGCCACAAAAAACAGAAACAAAAAACATCAAACAAAACGAAAGGATTCCTGACCCATGCAATCATTGCAACCAACAAAGAACAAAAAGATGGGGTGTTAGACCACCATGAATCGACCTTCAACCCCAAAGCATGCTTAGAAAGAGTATCAGCAACCTAATTCCCCTCCCTAAAGATATGAGAAACCTGAAACTCTATTAAATAATATATTATATATTATATTATATATTATTATATATATAATAATATGATATAATATAATATATATATATATATATACAGAAATTCTATTATCAGTTCGAACTGATAAAAGTTATATCAGTTCCTTGCATATGGGCCACTGGATTTAAATACTTTGACTTGGCTGTATGCACTTGTCAGTCAAAGTATTTAAATCCAGTGGCCCACATACAAGGAACTGATATAACTTTTGTCAGTTCGAACTGATAATAGAAAGACTGTATATATATATATATATATATATATATATATATATATATATATATATATATATATATATATATATATTTAATATTTAATATAATATAATATATATAATATATATATAAAATATGTATAATATTATATATATAATTATATAATATATAATATATTGAACATGTTTATAATTGTTTGAAAATTTAAAGGGTAAATTGGTTTTTTTAACACTTGTCCCATGTGATGGGGACAAGTTGTCCTAGGATCTTAGATGAGACAGATTTTTGTGATTTGTGTCCCACCTTATCCTGTCTTGTCCTGTCCCATGCTAAGGTCGCACCAAATGTGGGATAAGAAGAAATTGTCCCACGTTGTCATGTTCCGTCCTGCATACCAAACACACCTTAATGGTCAATATATGTTAGTCATCCTTGCAAGAAAGAGATAAGAGTAAAGATCCCAAAAAATATCTGCAAAAACAGAAAATCCAAAGCTCAAATTTTTATTTTTAATTTTTGATTGGAGAAGTCATTTAGTTGCATGTGAGGGGTCTGCAGAAGTCTCCAAAGGCTAAGACTAACAATATGTCAAGTAGGAGAGTTTCTTCATCGATTTGTTGTCTGATTTTATGTTTCTTTTGTATGCAGTTCTCCATTGTTGTTGATGCTGCTACTGATAGCATTTCACAAGGGCAAAATATAACACACTCAGAGAGCATAGTATCTGCAGGTAAGATATTTGAGTTTGGTTTTTTCACCCCTGGAAATTCAACAAATTATTATTTGGGTATATGGTACCACAAAATTCCAGAACAGACGGTAGTATGGGTTGCCAACCGAGATTTTCCGGTAAAAGGTACCTCAGCTGTACTCACCATTAACAATGAGGGAAATCTTGTGATTATGGATGGTAGGATTACTTATAGAGTAAGTGAGAATTCATTGAGCCAGAACCCAAGTGCTCTTTTACTAGATTCAGGGAATCTTATTTTAAGAAATGAGAAATTAGATATATTGTGGCAGAGCTTTGACTACCCTTCAAATACCTTTTTACCTGGAATGAAGCTTGGGTATAACCTAAGGACTGGGAAAGTATGGTCACTTACATCATGGAAAAGTGAAGAAGACCCTAGCTTAGGGACTGCTGAGCTGAAAATGGATCCTAAACAACCAAATGAATATTTCATAATGAGGGGCTCTCAAATGCTCTGGAGGAGTGGGGTTTGGCTCCAGCATGAGAGGATATTCGCTATGATTCCTGAAATGACACTTGATCATATCTTCAATTATGATTTTTATAGTGACGAAAATGAGACATACTTCATATATTCTGTTACATATTCCACGGTAAGTAGACAATTTCTTGATACATCTGGGCAGTTTATACATACGAATTGGTTAGATGGTCCACTGGCATGGTTTCTATTCTGGTCTCAACCAAGAGCAAGCTTATTCTGTGATTATTATGCTTATTGTGGTTCTTTCACCAGCTGCAGTAACCATAGCAAAACCTACTGTCAGTGCCTGCAGGGTTTTAGACCCTCAAATAGTTTGAAACCGCTACCATCATCCAATGGGGGTTTTAGACCCTCAAATAGTTTGAAACCGCTACAATCATCCGATGGGTGTGTGAGAAGAATATCATTGCAGTGCGAGGATAGTTCTTCTGTTAACGGTGATGAAGACAGGTTCTTGAGGATGAATAACGTTAAATTTCCTATCAACGCAAAAGAAACAAAACTTCAGGCTGCAGAGGAATGCAAATTGGCTTGCTTCAAACACTGTGCTTGCACTGCGTATGCTTATATTGAGAGTGCTGCATGTTCCTTATGGCATGGAGAACTGTTGAATCTCATACAACTTTCAACGGACGATCCTGATGGACAGACAATATATCTCAAGCTTGCTGCTTCAGAGTTTCAAATTCCCAGAGGTAATTTAATTCATTATATCAAGTACTAAATTTCTCTTTATAAAAAAAAAAAAAAAAAAATTGGAAAAAGAAAAAAATTATTGGACGGTTAGTACCTCTCTTTGTGACTTTCTTTGATGACATAATTTTTGATGTAGGGGAGAAGAAGCTAATTTGGGTAATTGCAATTGTTGTTGTTGTGGCGGTACTTCTTCCTGCTTCTTACATTGTTTATCGATGGAGGAGAAGACTCAAAGAGAAAGGTAACCTTCTTTTGCCTATCACTCTCTTTGGTGCATGTACATGTGCATGTTGTGTGTATGTGGATACAAAAATTTATAATCGCATTTTAAGTTGTCTACCAAAAACAGAGGAGATGGAAAGAAGCCAGGATATGTTACTATTCGATATAAACATGAGCATTGAGACAAGCACAAGTGAACTATCCAAAGAAGAAAGAGCAAAAGGTAAGAGTAAGGACTCTTGGTTGCCATTGTTCAGCTTCTCCAGTGTATCTACAGCCACAGATAATTTTTCTATAGAAAACAAGCTCGGAGAAGGTGGCTTTGGACCTGTCCACAAGGTACAGCATTCTTTTCATTATATAAAGTAATATTTGAGGTCCAAAATGGAGAAGAGTTTTGGCTTTTGATTGATAGATTACAAGTTCAACAGTGCAAGTTATATGTTCTTGAACTAATGAAGTCCATATATGCAGGGAAAACTACTTAATGGACAGGAAGTTGCAGTGAAAAGGCTTTCAAGACAGTCAAGGCAAGGGCTAGAAGAGTTGAAAAATGAGACGATGCTTATAGCTAAACTACAACATAGGAACCTTGTTAGACTCTTGGGTTGCTGTATGGAACAAGGCGAAAAGATTTTGATCTATGAGTTCATGCCTAACAAAAGCTTGGATTCATTTCTCTTCGGTTTGTGATTTATCAATTCTAAGATATGCATATGATAACTACCTGGCAATACTAAACCAATTTTATCTCCTATATTTGTTTTAATCTGTAACATTTTATCTTAATAGATCCAACCAAAAAAGGCCAATTAAATTGGGGAACACGTGTTAGAATCATTGAAGGGATTGCTCAAGGACTTCTATATCTTCACCAATATTCCAGACTACGAATTATTCATAGAGATTTGAAAGCCAGTAACATTCTACTAGATAGCAACATGAACCCGAAAATAGCTGATTTTGGCATGGCAAGAATGTTTAGTGGAGATGAGTTACAAGCAAATACTAATAGGATTGTTGGAACTTAGTAAGTAAAAATTCTTAAACTACTTTGAATCCTCTGTCATTTGCTTGTTATGTCTTAGATAAACCCAGTCAAGATGCTGAAATGTTTGATGCAATGTTGTAAATGATCAGTGGTTATATGCCACCTGAGTATGCCCTGCAAGGCCTCTTCTCAATCAAATCGGATGTTTTTAGCTTTGGAGTATTGTTGTTAGAGACACTGAGTGGCAAAAAGAATACAGGCTTCTATAATACCGACTCTCTTAATCTTCTTGGACATGTAAGTGAAAAGGCTACCCACTTTTCTTCTCCACTATGCTTTTGATCATTTTGTTCTTAGTTGTTAACCTGTTTTATGGATTTTTACATTTAATTGTTCTGTTTCTCATCAGGCATGGGAACTGTGGATTACTGATAGAGCTATGGACCTGAAGGATCCAATATTGGAAAACGAAGCATCATATCCCATGCTTATCAGGCACATCAATGTGGGCCTTCTGTGTGTTCAAGAGATTGCGGCAGATAGACCAACCATGTCGGAAGTAGTCTCAATGATTACCAATGAACACATCATTTTACCTTCTCCCAAACAACCTGCTTTCTCATATCTGAAAAGTTTGCAGAATTCAGTTCCACCTATGAGCAGGCCTGGAGCTTGTTCAGTGAATAATGTAACACTTTCATTGATCGAACCTCGATAATAACTATATCTTGGACTGTGTTCTGTTTGTGAAATTCCTATGAAAATTTTTACATCAGTTACTATGGTAAAAATGCAACATGAATTTCTATTCTTTCAGTATGTTAGTTTGTTTAGCTAGTGTGCGGACAGTACAACTTTTGGGAGCTTATTTGGAGTGGCAACTGACAATCGAAGTCCGATTTGGGCCTATCGTAAATTATTCCATGGGACTTTTAGGCAAACTATTATCTAAATTAAAATTTTTAACTCTGAATTTATTCAGAAAATGCAATACATAAGATACAGTACTGTAGCAGTTCCAACTTTTACATTATAAAACAAAATCTTGCTGTTGCAGTTTTTGAACACGAAACGTTGGTTAGCTATCAACCAATGCAAACAGCTATGTGAAATCTATAAAACAAAAAGAGAAAATGAGAATTATGCAGCAAACTGCATATTTTCTAAAAGATTAAAAGACAATCTTATAATTTTTTTATTTTTTTTTTTAACTGCATCATATATAAAAACAAAGCAAAAGCCAACGGCTACAAAGAACACAGGCTACATAACTGACCGAGACAACCAAAACAAAACAGAGGAGGCAAGCAAAACAGAGAAAACAAAAACAAGACCAGCGACAAACACCAAAAGCACCCAGCTAAACTCACTTAGACATCTCCCCAGTGGACAAAGTCCCCTGTCAAGCTGAACCCAATGCAAACAGCTCTGTGAAATCTGTAAAGCAAAAAGAGAAACTGAGAATTATGCTGCAAACTGCTTATTTTCTAAAAGATTACATGACAATTTAATAATTTTGCTTCATCAAAAACAACACCATTTTCTTTTATAACAGAAAACTTGGAGCATTTACCTAAGTGAGATAACGACTTGCAGTTGTTAATTTCTTCTTCTTCTACGTCTTCAGGTAAGCTTTATCACCTTTCTTTCAACCATACTCATAAACCACCATGGCTTTCCTGTTTGGAATACAATATACCCCATCAACAAGCTGATGTAGTGGAGTCTTCTACAGGAAAGACTCACACGGAAAATTGATCACAACCTTCTTAATATCCATTGATTCACAAAGAATACCGGAAATTAAGGCATCAAAGTCTTGTTGATTCCCTCAAGAATACCAAGAACAATGGAAAGAACAGAGAAAATCTCTCTATTTGAAAAAAACTCAAAATCTGATAATCTTATTTCAAATGGAGGAAATACAAGCCTATTTATAGGCCAAACAAAATGACAAATACATGTATCAATAGTAAATAAAACTTTTAAGTTCTCTAGGTTCACTTCTAGAATCTCTAAATTCATTGTATAATTCCTAGGTGTTCATTTACTAAAATTAACTAAATAGTTTTGAAAACAATGAATCTATATAAATAGATGCATGTATTCTAATTATTGTTCTTAATATCTCTTGCATCATTCTCTCCGGTGTGGAGAAAATTCGTCCTCGAATTTTGACAGCTTTGAGGAACAAATAAGTTGGAGATGCTGTTGAATGATGAAACACGGCAACATCGTAGAAATAATCCTCAAAAATTGAGTTCCTCTCATGCTGCTCGTTCTGGAACAAATCTTCATCGAAAACCAGTGGCTTATCAAAATCGACGATAACAGGTTCCGTCACATATTCCTCATTAAAAATTGGTGGCTTATCAAAATCGACGGTAACAGGTTCCGTCACATATTCCTCATTGAAAATTGGTGGCTTATCGAAGTCAATGATAACCATGCCCGACACATAGTCATCATCGAAAAACAATGAATGGTAGGAGGAAATTTTGTATTGGGGATTCATGAGAATTTTATTTTTATTTTTATTTTTAGGGAAAAATACGGAAGGTGAATATCTAATGGAGAAGTAGTTTGTTATGGTTTGTGGATCGATGAGCCTAGCACAACGGTAGACTCGATGGCTCTCATACCAACTGATGTAGTGGAGGCTTCTACAGGAAAGACTCACACGGAAAATTGATCACAACCTTCTTAATATCTGTTGATTCACAAAGAATACCGGAAATTAAGGCATTAAAGTCTTGTTGATTCCCTCAAGAATATGTATTCTAATTATTGTTCTTAATATCTCCTGCATCATTATTGTTCTTAATATCTCCAGCATCACAAGCCAATCACAAGTCCACTTCCGTAGCCCATCATCATGATTTTCCAATCAAACCAGCTCCAAGTATCCTGTTCTTCCTTGATTATTGTTGGCTTTGATTCTGGTGGTTCATCATTGCTACATTTTTCTGACAATGGCAATCCACACAGCCCCATGTTTTCAATATAGCTATTGTTTTCAAATGTATTGAATTGTTTCCCCTAAGGTATAAGCCCCACAAGCTGGTTGTATGAGAGGTTCAAAACGGAAAGAGATGTCAAACTTGTCAATTACGCACGTATGAATCTTTCCCTCAAGCTTGTTTGAAGAGAGGTCTAACGATTCTAACTCTGTCAAATTTTTCAAGGATTCTGGAATATTTCCTATTAGATGGTTATGAGAAAAGTTGAGACCTTTGAGGGAATTCAGTTTTCCAACTACATTTGGAATTCGTCCGTGAAACTTGTTACTTGACAAATCCAAAGTAGTGAAAATGGTTAAAATTCTTTGCATTTCGATTTCAACTTTTTTCATTATCATGGTCACAGAATCTTGATAATAGTCATCTCCCATATATACTATTTCAGCACTATTGTTTTTCCCGCTCATCATAGCTTGAAGATTTTCAAAAAATCTCGTTTGCAATGGACCGGTGAATCCATTGTGAGAGAGGTCAAAAATTCGCAACTTAGAGAAGGAAAGTGTTGTTCTTGAATTGACAAGGGAACCATAGTGATAGGACCCGCCCCGACTCCTATCTTGAGTATGAGGGAATCCTGTGAGAGTCTTATCTTTTTCTTTATCTTGTGGGCTTGAGTTTGAGATTTACATCCCAAACGCCTACGTACCCTATATCCAATAAGGATCAAAGCCCTCATAGTTCATTAACTTAATACTGGCTAACTTCAATCTAATCCGTAAAATAAAACTATTTTGAATCGGTTTCTATATCTCATTGTAAATTCTATTTCTCTTTCTACATCTCTTTCTGAAACCGTATCTTTTTCTATTTCTTTCTGAATTCTTTATCTCTTCTTGAAACTAATCAGGATTTATTCTGAAGCTGTCCTGAAATCTGAATCTATTATGTAATACAAGCTGAGAACTAACTAAATATTTTCTCTATAAATAAAACTCATTTTCTATAAATCTATAGTAAAATCTTTATTTCCTTTTATAAAATAACTTACAAACTTAAAATCAAATAATACTTTTCTTTAAGGAACTTTAAACATTCTTTCTTCACAAATCTAATATATGTATATATATCCTCTGCAAAATTGTTTGATATAATAATATATTACTGTATTAAAAGGTTTGCTCTAATCAAATCTCTTGTTGATATAAATCTATACAAATTATGCAATAAAGTCATTAAAAGTATCTTCGGAATGCTTCATGAAGAAATCTCTTTTCTCTAAAACATTTAATGCTGTAAATCAAATCTTGCTGAATTTCTAATTCTCAAATATCTGTTCTAAATCTAATAATCTCTTTTCTTTCTCTACTGATCATAATCGGTGTAATATAATATAATATATATAATCTAAAAATCTGCACCAAATTAGTACCTAGGGAAATTTGTCATACGTGTCTCTGATCTCTATGGGCTCACGCGTGAGCAAAGCTGGGGATAAACATTTGGTCATACACGTGCAGAGCGACTCTGACTCTGACATACACATGTGCATAAGCCCCAAAGGCCAACAATCTGAATCTGATACTGTTGGGGACGGGTACACATCTGGTGTTTGAAATCTCTTTCTGAATATACATATATTTCTTTATAAATACTTTTCTTTAAAACATGCATAAATATTCTTTTCTTTTCTTTTCTGAAAATCTCATAAATAACTGATATCTAGAAATCTATCTGAAAATACATATACTAATTTTCTTTATAATATATCTAATTCTCTAATAAATCTATTTCTAAATTCTAGAAATCTAAACATTTCTTAAAACACCTTACTTCATCTGGAAATCTATTTTCTAAATAAATGAATAAATCATTTATTTCTATTAATCTCTAAATACTTAATCTAACATATAATTCTAAAATAAATAGCTTTTAATAAAAGTAGGGAGAATCGCAAATACCCCCCGACTTTTAACCTAATGGCAAATCAAACACTTTAGTTTGAACAATCAGCAAATAACCCCCTACTGTTAAAGTATACTAACACCGTTACACAAATAATGTCCAAAAATGATGAAATGACAATGAAGCCCTTCTATTTTCCATATTGTAGTAATTGTCCATGTTACCCTTAAAAGTATGACATATTTACTTAATAATAATGTAAAACACTTATCTCAAAATTTATAAATAAATTTGTTGTCTTTACATGAATATTAGGACGATTGGGTTACAGTAAAAACTTGTTCTATATAAAATTTTTGCTTTTATTTTTTCTTGTATATATATTTTATTTTTCTTAATAATCTTAACAAACTTGTAATCAAATTTTAAATGGCAAAAAAAGCCCTCATCAAATTAAAACTGAAAAATCAGTATTCAATTAAAATTGATTTTAATTGTAATCAAATTAAAACTAAAAAATCATTATTCAAATTCAAGAATAGAAAATTTTCATATGCAGAAAAAACTGTAATCATAATTTCTCATTTGGAAAAAAAAAAACCCATGATCTCTAAGTCAGAGGAAAAAAAAAACAATAAAAAACAACAATTTATGCAAAAGATTAATGTAACAAACATTCTTCCATAATAATTAAAAGTTCAACATAAGTCACAAATATCTAAATACATATAAAGCTTCAACATAATAAGTTCACCTGATACCAAAGTAAATGCATCACATGCACCAATAAACGTCCCCAAAAAAAGGAGAAAAAATGTTGGTTCGATGGTAGTTTGAACAAAAGCTAATAATTTAAAATAAAATAACAAGGGTCTGTCATTTGTGTGCTTCCATTTTCAAACAAAAAAGCTTATCCTGACAAGATTCAAATATGTTGTTCATAGCATCCACCTGCAAGCATAAGCACTGTTAACACCTAAATTGACAGAATGTATATCAAACAATAAAATTAAGCTTGATATACAACTCAATAATATTTGTAAAAAAAAAAAAACCCGATCCTTGAGTCATTTGGGATTCTTCATCATTCCAGGGAACACGAACACTCACTTTGTACAAATTAGGATGCTCTATATTGCAGTTATATTTATCATTGTGTGCCCAGTTCACCAACACAATAAGACTGATTTCATCAGCATCAACATAGTTGAAATGCAGTAAATTATCAACTGTTTTGATAACCACGTCATCAAAACAACCCATGTTTTTCACTGACAAAAAAAATGTAAATACAATCACAGTAATATTCAATTTTTGAAGAAACAAAAATAGAACAACATCCAAAATATGCACTCAACACAACACTATGACTCATTGTTAACAAACCCACATTTTAGAACCATTATATAAACCCTAGAACTTTTTTTTTTTTTTTTCTTTTGTTTTTTTAACTGCTAAATCTATTAAGAGCCAGGAAAAGGCCAAGCAAGGCACACACAAAAAACAAACAAACAAACAAACAAACAAACACAAACCAACAAGAAAACAGAGGCAACAGACCGTCAAAACAGGGGAATACCTCCTGAAGAAAACAGACAAGAACAAAGACAGTACCAACAAACAAAGAACACATACAAAGGGACTATTAATCAATGCCTATTTGCTTAATAAAATAAAAATCAATGTAGTAATAGTGGAATTGAAATGAAAATTACAAATAAACTAACACAAAACTTCAAAATATTAAACTAATTAAAAACCCCCCAAAAAAGAAACCATAACACACAAATACCGTAAAACTCGAAATCAATGCGAAAGTAGAAAGAAAAAAAAAACAGGTATGAAAAAACATATGAAAAAGAAGAAAAATTGTTTAACTCTTATGAAAAAGCAGAAAAAACTTCAAAAACTTTAGAGTACAAAAGTGTTTAACTTACCTGTATCAATTATTCAACAAAATGAGATTTCCTTGATGAAGATGGTAAAATCATATACGACTTTCAAATCACGAAGATGAAGAGTTTGAAAAGTGTCTTTGGTTTCCTGCGTTTTTTAGGGTCTTTTATTACACACCATTCTTTATTCTTTTTATTTTTTATTTCAAATTTACTTCATTACCCTTCTCCTGTTATATTTAACAGAATCTATTTAACGGTAGGGGATTATTTGCTGATTGTTCAAACCATAGGGTTTGATTTGGCATTAAATTAAAAGTTAGGGGTATTTGCGATTCTCCCATAAAAGTATCCACTCACAAAACTCATGTGCTCAAATCTGGTCTGGGACTGGTTCCCTCTAGGATTCTTCACTTTCCGGATCCATCCTAAATCACATAAACTCAATTTAGGATTATTGGAAATCTAATTAACTATCTGTATACCAAATCATCAAACCACTTATCTGAATATCCTGTGTATACGGTAGACATATCTACTATCTATTTCTCTTCAATCCCATATTGTCTTGTTGCTCTCTTTCGTTTCTTCACGGCTGCGGTCCTCTGTTTTGCTATCAACGAACCTCTATTCTCTCTCCTCCACATTTCTATCTCTTTCTAGCTATCTCTCTCTCTCACGCGCACACACACATCTCCCTTTCTTTCTTCTTTCTTTTCTTCTTTTCTTTCTCTGATTCTCTGATTTGCCTCTTTATATTTTCTGATCTTTCTCTTATTCTCACTCTCAATCTCACAATCTCTTGCCTCTCATCTTTCTTTCTTCTTCTTCTTTCTTTCTGTTCTCTGATTCTCTGTTCTTCTTAGCCTTAGCCAAGCCTCTCATTTCTGTCTATATCTCTTCTCAATTTCTCTTATTTTATTCGTCAGTTCTTATCCACCTTTCACAGTTCCATCCATCTATTTCTTATTCTATTCTTTCCTTTCCATTTCTCTTCTTCATTTTCTTCTTTTCTTTTCTCTGTTATCTCTTTTCTGTTTTTGGGTCTTGACCGAGTATCTCCTCCAGCTCTCTCTTACATATCTCTATCTCTTTATTTCTCTTATTCTTCTCCACCGCCTGTCTTCACTTTCTTTTTTTTTTTTTTTTTTTTTATTCTCTGATTTCTATTTTTTTGTTGTGTTCCCGAATTCCCTTCTCTCCTCATTTCTATTTCTATTTTTTTATTCTTCTTCTTATCAAACTACCTCTTGCTGCCACCAATCACATGCACCCACAATCACACCACTTTCCGCTTCCATTCTTCATGCCTCGCCACTTGTCCCAACTTGCCACCTTTCTTTCTTTATTTATTATTTTCTTTAGTCAAATCCACTTCTTGCCAATATGTCGCCACCTAGCACCAAATTGCTACATATCCATATCTTGCAACCTTTCTTTATTACTTTAAAAGACCATCCCAACTTACCAGGTAACAAATATTGGATACTAGGATCTTTTGGGGCTTGGGCTTGCTTAGAATTAATTGGGCTTGAGTCAATTTCATAGATTGAGTTATGGGCTTGGGTAATTTTCTAGGATTGGAGTATTACACATAGAATCTATTAGATCGCAGTAGAAGAACTTTCAGATCTAGAAGAATCACTAACCAATGGGGAAAGGTATCATTGATCTTGTTATTCCCGAGATCTAGGACTTCCAAGTTACCACAGTTGACCAAAGAAGGTGGTAATGATCCCTCCAATTGATTGCCATTAAGATTCAGAGTTGTCAACCGACTGCCATTTGCAAATGTTTGAGGGATGCTGCCGTGAAAGTTGTTCATCCTTAGATCCAAGACCGAAATACTTGTAGAGTTTCCTAGACAACGTGGAACCGTTCCATACAAGCTATTATTAGACAAGTCCAGAAATTCAAGTGAGCTCAAATTGCAAAACGATGAAGGGATCGCTCCGGTCAATGTGTTGTGTGAAACCGAAAAGAAATGCAGAAAAGGTGGTGGAGCATGTGGAAGTTGTCCTTGAAGGATATTGAAATCAAGGTCGAGATATGTAATTTTCCCCCAATAAAGTCTTTCTATGCTTGCCAAAAAGTTGTGAGAGAGATCTAAATTAAACAGAGTGCTATGGTTTAATAGCCAATTTGGAATATGGCCATGGATTTTGTTGTTAGAGAGGTCCAATGACTCTAGATTGTCAGCGGTTGATAATATTTTTGGGAACTCATTTATATTGCAAGAAGATAAAGCCAAACTGATAAGTTGAGGAAAGAAAGAGTTGACTTTGATCGTGGTGCTCAACGATAGATTGTTTACAATTATATATATATGCGTATAAATCTTTATTTGAGCCCTTACAATTATCAATGAAACAAATAATTATGAATGCATTTCACGGAGAAATTTATTCTCCATGATAAGGTATGCACGTAACTGTTTCTAATTACATGGAGCAAGATATGGATATGTCACCATATTATGATTGACAACTTCCTCCTATTAAACGAGAATGACATAATCTGTTGTGTTTTCAAGATTTTGAAGTCGGTGTGCATTGTTGTTTATATTTGCATTGTAGTGTCTGTTTTTCAATTTTTATGTTTACATGAGAGTGCTGATAATGGGAAGAAACATGTTTTTCGTTTAACACTTTTTAATGTCAGTTGAAACAGTCAATTAAACATTTTGATTTTATGAGTCGCATTGGATTGTGGAAGAAATTCCTGACGTCAGAAATAAGTCAATAACACCACAAAACAGGACGTCCTTAATTATCAGGAATAACAACCATTGACTTCAACAATATTCAACAAGTTTGACAAACCCATTTAATTTACATTGTTTCTTCGTGCTAGATGTATTTGGCATGGAGAATCGAAACTGTACAACATATCTGATCTCAAACCCCATTTTATATTTCTAATATAAGATCACATTATGAGAATATTCTACAGTTTAAAATAAACAAAATATTTAATTTGATTATGATGATGATCAATTTAAATGATGTTCTTCTTCAGGCATGGGAACTGTGGAATACTTGTTAGCAATAATACCAATTGCTACACCACGCAGAAGAGTTACTGGATTGTCATAAACAAATAATAGAAAGGAAAAATAAGACGGAAGAAAAAAAAACAATCCTATCACACAAAACACAAAATTTATGTGGAAACCAAAGAATAAGGAAAAAACTACGGCCGTCAGAACGATAAGAGAAAATTCCACTATGTAACCACTATGTAGTAAATTATTACAACCACACACTCGGGATTCTCTCTCTAAAACACCCCAAACCCAATTACACTCAATGCCCACTTTCTGAGATCTCTCTAGTATTTGCTATTTTGCTCCACACACAATAACCTAGTTATTATGGTCTATTTATACTAGTTACAGAGAGTTAGACCTACAAGGAAAGCCATTTCCTACACGTACAAGATTTTCTTGTTTCGCACAAATACTATTTCCTTTTATGCACAATTCATTTTGTTCCACACAAAGAGAAATCAGTGAATAATGTAGGCCTGGAGCTTGTTCAGTGAATAATGTAACACTTACTACAAGAAATCTGATTTTTAACAGCATTGACTTTAACAGCATTGAATAGAATAATATTTGTTTGACAAAAAAAAAAAAAAAAAACCTTTTTGGAAAAAAAAAAGTAATAAATTGAAATATTATCCGGCAGTGGAGGAGGATGAGGCCTCCTCCGGTGAAGGAGGCACGCCTCCTCCATTTCACTTTATTTGAAATAGAGGAGGCCCTCGCCTCCTCAAACAATGAAGGCAAGGGCCTTCGACGGCAACGAGGCCACCTCCGGTGGCCTTAGACAGAGACAAAGAGGCTCTACCGTTGGCCTCGCTATCTTTGATTATGAAGGAGGCCACCGGCAGTACCTCGTCATCGCCTCTTGAGGCCACCGGACTCATCGGAGGAGGTCCTTACCTCCATCGTTGGAGGTGGCATGAACTAAATGACCTGTTGAAGTGCTATGGACCTGAAGGATCCAATACTGGAAAACGAAGCATCATATCCCGTGCTTATCAGGTACATCAATGTGGCCCTTCTATGTGTTCAAGAGATTGTGGCAGATAGACCAACAATGTCAGAAGTAGTCTCAATGCTTACTAATGAACACATCAATTTACCTTCTCCTAAACAACCTGCTTTCTCATATCTAAAAAGTTTGCAGAATTCAATTCCACCTATGAGCAGGCCTGGAGCTTGTTCAGTGAATAATGTAACACTTTCATTGATCGGACCTCGATAATAACTATATCTTGGCCTGTGTTCTGTTTGTGAAATTCCTATGAAAATTTCTACAATTGCTAGTGATTCCAAGTCAGCCGTTTCTTGGGTTAACAATGACGGGATCGGTAGTTTTAAGCACGTGCAAATTATCTATTATATTCGTTGTCATCTCCAGAGCTAGGGGTCGATCTTTGGTTATGTACAATTCCAGAGCAACGAATTTGGTAGCAAACCTGCTCGCCAAGATTGGTGCTGGCAGGATTCCTTAGCTTGGGTAGATTATGATGTTTTAGTTTGTCTCCTCTGTTTTGTGTTTTTTCTTTTTCGTTGGTTGTTGTGGGTTTGTTCTCTGAGCTGGGTGTGTTTTTGGTTGTTTGCTGTCTTGGTGATTGGCTTGTTTCGTTTTTTCCTGTTCTGCCTCTTTGCCTGTGCTTTTTTCTGTGGGTGCCCTGTGCCTTTGAATATAATTTGCAGTTCAAAAATAAATAAAAATTACTACGGTACAAATGCAACATGAATTTATATGCTTTCAGTGTGTTAGTTTGTTTAGCCTCTAAAAATTTTAAAACTAGTGTGCGAACCCGTACTACTTTTGGGAGCTTATTTGGAGTGGCAACTGACAATCGAAGCCCGATTTGGGCCTATCGTAAATTATTCCATGGGACTTTTAGACAAACTATTATCTAAATTAAAATCTTTAACTCTGAATTTATTCAGAAAATGCAATACATAAGATACAGTCAGTGTTCTAGAAGTCGGCTACCTAGGCCGATTAATCGGTCTAATTCAGTTACGCGGCTGAAAACTGAAGCGAAATAGGTAAAATCGGACTAATTACGCAGTGGCCGACTAATCAGCTAGGCGGTGTCAAAGCCGTTGACTCTGCCTATCCAGTTAAAAAAAAAAAAAAAAAATTGGAAAACGACATCATTTTTTAAATTTGTCACGTATTCGGTTCACTTCTTTCCTTCTTCTTCGATCACAAAACTCACAAACCTAAATCAGAATATCAAATCGCCAAACAAAGCTTCTTGCCGCCTGCCTCTTAATAAGAGAAATAACATCTTCATAATGTTTGTTCTTGACAAAAGCAGTAAACAAAATAGTGAAGGATGACATGTGAGGAGTGGGTTTCCTCTGAATCAAGCAATCAAAAAAGTAACGAGCTTCATCGGGAGAGACATTACCTGATCTGGATTTCTCCTTGAGGAATCTGTCGAAAGCTTCTGGATTTGGACATGTAGTGTTAAAGGCAGAAGAGAGGTCATTTATGGAATTTGAGTTGGTGGGTTTTTTAGAGAAATGTTTAGATTTCAAAGCTGAATACAGTGAACAAGTACATTTCCAAGGACGAAGAAGAGGGGTTTTCAAAGCCATTGCAATTTGTGAGTGATTTTTTTTTTTTTTTGGGGC
Source organism: Acer yangbiense (assembly GCA_008009225.1). Classification (NCBI taxonomy): domain Eukaryota; kingdom Viridiplantae; phylum Streptophyta; class Magnoliopsida; order Sapindales; family Sapindaceae; genus Acer; species Acer yangbiense. Next base: position 49,641,828 of record CM017763.1, on the reverse strand, counting down.
CGGTTTCTGTTAAGGGATTGAAGAGGGCGTAGATCGGACCCTGATATGTTTTGTGGATATCTGGGCTGATTATAATTTTATTGGGCCGAGTTGACTTGACTTAGATCATGCTCAATTCAATCCATTAATTTATTTTATGAATTTAAAAATTAGTGAAGTGTGTTGCAAAAGGCAATATTATGATTGATTTAAATTCACTTAACTCAAGATAATGATTTGGAAAGATTTTTTTTTGGATTTGATAATTGGGGATTTAGATTGGTTTATGAACGGATATGGAAAGAATTTGTTGGAAAGAATTTTCTTTGGAGTTCTAATTGGAATTTGTTTATAATTGTGTTTTCCGATTAATCCCCGATTAATCGCCGACTAATCCCCGATTAATCGCCGACTAATCGGCCTAGGCGCTAGGTGCTGGGTCTCCGCTCGACTAGCGCCTAGCACTTACTAGAACACTGGATACAATACTTTAGCAGTTCCAACTTTCACAATGTACACTAGAACGATGAAAATCTAGCTGTTGCAGTTTTTGAAAACGAAATGTTGGTTAGCAATCAACCAATGCAAACAGCTCTGTGAAATCTTTAAAGCAAAAAGAGAAAATGAGAATTATCCTGCAAACAACCAAAAAACAAACTAATTTTCTAAAAGATTAAAAGATTTTTCTTTTTTGAACTGCATCATACATAAAAACAAAGCGAAAGCCAACAACTACAAAGAATACAGGCTACATATGTGAAGAAATGTTAGCCCATCAACTAATCATGCCCAATGATAAGATGAGTTGTAGCCAGAAGAAGCTCAGATGACCAAATGCTCCATATCACCCCAATACCAATACGCTCCCGTTTCACTTATGTTATCTAATCACTTGAAGAAGCTGAGTCAGGATTTCCGCTTGAGTTGGCACGCTGTGATTGGTTCACCTTAGCCGATGTGCACCTTATCTCTAAAGCACTATATAAATGAAGAGATGAAGAACGAGAAGGCATTATTCGTTTAGGGTTATTTCTTATCTTTTCTACAGAGTTGTTTTCTCTCGAATGTTCTTCATGTTCTTGGTATTCATCTTGAATATCTGAGTTCTCTGCTTTGAATTTGTGAGAGAGTTAGAAGAGAAAAAGAGAGATCTGTGTACTATGATTCTTCTGATACTACCTTTGTGTATTTCTGGGTTGTTATCAGAAGTGAGTTGAGTGGTTAAGGTTTTCAGAGGTTGAGCGTTTGTTGTGTCAGGGCTTCTGGGCTCCTTTTAAGGGTTGATCTTGAATAGATCTGTGTAGTTTAAGGTTGTAAAGATACCATATAGTGATAAAGTCTCTTCTGAGTGGCTCAAAGTGGATGTAGGCCTATTCTTGGCCGAACCACTATAGATCTTGTGTCATTTACTTTACTGTCTTTCTTATACTGCTTTATCTTGTTAGATTTTGCATGTATAGGTGATATATTTCTTGTAGTATGTTAGATGATGCATGAGTAACTTAGATCTTCAAATATATACTTAAATCTGAATGTTTATAGGCTTATATTGAATCTGTTGTTAACTCTTTGCATATCTGAAAATATAAAATACTGAGTTTGGTTACTAGATAATTTTCAATAGTATATCTGTTGTAAGTGAATCTTACTGAGCATGTTTTAGATATATTAATATTAGTTAATAGGATTTATACTTGCTATATATTCTCAACAGTGGTATCAGAGCCTTTAATCTAGTACCAACGGCGAACTTAGGAGGCATATTCCCTCAAGTGGAAGAGTCTTCAAACTCTGAAAACTCGTCTAGAGAAGAGGTAAACTCCGGTGAAACTGCAAGCACTCAAGTTGAGGTAACTGCTCCTAACTTTGGCAAATTTATTAATTATTTCAATTCTTTATTCAGTATGAAGTTTGAGATTGATAGGTTTGATGGTACTGGGGATTTTGGAATCTGGAGAAGGAAGGTAAAAGCCCTTCTGTCTCAATAAAAAATCCTCAGAGCCATTGAAAGCCCTGATAAATTACCTGATAGTCTAAGTCAAGAACAAAAAGATGACATGTTAGAAATGGTGTTAGGAACAATAATACTTAATCTGTCTGATAATGTTCTTAGGGAAGCAAATGATGAAATCACTGCTTTTAAAATCTGGAAAAAGCTTGAAGGCTTATATCTTACTATATCCTTAACTAATAAGATTTATCTAAAAGAAAGGCTATTTAGTTTTAAGATGGATCCCAGTATGGACTTAGGTCAGAACTTAGATGAGTTTAAAAAGATGACCATTGAATTAGCTAATGCTGGTGAAAATGAGAAGTTGAGTGATGAGAATGAGCCAATCATTCTCCTCAACTCACTTCCAGAGTCTTTCAAAGATGTCAAAGCTGCCATCAAGTATGGCAGGTCCTCTCTGAGCCTTGAAGAGTGCATTTCAGCACTCAAGTCTAAGGACTTGGAACTGAATATTGAGAGGAAAGATGGTGGTGAGAATCTGTTTGCTAGAGGCAGGCCTTTAGTAAAGAATAACAATCAAAACAGTAAGAACAAAGGCAGAAGTAAAACTCCTAATTACAATAGATCTCAGTCTAGAAATAGGTCTGGATTTAGGAAATGCTACTTCTGTGGGAAGGAAGGGCATATAAAGAAATACTGTTATGAATTTAAGAAAAAGACTCAAGATAAAACTCAAATAGATGGCAATGTTGCAGTAGCCTCTAAATGTTTTGAACCTAGTGAAGTCCTCACTGTGAGCACTAATAAGATAAAATCTAAATGGATTTTAGACTCTGGCTGCTCCTATAATATGTGTCCCAATAGGGACTGGTTCACTGAGTTTGAAGAACTCAATGGTGGATCTGTGCTGATGGGTAATAACCAGCAATGCAAGGTAGAAGGAATAGGTTCTGTTGCCATAAGAATGTATGATGACATGATTAGAGTCTTTAGGAATGTTAGATTTGTCCTAAATCTGAAGAGAAATCTCATTTCTCTAGGAACCTTAGATGAGGAAGGATACTCCTATAGAGCTAAAAGAGGCATTCTTAAAGCCTCTAAGGGATCCCTTGTCTCCTTTAAGGATGACAAGAGGAATGGGCTTTATGTTTTAAGATGGGTTACTGTCACAGATGAAGCTGCTTGTGTGGCTTCCAAAATCTGTGACAAAGGGTCTCTGTGGCATAAGATACTAGGTCACATGAGTGAGAAAGGGTTGGGTGAGCTAAGTAAGCAGAACCTTCTTGATGGTGATCAAGTAAATAAGATTGAGTTTTGTGAAAACTGCATCCTAGGTAAGCAATATAGACTTAGCTTTAGTACTGCCCAACACACATCCAAACAGACTCTTGAGTATATTCACACAGATCTGTGGGGACCTGCTAAGGTCCCAACTCATGTAGGTAACCATTATTTTCTGTCCTTGATAGATGACTTTTCCAGAAAAGTCTGGATCTATCTCCTTAAATCTAAGGACCAAGCTTTTGAAAGTTTCAAAACTTGGAAGAAGTTAGTTGAAAACCAAACTTCTAGGAAAATCAAAACCCTTACAACTGATAATGGACTTGAATTCTACAAAGATGAATTCAATAAGTTCTGTGATAGTGAAAGCATCCAAAGGCATAGAACTGTGAAGTATACACCTGAACAGAATGGGGTGGCAGAGAGAATGAACAGAACTATCCTAGATAAAGTGAGATGCCTTCTCATTGGCTCAGGTTTGAGCCAAAGTTTTTGGGGAGAAGTTGCTACCACAGCGGTTTATCTTATTAACAGGTCTCCCTTCACTGCTATAAACTTTAAAACTCCTGAAGAGTTATGGACTGGTAGAGCCCCCAGTCTCAAACATTTAAGAGTGTTTAGGTGTGCCTGTTATGCACACCAATCCGAAGGGAAGTTAGAACCTAGGGCTTTAAATGGTGTTTTTCTAGGTTATCCCTTAGGTGTAAAAGGTTATAGGTTGTGGCTTAGGGATCAAAAGGGTTTTAAGGTCATCATTAGTAGAGATGTTGTGTTTGATGAGTCTAGAATGCCTTGTAAAGACATTAACTTGCCCACTGAATCCATAACAGATCCTTCAAAGGATGCTGCCAACCATATTCATGTGAAAGTTGGTAGCCCACCACCAAGTTAAGTCTCGGTTCAGCTTGACCTTGTTTAGGATCAAAAGGCTACCCATTCTGATGGTATGCATTAGATGGAAGAGAGTCAGAATCAACCAGAGGATAACATTGATCCTCTAGCTGATTTACGAGCTGGTTAGGGATAGGATTAGCAGAAATATAATACCTAACAGCAAGTATTCCAATGCAGATTTCATGTCTTTTGCATTGTGCACTGGCCAAGATATAGATAACACTGAACCTAGGACTTATGATGAAGCTATTAGCTCCATAGAAAAGGCTAGATAGCTGGATGCCATGAGAGATGAGATGGATTCTTTAGTTAAGAATAATACTTGGTCTTTAGTTAAGAAACCTGAGAAACAAAAGATTATAGCCTGTAAATGGATCTTTAAAATCAAAGATAGGGATGGGCAGAATGAGCCACCTAGGTATAAGGCTAGATTAGTTGCTAAAGGGTTTACTCAAAGAGAAGGGATTGACTACAATGAGATTTTTTCTCCTGTAGTTAAGTATAAGACCATTAGAATTATCTTAGCTTTAGTTAGTTTATATAACCTAGAACTAGAGCAGTTAGATGTTAAAACTGCTTTTCTGTATGGGGATTTGGATGAGACAATTTACATGTCTCAACCCGAGGGATTCACATCTAATACAAATCCCTCCCATGTTTGTCTCCTCAGAAAATCTTTGTATGAGCTTAAACAAGCCCCTAGACAATGGTATAAAAGATTTGATGCTTTTATTACTAGCTTAGGTTTCTATAAGAGTAAGTATGATTCCTATTTTTATTTCAATAATATAAATGTTGAAAAATGTGTTTACTTGCTTTTATATGTGGATGATATGTTGATAGCTAGTAAAGATATGTCTAGGGTCAAAGATTTAAAGGAGAAACTAAAATCAGAATTTGAAATGAAAGATTTAGGAAATGCTAAGAAAATTTTGGGTATAGAAATTTTGAGAGTCAGAAAAGAGAATAGACTGTGCTTGAATCAATCTAAATACCTGTCTAAGTTGATCAACAAATTTGAAATGAAAAACTGTAAACCTGTCAATGTCCCCTTAGCCTCAAATTTTATATTGTCTACTGCTCTGTCTCGTAGAACTCTAGAAGAAAGCAGATATATGGAAAATATTCCATACTCTAGTGCAGTAGGATCAGTGATGTATTCTATGATCAGTACTAGACTTGATTTGGCTCAGGCCATCAGTGTTCTGTCTAGATATATGGCTAAGCCTAGAAAGGGACATTGGAATGGTATATCAGTTCTACTACTGCAGTAGGACTGATTTATGACTGTTCTAACAGTGAATTAGAACTGATAGGTTATGTTGATTCTGACTATGCATGGGACAGAGATAAGAGAAGGTCTACTTCCTCTTATTGTTTTTCACTTTTGTAGGATGTTGTGTTAGTTAGAAAAGTCAGCTTCAATCTGTTGTGGCTCTGTCCACAACAGAAGCTGAATATATAGCTGTTACTGAAGCTACCAAAGAAGCCATTTGGCTTCAAGGGTTGTTAAGTGAGATTAATGTGTTTAAAGGAAAATCCTTAATATACACTGACAGTCAGAAGTTAAATACCACTTTGTCAGAGATCAAATCTCAGATGGATGGTGGAAGTGGATAAAGTTTCCACTGAAGATAACCCTGCAGATATGGGTACTAAAGTTGTACCCTATAGCAAACTTAAACATTGTTTGAATTTGCTTAAGATTGGTGATTATAGCTAATTTCTATTTTGTGTCTTGAGCCAGGTTTATCAGAAGAGGTATCCTTTGCTATGTGATGAAGTCTAAGCAACCTTGATCTGCAGTGATGGCCTAAGGTGGAATTTGTGAAGAAATGTTAGCCCATCAACTAATCAGGCCCAATGATAAGATGAGTTGTAGCCAAAAGAAGCCCAGATGACCAAATGCTCCCTATCAGCCAAATACCAATACGCTGTCGTTTCACTTATGTTGTCTGATCACTTGAAAAAGCTAAGTTAGGATTTCCGCTTGAGTTGGCACGCTGTGATTGGTTCACCTTAGCTGATGTGTACCTTATCTCTAAAGCACTATATAAATGAATAGATGAAGAGAGAGAAGGCATGATTCGTTTAGGGTTATATCTTATCTTTTCTACAGAGTTGTTTTCTCTCGAATGTTCTTCATGTTCTTGGTATTCATCTTGAATATCTGAGTTCTCTGCTTTGAATTTGCGACAGAGTTAGAAGATAAAAAGAGAGATCAGTGTACTGTGATTCTTCTGATACTACCTTTGTGTATTTCTAGGTTGTTATCAGAAGTGAGTTGAGTGGTTAAGGTTTTCAGAGGTTGAGCGTTTGTTGTGTCAGGGCTTCTGGGCTCCTTTTGAGGGTTGATCTTGAATAGATCTGTGTAGTTTAAGGTTGTAAAGACATCATATAGTGATAGAGTCTCTTCTGAGTGGCTCAAAGTGGATGTAGGCTTATTCTTGGCCGAACCACTATAGATCTTGTGTCATTTACTTTACTGTCTTTCTTATACTGCTTTATCTTGTTAGATTTTGCATGTATAGGTGATATATTTCTTGTAGTATGTTAGATGATGCATGAGTAACTTAGATCTTCAAATATATGCTTAAATCTGAATGTTTATAGGCTTATATTGAATCTGTTGTTAACTCTTTGCATATATGGAAATATAAAATACTGAGTTTGGTTACTAGATAATTTTCAATAGTATATCTGTTGTAAGTGAATTTTACTGAGCATGTTTTAGATATATTAATATTAGTTAATAGGATTTATACTTGCTATATATTCTCAACAACATAACTGCCCGAAACAAACCAAAAAAAAGACCGCCCATGCAGGAGACAACCAAAACAAAACAGAAAAAACAAAAACAAGACCAACGACAAACACCAAAAACACCTAGCTAAACTCACTTAGACATCTCCCCAGTGGACAAAGTCCCCTGTCAAGCTCAAACCCAATGCAAACAGCTCTGTGAAATCTGTAAAGCAAAAAGAGAAACTGAGAATTATATATGCTGCAAACTGCTTATTTTCTAAAAGATTAAAAGACAATTTTATAATTTTGCTTCATCAAAAACAACACCATTTTCTTTTATAACAATGATTGGAGCATTTACCTAAGTGAGAGAACGACTTGCAGTTGTTAATTTCTTCTTCTTCTACGTCTTCCGGTAAGCTTTATCACCTTTCTTTCAACCATACTCACAAACCACCATGGCTTTCCTGTTTGGAATACAATATACCCCATCGACAAGCCAATCACATGTTCACTTCCGTAACCCATCATCATGATTTTCCAATCAAGCCAGATCCAAGTATCTTGTTCTTCCTTGATTATTGTTGGCTCTGATTCTGGTGGTTCATCATTGCTACATTTTTCTGACAATGGAAATCCACACAACCCCATGTTTTCAATATAGCTATTGTTTTCAAATGTATTGAATTGTTTCCCCTGAGGTATAAGCCCCACAAGCTGGTTGTATGAGAGGTTCAAAACGGAAAGAAATGTTAGACTTGTCAATTGCATAGGAATCTTTCCCTCAAGCTTGTTTGAAGAGAGGTCTAACGATTCTAACTCTGTCAAATTTTTCAAGGATTCTGGAATATTTCCTATTAGATGGTTATGAGAAAAGTTGAGACCTTTGAGAGAATTCAATTTTCCAACTACATTTGGAATTCGTCCGTGAAACTTGTTACTTGACAAATCCAAAGTAGCGAAAATGGTTAGAATTCTTTGCATTTCGATTTCAACTCCTTTCATTATCATGGTCACAGAATCTTGATAATAGTCATCACCCATATATACTATTTCAGCACTATTGTTTTTCCCGCTCATCATAGCTTGAAGATTTTCAAAAAATCTCATTTGCAATGGACCGGTGAATTCATTGTGTGAGAGGTCAAGAATTCGCAACTTAGAGAAGGAAAGTGTTGTTCTTGAATTGACAGGAGAACCATAGAATCTATTAGATCGCAGTAGAAGAACTTTTAGATCTGGAAGAGTGGCTAACCAATGGGGAAAGGTATCATTGATCTTGTTATTCCCAAGATCTAGGACTTCCAAGTTACCACAATTGACCAAAGAAGGTGGTAATGATCCCTCCAATTGATTGCCATTAAGATTCAAAGTTGTCAACCAACTGCCATTTGTAAATGTTTGAGGGATGCTACCGTGAAAGTTGTTCATCCTTAGATCCAAGACCGATATACTTGTAGAGTTTCCTAGACAATATGGAACTGTTCCATACAAGCTATTATTAGACAAGACCAGATATTCAAGTGAGCTCAAATTGCAAAACGATGAAGGGATCGCTCCGGTCAATATGTTGTGTGAAACCGAAAAGAAATGCAGAAAAGGTGGTGGAGCATGTGGAAGTTGTCCTTGAAGGATGTTGAAACCAAGGTCGAGATATGTAATTTTCCCCCAATGAAGTCTTTCTATGCTTGTCAAAAAGTTGTGAGAGAGATCTAAATTAAACAGAGTGCTATGGTTTAATAGCCAGTTTGGAATATGGCCATGGATTTTGTTGTTAGAAAGGTCCAATGACTCTAGATTGTCAGCGGTTGATAATATTTTTGGGAACTCATTTATATTGCAAGAAGATAAAGCCAAACTGATAAGTTGAGGAAAGAAAGAGTTAACTTTTATCGTGGTGCTCAACAATAGATTGTTATAAGAAAGATCAAGCACTTGAAGGTTCTTGAGCTTTGCAAACTTGTAAAGCTCTACCGTGCCACTTAAATTGTTTGAAGAAAGTCGGAGATGAGTAAGGTTCACAAGTTCAAAGATTGAACTCGGGATTAGGCCATGCAATCTATTATTACTCAAGTCGATGATCTCCAATGAAGGTAGAGTAAAAAGCCTAGAAGGTATAGTCCCATCAAGCAAGTTGTCATCTAAAGAGATTGAGGCTAAATTTCGAAGTCCACCTACAGTGGAGGGAATTGGACCAAATAACCTATTGCTTGATAAGGCTAAAGAAGAAAGTCGAGTTAGGTTGATAAAAATATCTGGAATTTCACCATTGAAATTATTTTCAAAAAGCCTTAACACGGTGAGTTGTTCAAGATTTGAAAGAGATGAAGGAAAATGACCAAAGAAATTATTACTAGCGAGATACAAATACGACAATTGTGTAAGGTTACCAATTGATGCAGGAACTAACCTGATGAAACTGCAGTTTTCCATATTATGATGTGACAAAAACTTTAGATTTTCGAATGAGTCGGGTAGTTTTCTTGAAGAACTTGTGGAAGAGACATCTAAATACTTGAGAGGACTACTCTAGTTTACCTTTGGAAAATTGCATTTTAGGTTGTAATTGTTTGGTAAATTGAGTGTCTGCAAGTTTGGTAGGTGGAAGATGTTTTCTGGTAAGCTCCCTTGTAATTCACAATCACTAAGACTCAGCAACATCAAAGAAGAAGAAAGATTTGAAGGCAAACAAGTTGATAGCACCACATTAACCAACCCGGCCATTTTTGTTTGTTTTGTGTCGTATGAATTATTTACTGTTGGGGATAATCCTCTAATAATAATACCGATGAACGCGGAAACGCCGTGCCTAATATACGCCCATAACTCATAGCAAATAATAACGTCAATAAGCAGAAAAATAGATGAGAGAGAACAAAACAATCACAACACAAGATATATGTGGAAAACCCAAAACGGGTAAAAAACCACGGGCCGTTAGGACGACAGAGAAAGTTCCACTATATGATAAATTGTTACAACCATATACTCCAGGATTCTCTCTCACACCTAACCTCAAACCCCACTCACAAGATCCTCACCAAGAACCCCACAATATCCCCTAGGTCTCCCCTAAATATCACCCACGGATCTCTAACTTGATCCACCGATATTCCCTTGGATCCCTCCTCGGATATTCCCTTTGGGTCTCCCCGGATCTTACTCACACTCTCTGATGTTACATGGTGTTCAACTCACACATCAACCTAATTACAAGGTTCTATTTATACTAGTTACAGGGAGTTTAAGATAAAAGGAAATCCTACTCCTAAACGTACAAGACTTACTTGTTCCACATAAATACTATTTCCTTTTATGACAAGTCTTCTTGTAGGGAGCAAATCATTTTCCTTGAAGCACAAGAACTTCCAGAAGAATACCTTTTTCCTATTCCGCGCAATATTCCCGATCTCAGCAATACATTGTCTTCGCCGTATTGGTTACGGTGTGCACCCCGCTCCCAATCCACCACGAAACAACTTCTGCTCATTTACCGCTCCATGTTGCCGCTGTCCACCACGACCGCTGCCATGACCACAGCGGTCACCGCAGCGGTACAAACTGGAATTGGACCGCTGCCTTTGCGCTGCTAAACAATTGGCAGCGGTGTCCTACCACTGCCATGACCGCTGCCAAAGCCACAGCGGCTTGGCAGCGGTTTCAGTTGTTCTCCGCTTCTTCAGTTCGTCTTCAATTTCAACCTCCCTCAGACACCATAATTCAACTTCCAAACGTTTCCCACGTCTCTAGGAAGCTCCAAATCAGTTGAGTCTTGTTTAGTTCACATCGGGTTCATTTGAGAATACGAGCCAAAACCTAACAATTCTCCCATTTGGCTTGAATTCTCAAAACTTTGTCCATAGCCACGATTCTCATCACCGAGAATTAACATACCCCACCACAAGGTATAACCACTTAGGAACGAACCATCCTAAGATTTTTCTTCAACACCATTTTTTTTTTTTGTGTTCGTTGTTCGGGCACCATGTCGAAATAACCTGTTGAAATTGTGGTGCAACTCCTCAAGTCAGATTTCCAGGGGGTTCGTTAGCCATCGACATCTTTGTCCACCATACACCTTGCATCACTTTCTGACCAATGCCATGTGCACAATTATGGACCACTAGCAGCAACATATCCTCTTCCATGGCTAGTGGGGAAAACTGCCAAAAGGATAAACAAGTCCTTACATCACCCAACCCTGTGAAAGACTTACTACTAGAAACTGGGAGTGCTCTGCAGGATAAGCCCCACACCATAACACATAGATTTTTTTTTTTGTAGTCAGGAGTTTTTTTTTTTTTTTTTTTGATAGTCAATCAGCTCCTTGTGTAACCCAGATTGAATCTCCATAACTTGTACCTGTCACCACAAGCCAAACTTCTCCTCCATTAAATTCTTCCTTTCATCAAACCTTAACGAGTTCAAATACCGCCTTCAAGACGCATCTCCTTTGCTAAACCATACTAGGCAACCATGATCATCATTATCCCAATGCCACCAAGTCCTCCATACGATCTCCCGTAAAGACTTGTCACTGCCATCACCAAACCATAAGGCTCTGATACCAATTGTTGGGGATAATCCTCTAATAATAATACCGATGAATGCGGAAACGCCGTGCCTAATATACGCCCATAACTCATAGCAAATAATAACGTCAATAAGCAAAAAAATAGATGAGAGAGAACAAAACAATAGAAAAATAGATGAGAGAGAATAATACAATCACAACACAAGATATACGTGGAAAACCCAAAACGGGTAAAAAACCACAGGCCGTTAGGAAGACAGAGAAAGTTCCACTATATGATAAATTGTTACAACCATATACTTCAGGATTCTCTCTCACACCTAACCCCAAACCCCACTCACAAGATCCTCACCGAGAACCCCACAATATCCCCTAGGTCTCCCCTAAATATCACCCACGGATCTCTAACTTGATCCACCGATATTCCCTTGGATCCCTCCTTGGATATTCCCATTGGGTCTCCCCGGATCTTACTCACACTCTCTGATGTTTACATGGTGTTTAACTCACACATCAACCTAATTACAAGGTTCTATTTATACTAGTTACAGGGAGTTTAAGATAAAAGGAAATCCTACTCCTAAACGTACAAGACTTACTTGTTCCACATAAATACTATTTCCTTTTATGACAAGTCTTCTTGTAGGGAGCAAATCCTTTTCCTTCAAGCACAAGAACTTCCAGAAGAATACCTTTTTCCTATTCCGCGCAATATTCCCGATCTCAGCAATACATCGTCTCCGCCGTATTGGTTACGGTGTGCACCCCGCTCCCAATCCACCACGAAACAACTTCTGCTCATTTACCGCTCCATGTTGCCGCTGTCCACCACGACCGCTGCCGGTACTGCTGCCATGACCACATCGGTCACCGCAGCGGTACAAACTGGAATTGGACCGCTGCCTTTGCGCTGCTGAACAATTGGCAGCGGTGTCCTACCGCTGCCATGACCGCTGCCAAAGCCACAACGGCTTGGCAGCGGTTTCGGCTGTTCTCCGCTTCTTCAATTCGTCTTCAATTTCAACCTCCCTCAGACACCATAATTCAACTTCCAAACGTATCCCACGTCTCCAGGAAGCTCCACATCAGTTGAGTCTTGTTTGGTTCACATCGGATTCATTTGAGAATACGAGCCAAAACCTAACATTTACATCATGAACCAGTAGAGGGTTAATTATATATAAACGAAATGGAAGCCAGCAGGACTACATCTCATAATATTTATTTATTGAACATGCGTGCCACATTACAAATCTTTGTCCTCCATTATTTTTAATGCCACATGTAAACAGATCCCACAAAAGTCAGAAAAAATTCATCATAGGCCATGTTCGGTTAAGGACCCTTGTCCGAGGTATTGAAGCATTTTTCAAACAAAATGGCACGAAGTCTTGGTCAATGGTCATCAATAAAGTAACTCAAAGTCTTTGTCACTGAAGACTTGCTGTAGGATTGATATATATGGTGAATTGGTGATACACGTGAAGCCGAAATGCAGAAAATGACTAGCTCCATGATTTATTCACAAATATTCTCCTAGTTGTGTATGTTTATTGTATTTTGTAATGATTATATATATATATACTGTTTTCACATCTAAAATGACTAACTCCATTATTTATGTGTATAAATCTTTATTTGAGCCCTTACAATTATCAATGAGACAAATAATTATGAATGCATTTCACAGATAAATTTATTGGTATGCACGTAACTGTTTCTAATTACATGGAGCAAGATATGCATATGTCACCAAATTATGATTGACAACTTCCTCCTATTAAACGAGAGTGTCATTATCTGTTGTGTTTTCAAGATTTTGAAGTCGGTGTGCATTCTAGTTTATATTTGCATTGTAGTGTCTGTTTTTCAATTTTTATGTTTACACGAGTGTGCTGATAATGGGAAGAAACATGTTTTTTCGTTGAACACTTTTTAATGTTAGTTGAAACAATCAGTTACACATTTTGATTTTATGAGTCGCATTGGATTGTGGAAGAAATTCCGGACGTCCTTAATTACCTAGCCAGGTGGTAAAAATGTTTCATCTATGAATAGATACCAGGAATAACACCACAAAACAGTTTTATTTCCATAACAACCATTGACTTCAACAATATTCAACAAGTTTGACAAACCCATTTAATTTACATTGTTTCTTCGTGTTAGATGTATTTGGCATGGAGAATCGAAACTGTACACATATCTGATCTCAAAACCCTTTTTATATTTCTAATATATATAAGATCACATTATGAGAATATTCTACAGTTTAAAATAAACAAAATATTTAATTTGATTATGATGATGATAAATTTAATTAAATGTTATGTTCTTCTTCAGGCATGGGAACTGTGGAATACTTGTTAGCAATAATACCAATTGCTACGTACACTACGCGGAAGCGTTACCAAATAGCCACAAACAAATAATAGAAAGGAAAAATAAGACGGAAGAAAATAAAGCAATCCAATCATACAAAACACAAGATTTATATGGGAACCCAAGAACAGGGAAAAAACCACGGCCGTCAGAACAACAAAAGAAAGTTCTACTATTTAGTAAATTATTACAATCACATACTCTGGATTCTCTCTCTAAAACACCTCAAACCCAATTACAGAGCTTAGAGAGAGAGAGAGAGAGAGAGAGAGCTAGATGAATAATCCAGATGACCGACTTCGACGTCTTCCTCCAGATCGACGACGAAGCGAGGCATCTATCGGAGCATTCTCCAGAAGACCCACTCTGTTGGCTTCCTCCAGATCGATACGCAACGACAACATTTAAAGAAGTGATGGAAGAGAGAGAAACAAATTTAGTCCCAAGAGAACTAAACAACGCGTTGGGGGGTTTATTTTATCCCACAGCAGCGGGACTATTTTAGAGTTGGGATTGTATGTCCCATCTCATTTAGAGGCGCCAAACACGGTATTAGGACTGTAAACCCAAAAATTATCCAATCCCACAAATAGTCTGACTTCAAAAATGAATCTCTCATGTTTGGGCTTGCGCTTGCATGGGCTTGTGCTTGATAAATGCAGAGGGATTGTTGCTTTGTTGGGCTTGGGTCAATTTTGGAGCTGGACCTTATAGCTGAGATTCGTAATTTATTTTTTTCCTACTAATTCTTAGTGATGATCCCAGGGCATTTTGACAGAGGGGCAGGAAATTGCAATTAAGCGGCTTTCAAATTGTTCTAGACAGGGATTGGAAGAGTTCTAGAATGAAGTTACATTGATTGCCAAACTCCAGCACTGAAATCTCGTAAAGTTTCTTGGTTGTTGCATACAAGCAAATGAGAGCATGTTAATATATGAATATATGCCAAACAAAAGCTTGGACTATTTCATTTTCGGTTTGAACTCTCAAAACTCTAGCAAATTTCGAACTTTTTTTTTTTTTGAAGTTTTATTCAGAAATGGACTAATATTGACGGGGTATTGTTGACCGGATCAAATAAGAAGAATGTTTCTTGACTGGCCGAAACTTCTCCATATTATTGGTGGAATCGCTAGAGGAAGTCTCTATCTCCATCAGGACTCGTGAATGAGGATTATACATAGGGATCTTAAAGCCAGCAATGTGTTACTAGATAATTACATGAATCAAAAAATTTCAGACTTTTGTATGGCAAGGATATTTGGTGAAAATGAAATTGGGGCCAATACGAACAAAGTGGTCGGGACATAATAAGTACATTGAAATTCATTCCATGGTTTAACTACTCTCTGTTATTGGTTGTAAACATTTGTATCAATATAATTGCAGCAGCTATATGTCTCCAGAGTACGCTTGATGAGATTTTCTCAGTAAAATCAGACGTATTTAGCTTTGGTGTTTTGGTCTTAGAGATAGTGGGAAGAAAAACTGGAGATTTTCCCATACAGACCACTACCACAATCTTCTTGGGCATGTAAGAATAAAAAGATTAACATTTCATGTTATTATTCCAAAACATATAAGTTCATTTGTGTTTCTAATCATCCAGGCATGGATTCTTTGGAAAGAAGGGAGGCCGATGGAACTAATCAAAGACAATTTAGGCAACTCCAGTCCATTGACTGAGGTGTTAAGATGTATTCATGTGGGTTTGCTATGTGTGCAACAGTGACCAGAAGACAGGCCAAACATGTCATCTGTGGTTCTAATGCTGGGGAGTGAGAGTTCCCTACCTCAACCAAACCAACCTGGTTTTTTCACAGAAAGGAATCTGCCTGGAGCTGATCAATCTTCATCAAGCAACTATATACCCTCTGGATCGGAAATCACCATTTTAGAGGGTAGGTAGAGCCTCATCTGTTCTAAGAAAAATGAGCTTTTCAACTTCAACAATAAGATGATTTGAAGAAACTGAAAATGTTCAGCTTTTGTCATGAGAAGGTCTCAAATCCTATCTATTACTCTACTGAAGTAGCCAAATGATCATTCCAAGGTTGCACAACTGGTCTAAATTGTAATTAGGTTTATCTTGTCTATGTATATCGAATTTGTCGACCATTAAGATACTGTATAAATCTACTCTAGTAGCTACCACCACTGCTCCTACAACGACTTTCCATCTCTAAATACTGTAGGATCTTTTTCATTAATTTTCTTACGGTTAACAGAAAATGTTTATGTATATTTGGTTCCAAAACTAGTATAAACACTCTTGAGACTAATAACACCATATGATATGAAGTGAAACTGAAACAAACAATTATAATAAATAAATTATAGAAACATGTGTATAATTAACTTCACAAAGAAGTCGTTAAATCTGCATGTCCAAACAGAAGTTATACGCAAACTTCAATCAAGAATTTCTACCTGCCATCCAGTGTAGTTATGCTCATTGCGTTTTCTGTGTGAGATTTTTCTTTACTTGATGATGTTGTACCTGGAATGAAACCTCTTTCTGTGAAGAAACCTGGCTGTTTAGGCTGAGGCAACAGCAGTCCCTCGTTCGCCAACATGAAAACTATAGATGACATTTCTGGCCTGTCTTCCGGGAACATTTGAACACATAATAAACCCACTTGAATACATCTGAGAACTTGTGATTCAATGAAGGAGTCTTCTAAACATACATCCTTTACTTCCAAGGCCCTTCCATTATTCCAGAGCACCCATGCCTGGAATCATTGCACCAAAAGCTTTGTTTATTCTCCATACTGGAAAAAAATGAGCAAAATAAAAAGAAGTATACCACTATTTCTACTCACATGTCCAAGAAGATTAAGGTGATGATCTGGGTGGCGGAAACCTCTATTCTTTTTACCACTTACTATCTCTAACAGAAGCACACCAAAGCTGAAAACATCGGATTTCAACGAAAAGTTGCCATCAGTGGCATACTCTGGAGACATATAGCCACTGCATAAGAGTACATAATATATAAGTTCTTTCAAGTTTCAACCGGTAAATATTCGAGATTATGGTAATAAAACTTACTATGTTCCAGCAATTCTCTTTGTATTAGCTTCTTTGTCGTCACCTCTGAATATTCTCGCCAAGCCAAAGTCCGAAATTTTAGGATTCAAGTCATTGTCTAGCAAAATATTGCTTGCCTTTAGATCCCTATGAATGATTTGAAGTTTTGAATCTTGATGAAGGTAGAGAAGTCCTCTTGCAATCCCAATAATAATGTCAAATCGCTTTCTCCATGACAAGAATTTGCGTCTTTCATCATCTGCACACCATTGCCAACTCAGTAACTCTTACAATTAGAACAATTTTTTCTGTAATTTCAATTTCATCCTTAAGATCAAACAACATTTAATTTAGATCACAAAAAGGTTGAAGCTTGAGTATCCAAAATATGAATAACTAAGTGGATATAAGTTCAAGAGGTGCAACCGAAAATGAAATAATTCAAGCTTTTGTTGGGCATATACTCGTAGATCAGCATCCTTTCCTCCCCTTGAACGCAGCTTCCAAGAAGGCCGACAAGATTCCTGTGTTGAAGTTTTCCGATTAAAACTACTTCACTCTTGAATTCTTCAACACCCTGTCCTGAATTGTTTGAGAGCCTCTTGATAGCAATTTCCTGTCCTGTAGAAAGATTTCCCTGCATATTATAACAGAGAGAATGCAAGTTTCAAAGTTCAAGATTTGCAAGATCTATAAGGCACTATATACCTTATATTTGATTGTTAGATAACATATAAACATAGTTACCTTGTAAACAGGACCAAATCCACCCTTGCCAATCATGTTAGCTTGAGAGAAATTGTTAGTAGCAGCAGCAATGGTACTCAAATCAATTAAAGGTACTTCTTCTTCCTCTTCCCTGCTCTCCAACCCTAATATATGGATCAATGATTGAAATTTCTACTCTGAAACTCAATGCTTAAGTTCTACAACATGACTTCCAATAAACAATTCAGTAAAGTTGGATGAATATTTTACCTCTATTCTTTGTTTTCTTCCAAACTGTGCAGAGTACGAGGACCAATATAAAAATCCCAGTAATGGTTGAAACCACCGCGATGATCTTTATTCTTTTCTTCTTATTCGAATAATGTTGTACTGATTCCAAGATAGACAAATCAAAAAGCTTGATCAGTATTTTGAAATTTCATGCCCTTCTAATATATTATTGATCTCTTTATTCTTTTCCCCTTCTCATAAAAAAATTCAAGGGAAAAGATAGCAAAACACAAAGAAAAAAGGATTTCTATGCTTGATTCTTCCACAAATTTAGATCGACTAAGCCATGTATATATCTTCTGATTTGTGTTACCTGTTAGTTAACGTTCTCTAGAATAACTTTAAATGGAAGAGACAGTGATACATAAAATAACAAATTACCTAGTTCTGAGACTGGAACTCTCAAGAAGATATCCTGTCCCCAACTGAATCCTGGAGGGCACTCTCTGATATCAATCAGGTCTCCAAACCACATCAAACAGCCACTGCCTCCACTTACATCAGAATTTGCATAAGCTCTACATGAACAGTTCTTGAAGCACTCTGCCTCGCATTCATTAATATTCATGCTATTGTTATACCAATTGAAGTCAGGCAATTTTATTGCTGGAAGCTTCAGAAACCCTTCTCCACTCGGGCAATCTGATGGCGATTTCTCTATGCATTTTCTTGACTGAGATAATCCTTGTGTATCCCATTCATCTTCTGCTTTGGGTATAAACCCCTTCAAACACTCACAAATTGGGGTCTTATTAATTCTACAATTATTATTAGCACCACACGGTGCATAATTGTCACACGGATCAAATGGCCAAGAGTACAGAATACTCCACTCAGTAGTCTTCCAATTCCATACAAGACGCTGCAGTGTGCCTGATTGATGCAAAACTATATGAGTGTTAACTGTGTTATTGAAAGGCTCATATGTATAATACAACTCATCTTGCTTATGCACCAACATTGGTTTATAAATAAAGTTGTGCACAACTTTTTCAGAGAATTGGGTTCCAGCAAACAGACGACCATTCCATGGTCCGCTCCGGACCTCTTTTCTTGATCCTGTGGTAATAACTAATTGAGGAAGCCCATGGATGTCAAGTCTGAAACTAAAGTCTCCAGAAGACGGGTCATCAGCACTCCTCCATGGTGTTAGAAATCGCTCAAAACCGGTTCTTAAATTCCATCCCAATTTCATGCCTGGCAAAAATGTGTCTGATGGGTAATCAAAGCTCTGCCAGACATAGCTGTCAGAGCTCATGTTAATATTGTCCCTAATAACAAGGTTCCCAGAATCCAGGAGCTGACCCACTGGATTTTCTAGCACCCTTGATGAATTTGTAGACCAGATAATCTTCTTATCTTTCCTGAGAAGTACAAGGTTCCCATCGTCGCTCATTACCAACATTCCTTGCCTATCAGTTATTGGATTCTTTCTATTTGCAACCCAAACAACTTTACTAGGATTAAATTTGTACCATATTCCTAGGTACCTGTTGTTTGAGTTTCCAGGGGTGAAGAAGCCTACCTCAAAGCTCTGCGAAGTGGAAACCAATGTCTCACCATCTCTGATAGATTGTGCTAGACTTATGGTATCAACTGCAACCGACAAATTCATAATAGATGAAAAGAATAAAGTGCCAACGAAGGTGATCAAGAATAAAAAGCACCTCATTTAACACTACTAGCTTTTCTTTCAGGTCTTTCTGCCTTTTATTTGTTTCCATCCTTTCTATTTTAAACGTTTTTTTTTTTTCAGTATCAAAATTCTCTGTTTTTCTTACAGTTATCAGCAAAATTGGCGACTTTTAGCATCAGATTTGTGGTACATAGACTAATACTAAATTGGAGACTTTTAGAATTTCAGCCAACTACTTTCTTAGAATTTCAGTGTCACTTGTCTGTGGTCCATAGACTACTACTAAATTGGAGACTTTTAGCATCAGATTTGTCGCGATCTGTGGACCATCACACAAAGATCTTACACGTTTTCTTTTACATTTTTTTCAAAATGTTGTTATCTATGATGCTCAACTTGGGCCACATGGAACTGACCGGCATTGTATAGCATTATTAGAATTATAATGGAGATGAAGCTTATGCAACTAATGAACAAAAATTAACTACTAATCTGAGCATATAGGTAAGAATCATAAGATAAGGCTTATATCAATAATCAATAAAAAATAGAACATAACAAATAAACAAATATTAACAATCTTTAATTATAACGACCTTGTCACAAGATTCTTTAAGCCTCAATTGAGTTCAGAATGGATCCTTATTCCTTTCGAATATGTGGTGTATAATTAATGTGATCATCACTTGGAAGACTTCTGGTATAGTTGACTTCCAGGTAATTGAATGTTCTTTCTGACCTTAAATCTTGCAAAGAGTTGTTTGAAAATGCATATTAAGAATTTTCTAGCAAAACTACTTTTTTAAAATTATTCATCTAACAAAAAACTAGATTATGACATCTCTAGTAATCTAATCAACTTAAGGAACTTTTTTCTTGTCAATCGAAATTTTGATGAAACATGTAGCAGGGTTCAGAGGCAAATGGGCTTCCAAAACCAACAGTGTTTTTTACTTTTTATCTGTTGACATGCCGCATGCCATTATGTAACAATGTAACCAAGCACTAAAACTAAATGAGACAATTCATCGAACATCTGGCATGCAAAAAACTATCCAATTGCCTTAAATACACAAACAAGAAGCAATCATTGCCCAATAAAATTGTTTAAGTGCAAGCAACCTTACCAGAGCCATTGCTTCTTCGACATGTCTGATGTTGTGTCAGTACTTGTCAATCTTCCACACGTAATAACCTTGATAAGCATGGGATATGCTGCTTCATTTTCTAGTATTAAATACGACAAGGATTATCATGGGACCAATATGTGAGAAAAGTCTAGATAATGCTAGTCATCACCATTAATTGGGTCCTTTTCTATCTAGATAATGCAAGAATGTTCACAGTCCCTGATAATGAGAGGAATTATGAATAAAATAATCACGGTCCCCGATAATCAAATGAAAATTGAATAACAAATTATTGAAATAATTGTTTCAATGAAATAAATATTTTAATTTATACATTATTAAATTAATAATATTCAAATTTAATTTTAAATAAAATTACAAATTTATATTAATTTTAAATAACTTTTAATTTTATAATTAATTTATTATTAAATCATTAAAAAAAACTAGAAAAAATATTTAAAAAAAATAGTCCTTCATTGAGATATGTTGAAATATTTTGAAGGAGAAAGAAAAAGCGGGTTGGTGGGACCGGTGACCGGTGATGTAAAAAAAATGAATTAAATATAATGAGCCCATGTATAAATATTAAATATTAAATACTAAATAGTCCTACACTAAGGCCTTATTTGATTTTTCCACTTAAGACTTAATGACGTTTAATGTGCTCTATTTAGTTGTTTTGTTTTGTTGTTTTTTTTTTTTTTTATAAGTGATAAAATCAAGTAAAGTACCCCTAAAATCACTTGTTTATAAAAGTGAATTTTTTTCACTTTTCACTTAACAAAAAACCGTTGGATTTCAAAACAATTTTTTACTTCCAAAACTATCCTCACTAATCTAACTTATTTTCAATTTTATCTTCCATCTAAAACCCACCATATTAATTTTTTGTTCTCATCGCTGTAAAAAAACTCTATCATTACATAACATAGCTGCTTCAAAACCCAAACAACTACATTTAAATATAGTTTAGATTTTTTTTTTAATTATTTATATAAACAACTCAATTGAAATACAGTTTTTGAAATATTATTAATAACTAAATAATTTTGTTTTAAAATTATTAAATTACTGGTTATAGTTGTCCTTAATATATTAAAGTGTAAATATATATCAAATAATAGTTAGAAGGACATAGATGTAAAAATATTTATTTCAGGTATTTGTAACTTAAAAAAACAAACAACTTATCACTTATATTCAGGTTTCAGTGAAAAAAAATCAAACATGTTTTTCAGTTTTCAGTTTTCAGTCATTATTCAGTCTTCGGTAATGTTCAGTACTGTTCAATCTTCAGGCAAAAAAATCAAACGGGGCTTAAGATAGGGGGAGATGGGCTTATTATATCCCATTTGTATGAGACTATTTTGTTTTGGGGATTATGAATCCCATGTTCTAAAACAACACCAAACATCGGATAATGACTAAATTTATCTAATCCAATACTCCTAGTCGAATTCGGTGTGCCAAACAGGGCCTTATTTCACTGAACGGAATTGTTTAACAAGTACTTCAAGTCAAGTGATCTTTAGTTTTCTTGGTTAAATTTCTTTTCAAACTTTTATTTTCGTAAACAAAATAACAAATATTAGAAAACAAATCTCGTTCTTCAGACGCAAGTTCAAGATTAAGACTTTATTTTTTTCAAATTACAATTAATTTATTGACTTTAATTTTTCATGTCGGTAAAATCTATCCACAAGGTATTTTTTTTTTTTTTTATAGAAATAATTAATTTATTGACTTTAATTTTTCATGTCGGTAAAATCTATCCGCAATGTATATATATATATATATATGTTTAAATATATTAAAAAACAACTATAACCACAGCCTCTGACATTTTTTTGCTTGATCTGGTTAGAAACTTGACTATAACATTTTTTTTAATTTTCTTCTCTGCTAATGTTTGATCGTGAAATGTACGCTGGATGAAATGTTGTTAGCTTGTGGAAAAAAAATATTTTTAGTGTTGAAAACTTAAGTCAAAGTACTCAAGTTTTCGTCTAATTTTCTGTTTCTTTTGTATGCAGTAATGGACTTCTATTATGGAACTTTTCTATTGCTGACTTTAGACTTGACTTTTCGGGTCAGTCTTTGAAAGTATGAGTATTTTTCAGGACATCACAGAACCATGAAATGCATGTGATCCTTTTTTTTTTCTGTATATTTTTCTTTTAACCGTAAGAATGACTAACAAAACCATAAACTTGTTTTCATAACTGCAGTGATGGACTTCTATTATGGAACTTTTCTATCACTGACTTTAGACTTGACTTTTCGGGCCAGTAATGACTAACAAAACCATAAACTTGTTTTCATAACTGCAGTGATGGACTTCTATTATGGAACTTTTCTATCACTGACTTTAGACTTGACTTTTCTGGCATGCAAAGACTGGCCCGAAAAGTCAAGTCTAAAGTCAGTGATAGAAAAGTTCCATAATAGAAGTCCATCACTGCAGTTATGAAAACAAGTTTATGGTCTTGTTAGTCATTCTTACAGTTAAAAGAAAAATATATACAGAAAAAAACAGGATCACATGAATTTCATGGTTCTGTGATGTCCTGAAAAATACTCATACTTTCAATCATTTTCCGATAAGTTATTTAGTTATAGTTAGTTGCCTGTGAGGTGTCTGCAGAAGTCACAATGTCAAGCAGGAGAGTTTCGTCATCGATTTGTTGTCTGATTTTCTGTTTCTTTTGTATGCAGTTCTCCATTGTTATTGATGCTGCCACTGATAGCATTTCACAAGGGCAAAATATAACACACTCAGAGGGCATAGTATCTACAGGTAAGATATTTGAGTTAGGTTACTTATAGAGTGAGTGAGAATCCATTTTATTAGAATCCATTTCACAAGCCAGAACACAAGTGCACTTTTATTAGATTCAGGGAATAGGGACTGCTGAGCTGAAAATGGATCCTAAGCAACCAAATGAATATTTCCTAATGAGTGGCTCTCAAATGGTCTGGAGGAGTGGGGTTTGGCTTTCGAATGAGAACACATTTGCTATAATTCCTGAAATGAGACTTTTAATTATATCTTCAATTATAGTTTTTATAGTGAAGAAAATGAGACGTACTTTATTAATTTTGAATGAGAAGAGTTGTTGTAGAACAATTGTTCTGCAGTTTTTGTATATCTCTTATTGAAGAAACGAACCTATATATATATACAAGAGAAGACTTGACGTAGTCTAGTGCAAGTAAAACTAAGTAAACTGTAAGTCCTAAGTTAATTAGAAGACAGTAACCTATCAGTCCTAAGGTAGGAGTACAACAGCTAAATACAATATTAAGATAATTACAAAGAGAACAAACAGAACTAAACTACATCATATGAAGTGATAAGATTAAATGCAGCAGTATAACATAAAACAAAGTCTTCGAATCTGAGGTGGAGTTGGACTTCAAGTTAGAGTTGGAGTTGGACTTCGAGTCCTGAGAGTCCTGAGAGTCCTGAATCCTGAGACTCCCCCTCAAGTTGGAGAGTGAATGTCAAGAACGCCCAACTTGCGTATCAGACGAGAGAATAGATCCTTGCCAATCGGTTTGGTGAAGATGTCGGCAATTTGGGATGATGACGGGGATGTAGCGGGGAATCAATAATAGATTCTGAATTCTTTCACGGATAAAATGACAATCTAACTCAATGTGTTTTGTGCGTTCGTGGAACACTGGATTTTGAGATATGTGAATGGCCGCTTGATTGTCACAAAACATTGTCATTGGAGAAGGATGAGAAATGCCCAAATCCACTAAAAGATACTTTAACCATTGAAGCTCACATGTGAGAGATGCCATCGATCTATATTCAGCTTCAGCAGAAGATCGAGACACTGTAGATTGCTTCTTTGTCTTCCAAGAGATCGAACTTGAACCAAGGAAAGTACAATAACCACTAGTAGAACGACGAGTAATGGGACAACCGGCCCAATCAGAGTCACAAAAACCTGAGATATGAAGAGAACTGGAGGTTGATAACAAAATACCTTTGTTAATAGAACCTTTTAAGTAACGAAGAACCCGATGAGCCACATCCAAATGGGAAGAACGGGGGGACTGCATGAATTGACTGAGATAGTTGACAGCAAAGTTGATGTCGGGCCGTGTGACAGTGAGGTAGAGCAGCCGACCAACTAACCGACGGTATATGGTCGGTTCTGGCAACAAAACCCCATTGTCAGTCGCAAGGTTGATGTTTTGTTCCATGGGGAACTCGGAAATTCGACGACCTGTAACACCAATATCCTCCAAAATGTCCATAGTGTATTTTCGTTGTGAAAGGAACAACCCCTGTTGTGATCTAGCAACCTCAATACCAAGGAAATATTTTAATTTTCCCAAGGCCTTGATGTAGAATTTTTGTTCCAAAAAACTTTTCAGTTGTTGAATTCGAATGGGATCATTTCCTGTGACAATAATGTCATCAACATAAACAAGAACAAACACAGATGAGGAACCACATATATTAGTAAATAATGAATAATCAGATTTAGACTGAGTGAAGCCGGATGTGGTCAAGGTGGTGGAGAATTTGGCAAACCATTGTCTCGAAGCCTGTTTCAAACCATATAATGATTTGTTGAGTTTGCACACTCGTTGCTCCCCCTGTTTCGAAAACCCAGGTGGTAGAGTCATGTACACTGTCTCATTCAGATCTCCTTGTAGAAAAGCATTGTGAACATCGAATTGTTGAATGTCCCAACCTTTGATAGCAGCGATGGAAAGCAATAGTCGAACAGTGACTAACTTTGCCACAGGAGCGAACGTATCATGATAATCAAGGCCTTCAATTTGATTGTAGCCTTTCGCAACCAAGCGAGCTTTGTAGCGTTCAATCGAACCATCAGAGTGATACTTAACTTTGAAAACCCATTTAGACCCAATAGGTTTATGTGATGAAGGCAAAGGGACAAGATCCCATGTGTTATTTTTCTCTAATGCTTCAATTTCAGTGGCCATTGCCGCTTTCCAATGTGGGTATTTGATGGCTTGGGAAAAGGACTTAGGTTCAACTGTAGAACAAACCTTGGATAAAAAAACTTTATGTGATAAAGATAAATTATTATCAGAAACATATAAAGCCATTGGATAAGGAGTGGAAACTTTAGTTACCTTAGAGTTAGATTGGACCAGATTCGCCACATGAGGGAGAGTAGGACAGTGATAGTGTTTCAAATATGCTGGTGGCTGTCTTGATCGAACCGATCGAAGAGGAAGATCGGGTTGTGCACTAGATGACACTGAGGGAGGATCCGAAACTGGAGGGAAATCAGGTGACATCTCATTGTCAAGAGAAGCATCTAATGAAATCGAAACCTCATGAGGTTCGGTCTCATGTGGAACAGATGGAGTGGGTGGAAAAAAATTAAAAGTGCCATCATCATGTATGGGTAATGTATGAACTGGCATGTTTGATGGAGTGGGTAAAAATTTTTGAAAAGGAAAAACATGTTCATGAAATATGACATCACGAGAAGTAAAAATCTTTTTAGACTGAAAATCGAATACACGGTATCCTTTTTGGCCGTAAGGATAGCCAACAAAAATACCTGGTGTACCTCTCTGATCAAATTTATTTTTGACATGGGGTTTTCGAGCAAAACATAAGCAACCAAAAATTCTAATGTTAGTAAAAATCGGTGATTTTTGAAATAACATCTCGTGAGGTGACTTTTAATAAAGGAGTTGGTAATTTATTTATGATATATGCAGCAGTGAGGACACATTCTCCCCAAAAAGATAATGGAAGATGGGCTTGAAAACATAAAGCTCGGGCAACATTTAGAAGGTGACGGTGTTTGCGTTCAACTACACCATTTTGTTGTGGTGTAGCAACACAACTACGTTGATGAACAACACCTTTAGATGAAAAAAAATGCTGCATGTTTTTTGATAAAAATTCAGTGCCATTGTCGGTTCGAACAACTTGGATTTTAAAATGTTCATTTATGTCTCCAACCCCAGAAATAACAAATTTGATTTGAGAATTAAATTGAGTATGAACCATGGCAAAAAATGATTGTAAAATGTGAGATGTTTCAGATTTAACAGCCATTAAATATATCCATGTGGCACGACTAAAATCGTCAACTATAGTTAAAAAAAAATCTAGAATTTGAATGTGATGGTAATGAAAAAGGTCCCCAAATATCACAGTGAATCATTTGAAATGGTCTACTAGTTTTTATTAAACTATTCGAAAAACACAAACGAGTTTGCTTTGCTTGAGGGCATATCATGCAATCAACATTATTTGAAGAATGAATAAAAGAGAATTGCTTAGCTAAGAGTTGTAAACAACTAGGTGAAGCATGTCCTAATCGGCAATGCCACAATTTATTTTGAGCTGAATTTTGAAAAGAGCAGATAGTTGCTGAATCCTGAAGATGGTAGAGTCCCTCATGTAGGCGTCCCAATCCAATCTTCTTCTTCGATAACAGGTCCTGAAACACACACTCATCATTAGAAAAGGAGACAGAAATTTTTCGAGTCTTGACAAGTTCACTGATGGAAATTAAATTGAATTGAAAAGTGGGAACAAATAAGACATTTGTGAGACATAATGTCGGTGAGAGAGTGACAGTTCCTACATGAGTAATTAAATGGTCTGTTCCATCTGGAAGTTTAAGTGTGGAATATTTAGAGCAAGTAGAATAACTAGAGAATAAATTCAAAGATGAGCTCACATGATTTGTCGCTCCTGAGTCAATGATCCAAACGGATTTATAGGAACATGAGAGGGAAATACCTGTCAAATTTGCTTGTGGTGCAATATTATTCGAATCAATCATACTCAAAAGTTTGCTATATTGGTCCATGGTGAAAGTGAGAGGGGCGGCAGAATTTGGAGCAGGGCCTGCTGCTGTGACTGCATGAGCATGAAAATTTTTGGGAGGATACCCATGTATCTTGTAGCATGTCGCTTTGTAATGTCCAACGGTTTTGCAATGATCACAATATGGACGTGGTTTACCATTGCGATGAGTCGAACCATGTGGATTGCTGCTGGAGAACTGATTTGCGACGTTATTGGAGAACTGATTTGGGACCTGGTCTTTTCCGGATTTGCCATTGGTATGAGGTTGAGAATGGCGAAAATTTGTCCTCTGAAAATTCAAGGCAGCAGCCTCTGGAATAAGATTGGACAATGCATGAATCTCTTGTTGCTTTTCTTCTTGCCTGACAAGGGAATAAATTTTTGCAACACTTGGAAAAGGATCCATTAGTAAAACCTGACTTCGAATGGCTGAAAAACGGTCATGAAGACCTTGTAAAAATTCCATGGCCCGATCTTCCTGAACACGAGCTGCAGCAGCAGTTCCATGACCACAAGTGCAAGTAATAACAGTTGATAATGAAGTTAATTCATCCCATAAAGATTTAAGCAAAGAATAATAAGCTGATACCGTGGCGTTGTCTTGTTTGAGCGAAGAAATTGATTGCTTGAGCTGATAGATCTTGGGTGCATTCGTCTGCGAGAAACGATCACTTAAATCTTTCCAAATATCATGAGCGGAATCAGCGTAGAGAATGCTACCACGGATTTCTGGCGTAACAGAGTTAAGAACCCAAGAAGCAACAAGATCATCGCACTGAGACCACTTGGACTTTTCAAGAAGATCAGTTGGTGGCTAAATTGTTCCATCAACGAAACCGAGTTTATTCTTTGCTCGGAGCGCCCTTAAGATAGATCGTAACCAAGTGTTGTAGTTGTCCCCTGACAGCATTGGAGAGACTAGAACAGCTGTGGGATTATCCGAGTGATGAACGAAGAAAGGATCGTTAGGTCCCTGAGCGGAGGAAGGATCGGTGGATCCTTGAGAATCAGAAGATGGATTCGTTGAACTGGAATCCTCTGGGTTAGTCATGGTTGAAATTTTGCGGAAGGAGAAGAGCTGATCAAAAAACGTGATGAAAAAAAAATTAGAAGTAGAGGTGCTCTGATACCATATTAATTTTGAATGAGAAGAGTTGTTGTAGAACAATTGTTCTGCAGTTTTTGTATATCTCTTATTGAAGAAACGAACCTATATATATATACAAGAGAAGACTTGACGTAGTCTAGTGCAAGTAAAACTAAGTAAACTGTAAGTCCTAAGTTAATTAGAAGACAGTAACCTATCAGTCCTAAGGTAGGAGTACAACAGCTAAATACAATATTAAGATAATTACAAAGAGAACAAATAGAACTAAACTATATCATATGAAGTGATAAGATTAAATGCAGCAGTATAACATAAAACAAAGTCTTCGAATCTGAGGTGGAGTTGGACTTCAAGTTAGAGTTGGAGTTGGACTTCGAGTCCTGAGAGTTCTGAGAGTCCTGAATCCTGAGATACTTCACATATTTTATTCAAGATTCCACGGTAAGAAGACTTCTTCTCGATATGTTTGGACAAGTAAAACAATTGAATTGGTTAGAGACTTCACATGTGTGGTTTACATTCTGGATTCGACCACGTTATGGCTGTGAGGCTTATGCTTATTGTGGTTCGTTCAGCATCTGCGATGCCAGTAACCAAAATTTCTTCTGTCACTGCCTGCAAGGTTTTCAACTCTTGGATAGTTTTAAACAGCTAAATCCATCAAGTGGGTGTGTGAGAAGAACAACATTGCAGTGCGAGGATAGTTCTTCTGTTAATGGTGATGAAGATAGCTTCTTGATGATGAATAACATAAAATTTCGTTTCAGTGCAAAAGAATCAAAACTTCAGGATACAGAGGAATGCAAATTGGCTTTGCTTCAATGACTGTGCTTGCACTGCTTATGCTTATAATGAGGGAGCTGGATGTTCCTTATTGTTATAAGTATGGAACCCACATTCTTCACATTGGTATGATATTGTCCGCTTTGAGACGAGCCCACACGGATTTGCTCTTGAGTCTCTACCCAAAAGGTCTCGTACCAATGGAGGTTGTTTCCGTACTTATATGCCCATGATCATCCTCATGTTTAGCAATGTGGGACTTTGGTCACACACCCAACAATCCTCCCCTCAAATAAAGGACCATCATTATCTTCATGGTCCGGGCCTCCCTTCAAGCGATCATCCATCCGTCAATACTAGAGAAGCACTCCACCGAGGTCACTCCTCTCCACTGTTTTGGGAGGCACACGTCCACCACCTTATCTGCATTTCTTTTCAGTTTCACACAACATATTGACTAGAGCAATCCCTTCATCGTTTTGCAATTTGAGCTCACTTGAATATTTGGACTTGTCTAATAATAGCTTGTATGAACGATTCTACATTGTCTAGGAAACTCTACAAGTATTTCGGTCTTGGATCTAAGGTTGAACAACTTTCACGGCAGCATCCTTCAAACATTTGGAAATGGCAGTTAGTTGACAACCCTGGATCTTATTGGAATTGGAGGGATCATTACCACCTTCTTTGGTCAACTGTGGTAACTTGGAAGTCCTAGATCTTGGGAATAACATGATCAATGATACCTTTCCCCATTGGTTAGCAACTCTTCCAGAACTGAAAGTTCTACTGTGACCTAATAGATTCTATTGTTCTCTTGTCTTTTTTTTTTTTTTTTGTTGAAACTGCATTTTATTAATCACAAAACCCCAAAAACAGGGGAAGCAAAACGCCAGAAAACAGCAGGGGGAACAGAAACATCACAACCCCTAAGAAAGCCACAACAGGCAGCAAAAACAGCCACAGCTGAAAACAGAACAACGAAGAAAAGACCAAACAAAACACAAGCACAACCGAAAGGCAATAAAGACCAGCCACAACCACAACACCCGAGCAGCCTTACAACAGCAAAAACCCCAAAGCAACGACCACAACGCCCAAGCTGCCATACACCAGCAAAAATCAGCCAACACCACATTCAAACCTATCACCACAACGACCAGAACCACTTTTAGCAAGATTATCAGCTAAAGAGTTAGCCTCCCTAGGCGTGAATTTGAAAGCAATGTTGACCAAAGAGACCTTAAACCCATGTGTAATATCCTGAAAAATGGGTCACACTGTTCCCAAGTAGTTGGCCCTAATTATTATGGATTTGGACTCAATTTAGTTTCTAAAAGATTTGAGGTCAAAATGATGAGTAGCGATATTTGTACCCCTATAAAATTGTATGTGCACCCCTTTTTGTATGCACACCTCATTAAAAATTTTTAAAATATTAAATCTTGTAAGCACACCCCTCATATTACCAAATATGCCCTTTCTTATAATTTTAAAAATATTATAAATAACAAAATTATAAAATAATATAAATGGCTATTTTTTCTTTATTTTACCTAAAACAAAATAAAAGGAAAAATAAAACGCATAAAAAAAAATGGAGACATCTCCTTCTTCACGTTTCTTCTTTCTTCATTTTTCTGTCATTTTATTTTTAATTTTTTTTAGCAACTTTTAAATTTTAAAAACCGTTGTTTTCACTTTTTTTTTTTATTAAAAAAAAAAAACAAAATTAAAAGAGGCTTAGAACTGCAGTGCCACCCTCCTCCCAAATTTTGGAGGCTGCTCATCTTTTCTAGTCTAGGATCTCCATCTTTTATGGGGAGAATGATACTCAATTTTCGACTTCTTGATTTGGGTTTATTTATTATTTTTAATTTGTTTTAGTTAGTTTTTTTTTTTTTTTTTTTAAATTTGTTTTGGTTAGTAATAAATTTGAAAAAGAAAATATTTCCAAGAAATTATTATATTTTTGAATCAAAATATTAATAATTTAATTTGAGGGTAATTTTGGAATTTTAAAAATATATAAATTTGGGGTGTACATACAATTTTAGAGGAGTGCAAATATCGTTACTCCAAAATGATATTGTTGGAGAGACCTTAATTATGTCAAGAGAAGTAATGAATTGGATTGGACCAAAATCAATTAGTATCTAGGCCTATCTTTATTGTAAATGTGAAGGCCCTAGCCTAATTAAATTAGTAGTTGATCCAAGCCCAAATCCAGTTATATAGCCAGTCCATTTAGCTTGAATTAGCAGCCCAACTCAAATGGTTTTAAGTAGAGGGAGGAAGGATTTGGCCAAAGTGGTAGAGAAAGTCAAGCAATTATTGAATGGGTGCATTATTAAAGTTGAGGTAATGATGAAGAGTAGACTAAGAATAAAGGATTGGTCAATATAAAGACAATGTGCAAAATAAGTGTGAAAAGAAGAAACTTAAGGCATGAAAGGAGTGACTTAAGGGAGGGTCGGTGAAGAAAGAAAGAAGAAAGAAGAGGAAAATGAGAAAGAGAGAAGGAAGAATCGAGAAAGAGGAAAGAAGAAGAGAAATGGAAAACAGTAGAGAGAGATCGATGCTAGAAAAGAGAGGGAGAGAAGAGAGATGAGTGTGTGCAGAAATGGAGTGAAGAACATCACTGCACAGCCTGGAACAAACGTCGATATCTCCTTCGTCTAAGATCGGTTTGGGCTGAAATTTGGTCAGCAGACCCTACTCTTGTAGTTCTTGATTCTTGGTGGTGAAGATGTCAATCGGATTTCCCGATGATGAGATCGGTGGCTCCGAACAGAGCTGGGCAGAAGCTTGGTATAAACATTGGTTGGAAGATATTGGTGCTAGGTAAGTTGTTCCCTTGTAAGGATTTCTTAGATATGTTAGATTGATTTTATGAATCACTTATGAGAATAAGCATGTATAGGATTGATTAATATTCATTTCATAGTTCATGATCCTTAGCATGATTTTAATTAGATTTTCGAATCATTAAAGAGATATTTGGAGATCCCCTGTTTTTACTAGACCAGCCAGATTTCGTAAAACTGCGTTGGGTTGGTTAATCATGTGGGAAAATTATGGGAATTTATATGAAGGTAGATGTATATGTCTAGTATCATTCTGTAAAGTTTCATGATTGTTATATGTATAGAAATATTGTTATGATTTTCGGAATGGACAAAGGTCGGATCTCATTCTCTGCTGGACAGATTTGGGAAAACGGTAAAGGAATGAATAATTACATATTCGAATGATCATGGATTAAATTTATAATTTTACTGTAGTATTTCCTATATGTCTGGATCATCCATGTCAAATTTCGTAATAATTGGAGTTGTAGAGAATCAATTAAAAATCGTAGACCAGAGGGTGGTCATTCGTGATTATTAGCTGGAAATTAGATTTCTAAGTTTGGTTTAATATATGTGAAGCTCATGTTGATTTAAATGGCTGTGATTATGAGATTATGACAGTGAATCAAATGTAATATTTTATAGATTTGAGTGATTCTTGAATTTCGAAAGCTAGAGCGGATTTGTGCGTGTTTGAGGTAAGTAAATTCATTCATGGTGTGTTACGTTTGAAATCACCAAAATTACTGTTTTCTTTATTGTATTTTACTCTATTATATTTGTCAAAGATACTACTGGCTTTGATCAAGTATTTACGTTGTTTAAGACTGGTACATCAACCGTTTTGAAATTAATATATTTCTTATATACTGTCAGATCTTTTGATCACTATCTAATATAGTTTTACTAAAATACTATTGTTATATGGTACTGATAGTTATATAAAAATGCTACCGCTACCGTTTATACTATTATATGAAAATGCTACTAATTTAAATATGTGAATTCATAAAACTGTTTTGGCTCATCGTTCCGTAGTTACCGTTATCGATATTGGCCCAGTTGGGATTCTGTGTGCACACATACTGTTATTGCCGCGTCACACGGGTACTTGTGACATACTGTTGCCGCGTCACTCGGGTTAATTGTGACACTATGGAACATGAGCTAACTGATATATTGATTTTACTGTTATTACTGAAAAGCTATATGCTTACCGTTTTGTAAAAAGACTACCGTTTATACTGTAAAGCTATATGCTTACCGTTTTATAAAAAGGATACCGTTTTTACTGTAAAGTTATATGCTTACCGTTTTATAAAAAGGATACCGTTTTTACTGTAAAGTTATATGCTTACTGTTTTATAAAGAGAATACCGTTTATACCATGAAACTATAAGATTACCGTTTATAAAAAGAATATTGTCTATATTGTAAAAACATTGTTTACTGTTTTATAAGGCGAATATCCGATTTCAGTGTTTTAAACTATGATTATTAGATGATCTTTTGATTTATATTGTTATACTGTTTTACGAAATGCTGTACGATTTAAGAATACGAACGGATATGATTTTAAATATTGCTTCAACCGTTGTATCAATATTTTCTAAAAGGTTTATGAGAAAGGTTTTTAACGCAAAGGTTTTACAAAGGTTATTTATTTTACATGTTATACATGAATTTATTTACTGAGTTGACGGCTCACCCCTCGTCACCATCATTTTGCAGATTGAGTTCATGGATTTAGAATGAATGGGGCTTGCATTAGCATATGGTTGGATATGTACTGGTGGAAGATTTAATTTCATGTTTATATGTACTGTAAGGAATCAATTTATTTGATGTTGTAATTACATGTAGGATCCGACTGTTTAGTATAATTGATGGTATCATGTTTGGGTATTGTACTTTGGTGGATATATTGTTGATGATTCTAATTGTGAATATTTATGAATTAAGGTTTTTAAAAGTTCTGTTTCGTGTAGCAACCCGGTCCGTTGGGTCCCAGATCGATTTGGGGGTGTTACATCATGGATCAACCCCACCAACTTGAAGTTTCCAAAATCTTCACCATTTATCCAAGACACCGCAGAACATGAATCACTAAAGATGGAAATATTGCGATGAAGAATAGTCTGATTCATGGCAACAAGCTGACAAGCTCTATGGATAGCGAAAACTTCAGCCGAAATAGGATCCAAAATGCCAACGTAGAACGAAAACAAACATAAAATTATGCCACTAGAGTCTCTAAGAACACCACCGATACCAGCATCCCCTGGATTGCCCTTCGCTGAACCATTCACATAGAAGCTAAGATCCACATTAGCAGGAGGCGACCACCCTCTGCACCTAACAGCCTTGGGAACCTTGATATCCACACACCTTTCTTTTAAATCCAAAATAAGCAAAGTTAAATCGGTTTCAGAACCAACATTATGATTCTTAAACCATAAAGCAACACGAAACTTGATTTTATCTAGAGCTGAACACAAAATAGCTTGACTGCCACGGAACACCACATCTTTACGACATTCCCAAATTGTCCACAAAATTGCAAAAGACAAAGTGTTACACACTCTTTTCCTTGAGCGCGAAGGACATAAACCAAACCAGCCATCCAGCCACCACAAAGACGAATTAGAACAGCAATTAACTCCCCACCAACCCAAACAAATTCTCCATAATTTACTAGACCAGACGCAAAGAAGAAACACATGGTCAATTGTTTCCAACCCAGCACCACATATAGGACAATCCAGACTCACCACTTGACCAACACCGAATCTGCATAAAACCTCTCTCACCAAAATTCTACCTTTCAACAATTGCCAGGTAAAAATTTCAACCTTAGGAGGACATATTCCCTGCCAAATGAAATCAAAATGCGGAGAAACCATGCCAACATTATCTTCCAAGCATCTCCTAAAAGAGCTGACAGTGAAAAGACCATTAGGACAAAATGACCAAGCCAAAGCGTCCCCAATATTCGACTTAACAGAAATAGTGTCCAGCGACAACAAAAAATAGTTCCATTGCTCGCACTCCCAATCGAAAAGAGGCCTTCTAAGCATTACATTCCAAACCCAAATATTATTATCCCAACAACCAAATTCTGACACCATCCCATCTTTGTTAGTAGCCAAAGCGAAAATTCTGGGAAAGGCTCTTTTAAGCGGAATATGATCCCAGGAAAAATCATGCCACAAACGGACTCTCTCACCTCACCCAACGACCACCTGGAAACCATTCCTAACAATATCGAAAGCTTTATGATCCTTATCAAAAAACCGACAGACATTCTTAAAAAACTAGGAACCAGATTTCTCCTAATTAACTTTCCAAACAAGAGGATTCTGACCGAAGCCATACTTGGTACAAATGACATTCTTTCAAAGAGTGGATTCCTCTCTCCCAAATCTCCAAATCCATTTAGCCATAAGACTTAAGCCTTTATCACGCATCCTCCCAATTCTATTGTTCTCTTGTCAATTCAAGAACAACACCTGCCTTCTCTAAGTTGCGAATTCTTGACCTCTCTCACAATGGATTCATTGGTCCATTGCAAACGAGAGTTTTTGAAAAACTTCAAGCTATGATGAGTGGGAAAAACAATAATGCCAAAATGGGATATATGGGAGATGACTATTATCAAGATTATGTAACCATGATAATGAAAGGAGTTGAAATCGAAATGCAAAGAATTCTAACCATTTTCACTATTGTGGGTTTGTCAAGTAACAAGTTTAAGGGACAAATTCCAAATGTAGTTGGAAAACTGAATTCTCTCAAAGGTCTCAACTTTTCTCATAACCATCAAATAGGAAATATTCCAGAATCCATGGAAAATTTGATAGAGTTAGAATCACTAGACCTCTCTTCAAACAAGCTTGAGGGAAAGATTCCTATGCAATTGACAAGTCTGATATCTTTACATCTCATACAACCAGCTTGTGGGGCCTATACCTCAGGGGAAATAATTCAATACATTTGAAAACAATAGCTATATTGGAAACATGAGGTTGTGTGATTGCCATTGTCAGACAAATGTAGCAATGATGAACCACCAAAATCAGAGACAACAATAATCAAGGAAGAATAAGATACTTGGAGTGGTTTGATTGGAAAATCCTTATGATGGGTTACGGAAGTGGACTTGTGATTGGCTTGTCGATGGGGTACATTGTATTCACAACAGGAAAGCCATGGTGGCTTGGGAGTATGATTGAAAGAAATGTGATAAAGCTTACCGGAAGACGTAGAAGAAGAAGAAATTAACAATTGCAAGTCGTTCTCTCACTTAGGTAAATGCTCCGATCATTGTTATAAAAGAAAATGGTGTTGTTTCTGATGAAGCAAAATTATAAGATTGGCTTTTGAACTTCTAGAAAATATGCAGTTTGAAGCTTAATTCTCAGTCTCTTTTAGTGCATGCTTTACAGATTTCACAGAGCTGTTTGCATTGGTTGGTTGATAAATGCTACTAGACATATTTTTTTGATTTTAATTCTGAAAACCAAAAACACTGTTTTCATTTTTTTTTTTAAATAACAATTAAAAAACGCCTACCGGATGGCGGACGTACCCTAACATGCCACAAACTGTTGTATTGAAAAGCATAGAAATTGATGTCGCATTTTGACCATAGTAACTGATGTAGAAATTCTCATAGGAATTTCACAAACAGAACACAGGCCAAACAAAAGTTATCGAGGTTCGATCAATGAAAGTGTTACATTATCCACTGAACAATCTCCAGGCCTGCTCATAGGTGAAACTGAATTCTGCAAACTTTTCAGATATGAGAACGCAGGTTGTTTAGGAGAAGGTAAAATGATGTGTTCATTGGTAAGCATCGAGACTACTTCTGACATGGTTGGTCTATCCGCCGCAATCTCTTGAACACATAGAAGGGCCACATTGATGTACCTAATAAGCATGGGATATGATGCTTCATTTTCTAGTATAGGATCCTTCAGGTCCATAGCTCTATCAGTATTCCACAGTTCCCATGCCTGAAGATGAACAAACAGAACATTTAAATGTTAAAAATCCATAAAACAGGTTAACAACTGAGAACAAAATGATTAAAAGTGTAGTGGAGAAGAAAAGTGGGAAGCCTTTTCACTCACATGTCCAAGAAGATTAAGTGAGTCGGTATTGTAGAAGCCTGTATTCTTTTTGCTACTCAGTGTCTCCAACAATAGTACTCCAAAGCTAAAAACATCCGATTTTATTGAGAAGAGACCTTGCAAGGCATAATCAGGTGCCATGTAACCACTGATCATATTCAACATTTTATCGAACATTTCAGCATCTTGAATGGATTTATCTAAGACATAACAAACAAATCAAAGTAGTTTAAGAATTTCAAATTTACTTACTAAGTTCCGACAATCCTATTAGTATTTGCTTGTAACTCATCTCCACCAAACATCCTTGCCATGCCAAAATCAGCTATTTTTGGGTTCATGTCACCATCTAATAGAATGTTACTGGCTTTCAAATCTCTATGAATAATTCGTAGTCTAGAATACTGGTGAAGATATAGAAGTCCTTGAGCAACCCCTTCAATGATTCTAACATGTGTTCCCCAATCTAATACGCCTTTTTTGGTTGGATCTGTTGAGATAAAATGTTACGAACTAAAACAAATATAGGAGATAAAATTGGTTTAGTATTGCTAGGTAGTTAACATATGCATATCTTAGAATTGATAAATCACAAACCGAAGAGAAATGAATCCAAGCTTTTGTTAGGCATGAACTCATAGATCAAAATCTTTTCACCATGTTCTAAACAGCAACCCAAGAGTCTAATAAGGTTCCTGTGTTGTAGTTTAGCTATAAGCATTGTCTCATTTTTCAACTCTTGTAGCCCTTGCCCTGACTGTCTTGAAAGCCTTTTCACTGCAACTTCCTGTCCATTAAGTAGTTTTCCCTGCAATTGGACTTCATGAGTTCAAGAACATATAACTTGTACTATTGAACTGGTAATCTATCAATCAAAAGCAAAAACTCTTCTCCATTTTGGACCTTAAATATTACTTTATATAATGAAAAGAATGATGTACCTTGTAGACAGGTCCAAAGCCACCTTCGCCAAGCTTATTTTCGATAGAAAAATTATCTGTGGCTGCAGATACACTGGAGAAGCTGAACAATGGCAAAAAAGAGTCCTTACTCTTACCTTTTGCTCTTTCTTCTTCGGATAGTTCACTTGTGCTTGTCTCCATGCTCATATTTATATCAAATAGTAACATATCTTGGCTTCTTTCCATCTCCTCTGTTTTTGGTAAACAACTTAAAATGCGATTATAAATTTTTGTATGCACACACACAACATGCACATGTACATGGACCAAAGGGAGAGATAGGCATAAGAAGGTTACCTTTCTCTTTGAGTCTTCTCCTCCATCGATAAACGATGTAAGAAGCAGGAAGAAGTACCGCCACAACAACAACAATAGCAATTACCCAACTTAGCTTCTTCTCTCCTACATCAAAAAATATGCCATCAAAGAAAGTCACAAGAGAGGGTACTAACCGTCAAATAATTTTCTTTCTTTTTCCACTTGTTTTTTTTTTTTTAAAAAAGGGAAATTTACTGAAGATAAACAACTGATGATGATGAAGATGTTTGTGCTGATCTCTTTCTTGCCTTCTAGGGTGGGCAAAATCCCATCATTGGAAGATTCTGATGTTCCTTCCACCTTGATCAAAGCAATATTTGAATCACGTGTTCTTTTCCCATATCTGAAAGGAAGCCTTTGCTTTCTGCACACACCCTCTTTGAATAGGGCAGCTTCACAATTACGGTCTACCAAGCATGATTGTGAACAATCTTCTTTAGATGTTTGTGACAGAACAGAATATGAAACCTCTTCCCAACTAGTATTGTTCAATTCCTCAAGAGTGTATTTTTTACCCTTACTTTTGCAACTCCCTGATGTGAAATTCCTTTCGCAATCTGAATTTCTGTTGTCTTGATTAACAAGTGCAAATCCTGGAAGACATCTGCATCCGGTTACCAAATCATTCAAAAAGCAAAAGCTGTTAAGGCCACATAGACCCTTCGGATCACACCTGTCATCTGTAGAATTCCATACGACTGACCACCTATTGCTATTATCCGCTCTGTGTGAATATAGCCGGAATAATCCATCGGAATCAATTCTCATCATAAAGATTGTTCCCCTTGTTTTATACACTCCACTTGTCAGATTCTTCAATTTGAAGCTATTGGCGTTAAGAAGGTAAAGACTGCCATCTACATCAAGATTTAGAGTCACTTTATCACCGGTTCGATCTGTAAAAGACGAAAAGTAAGAATATGGAGCTGTGTCTGGAGTGTTCTTGGGATACTGCACAAGGTTTCCGTCGCTTTGCATCTTAAGGCGGAAAAAGCCAGTAGATTGATCAGTTTCAGACACACTCGAAAACAGCTCCATCCCTGCTGAAAGAGTTTGAGTTGGCAGAAGCGTATCTGTTGGGTATTTGAAACTCTGCCATAATATATCTCCATCATAATTATAAAGCACGAAGTTGCCGGTATCAAGCATGGAAGCGTAAGATGCTGTCTGTGCAATGTCAGTTATATTAGTATCTTGGCCTTGTGCTGTTTGCAAGACAAGCCTGCCTTCAGCAGCAGTGAAGAGCAAGGTCGCGTTGGCTGAGACTGGTGGGTTGTCTCGGAGGGCAGTCCACACCACAGTTTTCTCTGGAATTCCAGCAAGAAAAACCCCAACAGCGTAGCCGCCATTGCCTCTTTGATAAAAACTGAAGGCATAGAGACCGGAACTTGACGGCCATGAGGAGGTTTTGGTGGGTGTTAGAGATGATCCTCGGCTTATATTATAATGTCTTTGTTGAGCTGTAGCTAGAGAAGAAATGGACGTGACAAAGAAGATGATAAAATAATACATCAAAAGAAAATGATCTCTCTGCATCTGCATCTTCTAAGCTTTCCTCTAGGAAGGCTTGATTGAAATATTGGAAATATGATCAGAATTCAGGCTGAGGTTTATTTAAATTTATTTGAAGTCAAAAGTCGTTTAGTTCAATATCTAATTTTGGTCACGATTCAAATCTTAGCTGACCATACAGCTTAGGATACCCATGCGGGACGTACCTTCACAGGGGCTAGGGTGGGCTCAAGCCCACCTGCCCCTTTTAAAAAAAAAATTGAAAGTTTAATAATAAAAAATAAATATTAAAAAAAAATTCCTAATTGAAGGCCTGTAAAAAAAGTTGGAATACTGTATTTGTTTGATTGTTTCAACTTTCAACTTTCAGTTCACGCATCCCGAAGCTTAAGTTTTATTTTTTTATTTTTTCTTTAATAATAATTCTCACTTTCTCCAAATTTACAACAAATTTACTAAAATTGGACTTCATCTTATTGTCAACATGAACCATTGCCCATTGGTCTTCCCATAAGTATATTTTTATGAATATTATAAATTTAAATATTTTATTTTATATTGAAATTTTAGGATTATTATAATTTTTAGTTGATAAAAATTTTATAAGTAATTTAATTTTAAATTTACAAATTAATGATATTGTTGAATGACTTTTTTTATTTTTGTTGTTGTTTTGGTTGAAATTTTGATGCATACTTTTTAAGTTATTTTTTTAAAAATTATTATTTTGCTTCTAGATCTATTAGTAAAATAGTAATCTAACGGTATAGTTATTTTTTCTCAATAAGGTTGAGATTATGAGTTCAAATCCCCCTCCCCTAATTCAAACAATAAAATAAAAAATGTATAGCTATAATATTATGTGACGTGATGTTGGGTACGGCTTATGTTAGGGATGTTTAGTTTTTTCTTCTTTCTTGTGTTGTTAAAGGTTTGTCTAGGTTGTTTTCTTTCTTGGTTCGTGTTGTTTCTGGCTCCCCTTTTTATCCGTTTGTTTTGTTCTCGGTATTCCTCCACCTTAAGTGAGGGCTTTTAATAAATTTGGGCCGGGGCTGCTTTGTGGGTGGCTTCTGCTCTTTAAAAAAAAAAAAAAAAAAAAAAAAAAAAAAACTTAATTAATGTTTGATTGCATTTACATTTCATCTTTATTTACAATTTGTTTTGACATTTTTATTATTAAATTTGTTAACGTATTTATTTAGAATATATATTATACCATGTAAGTTTAGCTATGTACTCTTGAATAAGTGTATCTTTATTTTTAATTAAAGAAATTTTATTGTATTGCCAATGTTTAGTCTAAAAAAAATTATTCTAGCCCACCCTGAAGTTTAATTCTGGTTACGTCCCTGCCGGCCATACCACAGATCTTGACAGTCCAACCATAATTTAGAACATAAAAATATAGAGCTTAAATATATGATAATAAATGGATTCAAGTAAATAAATCCATTCTAATGAGCTACAGGTTTTGGTAGCCCATTTGCCTTGGCTTCTCCTTCATACTTACATATTGAATCCTTCTCTGGTTTTGACCTTACAGTACACACCCTAGTGCTACATGCAGGGACGTACCTTCACAGGGGCTAGGGTGGGCTCAAGCCCACCAGCCCCTTTTAAAAAAAAATTTGAAAGTTTAATAATAAAAAAAATATATTAAATTTTTTTTCCTAATTGAAGGCCTGTAAAAAAAGTTGGAATACTGTATTTGTTTGATTGTTTCAAGTTTCAACTTTCAACTTTCAATTTTCAACTTTCAACTTTCAACTTTCAGTTCATGCATCCCGAAGCTTAAGTTTTATTTTTTATTTTTTCTTTAATAATAATTCTCACTTTCTCCAAATTTACAACAAATTTACTAAAATTGGACTTCATCTTATTGTCAACATGAACCATTGCCCATTGGTCTTCCCATAAGTATATTTTTATGAATATTATAAATTTAAATATTTTATTTTATATTGAAATTTTAGGATTATTATAATTTTTAGTTGATAAAAATTTTATAAGTAATTTAATTTTAAATTTACAAATTAATGATATTGTTGAATGACTTTTTTTATTTTTGTTGTTGTTTTGGTTGAAATTTTGATGCATACTTTTTAAGTTATTTTTTTAAAAATTATTATTTTGCTTCTAGATCTGTTAGTAAAATAGTAATCTAACGGTATAGTTATTTTTTCTCAATAAGGTTGAGATTATGAGTTCAAATCCCCCTCCCCTAATTCAAACAATAAAATAAAAAATGTATAGCTATTATATTATGTGACGTGATGTTGGGTACGGCTTATGTTAGGGATGTTTAGTTTTTTCTTCTTTCTTGTGTTGTTAAAGGTTTGTCTAGGTTGTTTTCTTTCTTGGTTCGTGTTGTTTCTGGCTCCCCTTTTTTTCCGTTTGTTGGGTTCTCGGTATTCCTCCACCTTAAGTGAGGGCTTTTAATAAATTTGGGTCGGGGCTGCTTTGTGGGTGGCTTCTGCTCTTTAAAAAAAAAAAAAAAAAAAAAAAAAAAAAAAACTTAATTAATGTTTGATTGCATTTACATTTCATCTTTATTTACAATTTGTTTTGACATTTTTATTATTAAATTTGTTAACGTATTTATTTAGAATATATATTATACCATGTAAGTTTAGCTATGTACTCTTGAATAAGTGTATCTTTATTTTTAATTAAAGAAATTTTATTGTATTGCCAATGTTTAGTCTAAAAAAAATTATTCTAGCCCACCCTGAAGTTTAATTCTGGTTACGTCCCTGCGGCCATGCCACAGATCTTGACAGTCCAACCATAATTTAGAACATAAAAATATAGAGCTTAAATATATGATAATAAATGGATTCAAGTAAATAAATCCATTCTAATGAGCTACAGGTTTTGGTAGCCCATTTGCCTTGGCTTCTCCTTCATACTTACATATTGAATCCTTCTCTGGTTTTGACCTTACAGTACACACCCTAGTGCTACATAACATGCTTCATCAATCCTTGCATTGATTAGATTACTAGAGATGTGCATGAACCGGTTTTCTCTGACCCTACATCTTGCAAAGACTTGTTCGAAATGCATATTAAAAATTTTCCTAACAAACTACTTTTCGGAAATTTACAGCTTAGAAAAAACTGGTTCATGCACATCTCTAATAATCTAATCAACGCAAGGAACTTTTTTTTCTGTCAATCAAAAACTAGGGTGTGTACAGTATGGTCGAAACAGAGAAGGGTTCAATATTTACTGACATGTGAATTGAAGTGTCCTATTTGATATGTGATTTGATATGTGTGTAGTATATGGGAAGTGTCCTCTAGAGTACTCTAGGGACTAAAGAGTCTTCACATTCAT
The DNA here is from genome assembly GCA_008009225.1 of Acer yangbiense. Taxonomy (NCBI): domain Eukaryota; kingdom Viridiplantae; phylum Streptophyta; class Magnoliopsida; order Sapindales; family Sapindaceae; genus Acer; species Acer yangbiense. The sequence goes on along the minus strand of CM017763.1, from coordinate 49,598,420 downwards.
GTGTCGACGTATTAGTGCATGTGGGAGGACTCATTGCTGATCATGACGAGAGTCTGACTCTTACCTTCGAGCATGAGTGTTTTGTGTTTTCAAAAATAAGAAATCTTCACTTGCACTTTCCCTGTATATATAATTAGTTGCTGACGGGTAACTTTGGCTCCACTTTGTGATATGTGAAAAGTCCTACTATGTAATAATGGATAAAAGGAACCTAGCCAAATTTGATAAGTATATGATTCGAATGATTTGTGAACTGTGTTTTGAAAGATGTGGCTTTTCGTATTTTTGTGATATTTTGTATATGTATAAAAACATGTTTAGTATGCTTGCTGAGTTTCCAAACTCACTTAATACATTGTGATTCCAGATTTTGAGGTTGTGATTCGCACATAGCTTGGATTGGCATCTCAACGGAGTTTAGTTCTTGGTTCCCTAGGTGATAGGTGTTTATTTATCTTTCATAATATTGCTTATGTTCTTTTTGATATGGAATTTGGGAGTATGTAAATAATGTAATCATATTTGAAATTTTTAGTTCCGCATTTTGTAAGCTATTTGTAAGAAAGTAAAGCCACGTCTTGACCTTTGGGTCGGGGCGTGACATGTCTGATGTTCTCAGTACTTCTCAATGTAAGTGGACCATAATCCTTCAAGAAAACCTGTTTTTTCACATTGTAAGATGTACAGTATTAGATTCATATTTGTTGATCAAATATCCCAACAATAATATTCATGGAATCTCTTTCTTAGAATGAAATAATGTAAGTTTGTATTAGATAAAATTTTGTGGTTCATTTCTTTATCAGGTCACTGGTAGCTTTAGAAAGTTGTTTGCGATGTCTTTGGGAAGCCTAATAGAAGCTGCAGCTGTCTCCATTTTTCTTCTTAATTAATAGTTCAAAAATGGATTGAGTAGCCAAGACTGAGCAGAAAAGTCAAGTCTAAAGTCAGTGATAGAAAAGTTCCAAAATAGAAGTCCATCACTGCAGTTATGAAAACAAGTTTATGGTTTTGTTAGTCATTCTTGATCAGTTACAAGAAAAATATACTGAAAAAAACAGGATCACATGCATTTCATGGTTCTGTGATGTCCTGAAAAATACTCATACTTTCAAAGACTGACCTGAAAAGTCAAGTCTAAAGTCAGCGATAGAAAAGTTCCACAATAGAAGTCCCATTACTGCATTTATGCAAATAAGTTTATGGTTTTCTTAGTCATTCTTACAAGAAAGATATATAGAAGAAAAGTTCCACAATAGAAGTCCCATTACTGCATTTATGCAAACAAGTTTATGGTTTTTCTTAGTCATTCTTACAAGAAAGATATATAGAAAAAACAGGATGCTAACATGATATCTTTTTTCTCGTAGATGTGAAAAAAGCTGTTATGGTTTGCTAGGGTTTAGGCGGCACTATTCACCCGGAGGTACTGTTCATCCGGTGGCACTGTTCACGCACACTGTTCATCCGGTGGTTCACAACCCGGTACTGTTTATCCAGCGCACTGTTCACTCTGTACTGTTTCATCTGGTGGCACTGTTCACACCGGTGGTACTGTTTGTCCGGTGGCACTGTCCACGCTGACTGTACTGTTCACTTTTTTAATTTTTATTATTTTTTAATTTTTTTATTTTTTTATTTTTTTAAGGGTATCTCTACTGTTGTTTTGGTTGCTTCTCTTGTGTTTCGAATCATGGCTTCTCCTCCCATGCTTGGTCTCGTGGAGGTTCCCAGGTCTTTGGAGGCCACTTTGGTTTGCTCTCCACACACAACTCCTATTTGTGATAAGGGGACGGTTTCTTCTAGGAGTGGAGGGCACAGTATGGGTAATGTGTTGCCTTCTATTCCTGCAATGGGTGAGAATACGGTTAATGTTGGAGGTTCGATTCAAGGCTCCGTTATGATTTCTAGTCCCTTGCCTATGGGTGTCAAATCTTATGCGGACTTTTTGAAGCCTTCTCATGATTTTATTCAGCCCTTCCCTATGACTGTTGCACCTCTGAAAAGGGGAGGTTATGTGTCTTTTCTGGTTGATCCGGTGGCTTATCAATCCAAACTTGAGTTATACAAAAATGCTCTTATAAGGCGTGTAGTTCTTTCTAGTGGTGAGCGTCCATGGAAGCTTGTTGACCTTAAAGATAAGCTTAGTATGCTTTGGATGATTTCGGCGGATTGGAGACTTAGGTGTCGTTTGTTTCTTTGTCCGAAGACTGAATAGTCATGAATTTTACTAAAGACTAAATAGTGATTGAAACTTGAATCTGAATGACATGTTTGTTTTTTTTTTTTCTCACGTCTGAATATACTGTCAATATATTTGTTTTTTAAAAATAAAATTGACTGAAAAGAAGTAATTTTACATCTATACCCATACTAATTAAAAGAAGTAATTTAACATGTAACACTCTTTATAAGATTTTGCATGTTCTTCTACAAACAAAGTTTAATTTAACAAAACAAAAAATTTATCCAGAAATATAAGTTTGCATGTTATTCTGCAAGCAAAGTTCAAGTTCAATTTATTATAAAAAAAAAAAAAATAATTCAAATTCAATTTTACGTAGTGTCCAAATATCCAGAATATAATTCTAGAAACCATTTTTTTTTTTTTTTTGTTTCCTGGATCATATGCAACCAGAAACCAATTTTTTGTTTTTTTTGTTTTTTTTGTTTGTTTTGTTTAAAGGTTCCTAAATACTTTTTTTTTTTTTTTTTTTTTTTTTGAAATAGGTCCCTAAATTATACACTTGTACATATATATATATATATATATATATATATATATATATATATATATATATATATATAAACAATTATTCTATAACTTCTTCAAGCCACGAAATCTACTCAATATAGAATGCAACCACAAAAATAATATTTGATAAATTATATAACTGCAACTATGACAATAATAACAAATTATCATTCTAAATTATGTTTAAAGAGTTCTATAACTGCCACTACACGTAGATAAAAAAAAAATTAAATAGTTCTTACCAGAATTTGGTAGAAGAGAAATTCAATTGTTTAATCCCATGAAGATTTCAATATGAGAAGTGATTAGGGTTTTTTTTTTTCTTTCTTTCTAAAAACCTTTTAAAATAAGAAATACATTAAAAGAAATAATTCTACACCATATCAAATTAGGATAAATTTAGAAATATATCTTTTTTTGGAGGATAGACTTGGAAGAAAATATTTTAATTATAATTTAGTGATTTGGAATTAAGTTAAAAATCATGATTTCTTACCTTTTTTTAAAGTTGTTTTTTGATATTTTTAAGTTGTTTGACCATTTAAAAAAACAAACAAAACAACTTAATGAGTTCAATTCAGACCCATTAAGTCTTAAGTGGAAAAAACAAACGACCCCTTATATCTTTAGGGAGAGGCTATTTCCAGATCATTTTGAAATCTCCTGAAGACAAGAACAAGGTATAGGGTTTGGGTTCTATTAATCTTAAGCCAGGAGTTCTCCGCCTTCATTCTTGGGTTCCAGATTTTAATCCCTCTCTGCAAAAGTCCACTAACGAGCAGGTTTGGCTTAGGTTCTATGATTTGTCTTGGGAATACTGGCATCCGAAGATCCTTTTTGATTTGGCCAGATGTATTGGAATTCTGTTGAGATTGGATAAGGCTACTATTGATGGTGATTTTGGTCATTTTGCAAGGGCTTTAGTTGATGTAAACTTGTCTGTATTGCTTCCCTCTTCGGTTCTTTTAGAGAGGGATGGACTTCATAGCTCTTTCATTTTGGTTGAGTATGAAAACTTACCGTCTTTTTGCTTCGTCTGTTCTTCCATTGGTCATCTGCTCAGTTCTTGTCGTTGGAACAAACCTAAGGTTCTTGTTGCTAGTATAGGAAAACCCTCTCAGCCAATGGCCAAGGTTTCTGTTGAGGAGCCACAGCCTGTTCGCCCTCAATCTTCTAAGATGGTTTTTCATCTGTTAGATAAGTCGGTCTAGGAGGTCCCGGTATATAATGTTTTCACTGCTATTTCTCAAGATTCAGGGTCTGTAGATACAATAGGTATAAGTCAAAATGTAGGGACCTTAAACACAGAGGCTCTCGTTGACAATCCTAATCCAAAAGAGGTAGACAATATGCAACTTTTGGTCTTGGAGGAGCAGAGCAACCATCGTGAGAGGCAGTATCCGGTTGAGGAAAATATTCATATTTTGGTTCCGCAACTGTCAGATGAGATTACCATACCAATTCAAATTCCTCCAATTGTTACAACAGTTTTAGGAGAAGAATCTGGATATCACTTTGTCAATGACAGGGATTTTACCAATTCAATCTCTGCTCATTTAGGAAGCGGTAATTCTGGGTAACAACTTCTCAGGGAAGAATGAAAAGTTTGTGGAAGCTCAGGATCTAGTTGATCCCGGCAATAATTGGATTCCAGTGGTGACAAAATCGAATAGAAGAGTGAAACCAACTTTCAAGAGTTTATCTAATTTCAAGGCTCATCTGAGTAAGGGAAGTTCTAAGCGCCTCCCTGTTGCTGAGACTAAGATTAGCCCTGATTCTGCAGCTTCATCGGCCCAGGCAGAATTAAGTCGTGTTGCTATGTCTAATTGGGCCGCACCATTTGATATAGAAGGGAATGGTTAATTTTATGCCTTTTTAGGTTCATGTTTCCTTGCTTTCTGTTGAGATCTGCGTACCTTTTTAGATTATTGTTTTAGTGCCTGTGCGCCACTTTGCTTTCGCTTTTTTATTTATTTATTTATTTATTTAATATAGTCAGCTTAATCGAACAATATATAGAAAAAACAGGAACATGCCCTGTAAGGTGTTTGCAGAAGTCAAAATGTCAGGCAGGAGAGTTTCGTCACTGATTTGTTGTCTGATTTTCTGTTTCTTTTGTATGCAGTTCTCCATTGTTCTTGACGCTGCCACTGATAGCATTTCACAAGGGCAAAATATAACACACTCAGAGAGCATAGTATCAGCAGGTAAGATATTTGAGTTAGGTTTTCTTACCCCTGGAAATTCAACAAATTATTATTTGGGTATATGGTACCACAAAATTCCAGAACAAACAGTAGTATGGGTTGCCAACCGAGATTTTCTGGTAAAAGGTACCTCAGCTGTACTCACCATTAACAATGAGGGAAGTCTAGTAATTATGGATGGTATGATTACTTATAGAGTGAGTGAGAATCCATTGAGCCAGAACACAAGTGCACTTTTATTAGATTCAGGGAATCTTATTGTAAGGAATAAGAAGTTTGATATATTGTGGCAGAGTTTGACTACCCTTCAGATACTTTTTTACCTGGAATGAAGCTTGGGTATAACCTAAGGACTGGGAAAGTATGGTCACTTACATCATGGAAAAGTGCAGAAGACCATAGCCTTGGGACTGCTCAGCTGAAAATGGATCCTAAGCAACCGAATGAATATTTCCTTTATCAGTGGCTCTCAAATGGCCTGGAGGAGTGGGGTTTGGCTTTCGAATGAGAACACATTTGCTATGATTCCTGAAATGAGACTTAATTATATCTTCAATAATAGTTTTTATAGAGATGAAAATGAGACATACTTCACATATGTTTTTCAAGATTCCACGGTAAGAAGACTTCTTCTCGATATGTTTGGACAAGTAAAACAATTGAATTGGTTAGAGACTTCACAGGAGTGGTTTACATTCTGGATTCGACTGCGTTATGGCTGTGAGGCTTATGCTTATTGTGGTTCGTTCAGCAGCCGTGATGCCAGTGACCAAAATTTCTTCTGTCACTGCCTGCAGGGTTTTCGACCTTTAGATAGTTTTAAACAGCTAAATCCATCAAGTGGGTGTGTGAGAAGAACAACATTGCAGTTTGATGATAGTTCTTCTGTTAATGGTGATGAAGATAGCTTCTTGATGATGAATAACGTAAAATTTCCTTTCAGCGCAAAAGAATCAAAACTTCAGGATACAGAGGAATGCAAATTGGCATGCTTCAATGACTGTGCTTGCACTGCATAATGAGGGAGCTGGATGTTCCTTATGCCATGGAGAACTGTTCAATCCCAGACAAATTTTAAAGGACGATCCTGATGGACAGACAATATATCTCAAGCTTGCTGCTTCAGAGTTTCAAATTGCCGGAGGTAATTTATTTTCACTAAATTTATCAAGTACTAATATATATATATATTAAATGGAACAGAAAGAAACTTAGTTTACTGTTGGTGCCTCTGTTGTGACTTTGATGACATATTTTTGGATGTAGGAAAGAAGCTAATTTGGGCAATTGCGTTAGCTCTTCCTTTGGCGGTACTTCTTCTTGCTTCTTACATCATTTATCGATGGAGGAGAAAAATCAAAGAGAAAGGTAATCTTCTTATGCCCATCTCGCTCTTTGGTGTGTGTGTGTACATGTGTGTGCTGTGTCTATGTATGTGTGTTCATATGAAAATGTATATGCACATTTTAAGTTTTGTCTCACCAAAAAAGACGAGATGGAAAGAAGCCAGGACATGTTACTATTCGATATAAATATGAGCATCGAGACAAGTATGAATGAACTATCTGACAAAGTAAGAATTTTGAGTGCGCTATTTCTCTGTTGAAACCTTAGATGATTAATGTGCTGGATTTCGAATACACTTGTGCTAACAGAACCTTTACCAATGCCAATCATGATGTCTGAAACTGTGACTAGTAAATAAATTAGTTTGCCTAAGGATGTGTTGCTTTAGTGTAAATTAGTTATTTCTTTCTTCTTTTGCTGATTTGGTTGGTGAGAAATGTACAGTCTACAATTAGATTAGGATGTGCCTCCCTGATCAAAACTCAGTTGCATAGTAACGTAAAAATTGAAAGAGTTAGAAGTAGCTGCATCAAAAATAACTTCACAAAAAAATTTCACTCAAATTTCAAGATAATTACACCAACATTAAATATTACAAAACTTTTATGAGAGAAGAAGAAATGCAAATTTACCAAGTCACTTGATACTATTAGGACACTCAAAACTTGCACAACTATATCATATGCTTATGCTTCTCAGTATTCACGCACTTGTCTAGTTTACTCTGCAACCTAGATCCTTCAACAGCATGTGCTGAGGGGTGTACATTCTTCAACTTCAGACCAGCTTGAGAGCTTGAAGGTTTCTGCTCACGCGATAAACCTGAGTCCTCATTGTCACTTTCATAAAAAACTATATCCTTGTCCAGTAGCTTGACTGGATCAACCTCATCATCAAATGACATTGTATTTACCCTTACATATTCATCATTGGAATCTGAACTGGAGATGGACATTTCCTTCTCATGTTCTGCAGCATTCTCGCTGTTTGATTCCACAGCTTGAATTCCACCTTGAATTCTCGTTATCCTGTACAAAGCAATTGATGCAGGAGAGATTATCAATGATATTGTTGAAGATTTTTTATTTTAAAAATATTCTTGTAATTAATACATATTATTTTATTTCCATTTATTATATATTTAATTAGGTGTTTTTTCCTTTTTTGATTAGAATTTGTTTTTAGTTTTTTATTCAGGATTCTTTCCCGATTTCGTTTAGGATCTTTAGGAGTCTAGGAGGTTTCGAATTTGTTTCCTTTAAATAGATTGTATTAGGGTTTGGAGAATCAATTTTTGGTGATTAATAAAAATTTGAGAGAGAGTATCTCTTTTTATCCATTTTCGGTACCTTTGCGAGGGTCAACGAATTTGAAGCCTATTATTCTGGTATCTATGTGCGGATCAACAGATTAATAGTAGAGTTTGTTTCCGGTATTCATGCGTGAATCAACGGATCCGAATCGTTATCCCATTTCTTTTATCGATTAGTGTTTTGTGAATTTCCCGCTGCATCAGCAATGATTAGTAAACATTGTAGTACAAGTGTTATTGAAATTTATGTTTGTATAACTTCCATACCTCAGTGGAAATAGGAGAGGTTTGCAGGACAATACTATTCTCAGAAGCCATCTCCTTAAGCACTTTCATTCTGTTCTCCAACTCTGGCTGTCTGGTTGAGAGTTTCTGTATCATCTATAGGAACCCAATAATATAAACATCATTTTCAATCATCTACCACATAATTCGGTTAAAGTATGACATTCCCTCTTTTGATTTAGTCAGACAATATGCATAATTGTCAAATTGAGCATTTACTTTTCTTAATACTCCCTGCCGTCGTTAATTTACATAAAGAACACCAAAAAGATATCTGCCTTTGACCAACAACACCACCACCACACATATTCATGGTACCATTATGTTTTGATGCTCAATTGGTGGGTCAGCATTTTGGGTGCTGACCGGTCAGCACCCAAGCATTATCCTTGTTGAATTGGTAGATAATGATGTGTTTATTGATAAACCTCCCATGTGTTCAATGGCGGATCTAGGCCTAGCTACGGTGGGCTACAGCTAGGATTGGCAATGGGCCGGGTTTGGGCGGGTTTGGCAAAATCCAAACCCAAACCAGTGAAACTTTGTGTCTATCAAACCCGCCCGCGAACCAGCAAAAATAAACGGGTTCGAGTTCAGGTTCGGGTTTCACCCGTGGGGGACACCCAAGCCCGCCCATGAACCCGTGAAACAAGCGGGTCCACAGGTCAAACCTGTGAACCCGCCAAGTTTTTTTTTTTTAAAAATATTTCTATATTCTTTAAATATAAGAAATATTATAATTTTAAAGAATAAAAACACTTAATAGATTTAAATGTTTACATTTTATTCTCTATATAATTAAAAAGTTTTTATTGGAGTTTAATATTTTAAATAATAAAATATTATATAATTTTTATTGTTCGTGGGTTCACGGGTCACCCGTGGGTTTGTTTTCCAAACCCACACCCGAACCCGAACCCGAACCTGTTGGGTTTTTACTTATACGGGTTCACGGGTTGTAAATTCACCAACCAAACCCTCTTCAAGTGGGTTGGGTTCGGGCGGGTCCCACGAGTTCGGGTTTAATTGCCATCCCTAGCTACAGCTCACCCTAGCTTTTTTTTTATTTTTTTATTTTTTTTTTTATTTTATAAAAAAAAATAAGTTTTTTCATGGTTCTAAATACATCCCATTTAATTCTAAGTACATCCCAACCCAATTTCGATTCTGACTTAACTTACCATATTTTTCTTTATCTTTACAATAGCCAAATAACTTAAAATTATACATCAAACTCATTAAAGCCCATTGTATTTCCTTAACCAAGTGAAAGATCAAATGGAGAAATTTTAACCCTTTACTAACTCAAAAATAAAATTGGAAATTTTAACCCCTAAACAACAACTGAAAGCAGTAGATTTACCATATAAATTAATCTTCAAGTCTCCAAGAATTTCAATTTTAGAGTTTTCATAGCTTTTAGATTTGTGGAGGTATACAGACATCGGCATGAGAAAACCATGAGTTTTATTATTATTTTTATTTTTAAGTTTATGTAGTAAAATTAAGTTTTATTTTTGATTGTGAAACTTGTCTAAACGTTTTTGCGCAACAAGATGGATGATGAGTGTTAACGGTGAATTCTGGATTGCCACGCGTCCAACAATAATCTCACGTTTATGAAAGCAAGAATGTAAGTAAATGAATACAAGACACAAGTTTTACGTGGAAAACCATAGAAAGGGAAAAAACCACGGCACCCTTGGGGGCAGGAAATAATACTATGAATTGTTTGTAGGTTACACGTTCAAAATAGTCTCTCTTCTCTCATACAATTGCTCTCTTCTCTCAAGAATTTCGAACCCTTTTTTCGTAGATTACGTGGTTCTATTTATATCAGGTAGGCTAGGGTTTTTTTCTTACTTTTGCTGTGTTGGTGACAGATTTGCTAAATAGAATTGTGTTAGGATTCTGGTGTCGTTGACTGATTAGGACTCGTTTCTTGTCTAACACCTATCTTTCCGGATGTTTTTGGTTCTTTCCCGTTTAGACTTCTCTAAGAGGAAATAGGGATATTTCCTTATTGGAGTGCAACTCTTTAGACCTTTTATCTGGATGAATCCTCGCTCAATGAGGTATACTTTGTTAGGGTTACTCTTCCCGTATTGGCCGAGTAGGTCTGTCCGAGTAAGGGTCTTCGGCGAGTACGATCTTTACCTATTTTAGACTGGGTTACCTGGCGAGTACGCTTTTGATTTTTACTGATCTTGATGACGTGGATGGGTTATGTGGCAAATGGCTAATGCTTCCTCCGTTGACTGTTGACAAATGAGGTGGAATTGTTTTTCTTCTGTTTTTCCCGCCTATTCTGCTGACGTGTCTTTTAGCCGACTATGTATATACAACAATACCCCCATAAATACTTCAATCCAAACAAGTGATTTGATCTCTGCATTCCTTCGTTTCGGCGAGTAGTATTTATAATCATACTTGGCTTCTAGGTTTTGGGGAAGTTCTTTCCCTCCTTTTATCTCTGATCCACGTGTTCTCTTTTGAGTGCCAAATTCAGCATTAAATGCTCCCATAGTAAGATTTATTTTTAACCACAAGAATTCAAAAATTGCATCTGATCGGACGTGGTGAACTGACGTTTTGACTGTAGGGTGTCCTCTTTGAGGCGCCACGTGTTCATCGTCTGGTGGATAATTTCGTCGTTGCTTCGTGCACTGGCGGTTCATGTTATCAACTGCTCACTTAGATTTTTGAATTTTTAAAATCTTTTCCTTTTAAGGCAAGAAACCGTTTCACTGCCCACTCTTATTTTTTGACGACTCTCATTCTTCTTCTTCTTCTATCAACAACACTCAAGGATTTTCAATTTGTAAGCTTTGGTCTCCCATTTCAACATTTGAATACCGACATTTTCGATGAACTTTCTCTGGTTTCTTTCATTTCTCGATTGTTAGACGACCCAAAGGATCCAACTCGACCCCTCATCTACCCAGTCAGATTCATTGTGTGGCTTCTGTTTTAAAGATCTTATAGTGAGTTTTCATGGATCCATCTCAATGTCATTACTTTTTTTAGCCATATGATGCAAGCTTTGGAACTTGGTGACAAAAATACCGCGGATAAACTTGAATTGTTGATGCGTAATTTCGATCCAAGCTTTCCCATTCCAACTGCTCTTTATATTCCCCCCGGCTCTGATCCCAACCCTCCTGACACTTCTTCCTCGTCTTGTCATATTGATTTTTAAAAAATGGCAAGGACTTCAAAACCCAGTGGTAGTAGATGACGACACGTCGTTGCGATGTCGGTCAAAAGATGAACATTTAAGTTCGACCTCGCTAGCGCGCGAGTCACAGGGACTAGCACAGCGGCAAGTGAGGGTATCGTTCCGCAGGGAGGTGGGATCCGCCAACCGTCACCGGTTCTAGCTATTATTACAACACTCCGAGAGAACTCGTGTGTTGCGGTTGCGAAAAAGTGTAAATAATACTATAAATAAATAAACTAACTAAACATAATATATACATGGATAGGATGGAATGGAGAGATGCATGAAATGTGGTGTACACTAAGGAAATGACTCAACCGTAACAATCCTCCTAATTAAGCACTAGACTCAGTTAGTCCCTCAATATGCAAGTATATCATAGGCTCGTGTCCCCTTAATTGATCTCTAATCTCTCTCGAGTCTTAGAAATCACATCCACACATACAAAGTACACATGAAATCATTAAGTGCCGTGGCACACACACAAGAGCCCTGTATGCCAGCCTAGTGTATCTCTCACTGTCTGGTCATATACAGTGGTTATTTCGTTGGGCATGTAATGCGCAACCGCGTGGGCCATACTACAGCCAATAATTCATTCACAATGGCTAACCAAATACGGGATGGCAACCAAGTGAAAGCATTAAGAATACGAGATACCCATACAACACGTATGTTATATGCTCGTGTCCCCTTAATTAATCTCTAATCTCTCTCGATGTCTTAGAGATTACATCCATGCATAAATGCTTGGATTCATTAAGGACTGTGGGACACACACACGAGCTCTACACGCCAGCCTAGTGTATCTCTCACTGTCTGGTCAAATGTAGAGGATATCACGCTGGACATGTTAATGTGAACCACGCAATATATAACACATAGCCTAAATATCATCCACAAGGTGGCTAACCGAGTGAAAGCATTAAGCAATGAAATACCCATATAACTACACAAGCATAAGAGGAATTTAGTTTGTCTTTACTTTAGATACGGATTCGGTTTTATCAATCTCCCTACGATGGCTAGACATGGGAAATAAGTTTACCAAACAACAATGTGCAATAAGTTGGTTGTTATTCATTAAGACCATTCAATCTAGGTTAAGGGTTCATCCTCTTGATTTGGGAATTCTCCCTAAATCAATTTATTACCCAATCCGGCCAAGGATGGATAATTATGTCTTAAAAAGACCCATTAAGCACAAGGATTTGAACCAAGGCCAATTTAGCAACTAACTTGCCTGAATTGAAACCTTTCCCACTCTTTGGAGCTAAATCTCTAACACTCCAATTACTCTAAACATGGCATTTTAGTCATCCATCAATCAATCAACAATCATGGGAAGTTAAATTACACTATTCCTATATTAAATTACTCTACTCCTAATCCCAATCATGGACACATATCAATTTCGGACCTCCACACACATGGATATCGCAATTAAAGCTCAATTCATGAAATTAACAAAGAGTGAAACAAAACCCACAAGAATTTAAGAACAACCAATATATATAACACAAGTGTAGGGTTTACAATATTCCCCAAATCGGGGTTACACATCAAAGAAGCAAGAAATACAAAGAAATGAGTAAAAAGGAGACAACCTTTGAAGACAACTCCTCCAAAGATGCTCCATGCTTCCCTAGCTCGGATTTTGGTCCAAAGACCACTCCTATTCCTTGCAATCTGCCCTAAAATGGATGGAGGAAGTGTAAAACGGGGTTGTGGAGATGTATGGGGAGCTCCCATGGAGGAAAAACCTCCATGGGAGCTTGGGTCTCTCCTTATTATGTGAAGAAGATGAAGAAGGATGAAGAAGATGGAAGAGAGAGAGAGTTGGGCGGAGGAGAGAGAGAGGGAGTGAAGGGGGTCTGTCTCAACTGAAGAGAAGAGGGGATATATATAGTGGGGAGAAGGGTTTAGGTCAGAAATGGGGGAAAGGACGAAAATGCCCTTAAGTGGCTGAAAATTGGGCATTTCGCGGATGGGTTTCCAGCAGCGCGCACCGTTACGGAAACGGGCATAACTTTCTCCACAAACGTCGGAATCGTGATCTTGAAGAACCATTGGAAAGAAGACCTCTGGGGCTTTCCAACCATATATAGCACGAAACCCAGTTCGATCGGAGGAGAGAGATATGGCCCCCGCAAGTTGAGTGTTCTGCAGGAAACTTTTGTCAGAATTTCCACCTTGATTTTGCGCCCTTTTCTGCGCCCTAGGGCGCCGATTTACAAAAAGTGGGTCTTCTGGTCCCTTTTTGCGCCCTTTTATGCGGTCCCTAATCGCAAAAATGGGGCGCAGAATCCAAGTTTCACAAATTGCACTTTTGCCCCAATATTTTGCCATTTTTGCACTATAGCCCCTGTGGTGAAAAATTACCTGAAACACTTATTTAAAACATTAAATACCCGGTTTTACCCGGAAAACAAGCATAAAAGATAAAAGTAAGGGGCTACACAACGTGTAGAAATAAGAGTTATCAGTAGACGACAAACGCCTAGGGTTCCCAGGGAATCACACTTAGGTGCTCAAACTATAGTTGATTCAAATGTTGAAGATCACCAACGCAATAGGTTAACTTTTTCTTTTGAGCGCCCGAGTGCTTTTGACAGCGAAGTAAATGTTGTTGGCGAGCAAGAACTTCATAAATATAAGGGACGGTTTGACATTCCTGATACGGTTCACCTATTGCAACCTAACTAGCGAGCCGCGCGGAACCCCCTGTAAAATGTTGTGGCAATTTATGGGTCGATGCTCGGCTATGGGGTACCTCTTCCTCTTCAACCATTCATCGATCGGTTCCTTGCTGATGCAAAACTTACACTTGCTCAGTTGGCCCTGAATAGTTACAAGATTCTTATGTGCCTATGCCTTATGTGGAATATGATGGGTTACGGGCCACCTACTTCTCGCGAGATTTGCCATCTATACGCCCTAAGGCAATCAAGTCATGGTGGTACTTACTTTCTCCTCTCTTTTGCCATGGAGAATGGGATTCCCGAGGGTGCTACGGATCCAGGGCATGTTGAGGTTTTTGATGATGATAAGAAGAAGAGTTTCATTTGGGGGTTCCCATCTTTGAACGAGAGGTGGAAAAATAGCTGGTTTTTCATAAGCGGTGCATGGGGAAGAGATGTGCCAGCGGATACTTGTCTCAATTTTTCCGCGAGGAGGGTTCCAAGGCACTTTACATCCCCTGAGTCTTGGTCGAAGAATGAAATTTCCCTTCTTGCGCAGGCTGCCGTTATTTCGTTGGTGGAAAGAGGTCAGCCATTTCTTTTAGACGAGGAAAAGATGATTGCTTTGCGGGTTTTCCCGCGTTTATCCAAAAGGCGTCAACGCCGTAAGATTTCTATGTGTTTGTTTTGATGTCCCTTATTTTTGTTGTTGCTTTGTAGCTGTAACACTCTGTTTTCTTTGCAGTGAGTGATGTTGACGCGGTTTGCGATGTGCAAGCTCGTGTTGTGAAGAACTTTGCTACTACTAGCCTGTAATACCCCAATCCCAGAAATTTACCCAACCTAAAATCCAAGTCCAAACACATGACCCAAGACCCAAAAGTTGACCCAACTGAGATTAAAAAAAATAAGAAATAAGATTTGTTGGCATTAAATTGACAGGTGGCAGCAGCTGAAGAAATGTGGCAATTTAATAGCAAGAGGCGGCAAGAAATGAATAAAAAATAATAAGGGCAAATGTTGAAGCGGTGCTCGGTGCATGATGATTGATGAGGAGAGTTGGCAAATTTGAGATGATATCTTTACAAATAAATAATAAGGAAAGATGGCAAGATTGAGACATGTGGCAATTTGGGTGTTAGGTGGCAATATCATAGCAAGAGGTGGGATAATATTATAAAAAGAGAAAGACACAATAAATAGAAAGAAAAATAGAAGAAGAAGAGGAGAGGTTGGACGAGAGATAGAACTGAGAGAAATATTGTAGAGATGAAGAGAGTTGCCAAGTGAAATAGAAATTAATAAAATGATAAGAGAATTGGATAAGAGAGAAGTGGGAGTCGGCCACAAATACAGAAGACAGATGAGAAAGGAAAATAAAAAGGAGATTATGAGAGAAGGCAGAGAGAGACGAGATGCGAGAGATTGAGAGTAAGAAAGTAAACATAAAAGAGAGAGAGAAGAATAAAAGATAACAGTGAAGAAAGAAAGAAGAGAAAAGAAAGGAATTGGAGGCAGATCGTGTGAGAGAGATCGAGATAGAGACAGTGAGAAGAAGAAGATGAAATATGGTTGAGCTGTGGAGATATGTACAGCATATTGGATACAGATAAGGAGGATCCAGAAATATATGAATTCAGACGGAATCCAGCCCCAGAACAGATTTGAGCACAGGAGCACTGTGAGTGGAAACTTTATATTAAAAGTTATTTATTTTAGAATTATATGTTAGATTAAGTATTTAGAGAATAATAGAAATAAAAGATTTATTTGTTTATTTAGAAAATAGATTTCCAGATTACGTATTTATTTAGAAATCAGCTTTCCAGATGAATTGAGGTGTTTTAAGAAATGTTTAGATTTTTTCAGAAATCAGAATTAGATTTATTATTGAATTAGTTTTATTGAATAAGATTATACAAAGAAGAATTGTACAAGCATTTACAAATAGATTTTCAGAATGAATTCCAGATTTCTAGATTTTCAGTATTTTTAGACAGATTTCCAGCTTCAAATTCAAGTTATTTATGAGATTTTTAGAAAAGAAAAGAAAAGAATATTTATGCATGTTTTGTGAAAAAGTATTTATAAAAAATTATACGTATGTTCAGAAAGAGATTTCAAACACCAGATGTGTACCCGTCCCCAGCTGAACAGATTCAGATTGTTGGCCTTTGGGGCTTATGCACATGTGTATGTCAGAGTCAGAGTCACTCTGCACGTGTATGACTAGATGTTTATCCCCCGCTCCGCGTGAGCCCACAGAGATCAGGGACACGTATGATCAGATTTCTCTAGGTACTAATTTGGTGTAGATTTTCAGATTATATATATATTATATTACACTGATTATGATCAGTAGAGAAAGAAAAGAGATTATCAGATTTACACCAGATCATAATGTTTGAGAATCAGAAATTTAGCAGGATTTGATTTACAGCATTAAATATTTTAGAGAAAATAGATTTCTTCATAAAGCATTCCAAAGATATTTTTAATGGTTTTATTGCATAATTTGTAAAGATTATATCAACAAAGTTTTGATTGAAGCAAACCTTTTTATACAGTAATATATAATTATATCAAACAGTTTTGCAAAGGATATATATATTAGATTTGTAAAGAAAGAATGTTTAAAGTTTCTTAAAGAAAAGTATTATTTTATTTTTAAGTTTGTAAGTTATTTTATAAAAGGAAATGAGAATTTTACTATATATTTATAGAAAATGAGTTTTATTTACAGAGAAGATATTTAGTTAGTTATCAGCTTGTATTACAGAACAGATTCAGATTTCATGACAGTTTCAGAATAAATCCTGATTAGTTTCAGGAAGAAATAAAGAATTCAGAAAGAGATAGAAAAAGATATGATTTTAGAAAAAGAAGTAGAAATAGAAATAGAATTCATAATGAGATATAGAAACAGATTCAAATAGTTTTGTTTTACGGATTAGATTGAAGTTAGCCAGCATTAAGTTAATGAACTACGAGGGCTTTAATCCTTATTGGGTATAGGATACGTAGGCGTTTGGGATGTAAATGTCAAACTCAAGCCCACCAGAGAAAGAAAAAGATAAGATTCCCACAGGATTCCCTCGTACTCAAGATAGGAGTCGGGGCGGGTCCTGTCATAGCCAGAGGCTTGCTGCCAAGTTGGCTAAGGAAGGCATCGTTGTGCCAGATGGCGACGATTCTCAAGACAGCAAGGATGCAGGCAATGGCCCAGAGTAAAATGTCTACCTTGATCAGCAATGTTGTTTGCAATTTTCTGACATGCTTCACATCTTGCAGCTGTTCTTTTTGCATCATCAAATAATGTTGGCCAGTATAACCCTTGTCTTAACGTCTTGTGGGCCAGACTAATACCCTCAATATGATTCCCACAATTTCCATTATGTATGTCTTTTAAAATCCCATCAGCTTCTTCAGGTCTGACACTCATCTGCAATACTCTCGAATAACCTCTTCTGTACAGCTCGCCGTTGAGAACTGAGTATCTGGTAGCTTTGTACTTCAGTCGTTTTGCCTCTGGTGGATCACTTGGTAGGGTGTCATTGATGAGATATTCTTTTATCGGTGTCATCCAATTATCCGACCCATTTTTGATTACTTTGATCTTGTTCTTCTCACCTATGCTCGGTTAGGACAGATGAGCCATAGAGACAATTCGGGGCCAGATATTAATCGTATCTGAGGCTAGTTTGGCCAGAGCGTCGACTTGCTCATTCTTTTCTCTGGGGATTTGCACGATCCTAAATTCTTTGAATCGCCTCAGTAATCCTTTCAACAGCTCCAGATAGGTGATCATGCTTTCATCTCTTGTCTGATACTCATCCAGTACTTGGTTGACAATAACTTGTGAGTCGTTGAAAATTTCTACTTCATCGACCCCTAAGGTCATGCATACTCTCAACCCCGCTATCAGTGCTTTATACTCGGCCTGATTGTTGGTGGCTTTAAAATCAAAATGCAAGGCACACTCAACTGAATCTCCTTCGGCGGTTGAAACCACTATCCCTGCCCAGCTGCTGTGCGTGTTTAATGAGCCATTGACATGAAGTTGCCACTGGAAGGTTTTCTTCATTTATTCTACCATATTCTTTGTTACTTCCATATCTGGTTCAGTGAATTCCGCCACAAAGTCGACGACCGCCTAGCCCTTTATTGATGTTCTTAGGATGTACCCTATGTCGAATTGGCTTAACTTAATTGCCCATTTCATCAGTCTGCCGGATACTTCTAGTTTCTGTAGGATTAGCTTGAGAGGGCAGCTTGTGTATATCTCAATTTTGTGTGCCTGGAAATAAGGCCTCGGTTTCCTTACTATTATTACCAGTGCGAGCGCCATCTTCTTTGCTGGCGAATACCTTGTCTCGGCGGGTAATAGTGCCTTGTTTGTATAGTACACCAGCTTTTGGATTCCTTTTTCTTGTCTCACTAGTACAGAACTCGTGGCTATTTCCGTGACCGACAAGCATATGTATAGTGTTTCTCCGACCAGCGGTTTCGACAGCAGCGGTGCCCGGCCTAAGTAGTCTTTTAAAGCCTGAAAAGCATGTTCACAATCTTCATTCCATTCGACCTCCTTACCTTTCTTGAGAGCTCTAAAAAATGGTAAACACTTGTCCGTCGATTTTGATATGAACCTGTTCAATGATGCCAAACATCCCATGAGTTTCTGAATATCCTTCAAAGTCTTTAAAGAA